>JAQPPZ010003238.1:1227500-2455000 GCA_028583015.1 Wollemia nobilis | reverse complement strand
AGTCAGAATTCGAAAAGAAGACTTGAAGATAGAAGAAGCTTACCAAATCCAAGAGATTTGAAGATTACCTTTCACAACAAGAAGGCATTGTTTCAGAGATAAATATTTCTCCAAATCTACAGCAAAAAGGAGAATATTACAAGAGAAGAAAAAGCCATCAAACCCTAGGCTCGTGAAAGAAAGTTTGAGACCACTTTTTGGTGAAGGAGGAGCTTTTTGGAAAAGCTAACAAAAGTTGCAAAACTCTATCTAAAGCAACAAGCTTGATCTACATCCTCTACAAAAAGCTTTCAAAAAAAGGTAAGCAACTATTGGTGCAAGTAGATTTATTAATTGGATTACTTATCATATTTGTTAAAGCACCTTATATTGGATCAAATTTTCAAAGAGGAAAATTGAATTACAATCTTCAAAAGTGCAAAAAGAGAAAAAATCATTTTAAGGATCATTTGCACATTAGGAGTTGATTAGATTTTAGAGTTACAATTATCTATCAACTACCTATCTTCTACTTTGGAAAAAGAGAAAAAGAAGACTAGATCCTGCAACTTTGTTTGTAGTGAAATTTGCAAGGGTTCATTCTAGATTATGCTTGAATGCTTGAAAGGTTGCAATGGAATTGTTAAGTGCATTTTTGAGAAATTAGTGGAGCAATAAGGTGAGATTATTGTTACCATTAAAAGTGCATCTATTAAGCACTATACTAGTTGATTTTTTAACTAGTTATTCTCAAGTAGTTTGTGTTGTTAAAAGCACAAAATTTGCAGCACTTTCATGGCCAAAAGAAGCCACCATTACAAGAAAAAATGTGGAGAAGAAAGCCACCATTGAAGTCCTTGAAGGAAGCCTCAAATCGAGACCTTGGAAGTCTCAAGATTCAAGGAGAATTTAAGGGTTTCATTTCAGTATAGAGTGCAGGAATACCTATTCAAAAATAGCATTTCATTAGCTTGGATTGACTATCATCCAAAGAAGAAGAAGCAAGAAGGATTACGTAAAAAATTCTTCATATTGGTGCAAGATCCAACTATTACAAAGCACCTCTTTTGTTCCTGTGAAAGGACAAAAATATTTCTATTTATAGGGGGCAGTAAGGATGTCATATCTAGCAGATTGAAGGGTAGAATTCAAGCAAAGAGGAAGGCTCACACATCCAAGAATCAAGGTGTTCAAAAACATCATTTTCCCTCATCCAATCTAGCCCTATAAGCAGCACGTCACCTGCAACATTGAAGCCATTGAAAGAAGGCATTATCACATGTGTCTATGTAAAAAAATGGGCAGCATTCAGTGAGAGATTAGCTACGTAAAATCTAAGCAAAAGGGCTACCTATTGGCTGTTACAAACAACACTATCTTTCAAGCACTAAAGAAGGGCACAAATCGGTATACAAAACCTACAAAAAGGTGAATAGAAAGGAGCTATACCTAAGGCATCCATTGAAGCAAACGTCCACCAAAAAGGAGCTCAAAAGTGTGCCATAGAACCGTGGAGCAATCCAAATGTAGCCATCCATCATCCTCACCATGCCAATGTGCAAAAGAAAGCTTGCATCTCAAGAAACATAGCAAGCTCACGTAGGATGCAAAGATAAAGGAAGAATTAGGGTTGCAATCTCATATTTGAAGCATTAGAAAGAAGGCTTACATGCACAAGCCTTGAGTACCACTTGGCACAAATTCTTTAAGCATCCCAACATTCATGAAGACCCAAGCACTCACCTAAAAGGGAGTTACATACATTTGGAGGGAGTTAAGAATATTTGGAGGTTACCACCAACCTCATCATTGCCAAAGGTATGTTGAAGACACCTACCTTGTAACGCTTCAAGTGACACTTGTCATGACTTGCAAGAAGTTCATCCTATTTAAGGTGCCTATCCTAGAAAAGGAGGAAGAACAAAGTCAAATAAAGTCAAGCATTTATGCATTGAAGCTCACTTGGAGGAAAAGGCTAATTCAAGCCATACACCATTCAAAGGTGTAAGAGAAGTATTTAAGACACTATCATAAAACCAACAAAACAGTGCTTGCATTTGGAGGAGCTTTGTCATAAGCAAAGTGTATTTCAAGGAGTTTTTGGTGCCATTTGTGGAAGAGAAGGAGCTCCATCCTAGGAGGAAACCAACGCCGATCAAAGAGGGCTTTGACTGCCCATGAGCGCTACACTCCACAAAGCTATGAATCTACCACCTCACAACATTGAAGGATTATTAAGGTAAAGGTTGATTTTATTATTTTCTTGCTTTAAACCTAAGGTTTTTGGAGTTATAAGGGTACATTATATCTACTATTGTAATATTCTGCATTAGTAATTTATTAAGCAAGCATATTTTAGGATTATTAATATTTACAAAAGGTAACCTAGGAGGAATAAGGGTTATTACTAAAATTTAAATTATTTGCAAATATTATTTTCTAATTTTTCCAAATTTGGGAGTTATAAGGAATACAACATCAAATTAGGAATTGGAAATTAGAAAACATTAAAATCAACCATAAGGGGTATTTAAAGAGGTTTATTAAAGATTTTCAAAGGTTGGAATTTTTATAATAGTGTTGTCTCAAAATCACTTAAAGGAGGCAAAATAAATCCAACATCAAAACCTCTTCAAAAATTGAAATAGTGCTTAGTTCAATAGGAGTAATAAGGAGATAGAAAAGTTGATTTTGGTGTTTACAAAATTTCACAAAATCAACCTAAAATTGAACTACAATTTACAAAAAGCACTATATTGATCATATATCCTATCCAAAACACCCTAGGGAGTCATAAGGCATTCTACAAAACTTGGTAATATTAGCATCCATAAAAAATTATCAAGTTCTAAATTTATTGGATAGATGTAAGCTTTCTACAAAACCTAAAAACTTATTAGGTTTGAGAACTCTCATCAATAGGGAGACATAAGGAAGTCTACAAAACCTAAGGGTTAACAAAGGTTTTATCAAATCAAGATTATATGCTTTAATTAGGGGGTTCCATATACCTTAAAGTAGGGAGTCATAAGGTAGACTACTAAGAAGACTCTATCCCAAAGAATATAGTTTTTTCAGATATTCTAAAAGGTAATACAGATGACCACTAACATGATTAGAAGTGGTATAAAGAAAATACCAATATGGATTAAAAACCTGATGGATTACAATGATGAAAAATCCAAAGAAAAGGAAGAGCAAATAAGATGTGAAATAAGTTCTGAGATTAACAACTATAAAAAAGAATATTCTTCTAGTGAGACTGATGACTATTGTACCAAAGGAAACTCAAAACAAGAAAATATTGATCAACAAGATATTATACAAAAAGGAAAATATGGAATAGCTTCAATTGTGCACATATGGTTGGAAGGTCTCATTAAGGATGTAGATAAACATGATATTCCCAAAATAGACTACAAAACCATTAGATCATCTCTACTGTGCACCTATTGTAATCAATATGGTCATGAAAAGATCAATTGTTGGAGTTTCCATCCATGCAAATATTATGATGGGATAAATCACTCATCTTTCTCCTGCTATTACAAACATAGGTACTATAAGGGTTATAAAGAAAGATTACTACATAGAATAAATTGTTACCTTTAGGAAATTATTTCAAATGGATCTACTAACAATGAGCTCAAGGTTGATACTTATGAAGGATAGAGAAACAGGTCTTACATAGGCACAAAAGGAAGGAGAAGTGGCTATTTTGATCCACTCATGACATGCAAAATCATGGGAACAATTGTTCATAAAAGACGTCTGATATCAAGGAATAGAGAACTGGAAAATAATAGAGACCATGACATGAAGACTGAAGCAGTTGAAGAAGAACCTGAACAAGCCAAAGAGCACCTAATAGAATAAGATCCATATTGAAGACTAAAGTCTTCAATACCCAAATAATGTAATACAGGGGGTGTTAGAGTTAGATTCTATTACATCATTTGGGTCATGTAAATGTACCTTTCTAGGTACATACTTAGGACATTAGATTACTTTAGGGGGAAGTTATCTAGTTACTTTATGCAATGTAATAAATGCACAAGTGTCAACGTGCAAGTTGTAAATGTGCAAGGTGTCCCTTGTACAACTAGGTAGAGTGTTGGCCAAGGAATCTATATTCCATTATAAAAGGGTCTCATTGTAAGAGATTGGTGAGATAGTAGGTAGTAGTAGAATAGTTGTGTAACTCCATTAGTGATGGAGTACAATGTAGTCCTGTAGCTTCTTGCATGGAGTGTCCATTTCCTCCATAGCAACATTGTATTCATTTCCATCATTTCTATTTATAGCATATTTTTGCAATCTCGTAAATTTACTTTCTCTCATATTTTTGCATCTTGTGATTGCCATATCCCATTGTGATCTACCTCAAAAGCTAACAAATTTTTGTTGGTGCATTTTTTTTGGGGCTCGCTTAAAGGTTTGAAGTTCTCTCTATCTCTATTTAAGGTTGTTACCAGTTTTGATTGTAGATTTTAGATGCTGAACAATTGCCAACCAAATAACAAAAATTGTTTGAATGCAAGTAAATTGTTATTCATTTTCTGGTTATGTGAATTTGTTGTGACATATTAGTGTTGATAGAAGAGGTTGTCTTTCATTAGACCCCCTCATCTAGACTACATCAATTGGTATTAGAGCAAGGTTAAGGAAGATATGACACATAGAGGAAGGTCATGAGCACCACGAAATGCTAGAAATGTTGATATTGCTGAGATGTTAAGAAGAATTACAGTAAGGTTGTATGTCATAGATACAATGCAGAGAAGAGGAGTGCATGTTGAGGATGTTAGTGATGATAAGGAAGAAGAATAGGCTCAAGTTTCTAAAGAAGGCCAAGTGGATGAACCAAAGAGTAGATTCTTGAGAGCAATCACAAAGATGGGTAGTAAGCCAAAGTTGGAGATCCTATGCTACAATGGAAGTTTGAATCCGAAGGAGCTCATAAACTAGATTATAAACATGGAGAAATACTTTGAATTTGAATCAATGAAAGACCCTAAGAAGGTGAAGTTTGCTTGTACTAGGATGAAAGGGCATGCATCCTTGTGGTGGGATTATGTCCAAATGGAGAGACAAAGAAAAAGAAAAGAAAATATCAAGACTTGGGATAGAATTATTGCTAAACTAAAGGCCAAGTTCCATCAAATTATCAAATGGGTATTTTCAAGAAGTTGCAAAATCTAAAGCAAAAGGAGATGAATGTGAAGGACTACATGGAAGAGTTTTACAAGCTCACCATTTGGGTTGGCCATATAGAAGATAATTAAGAGAAAATTTCAAGGTATGTTAATGGACTTTGCATATCTATTCAAGATGAGTTTAGTATGATAAGATTGAGGTCAGTAGAAGAAGCCTATCAATGTGCCTTGAAAGTGGAGGAGTAGTTGTATTGAAGGCACCAAAATAATTCCAAAGGAAGAGGAAGATTTTCTAGACGAAGAGGGCAAACCAATAGTGGAAGAGGGTAGCATATGCAAGAAGGAGAAGCTAACACTTCTCAAATTAATTTCAGCTAGAATACTAGAGAAAGTGGATATTTCTCAAGATGAAGAGGTGGTTATGTAGGGGAAGGGGTAAGAGGATTCCTTGAAAATTGCTATAGAAGCCAGTTGTTGGGAAATTGAATGTTTAATAGTACAACACAATAGAGGTAAAGAAAAGGAAACTAAGAATCATATTGCACAAGTAGATGAAGAAAGTATTGCCTCACCAAAAAGTACGAAGAAACCGAAACAAGGATAATCTGTCATGATGATGAGTGTTGTTGAAACCAACCAAACATGAGCATGGATCGATGCAAATAAATCATCTTTTTATAACCATACACAAAACAAGAGGCAAGTGGTGCAAATTCATTGTGGAAAATAGGAGTATGGATAATTTAGTGTCTATGGAGATGGCAGAAAAGCTTAGGTTGAAGATGATTGAACACGTAAATCCATGTAAGGTCCCATGGTTGTAAAAGGGACATCAAATTTTGGTAAGTGAACAATGCATGGTGAACTTTCAATTTTATTCTTACAAAGATGAGATACTATGGCTATGGATGCTTGTCATGTTTTGTTGGGAAGGCCATGGAAATTTGATAGAAAGGCAGTGCATGATGGTAGGGTGAACACCTACACTATTGTGAAGGATGGCAAGAGGTACACATTAAGTCCATTGAAGGACAAAGGAGAAGAAGTGGACAACAGTCCTAAAGTGTGCTTGATCGCAGGAAAACAATTCTTGAAGGAGATGCAAGAAGAAGTATGTTTATATTTTATAACTAAAGCCACAAAAGTTGAATAGCTAAATTCATCACTACAAGCCTTAACAAATAGGGAAATCTCTTTGAACAACACAAGATTTAAAGTAGATGATGCTAAGCATATTGTCCAGGAATTACAAGAAGAGATAGAGCTTCAAAAACAATCTAATGCAAACCTGAACCTAGAACTGAGGAAAATACAAGAGTCCAACATGGAGCTATTTTTTTAGGATTTGGAGGAGACTATTCAAAAACAGACTATAGAGATAGAAAAAATTTCAGAAGAACGGAAAAAACTTCATGATTTGGAAGGTTTAAAACCTGAAGCAAAAAATTCCAAATTTACAATTCAAAGGTTGTAGGAGAATATGAAAATTGAGAAGGCATCCAATAATGATCTTAGTTTGTAGTTATAGGAGATAAAATAATCATATGGACTTGCTCTCTGTTGTTCAAGACCTAGAGGAAAAACTTAAGAAACAGGATATGGAGATTGAACATCTTTCAGATGGAAATAAAAGGTTTGAAGCTGCTGCTACTGAACACAAAATGCAGAGTATTAGTGTTGAGGTAGAATGGATGTAGAAACTCTTATTAAAGGAAGAAGAGATTATGAAATTAGAAACACAAATATTTAGTTTTGAGATTAATTTTTTTTTTACAGATGGAGAAGGATATAGAGATAAATCACAAGAGGACCTATGCATAGCTTTAGAGAAATCTAAAAGAGATATTGCAAGGAGCTCATAGATAAAAATATGGATCTTATTTTTAATTTGAACAAACTAAACAATTATTTGGTATCAGAGAACATATCCATTTATGTGCTTGAAGAGAAGGGTATTTCATTGATACCCATAAAAATAAAAATGAAGACTTCTAGTGATGAAGTGAAGATAAATTAACTAAAAGTTGAACTTGTTTGGTTGGAACTCAAGTTAAAATCATTTGAGACCTCATGTAGAACTTGTTATCATGGAAGCATCCCTTGATCAATTCAAGAATAAAATACTGGATCTTTAAAATTAGAATTCTAGTTTGAAAATACAACTAATATCCTTTAGGGATAGAAATTGATATTTGGAGAACGAACCTGGGACAACGACGTAACAATTATATACTTATGCTTCTAGATAAAAGCATCTACAAGGAACCATTCACCAACATGATGAGGACATGATGGAGATAAATATCAAAGATGGTAATGATTTGAAAGTGACCAAAAATAGAGAATAATGATCATGGTAATGGAATGTCTTAGGCTTAGGGTTCTACTGATAGGGATGATAGATCAGCAAGGGTAGGCAACTCATTCATAGCAGGTGGCTAGATAGAGATAAAGAGGCACATGTATGAGATTTTAGCATGTAGAAGGTCAAACGCATTGGATAGCAGAAACACTATTAATGCTTTTGAGGCAAAACTACTTCCATATGACTATTGGAGGTCAAACTTGGGCAAGAAAAATTCAAATAATCAATGGTTGCAACAGTGCTATCTAAATGGTAAAATCATTGCTAATGTTTTTTCTTAAGAGAAATAAATGCTCCAAATTTAGGGAGGAAGTTGATGGGGCTAGCTTAGAAAGTAAAAGAACTAAATGATGAGGGTCCTAGTGGATTTTACATTTAATCAAGTATGTAAAATTGAATATCTATATTAGCCCCCTTTTAATGCATTTATTGTATAATAAATGCATAAAAAGCTAACATCGGTGCCCCAATTTTATGATAGAAATATTTTTGTTGTTTAAGATACTAATGCAAAAATAATGGTGCAAAGATTGGTTATATAAGAGTGATGTTAAAAAATTGTGTTATTGGACAAAAATAAAATATAGCCATGCATTAAATGTTCCCTTGTCCTAGTGTGCCCCCTTGAGTTTCAGAGGGAAAAACCAAGTTGACATAGGGTGTGGAGGAAAAATGGTGACAAACATTAAAATTCGACATGCAGAGGGGGGTAAAAAAGGTGTAGGGGGTAAAAACTTAATTTATTTTTACCACATACTGTTATGATTTGAATAACTCTGGAGACTTCATGTTGCTTGAATTTTTGATGCCATACAAAAGACAACTAGTACATCACGTTGACTGTGCAAGTTCCACTTGGAGGATTGAGAGGTAGGGTACAGGAAAGAAATTTGAATTTTTGCATTTAATTTGATTTTTCCTAGAAAAATATGTTTTCCCAATTAGGCAGTGCTTTTACCCATGGGTAGTTCTTTTGCTTGGTAGCAATTTTGTGTTTAAGCAACATTTCTACTAAGGAGTGCTTTTCTGCATAAGCAACACTTTTGTTCTTAGAAATATTGAGCTATGTAGATTAATTTTATTATGATTTTTAGGTTTATTTTACATAAATTAGGCTAATTTGGAGATTTTATTACATGTTTGTTTGAGTTATTAACTATCAAGAGAGACAACCACATACATTGGAGGCGGTTTTGACTATGGTGGATGACTTGAACATTGGGATCCTTATGACCACTGGCCTATTTTACATTGCATAGATATCAAAGGTACAGTTTGATAGAAATCTACTGACAACTCTAACCAAATGCTAATATTCAAAGATGAATATCTTTCAGTTGCCTATGGGAGTTGACAATAAACTTAAAGGACATGTGGTGCATCCTTTGGTTCTTGATTAGAGGGACAATAGTGCAAATGGGTGTGATCAGGAGCAATGCCTGGTAGGTCACTGAGTATAACCTGTAGTGTGGTCTAACATTGATATAAATGTTGCCTATGTAGGGGGGCCTAGATAGGTAGACTACCCTACTTTGTTCGCCAGTGTCTATAATGTTAGTAGAGGATATCGATAGGCATATAGTCTACTAGAGTTGGGGGAAGTTTATCACATGGATACACAAAATAACAAACCATGTTCACTTGGGGGTTGGTTATCTTGGCATGATAGTACCATACACTTTATAGGATTGTGTACTAGGGTGGCTATATCATGGTCTATTGCACCTTATTGTACATATGGTCGTAAGAATACTTGACCATATTAAGGCCACCCAGGATCAATAAGAAGGTTGCATATCTTGAGGTATTGGTGGCCTATAGATGGCTCATCCATTTTTAGGGTGGGAGGTACAAAATGGTCAAGAGGTCATTGATAGCTTGATAGGCAATGGATGCCCTAACAATATAGAAAATCACACAACAACCTTAGAGGAGCCATGTGGATTGGGTATATGATAGTTCCCATTTGAGTAGGGTTAGGTTGGTGCAATGGTTAATTGGGTCAAGGGGGGAGCGGGAGCTCCATAGATTTGATATAGTGGTATGCTAGTTTGGCAATGCTCAAGGGAGTACTAATGATGTGACTTATGTGGTATTAAAGGAGCACATAAAAGAGATATTTTGGTGGGCTTTTAGACCCTGAGAGCTACCCAAAGCCCAACATAAATGATCTAGAATTTTTGGATTGTAGTAGACATGACTCAAGGATGATGGAAAACTATGCTAGGTGGTATGTAGGCTTTCACCCAAGGAGGTTCACTTTACTAGGATTACAACTATAGAGGGCAAGAGCAACATAGTGGATCATTTAGTTGATAAGGGAGCCTTGATGGTGTTGACAAGAGAGGGGGTAGATAGGAATAGCTATAGTAGTGGAGGTACCCATAAGTAGTGCCACTCTTGGCATTAGCATCATGAGTGAGTATGGCAGCTAAGGTGTGACCCACCAGGTTACATCATGTTTTTATAGAGGTAAAGTAAACAACCTAATTATAGTGGGTCATAGAGCTTGAGGATGCACTGATAGCTACCCAGACTAAAATGGCTAGATGGGATGCAACCGATCAAGTAGAGGAGGAAGAGTGACTATGTTAGGTGGTTGAGGTCCATTGAGAGGTGGCAAGGCTATAGGGATAGAGGTAGGAAATTGTAGGTGATATTTCCATGATATAGGAGGTGATAGATCATCCTTTTGTAGATCAAGATGCAGATGCATCAGGGGATGCAATAGTAGCCAAGTTAGTGAGTGAGGAGGTAGCAATACATATTATGACAGAGTGGTTGGCATAGGTCTAGGTGGTTTTAAAAGTGAAGATAAAGAGGTTTTCTCATTACAAGATAGCTTATTACACTACCATGCCTATTTATCAAAGGGTGACATCATTGACTTAGACAAGGTTACAATCACACTTGATATTGGTGACTTGCCACGCATAGAGGTTCATCCACATGTCGCCACCACCATAGCCAATAGGGTTATGCACAACGATGAATATTTGCAATTTGGGAAAATATTAGCATTTTTGAAAATGCAAATTGGTGAATTTGGGGGACCCTAGACGTAGACCAATTTGCCTGATTTTTTTGGGATAAAATTTTTTAAGGTGTTTGTTCACCGTGCATTGATAATAGTATTACAAATTCTCTAATAAATTTTCTAGCACTCCCGCATAAATCAAGGACCCTTTTCACCTTAAAATTTTAAAATTTTTAACTTATCCTACCAATTCACCAATTATACCACTATATATAATTAATATGCTATTGATACTTTTTTATTTAAAACATTCAAGCTATTAGAAAATAAAACTTCGGTCGTGTGCATAAACTAGTTGGTCTGGATCAAAACTCTACTCGAACCCAAATCAGACCCATATCTAGACCTAGAGAGATTCGGATCTTGTTTTCCACTCAGATGAACTATCAAACTCTTTTCTACACCATATTGACTATTGAACTCTATTATGCACCTGAAAGGGTTGCTGAACCTTATTTTGCACCTGGATCGACTATCAAACCCTTTTTTGCATGCAAAATGATAGCTAAAACCTTTTTTGCACCTAGATCGACATCCAAACCTTGTTCTACACCCAGACTGATTGTCAAAATTTTTTCTACACTCAAAATGACAACTGGACATTCTACACTTGGACCAACATCTGGACCCTATTCTGCACCCGAACAAACATTCGGATCCTATTTTCCATTCGAACCCTATTATGCATCTTGACGGACTACTGAACCCAGCTTTGCATCCGAACATACTACTAGACCCACATCTGCATCCGGATCGATTGTCGAACATCTTCTTCCACCCAAACCACTGACAAACCTTTTTTTGCACCCGAACAAACTATCAAACCTGTTCTGCACTAGGTTTCCTATTTCTCTTCAGACATTGTGAATCTATAATCTAATATTTTTTTGGTTTTTTAGAAAATATGAGTTGAAGCGGTTATAGTAATAAGATATGTTTTTTTGTCATCTAACTGTAGGTTTTTCTTTTGCTATTTTTCTATCATTTATTGAAAATATGTCAATGCTCTATTTCCCATGTTTTTCCCTATTTTGTCCTGTTCTGCATGTTTTCCACTATTTTCTCTCTTTCTGTTATAACTCTTTGATTCTCTATTTCTATTGAGATCATATTTTCTGTTATAAGATTATAAATAGGTAAATGCTCTAAAAACACTGTGATGGTTTGTTTCTTTAAAGACATTGTGATTCTTTGTTTCTGGTCCATTTTGTACTATAATCTTATATTTTTTCACATTTGTATCTCTAATTATATTTCACACACAAGGTTTTTTTATTAAATTGATTTGAATTTGTATATTGATTAGTTTTGTGCTCTTATTAGTTACAAGTGCTATCTCCAGAAAATAGAGTAGTGACATACATTGAAAAATCACAATAAAGCATGCCTAAAAATAGGTATGTATTTTCTACCAACCAACCGTTTGTTTATTCTAGTTATAATATTATCTTGAGGCATCACAAAAGCAAGATCTCTTCAACATTTTATTACTTTTCTAAAATGAAAATGTAGCATCTAAAAAGGTTTGCACCTAATATTGAAATTGCTGAAAACGATACAAATAGGCATGCACAAATTGACAAGAATGAAAAGAACAAAATACAAAGATCTTTTATTAATTTCGAATCAAGTCAAGTTACAAATTCATCCCTCTTAGGGATACCCATTTGATACAACAATTACAATAGTTTGAAATCCCCCTTAAGGGTAGGTGCATTCCAAATGCCTTTTAAAATGACACGAATTGCTCCAAGGTGTCGATGACCTTCTTCTCCATGATTAGAGGTATTTGTTGCCTTGCATCCCAAAACCTTGTTGATCCTGCGTGCAATAAACAACAAGAAGCATTAGTAATAAAGGATACCTCTCTTGATGAGGCTTTTTGAGGAAATTGTATGAACACATGACGTTACTAGCATATAATCAATAAAATGCAAGAAAGCTAGTAAACCTATGAAAAACATGAAAAAATGTTATGAATCATGTAAAGGAAAAGCATATGTATCTATCTAATGGCCTAATTATGAATTTGAATACATGGAAGCATGAAAAAGATTCATTAGTGTCCTAATTGCAATATTGAAAGCAAGACTACTAAACAAGCTAATTCTACTAGTCAAAAATCTCTATCAAAGCAAATAAACATGAATTAAACCTAATCTAATAACATTGAAAAGATCTACGATGAGAAAATAGGGAAATCAGTGATAATACCTTGACCGCAGCTCTATGGCATAGTGAGCATTGTTAGCCACCGCTAATAGCCGTGACTAAGCTTGAAGTGTGTTTGTTCTCCAATTTAGGGACTAAATCACTGAATCTCTCTGCCAAATTGATGGTCAAGGGTCGCCTCTGTATCCTTTGATAGATTTGATAGTTGAATTCCTCAGATTGTGCATGAAATGGGCATAATTGAGTTTCTTGGCTCTCCTAGCCTCCTAGGGCCTCCATGGCTTGAATTGCTATTTTGATCTCTCAATTGCAATGACAAAGCTTTCTCTCAAGGAACACAAGTGAGTGTCTATCTCGATAGGGCTTCTTCGTTCAAATGAAAACTTCTCTATATTTGCTCTCAAATTCGGTAGGGCTTCGCTGCATTCACAAAAGTTTCTCCAGACTTTTCCCCAATTTGAACAGGGATCTTATAGCACTTACCAAGGGCTAGGGGTAGCTTCATGAGGAAGCCAAGATCAATATTGGGTAGTTGAGTTTGTTGGATGGAAAGATCCAGAACCTTCCTCACTCAAACCGCTCCAATCTACAACCAATTGGCCGTTGCAACCGATTTTGGGTCGGATGAAGGCCAACGGATTCTAAGGCCTAATTGTGACTGACAAGCGTAGTTAGCTCTGCTAACCGTGGGTGTCAACAACGAATAGCATTGACTAGGCAAATATTCCCAAATGAGTGGTTAAAACCACTGCTATACCTTGGTATTTGTCCAAGGTCTTCCATATGCTCTTCTAGCATGTCCCATATGAGTAGCCTCGACATGACGCATTTTAGGTGTCTACAAAAAAGTATTTTCTTTACAAGTTAAATTTCATCTACTGGCGATGGAAAGAAGGGGGCCAAATATTCTGCTAAAAAGAGTATCCTAAGATATTTTATCAATATGTCGAAATCCAACGAGCCATCAATATCTATGCAAATTCAAGGTACAAATGATTTTTGACTACTAAACAGTTAGTTGTATATTCTGTAATTATTTTAAATAATGTTTTCTTCCTCAAATAGTTAATTCTTTGTGTGTGCCTCTAGCCATATTGCATGATGATATGAATCTTTCTATTTGTAAGTTTTTTTGGTTAAATTCATAAATGATAAAGAATATTATTGTATGCTACTATGCAGAATACCATGTTGACCTTGATATGCCTCCACTTGAATCCTCGCCAAGAGATGCCTTCTAATGAAAATTCTCTTAAAAATGACATCCAACAAACACTTGAAGATATTCCTCAAAATGACATGCTAGTTGAAAATGAAAGCGATAAATCAAATACATTACAAACTTCTTATGAATATTCAAGAAAAAATACTAAAAAGAGAAAGGCATCTAATTGGGCTATTGGAAGGTCATTTTAGGTTGAATGGGAAAAAAATTTCCCTTTATAAAGCTAGTCTTGAATGATAACAACAAAGTCGATCTAAAAGTATATAGATGCAAAATTTGTAGTTAGAAACCATGTAAGGATCATTGGCTGCAAAATAATATAGATAAAATAGAAAAATATTGTGGCAAAGCTTATGTAAAAGTCATAGGAAGTGATGGTAAAATTAATAAAGTTAGGTGGAAGGATGCATCAAAATGTATGCATGCTAGATATGCAATAGAATATGACAATAACTTGAAGCTACAACAATCTCTTGTTGAGAAAGGTGGAACGATTGAATCCCAATTTCATAAAATTCATAAGATAATTTTAGCTTTAAAAATTTTATAGTTTGTTGTTGTATATAGTATTCTCAAACAACGTAGACCTAGTATTCTCAAACAGGGTAGACCCATCTCCGATTTTATTAATTATAAGCACCTGTTTCATATAGCTGATGTGTAAAATTGTCCTACTTCCCATTGGTCAGATCGAAGTGGTTGGAAAATGGTAAAATGTCTATCATTAGTTGAGAAGGATGACTTGAGGGAGAAAGTAAAACTTTCCAGATTTATTTCACTTTCTATTGATAAGGTGATGACTATGAACTACACATCCTATATTTGCATGCATGTGTACACATTTCAAAATCATGTAAGACAACCTAGTTTGCTAGGATTACATAAAATGGTGCAAAGTTCAAATGCAAAAAATGTCTATAGTGTTATTGTAACTAGTTTAAAGGATATTGTGGGAATGAATGATATAGACATAGCCACAAATTTAATATGTCTTGGAGTTGATGGTGCTGCTATAAGCAAGGGCATAGGAATGGTCTTTGTGTTCGACTAAAAACGTCAGTTGCCCCATATATCATACTCATTATTTACATGGCTTATAGAGTGAATCTTGCATGTAAAATCGTGAACACTTTTAAAAATGTTACGAGAGTGGAAGACCTCATTTGTGAAATACATTCTTATTTCTTGCAGTCCAAAAAGGTTTGCAGAGTTTCAATAGTTTGCACTAGGAGTTACAGATGGAAAGAAATTGTTAAAAGATGTGGATACAAGGTGGATTTAATTGTATCAAACTACAAATAGAATATTTATAGAATATCAATCATTAACGAGGTTTATGTATGCAAATTGTAGGGCAGTTGATATCAAAACCCTTTTAACATTAACGAGATTTATTGTTCCATTTGACTGACATCAAAACCCTTTTAACATTATGTGGTATTCTTCCAATGTTACAAGAAATGAATAGATTGAGTAAACTTGCACAAGAGAGATCCATCTATATCATTGATTTCATGAGGATGAGAAAACAAATATGTATGATTATTGATAGGTTATATGTGTCCAAAGGAGATTTTATAGATCCCTGGTTTGATAGTTGGAATATATTGACAAACGTGAATGATCCAATTTTTTTTTTAAGTTTGACATCAATGATCATCTTTGTATTAATGTTTGTGGAAAGATGATACCTCTTTATTATTTTGAAATGCAGACAAGTATAGTTACGGACGATGTTGAACAAGTTTTTGTAACACAATGGATTTGAAATTGTTTTACACAATACTAATACAAAATTATTTAAAATAACAAAATCATTGACAAGTGAGATAAGAGATCGATTTCAAAGAGATGAGTTGCTTAAGGCCATGGGTGTGGTTAACCCTCTATTTTGGGGTCCTTGTATTGACTACAATTCTACACAAGTTGTTTATTAAATATATGTGCATCCTTATTAAGAATTTTATAAAAGTGTGGAAGTCAATAGTGTTGAAATCAAAGGTATACTCAACAAAGATCTTTTAAAACAAAAATCATCACATTTTGGAAGAACAATGGTTGGGAAAACGTCACTTTTGAGTAACATCCATGAGACTGGTTCCATTGCATGTTTGTGGTAAAAATTGTATCCAAGTAGTGTCTTACAAGATACTATTCATGAATACTTTTGTTTATATGAATTATGTCAAACAATGATTTTGGGATATGTGGAAGATGAGAGGGTTTTCAATGCACTATCTTTTGTTAAATCTAAGCTTCGCAATAGACTGGATAAAAATTTAGAAATTTATTTGAGAATTTATATGTCATCGTATCAGTTGGAAAAATTTCCCTATGATAGAGCATTGACATACTAGAAATCCCTTGCAGACAGAAGGGGTACAATGAATATAAACAATAAAGAGGATAATGATTCTTTCAATGATCAGATGGTGGAGACACAAATATCCACTATGCTTAATAGTGATTCTAGACAAGCTGACAAGTGTTTGTTTCAACTACCTGAATTGTAATTTTTCCAAGATTTCACAACAATGATAAATTTGACTTCACTTGATATCAGATTTCACAATATTGTTTCAGATTTATTAGATTTCACAAAATTTGTTTATTCATAAATTGTATGTTTTATATCACATTGTTGTTTTAAAAATTGTATGTTTTATATCATATTGTTGTTTTAAAAATTGTGTATTTTATATCACAGTGTCTCAACTACCTTCATTGATAAATCATTATGTTTTATATCATAGTATTGTTAATGTATGAATATTGTTATTATTATGTTTTACTTTGCAAATAACTATTAACCAACAATAATATTTATTTTGTTGTTTGAGATGAACATAGTAAAAAATATTGGATAGACATAAACTAAAAAAGCAACACAAAATTATAAATGAAAACAACCTTTGAATGATGGAAGACACAAAATTAGTAAATGCATTTTTTATTAATTCGAATAAAAATATATTACATTGTACAAAATTGTTGACTGCAATCAACTTGAAAATATTTCACACTTTGTTAAATATCTAGTTGGGGGTTTGCTGCCTCAATTTTGCTTGGAGTTTCCTGTTCCTTTCCTTTTTGTCCTTCCTTGACACCTTATGCTGGTAGTGCTCCAGATCTGACTAGGTTTTCCCGTACTTTCTCAATACTCCCCACCAATGCGACTTCTTCTTGGTTTGGATCTTCTAGTACTATTGAAAGCGGTTCTTTCACTTTTTGCTCCTGTAGTACGAGATCTGGATCTTGGTTGAGCTTTTCCTTGATATATCTTCTTAAAATATTATTATCCCTCACTTTTGATTGCATTTTTTTCTTCATTTCCATTGCATTGTTTAGAAATGTCTTCATCGCCTCAATATTAACTTCCATGCTCTTAAATTATCTTTTTAAGTTATCAAAATTTGACTACAAAAAGAAAATGAAAACATAATTCAAAAGAGTTATATAAAAAAAAATACTTGTTTTAATAAAAAATTAAAATTTTACTGTAAAAGAAAATTAAAACATAAAAAAACATTTTCTTACCTCATCCATATCCCTTGTAGCCTCAAAAATTGCAATTTTTTTCTTATCGGAAGCCCAATGGTTATAAAAATATTGAGCTTCAACATTAATATTCTCTATTCTACTAACCATAACTAGAAATACTCATATAAAAAGCTCACGAAAATTATAATGCTCCTCTCATGAAGTTTGCAACTCCTCCATGATAGCAAAATGGAGCTAAATTGTGCCTACTACCACTCTCACTTATGCATTTCTTTGACACTCCCACAATCACTCACAATGATGCCTTTATATAGAAAGATAGGTTACTTGCCTCTCGGTCAACCCTAAGACTCATGTACATGTGGACTACATGCACATTTACATCATTGCATATTCTAACACTTGTGCATTTATTCTATTACACTAATAAAGCAATAACTCCTAATATAATTCTAAACTAAATATGCACCCATGAGGGTACATTAGGAAATAACCAAATGATGTAATAGCCATATTTTCCAACACCCCATTATATTACATTATTTGGTTTTGAAGACATTAGTCTTCAATATGGATCTTTCTCTTTTGCATGTATTTCTGCATGAGTGAAGTTTTCTTGAAATGTCTTTAATTTACTCTATATTATATTCCTCCTTGACTTGTCTCTTCATCTTCTTCCCCTGTATTGGAGTTGGTACTTTCATAGGTGGATGTACTTTCACATGATTCCTGCAAGAGTAATTTTCCTTTGCTTTTGGCTTTGTCATATTTTTTTGTGTCCTAAAAGGAAGCTTCTGAACATACACTTAGAGCATCAAGATAATATTTTGAGTTAGTAGAACTTGTAGTACTAATGTTGCATGAGGATTGAAATATCTTAGAGAGGGTTGATTCATCCATTTTTGTTTTTAGCTTAAGTAGTTCAATCAATGTGGAGTTATTCCTTCTTTAAGGATTATTATTGGTGTTTCCCTACCTTAAGGGTATTATCTATCTCTCTCTCATTTATGGATTGTTATTGTGGATAATTATTTGTGGATGAATGATTTGATATTTTTGCATATTGAACCTGCATGAGTGAGCTGAGGTTTAGCGGGTGCGACAAGAGTGAGGGTTTGAATTTTATGGGCAGGAATCTCAGCCAAGGCAATAGAGGTAGAGCAGGTATGGAAGGAGCGGGTGGGAACCTCGAGCATGGATCAAGTGAGGATCCAGAGGAAGGCGGTTAGGTTGGATCTAGAGAAAGGCGATCAGGCTGCAGCAGATTTGGAGGCAGGCATCACGCGGGGGCCCGACCCTCCTCAGAAAGACCCCAACAAAAAAGATACGAAGGACAATGCGGGGCCCAAGAAGTGGTTGTCTTTTGTTGAGACTCTTAGAGGAAAAATAAAGGAGGTTCTCTCTCTTTCGCCCCTAGTTCCAGTAAATAATAAAATTTCGGCCCCGACAAGTTCCATGAGTCGTTTTCTTTCAATGGAAGAATTCTCCCTGATAGGCAAGTTTTTTGGAGGTAGGCCGGACATGGAGACTATCAGGGCTTGGGCGATGGGTAAATGACCGATAGGCAGCTTGGAGTTGGTAGCTCTAACTCGAGGGTTATTCATTATCCGTTTTAACAATATGGAGGATGTTAACCACATTTTAACAGGAGGTCCTTGGTTTCTAGGCAAAAGGAGCCTTTTTCTCAGATGATGGGGTGAAGATTTTGACCCTGAAAAGCAAAATATTAACATTGCCCCTATTTGGGTTCGTCTCCCGAGTCTACCTACCCAGTTCTTCAATGAATATTGGATGTAGGGCATAGCCATAACTATAGGGGACCTGATCTCCATTGACCATGCGACCTTGGCCAGGACAAGGATGACTCATGCACGAATCTGCATAAATGCTAATTTGGATAATGAATTGCCAAGGTTTGTGGAGCTAGAGTATGGAGAATACTATTGAAAACAATCGATAGAATACGAGAACAGACCGACATTCTATGCAGAATGTAAAAATCAAGGGCATCTATGCAATTAGTGCCCTAACCTAGTAATGAATAGAGAAAAGCAGAAGTAGGGAATGCTAGACAGAGGAAATTTGAGGAGTTTTCATGGCAGAGGCGATTTCAATCAGGAAAACTATGTCTACCAAAAAAATAAAAGAGAGGGTACAGGGTCCCAACAAGACAAAGGAAAACAACAGGTTGTTGGCAACCAAAATACTCAAGTAAGTTCCAATCCTTTAGTTTCAAATAATTTTTCAATTCTATCCAATATGGGAGTAGGAGGATTATCGAAATACATGGAAGCCCAGAACCTTCAGGCTAACCTTTCTGACTCTCTAGAATCCCCATCCAAGTAAGGATCCTCAAACCCTAATGCTAAAATTATTGTAAGCCTCGTGGGCATCACAATGCCAAACCCTAATGCCATATCTCTAGAACCCCCATCCAAGTCGGGATCCTTAAACCACAATGCTGAAAATACTTCAAGCCCAATGGGCATCCCAAAGCCAAACCCTAATGCTAAAGAACTTAGAAATAAATTTGAGGCATTGGAAAATAAAAAATCTTATCTCCCTAACATCATCACTAGGATCTAGATGAATCCTACTAAGGGGCCGTCCCGCAGACCAGGGGAATACAAGAAAAAAGGAGAAGATTTGGATGTAGGGTTGGAGATATGTGAAACTCTTAAGACTGAGGAATATGGCAGTCTGGTTCTGCAACAAATTGCCTCCCCCCAGTTTAGTCCTAAAAAAACCAGGAGCACTATGAAGTCTCCTATAGATTTTGGTAGTGAAAAAAGAAGAGGGAGAATATCAAATGCTAAGCATCAAAAAATTAAAACTGATAATGACATTGCCAATGGAAAACAGAGAACCTTGTTTCAACAGGTTATTCCGGGTTTGAAGACAACAATAGGAAACCCCCTCAAGGGAGGGGGAGAGGAAGAAATCCCAAACAATCTAAATGAAGTTCTTCTCATAGAACGTGAGAGGCCTCAATGGCCTGCCCAAACACAGGGAAGTCAGTGTAATAAGAAATCAAGTGAATCCAACTATTATCATGTTGTAAGAAACAAAAACTGATGAGATTCAGTAAAAAAAATAGCAAAAAAATTTGGAATCAAGGGGATATGGTTTGCAAATCAGCCAGAGGAGCGTCTAGAGGCCTTATGACTTTGTGGGATCCCCGAATAGTAGAAGGCACCATTATTTAGAAATATGATAGGGTTCTTAGTGTTTTATTTAAGGAAATAAACAACAATAGGTCGTGGATCCTTTCAAATATTTATGCCTCGAATTCAATTCAAGGGAGAGCTCTACTATGGGAGTACTTAGGCAATATGAGTGAAATATTCCATAATGTCCCCTGGATTTTGGCTGGGGATTTTAACACTCCTCTTTAACCTTCAAACAAAATGGGTGGAAATGGACCACCTATCAGGAGCATGGATGAGTTCAATGACTTTGTGAACTCCAACATGTTGATGGATGTAAAACTTAGAGGAGCGAATTATACCTGGAGCAATCGACGGATAGGGTTGAAAGCACAAGATTTCGGATGAAAGAAATACTAATTGCGATGTATTCAAAATCAAACACGCTTAAATCCTAAAATGTGAAATGCATGAAATGAAAGAGACGAATCGAACGGAGATAAAAGAAAATGGAGAAAGCACAACCCTTTTATTTAACTCTCTTAATCTCGGTTACAAAGACGCCTCCTCCCTTTTCAGGGGCTAGGAGCGTTAAATGAATTTTGGTTACAATCATGACTCAGTCTTCCTTCTTCCACGTGCCCACATTTGAAATGGGCGGGCCAAAGTGTTGTCGTCGCTTGCGTTGATGAATCCTCAACCTTTGCTGCTCCTCCTGCGATCAAAGAAACAACAAGGGCGTTAGTAGCACCTGTTGCAAATAGGAAACGTTTGTTCTCTAAAATTAATGAAAGATGCATATAAAAGATTGATTAAAACAATAGATTGCAGTAGATCTTGAAATCATAACGCAAAAGATCCCGGTGCTATTATTATGCAAAAGAAATAAAAACCGAAATCATAATGCAAAAGAAATAAAAAATAGCACAATGAGTATTGTCGGCAAATGAGATTCATGTTATCCATAAACACCCGATGACCTCCTTTGCAGAAAAGATCACGGATGCAAAAGGAATGAATCAAAGGAAGAATGATGTCTGGCGATAAACTTGCAGGGCTTCGCTGCTTCAAACGTTTCTTCACTCCTCCTTCCTCCTCTTTATTTCGTGAGAGAACTCTGCAATTTATAGAATTCCCAGGGTGTAGTTATTATGGGCATGCAGGGATTCCAGTTGGTGTTCATGTTAGTGCATGATGGGGGAAATTCTTCCTGTCTGGCCTGCCCATGCTTGTCTACGTGACAGTTCCCTGGTCGTCCACTCGCGCGCATGCGAGGCAGGGAGCCGTAATTGACTGACTTCCACTACCAATTGTTTAATGCTCCTTTTCAATTGTTTAATGTCCGCTTTTAATGTCCACTTTCGTTTGTTTAAAGTCCACTTTTAATTGTTTAACGTCCGCCTTTGTTTATTTAAAATCCACCTTTAATTGTTTAACTTCTGCCTTTATTTATTTAACGTCCAGCCAGGCGCAGAGGCAGGAGTTTGTCGCGATATTGCGACGTCGCGATATCGCGACACCAAGAAGAGGCTAGGGCGTAGAGGCGAAATGTTGTCGCGATATCGCGACAACAAACGACACCATGACGCAAAGGCGAAAGGTTATCACGATATCGCGACAACAAACGACACCACGGCGCAAAGGCAAAAAGTTGTCGCGATATCGCGACATTGCGATATCGCGACAACAAACGACACCACGGTGCAAAGGCAAAAAGTTGTCGTGATATCGCGACAACAAACGACACCACGGTGCAAAGGCAAAAAGTTGTCGTGATATCGCGACAACAAATGACAGCACGATGTAAAGGCGGAAAGTTATCGCGATATTGTGACGTCGCGATATCGCGACAACAAACGACACCACGATGCAAAGGTGAAAGGTTGTCATGATATCGCGACAACAAACGACACCACGGCGCAAAGGCGAAAGGTTGTCGAATATCGCGACAAAAAACTACACCATGGCGCAAAGGCAAAAAGTTGTTGCGATATCGCGACGTCGCGATATCGCGACAACAAACGAAACCAAGGCGCAAAGGCTTTTACGTCGCAATATCGTGACATAAAACAAAAGAAAGGGCCTGACGGCGAATTTGAAGCAGAATGTCTGGAGGTGCCAAATTACTTTCTGACCTTCCAAAACTGCTGTGTAAGTGGCTAGGACCACTGTTTGACCTCTGAGGGCTACCTTGAAGGTTGTGTGTGTCAATGCGATCAATGTTTGCAGTCATACAATCGGATTGGTGCTGTTTTGGTGTCTACAGATGCCCCTTTTTGGAAAGCGCTACGGGTGACGCAGTGCTGAGCAAAAATAGATAACCAAAGCACTAGTGATTAGGGTTTCTTAGTAACCTAACCAACTTGTGATGCCCCAAGCATGGAAAGGGGATGCATTCTTGAATCCTTGCTTCGACGAGCTAAGGAATTTGATTTCAAGTATTAACCTATTTTGGTGAGGTGTGACTTGAACTTAGACATTGATCAGTCATGAATAGGCAAAGGGCGCAACCTTTTATCCATGGGGGAACCTTGAGTTCATGCTTCGGGAATGCCAAGCGTTTGATCGCGTTTGATCGATTTGTGATTGTTGCTTGTTTACTGCCCCAAGCAGGAGCGTGATTGTCTTTGTCAATGATTCTTTGAATGCATGCCATTGCCTTGATTGGGTGTGTGTTTGTTGATTGGTGACTAAGTGTGACTACCCCCTCAAGCGACGAATCGATGAGGGAATGACTGCCATGAGAAAAGCGACGAGTCGCTTGACCCAAGATGACTTAGGTGAGGGTGTCTTCAGATGTTTGTCCGTTGAATGTGCAAGCAGTTTTTCGACTTTTGGACCTATTTTTGGTGGGTAAAAACCCTTTTGGTGATGCCATAGGGGGGGGGGGGGGGGGGCCGCCGGGGGGGGGCGGGGGGGGGGGGGGGGGGGGGGGGGGGGAGGGGGGGGGGCGCCCCCTCGGGCGGGGGGGGGGGGGGGGGGGGGGGGCGCCCTTTTTCTTTTTTTTTTGTGTTGTTTTTATGTGCTATGTTTTTGAGTGGGTTTTGACTCATTTTGGTGATGCCATTTGGGATTAAAATTGGCGAAAATCCGACCTCCCGTGGAGCGGTCCGGCTATGGTAGCCTTCTTAGGGAGTAGGATAGTGATAATTTGTGACCCCGACATCGGTTTTGTATGCCAAGGAATGTTAAGTGCAAAGGTGCACTTTGTTCGGCACTGTTTATTGCTGTGTTTTTGTGTTGCATTTTTGTGATGTTTTTGTTGTTTGGATTTTCTTGCTTTGCGTATATATGTCATTATTTTATGTTATGCACAATGATTGATGTTGATGGATGCATGCTTATGGTAATGGATGTATATGGTATGATAAATGCAAATGTTTTTGATATATATGTGATATGCAAAATGTAATGGATGAAATGAATTTGTGTTGTTTGGTTAGGGCACCATAGACTGTTTAGGACTTTGTGATTTTGTGTTTATGCGATTGCTATGGTAAATGACTTTGCATGTATACATGTGGTTTTTTTTTGTATTTTCTGATGGTAATGTGAGGATGAAAAGTAGCGCAGTTGGTTTAGAAATGTAGCTAAGGTTTTCTGAGACTCAGACGGTTTTAACTCACTAGCCACGACTGTACTTTATCTTACAAGACTTTTGAACAAGGTATGAATCGGACTTGTTTTTGACCAAGTTATTTCGCATCCTTGTGTGTGCAATTGAGTTCATTTATGTGGTATTCATCAGGATACCGCCAGTGCCAGATAGGCTGTCAACCAAACCTGTACTGAGGATCACCTAATTAGCTCCACTAACTCCTTTGTTGTATTTAGATAGATTAATCTGTGTTGCTCTCTAGGATACCATAAGCTAGCTCATCCACATGCAAACATTGATCTGTACACGAGTTAATGTGACAGATATATCATCGTGCGGGTAGGATACCACCATTGCTAGATAGGTTGTCAACCAAACTCGTAATGAGGATCACCTAGATGGTTTTCGAATGCTGAGAATTCCAAGGATTCAAGTTCAGGTTATTTGTTGGCTGAATGATTTGGGAGACTTGCTCGTCTATATAGTGATGAAAATCACTGTTTATTTTTCTATTTATTTTTCTTTTTGAGCAAGGATTTTGGATAGTGGTGATAACCACTGTTAATTGATTTTGTATTTTGAGCAGTGTGAGTTTGGGCTTGTGAATGACCTTGATCCTTATGGTCTTGGGGACGACTACCCATCCTTTGTAGGGACGTGTAGTACGAATCCTTACGACTTTGGGAACCAAGGGGGTGATGGAGATTATGAAGTAGGGGCATTGATCTTTTAGGCCTTGGGGACGACTACCCATCCTGGTTAGGGGTGGATAGTACGAATCCTTACAACTTGGAGACCAAAGGTGAATGGAAAGTGTTAGGATGATGATTTATTGGAATTTTGTTCGTGAATGGCGTTGATCCTTTTAGGTCTTGGGGATGACTACCCATCCTTGGCAGGGACGTGTAGTACAAATCCTTACAACTTTGGGAACCAACTATGATTGGGATTTGGTAGTGGTAAAAACCACTGTTTATTAAGGTGAATGGATAGGGAAGAGCTCGTCCTTTTGTCAATTCTCAGCATTCTAGAACCATTCGCATAGGGGGATGAGCAAGATAACCGTTTCGCTTATGGTGACTCGGATTACTATGCAGGTTTCATCTTTCGTTCACACAACTTGGGAATTTTTATGTGTTTTAGCTTGTGATGGGATGTTACGTAACAAGGCGTATTCAAGTATAACTCTACCTTCGTAAAATCTATCTGACTTGGTACATTACGTGGCTAGAAATCAAAATGATGACTGAATGATAAAAACTCTTGATACATTAAAAGACCACTGACTCTAGTGTGGTAAAAAGCAGTGAATGGCGTTTTTGTTTGCTTTTTTTTATAAAATGGAAGAATGTGGAACAAGATGGACTGGCGGAGTAATTACAGTTTATGGTGCCTTTGACTTGTACGACCACAAATATGCAATGTATGGATGCAATGCTTAATGCAGCTATATATTTTTGTATTTTTGATGGATTGATTTTTGTGAATATGAAGATGAGATGCGAGAAGAGCTCTCTATTGATGAATTTGAGCATGCCTAGAAATGAGATGCAATTTTTTTTTTTTTTTGATTTTTGAATTTTGACTTTTCTTATTTTTGACCAAGCGATTGTGGACATCCTTGGAGCATTTTGGGGTTGACCAAGCGATTTATAGGAATCCTTGGAGCGTTTTGGGATTGACCAAGCGATTTTAGAAATCCTTGGAGCATTTTGGGATTGACCAAGCGATTTTAGGAATCCTTGGAGCATTTTGGGATTGACCAAGCGATTTTAGGGAATCCTTGGAGCATTTTGGGATTGACCAAGCGATTTTAGGAATTTTGGGATATGGCTTTCTTAGATATGGAATGGTCGCAAATGACTGATATTCAAGGGTTCTGTTTCCTTGATTCCGTCAAGAGAGGCTAGCCGGTACGTCCCGGGTCCTATTTTGCTATCAATGACATATGGACCTAACCAATTTGCCGTGAACTTGTCCCTTAGGTGGGTCGGCAAACTAGAGTTCTATTGGTTTTCCTTCAAAACCAAATCACCAACCCGAAAGTCCCTCAGGTGAACTTTCATGTTGTAAGCTTTCTTAAGTCGCTCTTGATAAATACGTAAATGCTCGAGAGCATTAACGCGTCGTTCGTCAAGCAACGTAAGCTGGTCTAACCGGGCCTGCCATGCAGTGTCATCGTCGATGAACTCCTGCATTGATATACGCAGGGAAGGAATTTCCAACTCGAGAGGCATTACTGCCTCGGAGCCATACACGAGCGAAAATGGAGTTGCCCCAGTGGGCATCCGAATGCTAGTGCGATAAGCCCATAGGGCAAGCGGGATCTGAATGTGCCAATCCTTATGATTGTCTACAACTATCTTTTTAAGAATGGCGACTAGCATTTTGTTGGACGCCTCTGCTTGCCCATTTGCCTGTGGATAATAAGGGGTTGAAAAACTATGCTAAATTTTGTACTTTGTGGTCAAAGCATGCACATCTTTATTCTTGAAAGGTGTCCCATTATCTGAGATTATTTTGGATGGAATACCAAAATGACATATGATGTTATGCAAAATGAACTCCACAATGCGGGGTCCAGTCGTAGAGGTAAGCGGAATTGCTTCCACCCACTTGGTAAAATACTCTGTGGCCGTTATGATAAACGTGTGACGTCCCGACGATGCAGGGGAGATCTTTCCAATTAGATCGAAGCCCCACTACGAAAAATGGCCAAGCGGACTGGACTGTCTGCAAGGCCTGGGAAGGTACGTGCATCAAATTGGCATGATGTTGACACTTCACGCACTTCTTGACATATGCGCAACAATCTCGCTCTAAAGATGGCCAATAATAGCCCATGCGAAGAATGCGCTTTGCGATGGCCATACCACCGAAGTGACCACCACATGTACCATCGTGCGCTTGGGCGATCGCCCAAGTGGACTATTGTTGGTCCAAGCAATGAAGGAGGATCCCTTCATAGTCTGCGACGATACAAAATGTCTCCTATCAAGACATACTTAGCCGCTTTCTGCTTGAATGTTCATTTTGCGACATGCGTCAATTCAAGTGGGAGATTACCTAACTTGAGGTAGTCTCTAATGGGTAAATACCAATCCCGTTGATCGAAAACCTCGACAGTATGAACAACCAATCCCTCTTGAAGTTCATCCCTAACAAATGCTGAGCGGGATAGAACTTGTAAGAATAGCGTTGTGTTGCTATTAATGGGAGTAGGGGAGAACAAGGACCCCCAGTTGGCATGTTTCAGATGATCGTGGATTCGAGAGAACTTATCCGAGGATGGTTCAATCTGGATCATGTGGATTCCTGGCATCAAGTCTGAGCTTGCACGCTCCATCATGGATTGCGATAAGGTTTTGACTTGAATGGTTGTCATATCACCGAAAAGGTCTTGCGGGATTAGTGACCCCAAGGAGGCCATTGTGTCCGCAAAATGATTCGATGACCGAGGGAGTGCCTCGATGTCGTACCATTCAAGTTTTGCCAAGAATTTGTCCACAAGGGCTTTATAAGCCTGTAGAACTGGGCATTTGCATTGATATACCCCTTTGACTTGATTGACAATTAACAGTGAATCACCAAAGATGTTAAGTCGTTTGATGTTCATGGCGATTGTTGTCTGAAGACCTATGAGCAAGGCTTCATACTCTGCATTATTGTTGGTGCATGGGAAATTTAATTTAAATGACAGGGGCATTGGAGCGCCCTGCGGTGTGAAGAATACTATTCCCGCGCCACCACCTTGCTCACACTTAGAACCGTCAAAAAATAAGGTTATGTCGGCTCGTGACTCGGGCTCATCAGAATCTGGCGATTCTTGAGACATGGAAGACCCCATCATCGGGTAGTTCTATGACTAGAGGCTGATCGTCTTCAAGAGGAGCCTCTGCTAGTTGATCGGCTATGACCTGTCCTTTGATAGATTTTTGTCCAATAAATTCTATGTCAAATTTCATCAACAACATGATCCATTTTGCCGTGCGACTACTATGATAAGTACGACTCATCATGTATCGCAATGGATTCTCCTTAGACACAACATACGTAGTGTTGCTCAGCATGTAGTGGCATAGCTTTTTGGTAGCAAACACCACTCGCTAAGCGGAGTTTCTCGATGTATGCATAGTTAAGTTCATAACCGACCAGGGTGCGGCTAAGATAGTAAGTAGCCTATTCTTTGTGAAGTTCATTCTTCCGGGCCAGCATGGCGCCCAATGCCACCTCGTAGGTCGAGATGTATAAGTAGAATGACACTCCTGGTCTAGGTGGTGCCAATACTGGCGGTGAAGCCAAGTATTGTTTGATGTCATCAAAGGTTGATCGGCACTCGTCATCCCAGTGAAATGTAACCCCCTTGTGCAATAATTTGTTCATGGGTCGGCACTTGTCAGATAGCTGCGCTATGAAGCGCTTGATTGACGCGACCTTTCCCTGTAGACTTTTGAGCTGCTTAATGGTAGTTGGGGGAGCCATTTCAAGGATTGCCTTGACTTTCTTTGGGTCCACCTCGATGCCTCATTTTGAGACTATGAAACCCAAGAGTTTTCCAGATGTGATGCCGAATACGCACTTCTTGGGGTTCAGTTGACCTTATGCTCCATGAGGCGATCGAGGATCTTGCTTAAGTCATCGAGATGATCTGAGCGCAAAAGAGACTTGGCTAACAAATCATCCATGTAATCTTCCAAAGTTTTATGCATGTAATCATGGAAGATATACGTCATGGCACGTTGGTAGGTGGCGCCAGCATTTTTAAGGCCAAAAGGCATGACCTTATAACAAAATGTCCCCCAAGGCATTGTGAACGTTGTTTTGAGTTGATCCTCAGGATTGATACGAATCTGATTGTATCCCGAGAAACCATCCATGAGGGATAGCATTTCATGACCTATTGTAGCATCTACCAATGCGTCGATGCTTGGCAAGGGGAAATCATCCTTAGGACTCGCTTTGTTTAGATCTCAAAAATCAGTGCAGATGCGAATCCTCCCGTCGAGATTTTTGACGGGCACCATGTTGGACAGCCATGGCGGATAATCCACGTAGATGACAAACTGTGCATCCAACAACTTTTGCAATTCATCTTTGACCATCAAGGCCACTGTTGGGTGCATCTTACGTAGTTTTTGCTTAACTGGCTTGATTTTCGGATCAAGCGTTAGATTATGCATGACTAGCTACGGATCTAGCCCCGGCATGTCTCTGTATGACCATGCAAAAACCTCCTTCTTCTCTTTGAGAAGGGCAATGTAGTCGGCTTGCTCTTCAGGGGATAAGCTTACCCCCAGCTTGATAATCTATGGGTTCATTGGATCTAAGCCGATGTCTACGTCAGTCGTCTCCTCGACTGACATGTGGGATCCATCCTCCAACTGATGTGGAGTCGGGATCAAATGAATATCATCAGCTGAGTTTAAATCTGCGTTGGGAACCTCGGGTTCCTCTTCAGCTTGGAAGATATCCTGAGTTGTCCCTGGGGTAAAATGAGGCATTTTACCGAAAGGCCAGTACTCTGATGGGGAGAGGGGTGAATTGACGTGATCCCAGTCGATGGCATCTATGTCTAGATGCAATGACCGTGCGGGGTCGGTCGGATTGCGGATGGGTGCGATCAAATCAATGGAGATCATGTGGATGAAATGAATTTGGTCTCCATTACCGCGGGTGTGATAACTCGAACATTCTGGATGCTCCCTATGCTCTGGATCTGGTTCTGTAGGGATGGGCATGAACGGATCGGCCCTATGTGTTGATAGGAAGACAAGGTCTTCCCTCGACACTGATGTCATTATAGGGTCTCGGGGTGGACGGTGCTCATCGTAAACTTGGAGCCACGGGTCCAACACTTGGTCCCACCCTGCTGGGTCTACGTACCATTCATGTCTTAACCTTATGCCTAGTTGTGCCATCAGTTCTTCATGTGTTACAGGGTGATTGTGTCGTCGTGCATGATTAAGATATTCCATCTCGGTTTCATCTTCGTAATCATTGTCGGTGATCCAAAGGCCCTCGTTGGCCCCGACAGCTATCTACGACATATTAGGCTCATCTTGTTCGAGTAAATTAATCTGATCCCATTGCAGTTGTTCCACACTCGATGGGGGGACCTGATTCTCTTGACATTGCACTGGTTCAATTGGAACTTCTAAAGGGAACAATTTCAAAAAGATCTCTGGACACTGTTTATGCTTTCCTTGTAAGTTAGTGTCCGAACTTTTACCTCTCTCTATCAACGGAGAAGGGTTATTGATGTTACCAAGGGTGGTTGTTGACCATGGGAGATAATCTCCCAATGTGTACGTTGTGTTCGGGTTGGCATAGGGGTCTCGATGCCAATCCACCCTTGTCGCCTATTCCTAGGCCTTGCATGTTTTCCACCAAGATGTCTAAGGGCAGGGGGTGGTTGAACCCTACTCCCGACTTATCATACGACATTTGGTATCTTGGCCGGCAAAGGACACGCACCCCTTGCTCATACCTACCTAACCCATATCCGTGCCAATTGCATTGGCTGAGATATCTCGAGAGCGAAGTTCGGGTTCGACAGATAATTGACATTTTTGGCAAAAGGCTCTTCGTCCTCGTCCTTTTGCTTGTATGGTTCGACACCATGATCAAGGCCCCCATACACAAAATTAGTCTGGTTTGGTGGGTAACCTAAAGGAACAACTGTCCCTATGGGAAGGCGAGGTCTCCCCATGTCTTGCACTAATTCTAGCGTGGGCGTTGCTACAACATTCTGCACTAGATACTCCCCCAGGCCCGTACTGGCCATTTCAATAGTAATTGTTGACGATTGAGAGGGAGGGAATGGAAGGCCTTCCTGATTCCATTCCATGTTGGGTGGATTAGGAGCCTTAGCTTCCACTGTGCTAGGTATCTCTTCTGTTGAGATAGTTGATATCGTTGGCAACACCTCTTCTAGGGGTTGAGATTCTTCCATGATTTGTTTCCCTTTGTCCTTCTGTTTAGCCATGACAGGTGGCGTTGGTAGTGAAGGAGCAGATGATGAAGATGCACCTGGCTGGGGTTTTGATGGATTAGTCACCAGTGGTGCTCGTGGCATCGGACCCTGTCTAGATGGATTTAACTGGAAATCCAAGTGCGTCGATGGGAGGGTTGATTGCGGCATCAATTGCACTGCATTGCAATATTTGAAGGGTTCTAAGTCCATCGGGACTACATGTACTTCTCCTTCAAATGCATACTTTAGACACCGGTGAGCTATCGAAGGGACACACTTCATGTCCCTGATCCATGGTCACCCTAGCAATATGTTGTATGCCATCTCGCCTTCCAAAATATGGCACAATGTGGGTATCGTCTTTTGTCCTACCTGGACGGGTAGAACAATTGTGTCGACTATCGAGCATATCACATCGTTGAACGCTCGCAGTGTGTATGTGGAAGCCGTGATATGAGAGGCCGGCAGCTTCAGATGTTTTAATGCTGCAGTGGTAATGATATTACTGGACGAGCCAGTATCTACCAACACTCTCTTGTACGGGATCCCGTTGACCCACGCGATAACGTGCAGGGGTGGATCTGCCATGTCATTCGATACTATTTTAACTTCATCCTCTCTAAAGGTAATGACTCGGCTCCGTACATCATTTTACATGTCCTACGAAGTTATTGAAGGAATTCGCTTCGTGAGGCTGTAACTCGATGGCTTTCAAAATTTCCATGAGAGCTTCCCGATGGGGCGCTGACTGCTGTATAAGCTCATAGATGGAAAGCCTAGCCGATGTGGTCCGCAAACTCTGCGTGAGTTTGGTCCATATCATGACCTCGGGTCTAGGCGGAGGCAACTGCACAGGGTGTTGTTGAGGTTGCGACGTTGTTGGAACTTCTTTTGTAGCTGCCTCGGGGGCAACTCCTGGGTATTTCTTGTTCCCGGTTACTATGCTGATCATTCCCACATACCCTTGCATGGGAAGATTCTGTCGCACCTCATTGACCTGAAGAGGTTTTGCCTGTGCCTCATGGGTAGGCAAAGGGTCCTTGAATACCCCCATCTGTTAGTTACCTGGTGCTATGGGATTGTCTACCACTAAGGTCTTGTTATCGATCAAATCTTGCACCAGGCCTTTGAACGTCCAGCAAACGTTAAGGTCATGTCCTTTCCATCGATGAAATCGACAATACAATTCTTCTCTATAGCCTTTTGGCTTTGGCGCGTTGGGGTCTATAGGTTGGATCTCTGGAAGGTTGATTAAATTTGCCGTAGACAAGCGGTCAAATAGGGACTCTCGAGACTCCATATAGGGTGTGAATTGTCGTCGAGGATGACATAGCTGATTTTGCCTTTGCCAATTGTTTTCTTGGTCATAATTGTTGTGAGGGACCGCCTGATAATTAGCCTTTTGAGGTTGTGCTTCTTGGGCAGGCGTTGGTGTGTTAATCGCAACTTGATTAACCGCGACGGGTTTCTGTTGCGTTGTCCCTGTCTTACTGTTATTCTTTTTCCATTCTTTCTTTTATGGTTTGGCAATTTTGCCCTCCTAAATTTTGATCTCTTCGATAATTTTGGCTTGCGCCAGGGCTTCTTCTAGAGTGGCATATTGCTACAGCTGCAATAGCACAGAGATTGATCTCAAATAGATTTTGGAGAACATTTGTGTGAGGTCGGACATAGGAGGGAGGTAAGGTAGCTTTGAAAGCAAAGCCCTCCACTGGTTCCCATAGGCAACCATAGTTTCTTCCTCATATTGCCTGAGGCTGGCTAGGTCACTTAGTGACGCCTTCTTCTTGGTGTTGAAAGTGAAACGTTCAAGGAACGCATCCACTAATTGATCTAAATTATGGATGCTGTGCTTTGGCAATTGTGTGAACCAATCCGAGGCAGGGCCTGCGAATGTGGTTATGAATGTTCTTAATAGCAAAGCATCATTATCCTGAATGCCGAAGCATTGACTCAGGAATCTGGTAACATGCTCTTGGGCATCCTCCTCCCCTCTAAAGAGTGCCAACTGGGGCAACTTAAAGTGTTCGGGGTAAGGAGGTGTCGGCACCGACGGATGTATTGGATGACTGCGTAGTAAGCGTAAGGTGGGCTTTTGGTGCCCTGAAGTTTTAGTTTCTACCGACTCTAAATGCTCCAAGAGCGCTTTGTATGCAGCGGAGGACTTAATCTCCTCTTTCGTAACTTGTTCTTGTTGTGCGTTACGGGTAACTGGAGGCCTATAGAGGGGTGGCCGGATAGCACCTCCTCTGCCTTGATAGGGCATTTCGGCCCATTCTTCTTGTTCATACTCCTCATAAGCTTCTCGAGGAGTTACTGGGCGAGCTCGATGAACAGGGGTGGGCGCCCGCGGAGGGTACCCATCGTGGTTCCTGGGGGTGGCCTCCCGCTCATGTCTAGGGTGTCTTAGAGGCACCTCTTGGCGAGGTCTTGGAGACCTATCATGCACTATGGGGTTGTGCCTCTCGTACCTTTTTGCCCTCTATGTTTGGGGGGTCTGAACCTTTTCAGGCACAGTGGTGCGGAGCAGCTCATTTGTTTGGCACCGAATGCGCTCTTTATTAAGGTGATATAATTGTTCTAGCTGTTGTTGATCCTGCTCAAGTTGCTTGATCTGCGCTTGGCGGGCGGCATGTCTAGCAAATGATAAGTCAATTTGCTCTGTCATTTTGATTCTAGGAGGCCTAGTCGCCTCTCCGATGTATCTATCTCGGTTTTGAGGATCCGGGACTTCTATGTGGTGCTTCCCTGTCGAGATTGGCGGCATTTACTTGAGGCTCTGGCCTTAGTGGGTGGCCCTGACACCTAGCGGGTGCGAAAACGCATTGTTCCCGTGCTGTATATTGTTCTTGAGGAAGGTAAGGGTCTTCCTCGTGCTCCCGTTCATAGGTGAAAAGGGGACGGGCAGAGTTGGCTTGCCCTGTCTGATGAGCCTTGTGCTCTGGATTGGTTCTTGTAGTTCTGACAACAATAGGGGGTAAAGGGGGGATAGTGTAATCATGTGGGCCCTCCTGATGGACCCCCTGCTGTTCAGGCGCCTCATTGCGCGGTGACCACTCATAGCGAGCTTCTAAGGGAGGCTTCCTACGGATGTACCCTTCTTGGAAGGGTATGTGTTGGGTATTTATGGGATCTCTCCCATCTATAGTAAGTGCCACGTGTATGGAATCTTCTCGAAAGGGGCTATGTTGTGTGGGTGTGCCCCTATAGCCTCGTTTTGTCAAGGCACAAAGTGGGCTGTTGTGTGTATCTGGCCGCCAAGGTGGAATAACCAAGTCCTCGGGGTTGTAGCGGAGGCGACTTGTACCTCCTTGGTCATTCTCCACAGCGTTCGATCGTGAGTGAGCTTGGATATGGGTGAACACCATTGTGTTTCCTTTCTACAAAGTACCTAAGGGGTTTTTGATGGAGAGGAAAGCTTTCTCAAACCAATTCTCATTCAAAAGTTTGAAAATATTACCTCACGAATCTTCATTTTGTGGCTATATAGCTAAAAAAAAACCCTAAAATTGAAATGAGTCAGATGGGGCCCAAAATTGGGGTGCACATCCTTCTTACAATAGACAAGCCAAAAATTAAGTTTCAAGTCCTAACTCTAAATACATTAGGAGATATTGACCCCTGAACAACTCAAAAAGCATAAAAAATTAGGTTATCAAATTTAAAACCTAATTTCGAGGCACTAGATGATGGAATTTGGCCTCGAAAACTGACTTTTTTGGACAAATAGAATTTCAAGGAATTATATTTGTTTAAAATTATCCCAACTAACTCCCTGTAAAATTTCACGTCAATCGGAGCTACGGTTGAGAAGTTATGACCCCGACAAGATGCACTAAAATTTAGGGAAAAATATAAGATTTCCCATATTTTGTGGGATGTTCTTGCATCACTTATGGGCACCTTTGGGGTGCTTTTGGGTTGACCAAAGGGTTCATGGACACCTTTGGGGCATTTTGGAGTGACCAAGCGATTGCGGGAATCCTTGGAGCTTTTGGATCGAGTGACAAAATGCGTGGATTTTTATCTTTTGTTTATGATTTTGTTACACTACACACACAACAATGATTATCTCTTTTAAAGATTAATGGTGTGTCCTAGACTGGTTTTAGTGTGTTTTGTTGTTTGTTTTTTTTTTTGAAAGCTTTTTATGAAAACCGTTTAAATGCAATTATGAAGGCTCTTATGACTCCCAAAACGGTCGCCCCTTCAATATACCATTGCTGGACCGATATACCAACCTCTCTATATACCCGCCCTTACATGAGGCAGACTATAGGTACGTGAGAGCAGATGATACGTGGAACATAGGCGGTACGGAAGGAGGATTGTCTTGTTTATGACACCTACCATAGAATACTTATCCTCGCGCGTTTAGGAATCACCCCAACGACACTCGATCAACTTTCGTCAGGATTTACGTTGAGCAACAGTGACAATCGGGGTAAATGAATGCAAATATCCAAGCCAACGTGGTGATGAAATCCACTATTGGTCTTCCTCAAAGGCTGGGGTTTTACGACCAGCTCCTTGGTTTAAAAAACCACGTGATGGTTGGGGTTCATTTTAATTTGCAAAAATTGAAACAGGCAAACAAAAAGGAAACTTTCCCTAAGCCATACAAAAAAACTGAAAATAAAAAAACAGCAAACAGAAATTTGACAGAAGTTCTTTTTTTTTTTTTTAAAAACCTACCTCTTCTCTGCCCGAAAGGATGTTTCTGATTGGCTGCTCTGAAAATGCACAGAAAAATACTCGTCCCTGGGTGAGGCGAATATTAGAACCGTATTCGTTCCAAGGTGAGACGAATGCCTATTCATCCCTGGGTGAAACGAATCCCAATTCTGTAATCGTCACTGGCATAAACGAATAATAGTCTGATGATTGAAAAATAGGTACCTGTAATCAAAACAAGCAATTTCATATCAGAAATCTAACCTAAAAAAAAAAACAGAGGACAGACGTCCCACCGTGATCGCCATTGAAAGCACGAGATTTCGGATGAAAGAAATACTAATTGCGATGTATTCAAAATCAAACACGCTTCAATCCTAAAATGTGAAATGCATGAAATGAAAGAGACGAATCGAATGGAGATAAAAGAAAATGGAGAAAGCACAACCCTTTTATTTAACTCTCTTAATCTCGGTTACAAAGACGCCTCCTCCATTTTCAGGGGCTAGGAGCGTTAAATGAATTTTGGTTACAATCATGACTCAATATTCCTTCTTTCGCGTGCCCACATTTGAAATGGGTGGGCCAAAGTGTTGCCGTCACTTGCGTTGATGAATCTTCAACCTTTGCTGCTCCTCTTGTGATCAAAGAAACAACAAGGGCGTTAGTAGCACCTGTTGCAAATAGGAAACGTTTGTTTTCTAAAATTAATGAAAGATGCATATAAAAGATTGATTAAAACAACAAATTGCAGCAGATCTCGAAATCATAACGCAAAAGATCCCAGTGCTATTATTATGCAAAAGAAATAAAAACTAAAATCATAATGCAAAAGAAATAAAAAAATAGCACAATGAGTATTGTCGGCGAATGAGATTCATGTTATCCATAAACACCCGATGACCTTTGCAGAAAAGATCACGGATGCGAAAGGAATGAATCAAAGGAAGAATGATGTCTGGCGGTAAACTGGCAGGGCTTTGCTGCTTCAAACGTTTCTTCACTCCTCCTTCCTCCTCTTTATTTCGTGAGAGAACTTTACAATTTATAGAATTCCCAGGGTGTAGTTATTATGGGCATGCAGGGATGCCAGTTGGTGTTCATGCTAGTGCGTGATGGGGGAAATTCTTCCTGTCTGGCCTGCCCATGCTTGTCTGCATGACAGTTCGCTGGTCGTCCACTCGCGCGCATGCGAGGCAGGGAGCCGTAATTGACTGACTTCCACTACCAATTGTTTAATGCCCCTTTTCAATTGTTTAATGTCCGCTTTTAATGTCCACTTTCGTTTGTTCAAAGTCCACTTTTATTTGTTTAAAGTCCACCTTTATTTGTTTAAAATCCACCTTTAATTGTTTAACGTCCGCCTTTAATTATTTAACATCCAGCCAGCGCAGAGGTAGGAGTTTGTCGCGATATCGCGACACCAAGAAGAAGCCAGGGCGCAAAGGCGGAAGGTTGTCGCGATATCGCGACAACAAACGACACCACGACACAAAGGTGGAAGGTTGTCGCGATATCGCGACTACAAACGACACCATGGCGCAAATGCGAAAAGTTATCGCAATATCGCGACGTCGCGATATCGCTACGTTGCGATATCGCGACAACAAATGACACCACGGCGCAAAGGCAAAAAGTTGTCACGATATCACGACGTCGCGATATCGCGACAACAAACGACACCACGATGCAAAGGCAGAAAGTTGTCACGATATCATGACGTCGTGATTCGCGACAACAAACGACACCATGACGCAAAGGCGAAAAGTATCGCGACGTCGCGATATCATGAAAACAAACGACACCATGGTGCAAAGGCGGAAGGTTGTCGCGATATCGCGACAATAAACGACACCACGATGCAAAGGCGGAAGGTTGTCGCGATATCGCGACGTCGCGATATCGCGACAACAAACTACACCACAGCGCAAAGGCAGAAAGTTGTCACGATATCGCGACATCGCGATATTGCGACGTCGCGAAATCGCGACAACAAACGAAACCAAGGCACAAAGGCTTTTACGTCGCGATATCACGACATAAAACAAAAGAAAGGGCCTGACGACGGATTTGAAGCAGAATGTCTGGAGGTGCCAAATTACTTTCTGACCTTCCAAAACTGCTGTGTAAGTGGCTAGGACCACTGTTTGACCTCTGAGGGCTACCTTGAAGGCTGTGTGTGTCAATGCGATCAGTTTTTGTAGTCATACAATCGGATTGGTGTTGTTTTGGTGTCTACAGGTGTCATCTCATTCAAGAAAGGCTTGATAGGTTTTTTCTATCAAAGGAGGCTACAACTATGTTCGGTGATTCTATCCTGCAAGCCCTTCCTAAAATTGCCTCTAATCATAATCCCATTTTTTTGGAGATCCTTAACTCTCTGTCCTTCAAGAAACCTTTTATATTTCAATCTATGTGGATCAAACATTCCAGTTTCAGAGATAACTTAATTCAGTGGTGGTAGCAGTCTGTCAAGGGTAGTGCAGCTTTTAAACTTGCTGGTAAATTAAAGTTTGTTAAGGAAAAGCTTTGAACTTGGAACAAAGAGGTCTTTGGAAACCTCTTTGAAAATAAAAATAGGTTGTTGAAAGTTTGAATATAATTGATCAGAGGATTCAACATGGTGATGCTGATGAAACTACTAGGCAGGAGGAACGAATAAAACTAGTAGATTTTCATAACATTTTGGCCTGTGAAGAAATCTATTGGAGGCAAAAATCAAGGGCTCTTTGGTTGAAAGATGGAGATTCAAATTCCAAGTTTTTTCACGTCACCACACTTAGAAACAAAAGCAATAACAAGATTTAAAAAAAAAAAAAAAGATGGTTCTATTACTCAGGACTTAACAGAAATCATAAAGGAGGCAGTAACTTATTTCAATTCTATCCTCGGTCGCAGTGCAATGAGGAGGCCAAAGATATTCTCTTGCAATCCATTCCTAGAATAATAAATGAGGATATAAACCTTAACTTCTAGCTCCCTTTTTTTATGAGAAAATTAAGGAAGCCTTGTTTAGCATGGAGCTAGACAAAGCCTCGGGACCCAACGACTTTCCCCTCATTTCTATCAAGATTTTTGGGAAATCATAAGTGAGGATGTAATTTTAGCTATCAGATAATTCCAAGCAAACAATCATATCCCAAAAGGTCTCAACTCTACTTTTATTTCTCTAATTCCTAAGAAGCAAACCCATGAATCTATGGTTGACTTCAGGCCAATCAGTATGTGCAATGTTTCTTACAAGATCCTAACTAAAGCCATTGCAAATAGAATGAGAGATGTTCTACCTCGCATCATAGATCCGTGCCAGGGAAGCTCTGTCCAAGGCAGGTCAATCTTATATGGAGTTATCACAGTTCATGAAGCTCTGCACTCTACTCATAAGACTAATAGGTATGTTTTTGCCCTCAAGCTTGATATGAACAAAGCATTTGACAGGCTAAATTGGGACTTTCTGATTGTTGTCCTCCTTAAGTTTGGTTTTCACCACCAATGGGTTAATTTGATCAAAGAATGCATTTCTAAAGCATGGTTCTCGATTCTGGTTAATGGAACAACTGCTGGTTACTTTCAAAGTCACAGAGGAATTCGACAGGGGGACCCTATCAGCCCCATGTTATTCATCATTATGGCAGAAGCTTTAGGAAGAACCATAAAAAATACTTGCATTTCAAGGCTAATATCAGGAATCAAGGAAACATCTCTCACTAGGGATGTTTCTCACCAACAATTCATCGATGATACCCTTCTATTGACTAAGGCATCGATGATTGAGGCCAAAAGAATTAAATACATCCTGCAACTCTACGAGGACGCTACTAGTCAGAAAGTTAATTTTAGTAAAAGCAAGTTATATTTCTTGAACACCCCCATTCAGAGGCAAGGAAGGATTACAAAAATTTTAGGGTGTGATATAACAAACCTCCCCACTTCGTATCTTGGTCTTCCTCTTTTCATTGGTTCTCCGAGAGAGTCAATGTGGGACAGGGTTATTGAAAGAATTAAAAAAAAACTTGTTGGATGGAAAGGTCATCTTCTATCTCAAGCAGGAAAGCTGAACCTCACTAAGGCCTCTCTTCAGAGCATTCCAGTCTATTTCCTCTTTGTTTTCAAAGCCCTTGTGAAGGTTTTCTAGAAAATTGAGAAACTCCAAAAAGAATTTTTATGGATTGGATCAGAGGAGAAAAAAATGATACACCTTGTAGGATGGACCAAAGTGTGTAGACCCAGGGAAAATGGGGGCTTAGGTATGAGGAGAATTGCTCATATGAATTTAGCTTTACTAGCTAAGTAGGCGTGGTGCCTCATTTCTGGTGAAGAAAATGAATGGACAACTATCATCAAACGAAAGTATCTTCAAAATATGGAATTTCTAAGTGACTCAGTTCCAATCAGAGGTTCTGCTTTTTGGAAAGCAATTCTCAATTATAAGGAAATCATCAAAAAATGTTTAAGATGGGTTTTAGGTAATGGTGAGAGGATAAATTATTGGAATGATAGGTGGGCTAAGGACGAACCACTCACGCAATATCCTAACTTAGCCCGAATCAGAGATATCATGGAAGAACTCATTGGCAGAAAAGTATTTGATTATATGGTTGAGGATAGAGGCAGAATGAAGTGGAAAAAATAAGGATTCAGGGATTTCAAGCAGAATAAAATGATCTTTGTAATATTCTTGGGAAATAGTTTATCCCCATGATACCCAAGGAAGATCAAGTGACTTGGGCTCCTATGAAAAACAAACAGTTCACTGTTAAATCAACTTACAAGCTTCTACTTGATGACGAGGATTTTGTCCTCCAAAAGGACTTACTTTGGATAAAAAATTTAATTCCAAAAATTGTAGTCTTTTGATGGCTGGTTATCCAAGGAAGAATTCTAACCATTGATAATATGATGTGTAAAGGTATTTGTATCACTAATCGCTATCATCTGTGTAGGGCTAATTGGGAGATCATTTATCACATTTTCCTTGAAAGCCTTTTTTCCTTGACTATCCTAAGTGGGGTTTTTCAGGCCTTCAATATATACTGGGTTAAACCAACCACCGTACTTGATTTGTTCGTCTAGTTGCCTTTCCCCTTTTCAAGCCAAAGACTTATATACATGTGGAAAATTTGTCTCAATCACTATCTTTTGCAGGTGTGGTTAGAAAGGAACCATAGAGTCTTTAATGAGTCTATCCATGATCATCAAACTATCATTGTCAGGATCCTATCCTTTGCCAACGAGAATGTGAACCTTATCCCTTTTGATAGTCGTAAACCTCATATGTAGGAGACCACGATTGCTCAATATTTAATCTTAACCTTGTTAGATGAGTTTGTGCCTAGGGTAGTCAACCCCAGAGCCAATGTTAAGTGGTCCCCACCTCCTACGGGTTGGTTTAAGCTTAATTTTTATGGATCGGCTAAGGGAAATCCTAGCAGAGCAGGCACTGGCGACATTGTGGGAGATCATAATGGGAATATGATGCTTGCATTTTTCGAATATTTGGGAACAAGGACGAACAACGAAGCTGAAGCTAGAGCTATGTGGAGAGGCCTTAAAATGACTCAAGATTTAGAAGGCAATTTAATCATAGAAGGAGACTCTATGCATTTTATAAATCTTCTCAATAATTGGAAAACACCTCCTTGGAGGATTAAAAGAATTGTTGAAGAGGCTAGGATCCTTTTCCATGGAAGACAGGACAGAAAAGTCCAACATGTCTTTTGGGAAGCTAACAAAATTGTTGATAAGCTAGCCAATTTAGATATCGATGGTGACAGAATTTTCAAATGGGAACACGATGTCCCGAGCGAAGTAGAGGAGCTTATTCAACAAGAATGCCAAGAATGATAGTCGAATTCACCAACAGGGAAGGCACTGTAAGTTCGAAGGCTAAGAGTATTCCTGCCTCTTTTTTGAAATGGACTCATAATAAAAATTATCTGAACTATCAGTCTTCGTAGATGCTGCTTGGAAATACCACAAAGACTAAAGGGGACAATCACATGTTAGATAACATGGATCCTAGTCGTCTCAGTAATTTGAGGTTGGTTGATAATCACAGGGCAAGAAAGAAATGACAATATAAGACTTTGAACCAGAGCCACGTGGACCACCAGATAGCCACCGCCATAAATCTAGCCAATAGGTTCACTTCTCCAAGGTTGATTGGCCAAGACGGGATGTGGTCCCAAAGCATGTCATATATGGAAGAAAGCAATTACCAAAGAATTATTAAGAGTAATTGTCAATATAGAGTTTGTGGGAGTTTTTTTAGTACTCTACTATGTGTGTCTGCAACTTTTTGTTTCTCCACTATTTCAAGGAAAGGATTTGTGTCTGTTTCTTTTTTTGTAATTATGATGCAGGTGTGTTTTCTTGGGGTATACCCAAAATGTTGTATGGGAAGTTTCTTTTTGATAACAGGCTATGTGCCTTAACGGATGTAATGGCTTTGGTGGCATGTGGATTTTACATATATAGGATCCTTAGTAAGGACATTTTCATCAACAGCCCTGGGCTGATTTTTGTAAAAGGTTTTGGATCAACCTGTAAAACCCTATATTAATGCTATAGTATCTTATCTACCAAAAAAATGTAGTTCAATCAATCTCTTATGTTCTACATTTTCATCCTTATAGCATTTGAATGTAAGCAGTGCCATGTATAGTATACTTCCATATTCTAAAGGAATTTGAATGTCATTCTTTCCACTATCAATTGCTTTGGTGAGTTGCGTATATAAATAATATTCTATTGTTTCAAACATGTCTGTTAGAGCTTCACTATGTATCCTTTTTGAAGTAGGATCTAGATTTCCTTTTGACTTTATGAGTGAATTCTTAATTCCACTTTTTATGACACTTACTCTTTCCTTTCTAATAGTGTTGTTCATGTCATTGTTTACTGAATTACTTGAGGTAGACATTTCACTTAGTTTTAGCCTTTTTTTTTAGATTTAGAAATACTTTGATAAATTATTTGTAGTAGACTTCCTTATATCTCCCTAGTATTGATACATACAGTAAATATGATTCACCTCTATCACTTGCAGTCAAATAATTAAAAAATCTATTAGAAATGCAATCTTCAATAATATGAATTCAATATTTAGTTGGATATGTCCTTCATAAATCAATCTTCCAACTAGCAACTTGATGCAATGATAGGTTCTAAACTTCTAAAAATTTAATTTGAAGTAGGATTTCTTATATCTCCCTAGTTAGAAGTTTTAGATGGTTGCAAACTAATTTTTACTACTCCTTATATCTCCCTATTTTAAGAGTTTGCAACTATTCTATAGAAGCAATGGAAATGATATAAATGCGTCTAGTTTTACTCTACATATTCTATATAATCATTATTCTGTTTTAGAGATCTTTTCATCACCTTATTACTCCTACTAATATCTCTAGAATATGCAATAAGCTTTGATATCAAGCTTGCAATATAATAAATATTTCTCACTTTTTTTATTCTGATTTGCAAGTTGTTTGAATGCGGTTTGCAAGGGCTAATTTCCTTGTTTCTTTTCGCCTTGCTTGTCAACGTTCTCCTCCTTGTGGACGAACTGATTACCCTTTTCTCTCTTCAATCGAATGTTGGCTGGATACGTGCTCTACTCTTCTTACTCCATTGTTGGCTATTGTGTGCACTAAGTGTGATGCCTTGGCTTGCTCCAAATATGTTTTGTTCTTGTAAATGGTTGCCACCCTTTTGCTAGTTTCTATGTGCGCTTGTATTGTTGGTTCTATGTGCACTTGTATGGCTAGTTTCTACGTACTTTTAAAATTGTAGCATATTCCTTCAATGTCTTTGATACAACCTTGGGCTCTTCTCCTTTTTTTACATACGTAGGCACCTTCTTTACTTGGTGCAATCTGATATGAGAGTGCCAAATGGCACTTATCCTCTTCACCTTCTTGAAAATGTTTATACTTGCACCTCCTTGTAGCACTTATGACATGTGGTGCTTGTCCTTTGAATACGTTTATTCAGCTCCTTTCAACGCTTTTATTCTTACTCCTTGGTGGTTTATGGTTGTTATAGATCTCTTACCTTCTACTTCCATGTTGGGTGCTCATGTATGGAAAGTAATCAACCTGTTTTTTCTTATTTACCTTCGTTGAGAACTCCTTTGTCTTATCTTGGATTGGAGGAGCGTTACCTTATGATGATGGGCACTCCTTTGTATTATCCTTGCTTGGAAGACATTAGAATATAATGTTGGATGCTCTAAACATCTTTTACAATGTGACACTCTTCTCCTTGAGTGCTTAAAACAACTCCTCCACGTGGCCAACGGTTCGTATCTTCCTTTGAATTTTCTAGAACTCTCCAACACTCTACTCTTGCGAATTCTCTTTCTGCAAACACTTTCTCTTTGGAAAAATGTTTGTGTCATCTTCAATGGCATTCTTGGATGTGGAAGACCTATTATTTTTAGCTTGCTTCAATGATTATGGTGCATCCTTTATTGGTGTAATATGACCTTAATATTCACCCTTGTATTTCCACTTATTTTATCTCTTTTTGTAGGTCCGTTTTCGTGTTGTATATGGGCGACAATTTCAATGGCTACATAACTTCTTTAGGTGTCTTTTGATACCTTATATAATCTAGAATTTCACCCTCTTGAATGCACCTTCTATTGATTTTTGAAGGCTCTTTTTGTAAGGTTTTGTAGAGTGCCCTTTTATGGAGTTCTTAACACTTCCTTTTCCTTTGTAAAACCTACCCTTTTGCTACACTCATGAAGTCCTTTGGATGACTCACAAATGTTTACTATGACTGCCCCCTATGCTTGAAAATCTATCCTTTACCTTGTTCGAAATGTGGGATTTAATCTGTTGATGTGGCTATTCGAACGTATGCTCCCTAAGACTGTTTTAACCTTCTCCAAGACTATCATGTAAATCTGTTTGGAGATGTGCACTTAAAATTTGAAAATTTTCTTCCTTCTAAGCTCTTTTTCTAATTGTAATTTGTTGGCTTCTCCTCACCATAGTTTGGAGGTATTGTTATCCTTTTTGGTGGCTATTCCTTTCCACAATAATCTACCATTTACTTCTATAAAAGAGCTCTCAAAAATCTGCCTTTGATGACTGGTTTGGCTGAACTAGAATATTGCCTTTAACTCTTGACAATATTTTTCTTCTTTGGATATTATTTAACTTATTATCCCAAGCTACTCAATGTAATATTTTGCATTCTTTCTGATGCAAATATAGTCTTCCTAACTTTTTTTTTTTCATGTGTGGGTTTGCTCCTTGTAAACTATAACTTCTGCACTTTTTGAAGACTTGGAATGAAAACTATTCTATGCAACTTTTGATCCTTTGAAAAAATGGTGCTTGATAAACCTTAATATAAAACCAAATATGAAAGCTCAACTAATGAACTTTTGCACCTTATTATTGCATACCTTTTTCTCTCGTAGATGATGGAGATAGTGGTGATTCAAGTCACCTCAATGGCTGCATTTTGTGGATGATTTTTTAGCTCTTCTATGCTGTCCAAAAATAGCTCTTTGCTCACCTTTCTACAACTTCAATATCTTATCAACTTGTTGCTCTAAACTCTGATTTTGTGGATTCAAAACTTCTTTAGAATGTGCTTCTGGAATCTATTTTTTTTATAAATCACTAATGTTGCCCATAATTTCTAAAATGTTTAGCACTAAGTAATCTTCACTGGTGCTTTTAATTTTTTTGATTTGCTTTCTTTTTTGTTTTCCACGACTTTGTATTTTACAGCTTTGAGTGCTGTTAACATGTTGTCCTTTTCTTTGTCTTCAAATCTAAAACTTTTCCAAATTGTAAGGAAGTCAATACCATCACTGAAATGCTATCCTTGAATCCCAAAATTTGGTAGGATTCTCCCCAAATCATAGCTGAGATGTTGCTCAAGAATCTCCTTCAATGATGGTCTCCAAATCTTGCATATTTGGTGGTTCTTCTATCTCTTTTCACTTGCCAAATTTTGACTTCAAAGTAGATCTCCTCCTCAAACAATATATCAATCTTGAGATCTATTCAATATTACATTTTTGATTTGACAATCTTCTTATCAAACTTTCTCCTTTGGGCTTGTCGTCGAATGGCGACGATTGTCCCAATTCCTTAGATTCTTCTTTGGTAGTAATTTCTTCAATGAGTCCTTCTATGAACTCCTTCAATGAGGCTCACCAATCCTTCTTCTTGAGACCTCTCCAAGGTTCTCAATCTTGTAGCTTGTAAATATTTAATGAGACCTTCCTTAGCCTCTTCAATATTCAACTATGGAAATGAGATCTTCTAGGATATCTTGAATCTGTTGCTACTGAAATATGCAATAGAACAATTTGTTAGTTCTTTTCAATGCACAATATTCCACAATGGAAGTTCTTAAATAGGTTCTTTAATGGACCTCTTCTTCAATAGAGTCTTCAATGAATCTCTTCTTTAATAGGGCCTTCAATGGACCTCTTCTTCAATAGGGCCTTCAATGGACCTCTTCTTCAATAAAAAGTTTTCAATCTTCAATGGAGATCACAAATATCCAATATTTTGCTAGAACTCTTCTCCTTGAGTCTCTTCGATCTTCAATGGGTCTTCTTTCTAGGACCTCCTTCCTAGATTTGCAATCTTCAATGTGGCTTCCTTGGCCACTCAATCTCTCCTCGATCTATCAACTAGGAGTCTTCAATCTGCAAATATTTCAATGGGACATTTCTCCTTAGGCCTCCAAATAATCAATCCTCATTTTTCTACAACAAAGAATCAATCCTTGCACGAGGAAAGTAGCTTCAAATTTTAGGTAACGAAGATGAAGTTCTTCTCTATCTGTTGTAGGAAGCTTCCCACCTTCTGAGAGTTAATTTTTTGCAATAAGAAAAACTTAGATGATAGTAATCAAATGGTTCTCCTAAATTTTTTTTTTCTCTCTTGCAATAAAATATTAGAGATAATAAAATTTCTATGACTCTATGAGAAATAAACTTCACTAGTTGGATTTCCAATTGAGTGGAACAATACTGAGTTGTAGTCTTCACAAGCGTTACAACTCTTGTGGAAAAACTCTAGCTAAATATATCATGTGGCTTTCTCTATTTTCTATTCTTCTACCTAGAGCTACTTCTATCAAAAAGTCTATTGTGATTGTATTTCCATGTAGCGGTACACTATGGATGATCCAGTTGTAAATATTCAACAATAGTACTTGTGGCTTTCCTTTGATCCACCATGGCTTTGATACCATTGTTAGCTTTTGGAGCCTTAAACATAAATGAAATGCATTCACAAGTATAGAAATAAACATGCAATGATACAACTATGATAATAGCAAAAAAACATGCATGAAAATATGATAGAAAACTTGATACAAAGCTCTATAAATGCTCATATAGAAAGCTCACGAAAATTACAATGCTCCTCTCATGGAGTTTGCAACTCCTCTATGATAGCAAAATGGAGATACATTGTGCCTACTACTACTCTCACTTATGCACTACTTTGACACTCCCACAATCACTCACAATGAGACCTTTATATAGAAAGATAGGTTACTTGCCTCTCACTCAACCCTAAGACTCATGTACATGTGGACTACATGCACATTTACATCATTGCATATTCTAACACTTGTGCATTTATTCTATTACACTAATAAAGCCATAACTCCTAATATAATCCTAAAATAAATATTCACCCATGAGGGTACATTAGGAAATAACTAAATGAGTAATAGCCATATTTTCCAACACTTCAAATATTACAACATTTGAATAAACCAGTATATACATGATCCTTTAAATTTTATTTTACCCCACCACAACATAATGGTGTGGAAGAAATCAAAGTCATGGATCCACATAAACTAAAAACAAAATGGATTTAGATGGATATTGTTGAGTTGATCACATCTCAAGAGAATTAGTTTATGAATTGATCCCACTCAAAACAAAATATTTTAAGAGATTGTATCCTTTGTCTATAGCCAACTATCAAAAAATAAAAAGTATGTTTCATCTTGCATGAGATTGTTCAATATGCCTCTTATCTCATGTCTATTAAAATCTTGAAGGAAGAACAAGCCAAAGGCCATTAAACTACAAATGAAGACAAAATCCTCCATTAATTTAGCCTATCTAGGAGTATTACCCTTATTTTTTAGATAAGATAGAACTATATTAAAATACTCGCAAGAATCTAGAGATCAAAATTGTGAATAACCATTGAATTTAACATGAATAAACTAAGGTCCTTCCAACATTTATCTCAAAAAGTAACTATATTTGAAGTTATACATTATGAATTTATTCTGCATATTTTCATCTTTCCTATAAAAATATCATCAACCCAATTACTTCTTTCTTCTATCGATTGTCCAAACAATTTATGATAATCTCATGCTATTGCAATAGTTGATAAATATCCCATAACAAAAACCATTAGATAATTATCCATCTTTGTAATCTTTTGAATGCATACTTACATCTCTCATTGTCTATTTTTGTTTCTTGTATAAAAAATGAATTTAGGACTATAACAACCTATTAATTATTTGATAAGTCTTTTTGGAACCATATTCATACCCAAATATTCCAAAATAACATATTCATAATCATTTTTAGTATTATTTGTGGGTTTAACCATATTTTTTGCTAATACTTATTATATTTATTTTTTACTTGATCCCAATTCAATCTCCATTTTGGATTTATTTTTCTTTGTTCTTACTTTGAGGGTATTTCTATCTCTTCTATTCCCCCAAATAATTTTATTCTCATTAATCTATTCACAAGTTGACTTATCATCTATAGATTTATATTACCCTAAATAACTTAAAATGTAATGGATAAACTTAAAAATACTTTAATTTTATGTTGCCTTTAATCCTAAAGTACAAAGGATGATATCCATAGTACTTCTACTATTTTCTTTCATTTAAAATCATAAAGTTTAAAGGACAACCTTCATACTAATTTATTTATTATGATACCTTGGAAACTCTAAAGTGCAAGGGACAATCTATTGCACCTTTCATTACAAGGAGATGATTTTCTACTAATTGAGAAAACGGAGATTATTTTCCTAGATCAAACTTAACCTCTTCCACCTTATTCACTTTAAAAATTAACTTTGCATATTCCATCATAATTTTAGTTTCTTTTGAATTAGAACTTGCACATTGTAATTCACCATATTATGCATTCTTCTTAGTTCATTCTAATGTTTACTCTAAATAAACCATGAAATGAAACAACTTCCATAATTACAACAACAATAGTAATTAATAGTGTGCAAAAGTAAACATTCACATGAAACAATAGATCAGATTCCATGCTAAAAATCAATAATGTAAGTAACAAGATTCTAGATTCTAAATCAACACAAATACTATCCACTTATAGACCAAAAAGAATCATAGCCACTTGGATAAGTCAAAGTCTCATACGTACAATAGAAGCAACTAGGAATCAAGTATGAAAGATGATTTCAAGCACAACATAACTCATCCTAGTCATAGACTAAATCAACAATAACTCTAAACCTAATGCTCAAGGACATCCTAGGGCCAAAGCTGATAATAATAAAGATAGTCAATGTGGCTATATTGGAGTCATTACATGGCTTACCCCTTAGAAAACTTTGTACTCAAATCTAAAAATGAACAAAAAATGCTCTTGGGATCCCACATTGAATCTTATTCTAGAAGATCCTACCACTTGATGAGGAACTTCTTAATTTGACAAGATTGTAGACTATAGACTATGGACTACAACATTGCTTTTGGTTAGAGATTTATTTACTCTTCTTCATCGAGTATTGGAAGCCTTGTATAGGACTACTTCATGTGATTTTGGGCCTAAAACAAATTATTTTTAAGGAGTTGTAATAAAATTTGATGTTGCTATAACAAATCATCCAATTAGGCCACCTTGGAAAATTCTAGAACATAGTCCATGATTGATGGAAGATTTTGGCCATACAATGCCTCAAGTGGGGACATTTTAAGGGAAGAATGGTAGAAGATTTAAACCACCATTCAACAAAAAAATCCAATGAACCCAATGATACTATTTGTCTTGGAAAAAATAGCAAAGGTAAGTACCCAAACTTTTATCTAGAGCATTTATTTGGCCATTTGAGGGTGATAAGAAGAGGATATATTCAATTGAGTACCATTGAGATGGAACAATTCCATTAAAAAATTATTGGTGAAAATAAGGTCACAATCATTGATTGCCATACAAGTTGAAAATAAAACCAAGGAACACCTTGGAAACCTTGCTGGCTATGAAGGAAAGTTGCAACACATAAAAATGAGCGTACTTTGAAAGATAATTTGCTACCACAAAGATCATTAATTTTCCCTCAAATTTGGCAAGGCCCTAAACTAAATCCATGGAGATGTGCTCTCATTAGTGATTAGGAATAGGCAAGAGTTGCAACAAACTTTAAGATATAATAGTTTTCCCCTTGGTCCACTAACATACCTCAAATTCAACCATAAAGGTCTTGACATCTAATTTTAATATTTTCAAGAAAAGGTTTGCTTCACCTATTAGTATGCTTTTAAGAGTCTAGAATGTCTAGCTAGGGGAGATGCATGCAATTCTTAGAGAATAACAATCTTGATAGTTGAGGATGGAGAAAGATAAATGTGATCCTTCTTATGGAGAAAACCATCAACATAAGAAAAAAAATACAACGAAGAGCTAGACTCTACCTCATTGATGATACGAGCAATATTTAGGTCAGAAAGCCATCCCTATCGAAGTAAAAAAAAGCCATTATGGAAGAGGATTGGAAATGACACTGATAACAACAATATACTCATGTTTGTGAGATAGAGCATTGATCTTCTACATTCTCATTTTCTTGCTTTTACCCAATGATAAAATCATATCCCAAGACCTTTGTCAGCCATTTATTTTATTTTAAGTATGAGAGGTGTTGTTTGAGGAAATGCTTAAGGCTATTATGGCCAGTCTTGATGTTGAAGCACCAACCTAACAAATAAAGTCGCCATTTTTCTATGATATATAGAATGTCTAATATTTTCTTCTCATAAGTGGATTGACCCAGATTCTTGTTGGAGAGCTACTTACTTTCGAAGGCCAAGTGGTGTCCATCATGCATCAAAACAACTACAATACCTGAGCCTAAAGCATCATATTCAATGATAAAAGTTTTGTTGAAATTAGAATTATTCAAAACAAGGGTGGTACACATAGCCTCCTTCAGGGTGTGAAAAGCTTGGGAATCTAATTCAGACCAAACAAAGGCATCCTTCTTAGTGAAAAGCTTGGGAATATAATTATGGATAAATTTTCTATAATAATCAGATAGACATAAAAATCCATGGAGCTACTTGAAGAATTTAGGTAGGGGCCAATATTGCATGGCTTTGATCTTTTTAGAATCCACCTTGATCCGTTCCTAAGGGACTATATGTCCCAAGTATTCTATCTTATAGATCCCAAATGAAAACGTGGACCTTTTGACAACTAGTTTTTCCTTCTGTAAGAAGTGGAGAACTTGGTCCACATAAAATACATAAGCTTCCTAGGACTTGTTGTAAACTAAGATATCATCAAAGATAATAATATAAACTTGTAGAGAAAAGGATAAAAGATAGACTTCATGAGGCTCCAAAAAGTAGAAGAATGATTAGCAAGACCAAAGGGCATGACTAAGAACTCATAATGACCCTCATGCATGCAAAAAGTAGACTTGGGGATATCCTCTTTTCTAACCCTAATTTGATAGAACCCAAAGCATAAGTCAATATTTGTAAAGTATTTAGCACTATGCAATTCATCCTAAAAATCATCTTAACAGGGATAGGAAACTTATCTTTGATGATGATCTTGTTGATAGGTCAAAAATTAGGATACATGTGCCAAGATTTGTCCTTACACCATACCATAGCCACCAAAGAGGAATAGGGATTGTTGCTCAAGCATATAGTTTCTTGCTCCAACATCTCTTGGATCTGATTCTCAATCTTAGAATATTGGGATTGGGGATAATAAGAAGAACAAACATTCAAAGCTTGATTACTTGGAATGAGGTGGATGACATAATCATATGTATTCTTAGGGGAAAGACCCATGTGTTTGCCAAAGATATCTACATAACAATTAACAATAGTCTGTAATTTTGAAGGAAGAGTTAGAAGAAGAAACTCAAAAGACTAAAATTCCATATAACTAACTTGGGTAAATGATTACCTTTCTTCAATATCCTTTCTATACCAGGGGAGATAACCACCTTGAAATGAGGAGGTTGAATTCCTTGGAAACAAGTGACCTTTTCATTCTCCATCCATTTAACATATAGTGTTGTAGATTAATAGTAACATCATTGAGCTAGGATAGCAATTGTGCTCCCAAAATGACATCTACACTACATTCATGGTAAAGAATTAACCAAACCAAATATAATCATCCATCTATATGGTAACCACATTGAGTTGCATCCTTATTTGTAATGGAATTTAACTTGAGTGGTATCCTTATTTGCAATCAATCCTAATAAAAATTTATGTAAAAACAACTTTATAATTAAAAAAAAATATATTTAAAATCTTGGGAAAAATAATTTAAACAATTTTGACACAAATGAAAATAATTGATAAAACCTGCTGAACCAAATTCATATCCTAGGACTAAGAAACCAAACATTCAAATATTAAAATTAATCAATTGATATATGATAGAGTATAATTTATAATCAAATAAAAGTTTTATCTGTCAAAGAATCCCTCGCCACGCACCCGACCGTCTCATGGTGTCATTAAAATTAATGAGCTTGACGCCACCGAGCGAGGTATATTCTGTGGTGAGGTATATCCCGAAGTAAGGTATATCCCTAATGGAATCAGAATAAAAAAAATGATTTTTATTGTTTTTTTCATTAATTTTTTTTATTCCGATTTGAGCTTAATTTTTGATAAAAATTTAAAGATAAATTATAATATTTTTTACTCATCATATTTTTTTACCTGATCAAGTGAGATTAAGTGAAGATGTGTCATATACATACCTAGAGTTTCCCATAATGCAAACCAAAGACCATTGTTCATATAATAGGTAACAAAGATCAATTTGTTTGTGGGTTAGAGTTTTGGGTCTTTTTGAGAGGCATTTAAATCATATGTGTGAGTTTGTCACATAAAAACCAATCCAAAGACATAATATTTTTAAAAAACCCTAGCCTACTGGACAAAATGTGAGTGAGCTTGTCATAAAAAAAACCAATCCAAAGACATAATCTTTTAAAAAAAACCATAGCCTGGGCAAGATAGACCCGACCTTTCATGACAGTGGACCTTCTAGGACAGTCAACCCACAAACAATATAGACCCGACCTTCCATGATAGTGGACCTTCCAAGACAATCAACCCACAAACAATATAGACCCCACCTTCCACGACAGTGGACCTTCCAGGACAGTCAACCCACAAACAATGCTCTGTTGCTACTATTAGCCTATTCTCTTTTAAGTAGGGAAGATAGACCTGATCTTTTAGGGTAGTTAGTTTACAAACAACACTCGACTGCTACCATCCAACCTATCACCTTCTAAGTAAGATAAGATAAACTCCACCTTCCAGAACACTCAACCTACAAACAACACTTGCTGCTACTATCTGATCTATCCGACCTATCTCTACAAACAACACCCATTGCTACTATCCAATCTATCCAACCTATCTCCTTTTAAGTATACTCGTAATTTAAACCCTAAACCTTTATAAAAATTAAAACCCTAACCACTACTCTATCCTTAGAAACTATAAAAAAAATTCTTCAAAAGTTTGTTTACGTTTAGTTTAGTCATACCTCCTTTCAATCGGTATGTCCTTCATTGAGGGTTTTTCTGCAATCGTATGCCTGTCATGTATGAATACATCTCTTTTTCGAGGAAAAAAATAAATACACCTCTCTCACTGAGCAACTTTTCCACTCGTGGGATATTAAGCACGCAATGGCAGAAGAAAACTCCAAAAACAAATGCAGCGACTTTGGATTCCGCAAGATAATTTTCCAATTTCTTTCCATGAGCATTTTGATTCGCGCCCACATCAACTTCATGAAACAGTGAAACTCCTGAAACCTGGGAGGGAATCGGGATCACCCCTGTAACGTGGGAGGTCCAGATCCATAAAAAACTTTGGTAAAATGCACCCCTATTTCACTGAACAACAAATAATTTGAAGATTACTAGATAAAAATAAGGAAACTGCTAAGAAGTACAGAAGGTCCACCAAAAATTTATATAGCATTAACGATAACCAGTAATTTAGGGTTTGAATTAGAGTTCGATAATGTTGAAATTTGAAAGATATTTAATTAGGTTGAAAATTTCCGTTAAGCAAAAAGGATTACGGAATTCCGAAGCCTTCTGAAAGTATGTAAAGGACTTGACTGACATCTAGATTCGTCGACTAAGTGACACGTGGCCGTTGGCCGACGGTGGAAACCCTGCTTAAGGAGTAGGTGTTGACACCATCTCGTCATTTACCTACTTGTAGTCTGAGAATTGTACTGCAGTATGGTGACCCTTCGGAAAAATTACGGCGTGATCGTTATCCTCTGAGCTTTCTGCACGGTTTCCCGCGCAGTTTTTGGTCCCCGAGATCACCGGATAGGCGGATTGCTGTCTACTCTAAACTGGCAGTGGCACTTGTTCTTGTTGCATACTTGTAAATTGCGTCCAGTAGAAATCTCGGGAGTGTGAGAGAGATGGCGGATGCTGAGCAGGTTTCTAACCCTAACGACAGCACCAGTGTTGCTCACAACCTTCTGGCTCCCCCTGGGTGGAAGAAAAAGGTAACGCATATGCTTTTTTAAGCTTGCTTGTTATCTCTGCAAAATTCAGTTTTGCCTTTGAGGGTTAAGGAAAAAAATAAGCATAAAAAGAGGGGGAAAAAACCTCCTTCATTTTGCGTTTTGAGCAAACTTATCCTGAAGCTTTTGTGATTTCTGTTTAATTTTTGCAATGTTTTGGCCGTCTTTTTGAAATTATATTTTGCTTAGAGGTCTCGGGAAGCAGTCCACAGGGTTTCATGGAGTGTTTTTCTTCTTCTTCTTTTTTCCCCTCTCCCTTATTTTGCTTCCGCTGAAGTTTAGTGGATGTTTGGCAAGTTTAGATAAAACCGACTATGGTTCTCATAGCCGAAGTCAATGGTTTAAATTATGCTGCCAGGGAAAGCTTTGGTCTTTTGATTCCCTTACTGATGTTTTAGTTTATTGTGGCTAAAATTTGCTCTTTTGGACAAATTTTGCTTTTCCTCGTTTCCAAAGGTGCTAGGAAATTTTATGTGAACTAATCCAAAGTGAATGATTCATTTATGGAAAATGCATATTATTGTACTCAGCGGTTTCATCCCCAAAAAAATTTAGTTCTTATTTTTGGATCATATTTGCACAGGAAGCCCTTTCCTCCCCTTGGAAGTGTGTGGAAAGGCTTGCGCTACTTGAAGTAATTTGTAGAAAAATAACTGCCTTACGCTGTAGTGCAGTTCTCTCTGAATAAATTTTGCGGTTGCAGCGTTACCAAGTAAATCTGTTCCGATAGTTTTGCATTGCAATCCTGTTAGAATTTCGTGGACACTTTATCTGGGTAGCCCATTCAGGGATGAAACTTGTGAATGAAAATTGGGATGCTTCTAAGTTAAGTCTAACTCCCAGAAGGAGTTATCCCTTGAGCATTTATTGGGTTAATGTAGTTAGTCATTTGGGTTCCTGTAAAAATTCCAGGCGATTTCTCCTAGATCAAGTAGGCACGTGAACGTAACAGGAGAGCGTAGAAGCATGAATGGATTCTCACTGAAAATTGTTAGAACTTCTGTTGAAAGAATAGTCGAGTTTTTGGTATTATGCTATTTATCTGAAATTTGTATTTTTACAGCTTGTTCCGAAGAAGAGTGGGACGCCGACGCAGAACACGGTTGTTTTCATTGCCCCAACAGGCGATGAGCTTAACACAAAACGGTCACTGGAACGATACTTAAAGTCCAATCCAGGAGGCCCCTCTATCACTGAATTTGATTGGAGTACAGGTATCACAATTTAAATGTGCTCTATCTTTTCGCTTCATTTATATGATTTTGCACACCTGTGTTTTTGGTGATGATTTGAGGGAAGTCATAAAATTGTCCCAATATTTTCCTAACATGAAGAATTCCTCGACCGATAAAATTTCTAGTTTAGACTTGTGATATGCTTCTTATGTTGTAGGTGAGATCACCCCAACAAGAAGATCGGCAAGGATAAGTGAAAAGGTAAAGGAATCACCAGTCAAAACTGCAGAAAATGAATCTAAGAAAAAACCAAGGCGAGCCAGAAAATCTCAAGGGGAGTCTGAAGATGTTGAGAAACAGGAGGCGGAAAAAGAGGAAGGTCAAGTTGAAGCTGCAAAAAATGAAAAAATGGAGGATGCCCAACAAGGGAAAGAAACTTTGACGTCCGAGACAGGGAAAGATGCGATGGAGGAGGAAAAAAAGGGAAACGAAAAGTACGAGGAAGGCAAACCAGAATTGATGCAAGAAGAGATAGGGGAGGAATCAAAAACTGCAGGAGGAAAGGAATTAGCTGAGAAGGGAGAAGAAGAGAAATCAGTGGTAAAACCTGAAATTCATTCCACTGAAGGGGAAGCAAAGGAATGTCTAGTTGCAGAGATCGAAGAAAACTTAGAAAAGCACAAGAATCTGGACAAGAAGAATGAGAATGGTTGTGAAGGAACAGGACCAGTAGAGAATTATAACCAGGAAAGATATCCTGAGCCCCTAAAGGAATTACATGAACCCATTGACAAGGCAAAGGACATGGATACATCGTCTAACAATTCCGAGGCAAAACAACCCTCAGCCCCAAGTCCCACAACTTAATGCCGTCAGCTGAACCTCTAGGGTTTTCAGATGTGCACTGTTGCTGACGAGTTACTTAATCAATACACAATTCATTTTGAGTTTACTTTAGGTTTAGAGAGGAAAAAGTTTAGGAATGAAACCTAGCGTAGAGCAGCAACTTTTCCAAGATTTGCATAAAATCGTAGTTACTATAATTTTCTTTTTTAAGTTAGCGTTTCTCCCTATCTTTTTTTTTTCAACTTTCTTTCTTCTAACCATCGTACTGTTTCTAGCTTCTACTAGAGATTTATGCCCTTGTAAAAAAAATCATGAAGTATAATGCCTAATTTATATTAGCTTTAATTTAATCTGTAGGATTTATATATTATAGAGTTAATTGTTTGGTTTATGTTCTCTCAATTAAAAGAGCAAAAGCGGTTTACCGTAGATGCTGTTTACGATTTTAAATATGAGGGTTTTATGGTTGTACTTTGTTACGGTGAATGACTGGAAGCTAAATCTGTTTTAATACCAGTAGATCTAATAACCTAAGAGCTAGCTTTAATACCAGTAGAAATTTTATGGTAGAAGTTATTTTTCAAAGTACAATGATATTTATTTCCTTCTTTTCAGTGAAGCCCTTTTTCTCAATGGTCTCTTATTGGATTGAATAGTTAGATCAGTGAACAGGATTTAACTATTAGCATATATTTCATAATTTATTGTTGGTAACGGATTTGTCCTTTTGTGCTAGAAGGATGGTTTTTCGAGTAGCTTCCGTTGTATGCAGAAGATGAACACGGTTAAAGTTCTCCGAGTGTTTTGCTTTGCATAGGTTGGAAGCTTTGTTGGGGAACCTGTTGGAGTTTTTTTAATTTTTTAATTGAAGCCTGTAAATGTTTTGCTTTGGCCCTCTTCTCTTTGCTTTGTTACAAGTAACAGAAGATTTTCAGACAATGTTTTGGTTAAAATTTCAGAGTGATCCACTTCTAAAGGTAAGTCTCTTTTAAAATGTCTGCATTTCCTCCATGTGGAGTAGGATGTTTTCTACTCTATAATAGACTACAAGCAATTATTCTATCTGCAGCCGAATGATAGCAGAGGTTTTCCTCCTTTCAAGCTGGGGCAGGACAATCAACCACACAGAGAAGTACATGACCGCCCGTTTGCCCGTCGTTCATTTGAAATTAGCAATATGTTTTTATCATCCTGTTATCTGGTAATACAGATTTGCTACCCAAAACGGTGGAATGTTTGTTTTTTTTTTTTGAAAAGATGAAAAAATAATATTAATAGAACAAGAATCCAATGTCTGCCATTTTTGGCATCGATAGAATGTTGGTTGGCTGCTTCCATTCTATTTCTTGGATGGTTGAAATACCATTAATTTTATCTTTAGGATTTACACAATGGGTAGGGTTTATTAGAGATTCTCTACTTCCCTACCCTACGAAAAAAATACAGATTTATTTTTATTAACTAAGACGAACCAACGTCTTGTAATTGTGTAGATCAAAGCCACTGATGAGGGGCAGTTGTTTGTGAGGTTTTGTTCTTCTATAACGTTGTGGCAAAGCCTTATTATGAGGGCGGTTCAGCCTCTCTCCATTCTATTCCTGAGCGTATATCTATGAAACTTGTACCACATTCAGCGTAGAAATTTTCCCTAGCGCACTCTCCGCAAGAAATCAGTACACCATTCCTGGGCGAAAGCGTCAAAGTAAGGGAATTGGTGCGGTATAATCCTGCGCAGTCAATTTTTTTTTTTTTGAATTTACATGGTGGAATCGCCGCCACGAATCCGGGCAGGCTGTCCAGCTTTTTATGGCTGCCACAGTATTCTGTGCTGTTGCCACACATATCTTCGCACAGTCCAGCTTTTTATGGCCGCCACAGTATTCTGTGCTGTCGCCACACATATCTTCGCACAGTCCGCCCCTATAACCACCATGCCACAATCATTTTAAACCTTTTACGCCACTAAAAGCACCAGAAAAGAGACAAGATTTCAGTCCGGCGAGGTCCGAGATTTGAACCTTGGACCTCCTTCCCTTATGGGGTTTGGATAAACCAATTGGTCTACACCTCAGACCTAATCTGTGCAGTCAATCTGTGCAGTCAATCTTAACCGTGATGCGGTGCCCGATTACACGGCTAAGATTAATAGGAAATGCTAGGCGACCGTGATATTGATAGGTAGAGGGGAAGACAGAGCCAGAGGAAGAGAGTATAAGTAAGCATGAGGCAACCAGGTATTGGAGTGGAACGAAATGCCATCATAGGAACAGGAATAGGAATAGCATCAATATCTATCTTCGACGCCTGCCACCTCCCCTGTACGAGGACATATCCAAACGTCTAGATTGGCAGAAAATTTTGATACGCCAGCTGTTTTGTAAATTTGATTCTTTCTTTTTATGTCTTCCTATTTCGCTTTTTAGTAAAGCATATATTCTTTGTATTTTCAGAAGTAATTAAACTAAGCAGGTCAGATAATACTATATATATAATTATAATTTATCATGTTAAATATACCTAAGAAAAGTTTTATGTTATATGTTAATGTTCTTGAGACGACAGTCTTACATACAAATTAACTTTATTTATTTTTTTATAATTATTATAAATAATTTTAAAAGTTCGATTGTAATATATGTTAATGTCAAATTAGCTTTTCATTTTTTATTTATACAGACAAATAGAACTTTCTTATACAATCACAAACGTGACATGAAACTATCATAGCAGGCAAGCCTTTGACATCACTAACATAAAAAAAAATACCTATTAAGCCATTCAAGCATAAAATTGATTAGAATGTTTCAATGTTTTGAACATTTCTTCAAATAAGAACTCAAAGAACCAACTAACTTTGTTCAAGCTTGGGATTTATGAAATTTATGTCATAGTTAGAAGGATGCTGAAAACAAGTTTTTTTTTTGATAAAATAAAACACCTTGGTCTAGGTTTAACTCTCTCAATTCTTATCTAAAAATTGAAGCAGTTTCCATAGAGCTAAAATTTAATCACAATCCAATGTATATGAAGATCTAAATGCAAGAAAGTGGTTAAGAAAACATATTTAAATTACTAGAAGACAATTGAAAACATCCCTACTACAAAGAAAAAACATGTAACTTTTAAAACATCACTCAAGGAGGAAAGTGGACAAGAACATATTCAAATAATTAAAGAAAAGATAATAGAAAATATCCCTATGACAGAAATTAGAAAACTTCTACAACATCACTCAAGTAAATTATATTCTCGAAACTCGGTGTATCGAAAGCGGTCTATCGTTCAAAAGGGTGGACGTTGGAAGCTTGGAGATGGATCACAAATTAGATTTTGGGAGGACCCATGGATTACAACTTAGCCCCTCATCCATGATCAGTTTGTAAGTATTCTTAAACCTTTCACTGATCTGTCTTTTGGCCCCAAAGTTGAAAATTTTATTAATAATGAAGCAGTGGTTCCCCGTTGGGCTGACATATTTGTTGATTTGGATTCTCCTGAGCTTCGCTCTGCCCGCCTCCGCCTATCTGAGCTTCGCTCTGCCCGCCTCCGCCTATCTGAGCTTCGCTCTGCCCGCCTCCGCCTATCTGAGCTTCTTCGAAGTCATGTGATTACAAGCACCAGGCCACCTGATGTTCTCTTCTGGCAACTCAGCAAGTTTGGGAATTTCTCAGTCAAAACCGCATATATGGCTATGACTGAATCTGAAGATGATTGGTTCCCCTCCAAGAGTATATGGATCAAAAATCTTATTCCTAAGATTTCTCACTTTTATTGGCTGGCAGCAAAAAACAGGCTACTGACCACCAATAATTTAATAACCCGTGGTATAATCTTGCCCAACAGATGTTACCTCTGCAAATCCGCATGGGAGTCAGTCAGTCACCTGTTTCTAGAGTGCTCATTTTCTTGCATTGTCTTGTCCTCGATCATGTCAAGTGTATCCATTTCTTGGGTTGCTCCTCAGTTTATCAGTGATCTTATTATTCAATTGCCAAACCCCTTTAAGTCTACTCGTCTGAAGTTTTGGTGGGCGATCATTCTCCCTCACTTTGTGGCAAATTTGGCTGGAAAGGAACAATCGTGCTTTTCGATATTCGTGCCTTGACTCGGAGTCGGTTTCTTTGAGAGCTGTCATGTTTGCCTCAGAAAATGCTAATATCATTCCTTCGGACAATTGTCCTTCATCCCCGTTTGAGATTCAAGTGGCACGTTCTGCTAACCTGTCTTTTGAGGTTTTTGGTCATCCCCAAGTTGCTGTGGATAGATCCTTGGTTTCATGGATTCCTAAATTTTGATGGTGCTTCAAAAGGCAATCTTGGCGTTGCAAGTTGTGGAGGAGTGATCCGAGATGACAGAGGTTGACTCGTTTTGGCATATGCGGAAAAACTTGGAGTCCAATCTAATAATTTTGCTGAGGCTTGGGCAACTTTTCGAGGCATCCAAATGGCCATTGATCTCAATATCCAGTACCTGATAGTCGAAGGAGACTCCTTAAACACCATAAACTATTTGAAGGGGGTCTCAAATCCTCCTTAGAATATGGGACCAACCATTGAAGAGTCCATTGTCCAGCTAAGGGCGATCAACAATAGGTGTATTCAACATGTGTATTAGGAAAACAATCGGGCGGTAGATACAATGGCAAACTTTGGCTTAACTGTTCAATCTTTTTCGACGTGGCAGGGGAATCTTCCCCACTGTATTGTTGATTCCTGTAGTGAACTTGTCGCTACCAATGATGATTAATGCCATGATTAATGTATTTATGGATAATCCCAAAGATGACGAGGACTACATCCCAGAGTAAAACAACTGGTCTTGAACGGGATTATCCCCTTTTGTTTCCTGGGATTGTCTTTGTGCTCACCCAAGCTCTTTATATGCGGTTGTTTGGAAAGGTCCTTGCGATATCTATGTTGTTTCTGTTTTCAGTTTGTGCCCATGGGCGGTATGCTTGTAATAGTTTAGACTGTTTTAGTTTACGGGTTCTGCGAATGGTCCAGTTTTGGCTTGTTCTATAGGGAGTTGAACCTTCACAGGATCCTCCTTGCAGCATGTTATAAGGTTTTGGGTCCCTTTTAAAACCCGTTACTAATAAAAAAAAACTCAAGTAAATTATACAGAGGGAGGAAAGAAAAAAGACAAATTTTTTGCAAACCTATGCTTTTGATAGTAGTAAATTGAAGGATATAATTAAAGAAGCATTAGAATCATTTAAAAAGTTAAATCCTAGCTAAAGAAAATATGAAAGCTTCCTTGTAAATTCATAGTACGATGAAGAATGCGAAGTACCAAGGAAAACCTTGAAAGACCAAGGCAAAGAGAGAACAAATAACATAATACATAGACAATTGACAACAACAAAAAAATAAAAATACATAAGACCAAGGCAAAAAGAATTGATATATCTTGTAGACCATAACCCAAGACACTTTTAGGGAAGAGCTACAACAAAGCAAAAGGCACATAAAAAACAATATCACAAGTGAAAAATTGGTGTAATATGTTGAGTAATTATATGAGAGAGAAAAAATACCCCTCCTATAATTAACATAATTGAGGAACATTTTTTTGTGAAAGATGTGGAGGAGGGCATTAAGAAATTAGTAATAGGTGAAGCTTTAGGATATAGATGACTTGCATGTTGAACATCTCAAGTATGGTGTCGATGATGTTTGAGCACCACACACCAATTTTTTTTTAATGACATCATTAAAGGAGGCTTTCTATTTGAATGGACAACCAACCTACTCCCATTGCATAAAAATAGAGACACAAAGAATCCTTCAAATTACCACACTATCATAACTAATCGTTTTTTTGTAAAATTGTTTGGTAGTATAGAGAAAGCAAAATCAGTAAGTGGACAAAAAATTAAGGAAAAAGGGCAATAGGGAAACCAAGGTTTAGACCAAAGTACTCAATAATAAATCATTCTATTACTTTAAGGAACTTAACATAGAGGATATGGAATGAAAAAGAAGAAATTAATTGTTGTTTTTTGGACTTTAAAATGGCTTTTTACATGGTACCTAGAGGTGAATTATAGAAAAAAAGGTATTACTTGGCATACCAACTATAGAGCAATTGTAGACAAACTTCATGAGCATATGGTAGCAAAATCAAAACTCTAGGACTGTCAAAGTGTTTTGGGAGTGATATCTAAGTGAAACAAGGTTGTCCAATGTCATCTACTTTATTTGGCCTCTATATTGACAAATTGGAGGAATAGATGGGAAGGATGGGAGGAAAGGGAATATAATTGGTTAGCTATGTAGTGAAACTTCTCTATGTTGGTGACCTCATCTTGATTGACAAGTCACTTGAAAGTTTAGAAGAATATATGAAGGCTTTGGAGCATTTTTATGAAGAATTTGAGATGCAAGTAAACACTAGCAAGACTAAGATTATAGTCTTCTCTATTTAGAGAGCAAACACAACCATATAGTTTGGTTAAAGGAAATCCATTAAAGGTAGTAACAAAACACAAACAAGTTGGGTTAGATTTTCAAAGCAAACTCAATTGGGGAACATGCAGGATGAAACATAAATCTGATTGGAAAATTGAGCAAAAAAACAAAGTTGTGGAATTGAAAAACCATTAGGGTCCTTTTTGGGTAAATGGTTATTCTAGTGGTGCTATATGGATGTGAGATGTGGGCTAGCAATATGTCAAATTTTAAATTTTAACCTACTATAACTGCATGAAATTAAAGTGCGGAAGATAAAATGCATAAAATAGTAAATTTAAAATTTTGATGTGCAAGGGATTTAAATGAAATACAATTGTAACCATAGCAAGGAAGTTTGCAATCAAACAACACATGAGAATCCTCATAATAACAATAGTTCCATTCAATTAATATGAAATGACAATGCAAATGATAGGATAGGAAAAAATGGTTGTCTCAATCACCATGCATTCTATGATCTAGAAGAGCAATGCCATTAATGGAAAGCAAAAGACTTATCATTTTCCTCCCAATTTCATGAGTTACAAAGCACAATGTGGATTTCATATAGTGTAGATTTGAATTCTCATGACCAAAATGTTTACAAAGGAACCCATGGGTCCTATTTATAGTAGTAGTTTATCCCTAAGCTACTTGGGGTGAGAAATTATTACTCTAAGTAAAAATATGTGATGCACCTTCAAATATTACATGCCTCTAAAAGTCTTAGAAGGATTCTAAAATAATTTATGGTGCCACTACATGCCAAAATGTCTATTTTCAAAGATTTTCCTCAAGACCCATGAAGTCTATTTTTACCCCTTCATAGGTCAATGAGCGATTCACTCCAAGAAGTCAGCAAATCACTTGACTTTTCTAGCAATTCACTAGCAACTCCTTGCGCTTTGCTCCTACAAGCCAATTGAGCCATTTTGATAATAGATCATTCTTGAACCAATTGACACTTGTAGAGCAGATTGACACTAACCAAATTTTGAGTTGTTTTGTAAGGCATCGACAAACTAATTTCACTATTTTACATCCTTATAAAATTATGATTTCCAAGGTAGTGATATTTCACAACATTTTGGCAACTTCATGTGATGCCAAGCTAGATTAGTGAGAGATCATAGATCCTTTGTCCTTGGGCACACAGACTTCAAAATTAGAATTCCTACTACAAAATGTCAAAATATTGGATATCCTATTATCTTTAATGACAAGATCCCTAATAGCTTTTGTCATCCTTATCTACTAGCAACTAAATGGAGGTTAGGTCCTCTTTTTCATTGGTCAAATCCTCATACGGGTTTTCAAATAACCCATTCTACTTGCCCTTTAGCTCTTGTAGTTTAGTGTAAAGTCACTCCAATTTCTTGTAGAGTTCAATTGCATTTCCTGAATTAGCATGATCATTCTCTTTAAGCATTGTGTCAATGATATAATCATCAACGAGTTTCATTTGCAGGTTAAATATGTATGATAGTTCGACAGTGAGGAACCCTTGAATTTCTTTGATCATCACTTGGATTAAGACTTTTAGAGAGGGTAAAGTGTCCTTGCAAGTTTGTAGGTAGGGACTTTATTTATCTTCTTTACCATATCCTTTGATCTATCCGTAGTTGTTGTGCTTGTGATGCCGACATTGCGGACATAAGCTTCAATACTTATTGGAACTTTTTCTTTGTAACCAATTGTTCTTCAACTTGTGTCATGGTTTCCAACACATGGTTTGGATTCCGTTAGCTTTTGATGCTTAACTCTTAATGTAAATAACCACATAATCAAATATAAAGTTGCAATATAAAATACTCAATAATGACAATAGTTTATTCAAATATAACTCACAAATAACTTCAAAAATAACTCATAAAATGGACACTAATAAATGCTCTCGAAAATAGTAAAATGATATAGAATAAAGGTCACACACACTCTCTCCTTTACAATGCTTAGTCACATATATATAATAGAATGTGACTCTTCATATGGAGTACTCTTGGCCTTCACTCTTCTTTGAGACTCTTCACTTTCCTATTCTAAGGACACGTGCACTCTTACATAATGGACACTTGTGCACATTTACACTCACCACACTCATTACATGACACTTGTGCATTTCTTGCACATTATTACATTACATAAAATATTTACTCACACTCTAAACTAGGACACACTCCTAATCTAATATTTACAATGATGTACCCAAGGTGGTACATTAACATGTACCAAATAATGTAATATTCTCCAACACCCCCTTATATTACATTATTTGGTTATTGAAGACTTTAGTATTCAATATGGTCTTCATCTTCCAGTCTTCAATCTACCTATGGTAAATTTATATCTGGAGTCTTCAAATAAGTATCTTCTTTAGGTTCAGTCTTCATCTTACCTCTCTTGATCTGATTTCTTTTCTTGCATCACTTTCTCTTCCGTTTTTGTACTTTCATTGATGGTATGTCTTTAATGCAATGAGTTAGTAAATCATCACAATAATATGACTTTGTTTTTGATGATTCTTCTTTGAGATAGTTATATGAATCATTTCTTTCAACTTGTATCTTCCCTTGAAAAAGTTTAGAAACAATTAATGAAAGATACATCATTAGACATTCTTCTGAAGTGAGTACAATGGTGTTTTGAGACTCCCAACATGACCTAAAAAGTTTTTCATGAAGGTATCCTATAAAAGTAGTAAATTTCCTTCTTTAGCTTCTTTAAAAAACAAGATCAATTTATCTTTTAACAAGAAGGGTGTGGTGCCAAAGTTGACAGTGACAATTGGAGATAGGATGCCTCTAGGAGAATAATGAGTTGCACTAGTGGATGATGAGTGGATGACAATAGAATAATGGGTGGGAAAACCATTAGCTAATTTTGCCTCCTCTCAATCTTGGAAACTAATGAAGGAATCATCAACTAAACATGGTTGCATCTGTTAATTCAAACCAAAGAAGGGTATCGACTTGGGACAATGGAGACCTCTTGCAACCACCAGTAGTACCAACTAGCTAGAATGAAATATTGAATTTCACTCTAAAATCCTTTTCATATTTTAATAGAAAGGACGCAATGATCCCAATAGAGCATCTCTAACACATGGTCAATCTATATGCTTTCTATAGCCTTGGAGAATAAAATTTTGCACTCAAACTATTGGCAACCTCTTTCATAGGAAAAGCAAGAGTGGTACATTTACCTCACCCCTAACTCCACCACTAATTAGGACCAACTTGCAAATTGACTTGTTGACCATTTTGGGGAGAAAGAAGATGGAGTATCACTATTAGAACAACTAGAAACCATCACAAGACCCCTATGGAAGCCACGAATGACTTCAATTCCAAAAACAATTCAACCTACACTAGGTATGGATTTCATATACTACCTAAAAGAAATCAATTATGAAATAGCCATGATGGTAAAAACTAGGAAAGGTAACTCATTACCAATAGCCTATGGATGTCAATCTATATCTCATACATTAAATTTGTCAATCTAGGTTAAATGATTTAAAGAATAGTAAATCCCGTATAGATTATTCCATAATCATTAATCTTTGACTTGATTATGTTTTCTTAGTTTCGGTTGTAGGAAATGAAAATTACAAGAAATGAAAAAATGAAATATTAAAAGTGCAATTATGATGTAGACTAATTCTATGTGTTGTGGATCCACGTGCAATCTAATAATGCATTTATGATTTTAACTAGTTGATTTATTTTATAATTTAAAATGATGCAATTTAATTTATCTTATAGTCTAAGACTAATTCTACTCTATTTCAGGAGATAGAGAGCAAGGGATTGATTGTTCGGAGTGGGCCCTACCTCCTAGAAGATAATGTAATTATCTTCTCCTCTATTCTAATTTATTTCAGTAACTAATATTTCATTCTACTAATCTAATACTATTTAATTCATTGATGCAGGAAAAATAAAGTAAAGTTTACAAAGATAAATAAATCATGCAAAGATACAAAATACCATTGCTGGAATCATGGAAGAAAATATTGCTTTATTGATGAACTTTAATTCTTCATGCATATAGACTATGCAGACATACTTCTTCGAACATATAAAACATAGACATTAGACAAAAACTAGCAGATCGTAGACCTTTTCAAAGGTCTCTACATTGTATTTTATAATGTCACTTGGACATTTTACAATAAAATTCTCTTCTACCATTTGTTACAGTTCAAATGCTCAAATATTTGAATTCTAATCTTTCATAACAAAGATATGCTATAATTAAGACACGCTAACAACTACCCTTGGACTTATTACAATTAGAATTATCCAAGTGGTATAGTTGACAAGTATACATAATGAATATCCTAAATTTGAATAACTTGCTGACAAGATAGGACAATTGTTTGTCCTATTCTCAAGGAAAATATAAATTAAGGTTTCATTCAAATCTTGACAACTTAACAACTTTAACAAAATATATTTTTAATGACATGTTACAAATTATACAACAAGGATTAAATCATATGCCAAATATTAATGCCATCGCATTAAATAATATGTTGACTGTATAATCTATGTGATGTTGCTACACTGTCATCGAACGTGGAATTCCAGTACATCAGATGACTTATTCGGTCAACGTTCTTTCTGTAGATCCTTTCAGTAGGTACTTTTTGTCACACCCTTATGTAGGTGTTTTTTGTAACACCTTTCTATAGCATTTTTCTTTTTGTTGCCTTCCTGCGCTCCCAAGCACTTCCACATGACTGGTTCATCCATACTTGAAATCTGGCTTGTGTTCTACTGCAACATCTCTCGTGAAACTCCTACAATATTTATCTTCCAAAAATATATAGGAAACTCGCACGATTTGGGTAAAATATAGGCATATATCACTTTAATATTTTATAAGTCAAATACACTCATAAATCATGCAAATAAGATATAATGATCATCAAAACACATCCATTTTCATCTATTTACATATAAAATCAAGATAAATACTGCATAATATAATACCAATCTTAGCACTCATCATTTCCCCCAAACTGGAGAGAATGCATGTCCTCATGCATACATGGTTAAATGTCACAACATAACAGAATGATACAAATATAATACTACAAAATGAATAAAACATTATAAATTTTCATAGATGAAATTCTACAAATACAATATTTAATACTATCATTGTAATCAGATAAAAATTTTGCAAGTACAATCGATAATATAGTAACATAATAGATAAAAACATAGCAATCATAACTTGACATAATGTTGTGACATAAAATATAGCAAACATAATTAAATATCACAAATAAGCTACTATAGATGTAATAACTAGACTACGTGAATATATATATATATATCATCATATATATATATATATATATATATATATAGGAATAAATACACAGATTTAAAACAAAGTTTGATAAAGTTTTTAAGATCTAAAATTGTTTAGATTTGAGCTGAGATGAAACCCGGGATAAAGATGGTGGTTTTTTTGGCAACATTATTTCATGCTTCACCTTATGAATCTATGCTTTGGCCTTCTCGGTATTAAGTGGCAGTTCAACAACCATGGTATTTATGTGCACGACCTTCACAAGCCCTTCATCCTTCGATTCATGTTGCATATCCTACTTTCTGGTGATGGAAATGGTTTCACAGTTTTGATGATGTTGTTAATCATCGTGTCAATATCGTGAGGCATCCTGATGTTGAGAGACATCCTTATCTCAATGGACAATTTCAATCTTTGGGGATTACGTGTATGCCTTCGATGCTGTTAGGAGAGAAACTCAAAAAATGAGACTGAGCTGTCCTCATCAAGCACCTTGGTAAAGTCAATATTTTCTAAAGTTTACTAACTTCTTTACCTCTTTCTCGGACATGGAGCTCTTGTCAGGGGACGTACTAACATTTTCCAGTTGGATAACTAGGTCAGCCAATTTTAGCACCCTATCCGTAGAAATTTGTTTTGATGTCAATCTGAAGAGTGAGAGCTCGTTTCACTAAGGCAACATGTTTTGAAAACTCATTTTTGAGCCTATCCAATTTGATGTGCAATAGAGTCTATTGTGTCTAAATGTGGGCAAGAGGTTCAATGGAAGGATCTGAGGTAAGTAGGCTTTCTTTAGGACTGGATGTCTCTCCCTTCCCTTGGTCTTGCAGATTATACTTTTCATACCTAGTTTTTCTTATAGGTTGAGAAGATTTAGATGGCTTGGTATGGGTAGGATGTTTGTGCACTAGAGACTCCTCCTCCTCATGACTCTTAGATTCAAATTTTTCCTCGGATGCACTATCCTCAACAAACTCTAACTCACTTGGCTCAGATTGGATGGATAGGTTGGCCTCCTCAACCACTCTATCCCAGGAAATTCCTACTTCAGATGCTTTATGTAGGACCATTAATTTTATCAACCCGTGATGGGTAATTAGATGAAGTTTGGGCTCATCACTGGATTTCTTAGGTTGGACCCTAGTAATAATAGCTTTTACAGATCTGTATAGAAAGTATGGTAGATTGATAACGTAATCTTCATGCTTGGGGTATTTGAGGTTCAACATCATTTTTAAGTGATAACCCCCACAATTAGACAACCTCCCTTCTAATGTAAAAAATTTCATTAAAATAGTGGCAACCTCCTACCATTTCAAAGGGAGTGAAGAGGTGGCTACACCCTTGATCCACCCATCCCTATCTCTGGTAACTACACATTTCTCCCCTAATCTATCAACCATTTGGCTCACTCCTTTATAGGTGGATTTGTAATATTGTTGGCCAACCTCAGGGAGGCTTAAGACTTTAGAAATTAGACTGGGGGTAATCTCGATTTTTACCTCACCCACATGGGTAACCATGGTTATGGGATCACAGTTCAAAATGAACTGCTTTACCACGCCTTGGTCGTGCCCTTGAAACTTGGTTAGGGCCTCCCACCAATATGCTTCCTGAAATAGTTTCTTGATGGAGTCACTGGGATTTTGGGTGTTGATAGACAAGGGTTCACTACATTTGTGAAATGTGGATCTCGACATGGTGGTAGGTTTTAGAAGATAGGAAGGTAGGGGTATGGTAAACAAAGGGTAGGGTTTTAGAAAACAAGAAGGTAGGGTGGTTCTGATTTTAACTTCTTGCTGTAGGATGAAAACTTGTAGAAAATTTGATAGATAGATACATGCAAGGGTTATTAAAAAAAATTTTATAACGAATATATATTATAACATCATGCAACACATATTTCTACATAATTATAAATTTTTAAAATAGCCATAATATTATTGTTATGGAAAATAATTAAAAGGAAATTCAATATGTTTCTCTCCATCCTCTAAAAAAACTCATTTCCTATTATAATTTTGAAGTATTTATCACCTACAATCCTATTTTAATTACATGCCCTTATTTCTAAATTTTTGTCATCGTCCACCTTGTTGTTCCTTCTTTAACATCCTACTGCAATTCTCCAGTTGTTTGGTCCAAAACCTTCACTATCATCTTCATCCATCGCATAGCTTTTTTAGCACAAATTGTAGTTTTAATTTTTAGGGGTTTGCCATGTTTCGATCACAGTCACAGGGTCAAACCATTGAGCATGCTATGGAAATACAGTTTAATTTAGGTTTTTTTTTATTATTTTATTTTGTATTTTCCCATTCATTAAGATCAGACAAATCATGGCTCTCAATTTTCTCCTTAATCAACAGTTTGTAATTTTAATCTACGTTGTTTCTTCCTATTGGAACTTGCAACCAAGTGTCATTGATCGATATCTTGATACGTGAGGTGGTCACGTCATCTTGGGAAGGATTACCTTGCTGTCTTGGTGGGCTACCTTCCCACCACCTTTCCTAGATGCATGGTGTTTTCCCCCCTTTTTCCTGGGATATGTCGTTTGTCGAATGTTTAATGAAAATTTAAATTTTAATCCTATCGACTATGTTTTTAAATTTGAATTACTTTGGTGAAGACTTTAGGAATTTTATTTATAATTGAATAATCCTAGGTTTATTTTTTGGTCATGGGAGGAAGTTGAAATTTTAATTTAAATAAGGACTTATGTTTCCCTTTCAATCTTCCTTTGATATATCCAATTCATGCTTCAAATTGCTATACCATCCATGTGTCTTCCTCATCCTATGTTGGATTCATCTTATACGTAATTCAAATGCATTTCACTTGATGTTTTCACCATATTTTTAAACTAGACTTGCGACTTGCACCATATAATGCCTCGTTTGCATACTTGTGTGAGGAAAACGTGCCTCCAGATCTGCGTATTCCCGTTAATAGATGTGCTATCCTTATCATATTACCTCTTCCTCCTGAGTCTAAGTACTCACATCATGGAGAGGTGGTGATTCACACAATATTTTTAGAGAAATTCATTTGCCCATCTTCTAGCCATAAACTCCCACGTTATTTGCCCGTGCTCCGGTTGTGTTGTGCTTATCTCGATTTTTGCATTTTGTATAAAATAGGCATGTAATCAAAATTTTAATATCCATGTTTTACCTTCCTTCCCAAGCAATGAATCATGATGTCCAATTGGTGATCCACGTAGTACTTTCAGCCATAAGCCAATCATAGGCATCCATATCATCGCTAGTGTTTTAGTTTACTCTCAGTGATCTCCCAGTCATCTCAGTGATTTCCCTTTTATTTTATTAGTCTAATTTCATCTAGCATCTGAGTCACTTCACACGTTTTTCAAGGTTAACCCATGTTTGATTTTCATGTTGCAGCTTTACACGATCAAATTTTGAATATCTATGCTATGGTTTTTCTGGTCAAAGAATTTGAATATCCACGTGCAAATTTCTCTCTTTATATCGAGACCCTTGTAAATTAAGAAATATTGATAATTACTTTGTATTGTTTAATTCTGGCTCGACACGTGTCCTTAACCATGCGCGAGTCTATCAGCCAACACTTAGAAAATTTTTGTGCATCGTGTCTACAAAAATATGCTACTGAAAGTATCTACAAAAACTATCTATGAAAACTATCTACGAAAACTACCTACAAAAATTAGCTATGAAAAATACCTACGGAAACTATCTATGGAAAAATTAATTATAGGGTCATAGGAATACTTTACCTGATTTCCCATTTTTTTTTCTTTTCTCCCCCAAACTGTATCATGAAATTTATTGCATAAATCCTTTACTTCTCCCCCCAAATTGTATTTTTGGCTATATAGCCAAAACAGGATAAGGAGAGAAATTCATATTTTGTAGAATTTTATATTATGGAAAATATATATATATAATTTTTTAATATTATTTTATTTACCTAGTCAAAAATATGGGGGTATTTACTTATATACTAATTATTTATTCATGTCAAGCCATCAAATAAGTTTGTAGGATAATAAATCTTCTTAGAATGGAATTGCTTGTTCCCAATAGCAAAGATATTATGCAAAAACATTAATTCCTTCCCTGACCTTTTAATAAAATATTCCATAGTCTAATAACAAATCTTTCTAATACCCTAGAGAGGTCAATTTCTTGTTCTACTTCCTTTAGCTTCATTAAGGAGTTCCATGTGTGAGAAAAATAATGAATTTAAACCAATATCAATCATCAATACTTTGGTTTGTAAAAATAGGTCTTCATCAATGGTTGGACACACTCAAAACCTATTTTGGAAGAGGAGAAATAAGATAGTCATTCTGGTATCATTTTTTACTTATCATTTCATAGCCCATTTTTACATAGAGATGTGCATTTATTTGTTAAACTTACAGGGGTGCAAAGCTTTGGGGAATCAGATTCCCAACCACTCTATCAAAGTCCTGATGGGAATTGTCACCCTATCCTTACTGCTTTGTCCCTTTAAGTAAAAATTAAGGCTTTGGGGATTCGGATCACATATCCATCTAGATGGAAGTGTAATTCTATCCTTACGACCTTTTATTTTTATTTAAGAGAAGTTAGAACTTTGGGGATTCGGATCACATCTCCATCTGGATGGAAATGTAATTCTATCCTTACTATTCTTTTTATTATTATTATTTGGGGAAGGAAGTGGAACTTTGGGGATTCGGATCACATCTCCATCTAGATGGAAATGTAATTCTATCCTTACGGTTCTTTCTCTTCCCTTTTTATTATTTATGGGCTACAAGGTCTTTTATTACCTTGCTTTTTATAATTAATGATACCATCATGACTAGTTATCCTCCTTCCCGTAAGGTAAGAGCATGCCTTCACACACCAAATCTGACTTCTCTCTTAAACCTGATATTGTGATTGAAAAGTGATGAATAATAAGATGAAAATATTGTATATTAGAACTCCATCATGAAACAAAGGAAGCATATTTAAAGAACATAGAGTGATCTTCTAGTTTATTTTCAAGAAATATTACTATTCCATGATAATCTTCTTTCATTGGCCAAGTAGTGTAAATATTTTTGCCATCCATCTTATTTATTGGTGCCTTACTCATCCAAACAAGAGGACTGATTATACTACATTATTTTTAATGATTGTACTTATTTACTAAATATATAGCAACAATTTTATTTAGTAGATAATATTTTTGTTGCTTAGGATAGAAAAGAGAAGTTTTTATTTAATAGTAGTTGATTGCAGTTCAGAGATGCACTGCAAATCAACTTGTTGCTTAAGATGGTTTATAAATTCTTCTTTAGATAATGGCTTCCTATAGAGTTTAAGCCTATGTCCATTAACTAGTAATCTTCTTGTTGAATCATCAATAGGCTTAAGTTTAATTGTACCATTCCCAAATATTTCTTCAACCTCATAGGGTCCTAGCCATCTTGTCCTTAGCTTACCTTGGAAATCTTGGTAGCGGGAGTCAAATAGCAAGGCCCAATATCCTGGTTGAAATGTTCATGGTACAATATGTTTATCATGCCATTTCTTTCTTTGTTGTTGAGTTAATTCAGTCTTGTGTAATGCCTCTAATCTTCTTTCATCTAGAATGTTTAATTTTTCCAATCTAGCTTTTTGTGCTTGATCCAAATTCATATCAAGTTGTACCATTGTGCGAAGAGTTTCTATTTCAAATTCAATAGGTATAATAGCTTGCTTGCCATAAACCATTTCATAAGGTGATAATCTTGTGGTAGTTTTCCAAGTTGTATTATATGCCCATACAACTTCTTTTAATATTTCTACCCAATCAACCCTATTAATAGCTACAATTTTTGTTATTATCTTTTCAAGTTCCCTATTTGTAACTTCTACTTGTCCATTAGCTTGAGGGTGATATGGTGAATTTTTTCTATGTTTTATTTGATAGATTTTAACAAAGTGTTCAATTACTTTGGAGAGAAATTGAGACCCATGGTCTGAAACTAGTTCTCTAGGTGCTCCAAAGCGTTGCATAATTTGTGAGTAAAGAAAATCAGCAACTGGTTTAGCTTGTGCTCATGGCAAGGCTTTTACTTCAGCCCACTTGGTAATGTAATCCGTGCACACAAGTATGTGTTTATTGCCTGCACTTGGAGGATCTATTGGCCCAACAAAATCAATCCCCCATTTCTTGAATGGTTCGAACATTATTTGTGGGACCAAAGGCATCTCCATTGTAGGTGTAGGTTTACTAGCCCTTTGACAAGCATCACATCTATCAATAAATTTATGGGTATCTTTATTCATAGTAGGCCAATAATAACCTGTTTGGAGTATTTTACTAGTTGTTCTTTGGGTTGCATAATGACCTCCACAAGGTTCTTCATGTGCTGCTCTAATGATGTCATATACATCCTCTTCTTGCACACATCTCCTAATTACTTGGTCAAGGCAAGACTTAAACAAGATTCCATTAGTCCACATATAAGGGACACTTTGATGTATTAATTTTCTATGCTCATGCGGTGTAAAATTTTGAGGTATTTTTCCTGTTACCAAATAGTTTACAATATCAGCATACCAAGGAGTAAAAATAGAAAGAGCAAACAAATGTTCATCTAGGAAATTATCAGGAATTAACTCATCATCATCAAATATTTGCATACGAGATAGATGATCTGCAATGACATTATATTTACCTACTTTGTCTATAATTGTGACATTAAATTCTTGCAATAAGAGAAGCCATCTAACCACTCTTCCTCCTACTATAGCTTTATTCATTAAGTATTTAATGGCAAAGTGATCAGTGTGAACAAATACTTCATACCCTGTTATGTAATGTTTGAATTTATTAATGGCATGGACTACATCTAAGAATTCCTTTTTAGTAACTATGTAATTAAGTTCAGCCCCATGCAAATTTTTACTCACATAATAGATAGCATAAGGTATTTTATTCTCTATTTGTTGTAGTACTACCCCTATTGCATATCCTGAAGCATCACAATGTATATGAAAGGGAAATTCCCAATTTGGTCCCCTTAGAATTGGAGCAGTAGTCAATTTATTCTTTATAACTTCAAATGCTTCTTGACATGCTTCAATCCAATTAAATTCACTTTCTTTGGTTAAGAGCTTAAGCATGGGAGAGGAAACTTTGCTGAAATATTTAATGAATCTATGATAGTACCCTACATGTCCTAAAAATCTCCTTACCTCTGTTTGTGTTTTTGGAGGTTGGAGGGATTGGATAACTTGGATTTTTATAGGATCTACTTTAACACCTTCCTCTAATATGTAATGTCCTAAAACAATACCTCCTCTCATCATCATGAAGCACTTTTCATGACTCAAAGAGAGGTTTTGTTCTTGGCATCTAACCAAAACTTTTTGTAAACTTGATAGAGTTTCTTCAAAGGTGTTACCATAGACTGTGAAGTCATCCATATAGACTTCTACACATTCATTAATCAAATCAGCAAAAATAGCTAAAACAACCCTTTGAAAAGTAGCAGGTGCATTGCATAATCTGAAAGGTAAAACTTTATAAGCATAGGTACCTACAGGACATGTGAAAGTAGTCTTTTCTTGGTCTTCTTCTGCTATTGAGACTTGATTGTACCCACTAAAACCATCCAAAAAGCAAAAATATTTCTTTCCAACCAAGGTATCAAGAACTTGATCAATGAATGGTAAAGGAAAATAATATTTCTTTGTTACTTTATTCAATTCCCTATAATCTACACAAATCCTCCATTTACCATTCTTCTTAGGAACTATTACTAATGGTGACACCCATTGGCTATCAAAAATTGGATATATAAATCTTGCATTTAGAATCTTAATAATTTCTTCTTGAACTATGTCTTTCATAGCTGGATTTAGTCTTCTTTGAGGTTGTCTCACTGGGTGGCAACCTTCTTGAATGAAGATTCAATGGGTACAAATATTTGGATGAATCCCTTTCATGTCCTCATAGTTCCATGCAAATGTTGTTTGATGTTTTCTAAGTACTTCTATTAATTGTGATTCTTGAATTCTTGTAAGCTCATTATTAATATTTAAAGTCTTTCGATGTGTGATGTCTATCTATTTATAATTTTCAATATTTGCATCTATTCCCATTATTTCATGTTCAAGAACATTTAACTAATAGTTATAGGGCACTAATTGATGAGATTGACTTGTACTTGCTTCATCATTAGATATAATAAGTTCATCTGAATAATTAGTACTTTGTTCTTCATCAAAAAGTGGTCCTAATGGTCCTTCAATTTCTTGCTGTAAATATTCACTTAACACATTAATTGATAAAGTTTGAATAGCATCCAAATCATTAGGAAAATCATACTAGAGTTGTTTTGAGAATCCTTTATCTAATGTTGACTCAAGAAATAAACTCAAATCTTTAGTGTGCTTCCCATTAGAAATAGTCATATTTCTAGATCTACAACTAATGTAAGCATCAATTGTTGCAAGCCATGGGCATCCTAGAATTAAGGGATGTCCCCCTAGCTTCTTCTTAGGTTGTAAGACCACAAAGTCTATAGGATACTCCCATGAGCTTACAAAAACTATGATGTCTTCTAATTTTCCTTCTGGTTTGATAGTAGATCTATCTGCAAGTTGAAGCACTATAGAGGTTGGTTGCAATTTGTATTCCCCTAAAGATTCTGTTGTTTCTTTGGTCATAACGTTGATGGCAGCCCCTAAATATATTAAGATATTATGCAAGGTTGTATCACCAATGTGGACTATGAGTATAGGTATTCTAGGATCTATATATTTTGGTAGTAACCTACCTTCAGTTTTTATCTTTGATAATTGTCCAATAACTTGGATGGTTTGAGATTCATTCTTCTTTTTCCTCCTTGAATTTGATGTGCACATATTCTTTATCAATTTAGAGTAGATAGGAATATCCTTGATAGCTTGTAATAGAGGAATTTTAATGGTAACATTTTCTTGAGGAAATTGAAATTTTTATTTCTTTCTTTCTTTGAGGGATTTGGATCTCTTTTTGTTTTGATGGAATATTTTTTGGTAAAGTTTCTATTTCTTTTTCATTTTTATCTACTTTTTCAAACAAGTCTTGGATAGGTTCTTCAACTTCTGTGAGAGTCACATTATTTTCCAACACTTTTCCAGACCTTAAATGGATCTGTTGGCAAGGTACCACAGATATTGAACATGTCTCATTTGTTTCATAGACTTGTTGAACAATCTTGTTATTATTAGGATTAGGAACTGGTTGAGCTGGTAAAGGTGGTTGCTTAGGAGGGTTGTTCATATTGTTTGGAGGTGGAAGAAGTCTATTTTGAGGCTGATTTTGAGGGGCTTGTCCCCTAAACTGGTTTTGGAAATTCTATTGTTGGGGTGGATTTTGAGACCAGCTAGGTCCTCCTTGATTATATTGGCCATTCATATTCCAACTAGGCATATTCTGACCTGACATTCCTTGAGTCCATGGAGGTGGACTTCCATATGCATTGGCCATAAATTGGGTCCATGGAGGTATATTCCAATCTTGGTTATTTGGGTATGGGTTCCAATTTGCCCAATTTGATGCATTTGACCACTAGTTAGGTCTTTGTTGGTTGGAATAACTAGAGTTTGACCAATTAGATGGACCATTGAATGGGCCATTTCTTCTTTGAGCTACAAAATAAACATCCTCTACCTCCTCAACTTTAGGTTCTTTTATAGTAGATTTCACAGCTGAAATATACTTACAGTTTTTAGTGCTATGATTCTTGTCACAAATTTTACAACTAGCAAAAATATTGGAAATATTTGTAATGTTGAGAGGGCATTCCCTCAAGTTGTGCCTTTTCCTACATCTATGATAATATATCTCCTCAATATCTTGTTCTTTTGGTTTCTTATCCATGAGGTCAAGAGATGTAGTTAATGTACTTAACAAATCAGTTTTTAAACTTTCCAACATATTACCAATTTTTGCTCTTGTTACTCCTCCACCTATGGATGAGTATTTATTGTTCCTAAGAGGTTTATTCCTTGAATAATTTCTACAAATATTCACAATATCTTCAAATTCCATTAGATGAATATCCCCCTTAGCCATAAGGTTTAGAACATCAAGGACATCTTCTTTTAATCCTTTTAGAAAGAGTTCTTTCAAGACTTCTTCATCTAAATCAATATTTACTCTAGATCCTACAAACTAAAATATTTCAAGATAATCCTCAAGGGATTCTTCCTCTCATTGGTTCATATGAAAGAGCTCAGCTTTCTTCCTAACTCTACAGTAATCCTGATATCTTTCAAGGAATATATCTTTTAATCCATGATCTCCATCCCATCGATTGCAAACACTTTCTCCTAGACCCATAAACCATCTTAAAGTTGCATCCTTAAGGGTAGAAGGAAACAATCTTAATTTTTGTTCATCCATGGTATAAAAATAGGCTTGACACACTACTTCAAACTCAAAGAGAAAAGCATCAAGATCTTCATGTGGTTTCCCATGGAAGGTAGGAAAAACAACAACAGAGACTAGTTTTAGTTCTCTTGTTAGCCTATCTATTGGAGAAGAAATTGGGAAGGAAAAAATTTTACAATTTTGTTACTATGAATTTTCTATCTTTTAATTTTTAATTTTTTTTTGTTTTTGTTTCTATTTTACAAAATGCAATTTTTAAAAAATAATTTTGAGGAGAATAGTCTTACTATTATTAAGACTAGGTCTGAATTTCTAGCTAATATTAACATAACAAAGGAAAGAAAAGTTACTATTCTAAAATAGTTCTTACTGCCACTAAAACCAGGTCTGATTTTCCAGCCAATTTTAGCATAGTAAGGGAAAGTAAAGTGTTGTTACTAATTTATTTTAAGGAACACTTCAATATGAACTTGTCACACCTACTACTTGTTTTCACAAGTTAAAGAACCTAGACCTAAGTAGATAATAACCACACTATGCTGAAAAGTAAATTTGTAGAAAATAAAAGTGCTGAAATAAAAGGTTAAATTGTTGTTACTACTTGATTTTAAGGAATATTTCAATGTGATTTTGTCACACCTACTTCCTTGTTTTCACAAGGTCAGAGAACCCAGACCTAAGTAAGTAACAACAATCACCCAATGCTTTGAAAATTAAAAAAATATGCTGAAATAAAAGCTAAGTAGTTGTCACAACTTGATTTTAAGGAACATTTCAGTGTGATTTTGTCACACCTACTTCCTTGTTTTCACAAGGTCAGAGAACCCATACCTAAGTCTATGACAACCATAAATTAAAAGTTCTTGCTGAAATCAAATGCTAACTAGGAAAGCAGTAAAAATCGATCCTAAGAAAATGGAACCTAGAAGTATTGAGATGAAGACACTTGCTGGAACCCTATTGTCCCAACCTTGAACTGCATGAAGACTTCTTGCCAATCACGTAGGTAAGTCTCCTTCTCACCCCAAAAGTCTCTAATCAAAAATCACAGCACTGTTCTCCCCGACAACGACGCCAAAATGTTGAGTTGTATCTCATACATTAAATTTGTCAATCTAGGTTAAATGATTTAAAGAACAGTAAATCCCATATAGATTATTCCATAATCATTAATCTTTGACTTGATTCTATTTTCTTAGTTTCGATTGTAGGAAATGAAAATTATAGGAAATAAAATAAAATAAAATGAAATATTAAAAGTGCAATTATGATGTAGACTAATTCTATGTGTTGTGGATCCATGTGCAATCTAATAATGCATTTATGATTTTAACTAGTTGATTTATTTTATAATTTAAAATGATACAATTTAATTTATCTTATAGTCTAAGACTAATTCTACTCACTAACTAATTCTACTCTATTTTAGGAGATAGAGAGCAAGGGATTGACTGTGTAGAGTGGGCCCTACCTCGTAGAAGATAATGTAATTCTCTTCTCCTCTATTCTAATTTACTTTAGTAACTAATATTTCATTCTACTAATCTAACACTATTTAATTCATTGATGCAGGAAAATAAAGTAAAGGTTACAAAAATAAATAAATCATGCAAAAATACAGAATACCATTGCTGGAATCATGGAAGAAAAATACTGCTACTTTATTTATGAACTTCAATTCTTCATGCGTACAAATTATGCGGACATACTTCTTCAAACATGTAAAACATAGACATTAGATAGAAACTAGCAGACTGTAGACCTTTTAAAAGGTCCCTACATTGTATTTTTATAATGTCACTTAGACATTTACAATAAAATTCTCTTCTGCCATCTGTTACATTTCAAGTGCTCAAAGATTTGAATTCTAATATTTCATAACAAATATATGCTATAATTAAGATACGCTAACAACTACCCTTGGACTTATTACAATGAAAATTATCCAAGTGGCATAGTTGATAAGTATTCATAACAAATATCCTAAATTTGAATAACTTACTGACAAGATAGGACAACTGTTTGTCCTATTCTCAAGGAAAATACAAATTAAGGTTACGTTCAAATCTCAACAACTTAACAACTTTAACAAAATATATTTTTAATGACACGTTACAAATTATACAACAAGGATTAAATCATATGCCAAATATTAATGCCATCGCTTTGAATAATATGTTGATTGTATAATTTGTGTGATGCTGCTATGCTATCATCGAACGTGAAATTCCATTGCATCAGATGATTTATTTGGTCAACGTTCTTTTGGTAGACCCTTTCAGTAGGTACTTTCTATAACACCTTTCTGTAGGTGTTTTATGTAGCACCTTCTCGTAACACACTTCCACGCGATTGGCTCATCCATTCTTGGCATCTGGCCTGTGTTCTGATGCAACATATCGTATGAAAAATCTACAATATTTATCTGCTAAAACATATAGGAAACTCGCACGATTTGTGTAAAATATAGGCATATATCACTTAATATTTTATAAGTCAAATACATTCACAAGTTAAGCAAATAAGATATAATGATCATCAAAACACATCCATTTTTATCAAGTTTACATATAAAAATCAAGATAAATACTGCATAATATAATACCAATCTTACACTCATCAATGGGATAACCATTCAAGCTAAAATATACCTCACATAGATTGGGAGGTTATCCCTTAGACTGCCTATGCCTCTTTTATTAGATGTCCAACTACCATATCAACCTCCTCATACCATACAACAAACCTCTATCCAACCAACCACTATTTTTGGTCAAGCCCCTATGATGACATCCCTATCTACCACTATTGTGGCCTTCCCAACCTCTCAATCCCTAGAAATAGAAAGAATGCAAAGTGTTATGAGGGACATGAACAATGAGAATATATCCCTCAAGTGTCAACATAATTTCTAGAGGTTTGGATGCTAGAACTACCCACACACCCATTTCTAGCAAGGAAACCAAGTATACCAACATCCATTGAATGTACATTAGAGATACCCTCATTTTCATAGTAAAAATCTAGTTTACCCTAAGATCTTAGAAGGAAAATGGTACCCATATTTATCCCTATGCAACCAATACCCTCAAATTTGGTAAGGGATATGGTCCTCACTCAAAAAAATTATATAAGAGATCTATATTGCTAGCCATATTACTATCTTGATCCTTATTATCCATACTATAATATGATCTAGTAGGTGACATGTCCATTGCCTTCACCTATGTATCAGAATGATGCTATCTAAGAATTGGGCCCAACTACTCAAAGATTTCCACTAAAGGTTCCCCTAATTCTGGAAATAGGAGCATTGGAACAAACCTTAGTAACATGGGATGGGGAAGAAGTATGTACCATCCCCAAATGGACAAGCACTCCACTAGACAACTAGTCTCAATTTTAATCTAGTATTTTCATAAGAAGTAAGATGAATATGGAGGATGAGACTCAAAGGAAACAAGAAATGATACCAAAAATTAGAATACTAGAGACCAATCAAGCCCAAGGGTTAAATCAAGACTAGCTAAGGCTGCTAATATCGAGGAAACTAGCACCAAGACAACTAGTACCAAGTCTGTTCTAGGTACCCAACTTTAGCACCAAGAGACCCAAGCCTTAGTGGATCTCAAACAATACACCAAAGGCCTAGCCTCCTAAATCCTTCAATGTGGTGGAGCATTTAAGGAAATCCACTATACTTGTGCCAATCTAGGATATCCTACCATCCTAAAGTAAATGAAAAAACTAAAAAGAACTCTAAAAGAGTGAGGGATCATCGAAGAATCAAAAGAGTAGGATCCTCTACGAAAGGATGACCTCTTTCTCCAAAAGGTGGAGATGGGTAACCTAAACTCTGGATAATATGGTCAACCAATTAATACCACATAAAAATACACCCTACAACAAAAAATAGGGGAGAGAACAAAGAGAAACTCCATTAAATAACCATAGAAGATAATGAATAAAAGGGATATCGAATCATATAACTTAGGACAATATGATGCAATAAGGCCAACTAGGATAGACACCTAACTTATATAGTATGGAGAGTTTCTTCTACCAGAATTTATTATTATAGAGGAAGAACCTACTGAAATATAGAGCCTATACTTTTATGGATTCAAACAAAGTTATAAGGTAGGAGTAGGTGTATATCTTATACACCTAAGGGGAATAAGACCCTCCAAGATTTTTGAATATAATTCAAATGCTCAAACAACATGGCAGAATATGAAGCCTTGGTGCATGACCTTTCATTAGCCTCTAAGAAAAAAATTAAAGAGCTACAAATATTCTCAGACATCAAGTTCATTGTTAAGCAATTTAGGTCCTTATTGCAATAAAAAATTAACTAATGAAGTCTTACCAAAACTAGATCTAGAATTTATTAGAGTATTTCAATTGGGTTAATATAATGGTTGTTCCTTATAGCTATAATATAGATGCATATCACATGGTAATTATAAGAGCCCAATTTGACCTTGCTAAGGATTTATGGAGCAACCACCAACACATAAAGGTCATCATATGAACAACCATCTCGAACAATGATGTGTCATGGAAAGTATTTGAAGACGATAAACATATCATTTGTTTTATATAATATAAGGTAGAACTTACTAAAATACGATCATCAAAAATACAAGAAGCCTATGAAGATCAAATTATCTAGCTCAACAATAGTAAGATACCCAAGGGGCTTGTGACTCTAGAATATATTTTTATTCTTGATGATCACTACAAGGATATGAAAGGTGTTACTATAGATAAAGGGGATTATCAAGAGGTAGAAATTAAAGTTGAGAAGGTCTTACAAATAGAAAAAATTACCTCTTGGGATGAAAGAAAAAATTGATTGACCTTTGCAAAAAATATATAGGGGTGATGACCTAGAGCTATGAAGACCTAAAGGAACATGAAAAACCATCATTCAACACACCATAGATATTGAACTAAACATTAGGCCTATAAGGTAGAAGCAAAGGTCTGTAAACCCCAAGATAGAGCCACTCATGGAATAAAAGCTTATCAAAAATTTAGAAGAAAATATCATCTATTCACTAAAGCATACCACCTGGGTTTGCAAAACAATCTCACTTCTAGACAAATTTTCTCGGTATAACCAGGTCTAGGTGAAATATGAAGACCAACATAAGATGACATTCACCACCAAGTGGGTCACTTTTGCTTATCAACGAATACCTTTTGGTATATCTAATGCCATAGTAACATTCAAAGGGCTATGGACATCACTTTTCATGATTTTCTCAATTGAATCATCCTTGTATATCTTGATGACCTCATAGTATTCTCCAAGAGAAAGGAAGAATATTTAGAGCATGTAGAGAAGGTGTTCAATCATTGCCAAGAATTTGGTATCTATTTAAACCCAAAGAAATTTGTTTTTTATGCCCCATACTCCTAGGACATGTGGTATCCAAGGAAGGAATAACTATAGATCCTGACAGAATAAAATATATTCTAGGGTTATCATTACCCCAACACAAGAAAGGCATCTAATATTTCCTTGGATAGATTAACTTTTTTTAGAGATTTATACCCAAATTTGCCTCCATTGTCAGGCTCATCACCAAGATGTTGAAAAATGGGTAGTCTTTCTAGTGGACCAAAGAAAGGAAGTAGTCCTTTAGAAGAATTAAATAAGCTATTGCTAACACCCTAGTGCTAACTAATCTAGATTTTAACAAATATTTCATCCTCTATACCTATGGGGGAGAGTCTATGATGCAGGAGCATCCGGTGAAAGTATGAGCAATCTTGCATCTTTTAATTTTTCTTTAAAGTTCTTGTATTTTTGAAGCAATTTGGTTCTTTTCCGGGGAAGGAGATGTCGTAAGACAGAAAGGGAAGTTGTTAAAGGAACCAAGGCAAAAGTTGGTGTGAGGTCACGAAATCGTGACATGTCACGAAATCGCGACCTCATTTGCTATAGCAAAGGCGGAGCAAGTTTCGTCGCGATATCGCGATGGTTGGGTTGGCCGAGTCTTAAGTTACGAAGGGGTCACGATATCGCGACGTCGCGATATCGTGACCATGTTGAAGCTGTTGCAAGGAGTGGGCTTGGAGTCACGAAATCGCGACGCGTCGCGATTTCATGACACGTCGCGATTTCACGACGTCAAAGGCAGAGATAAGTGCAGGACGTACTTTTGTCATGATATCACGACTTTGTTTCAAAGCTGAGGGCGAACGTCAGTTGGGCCATGATATCACGACGCGATATCGCGACATGTCGCGATATCGCGGCCCAAAAAAAGGTCAAACTGAAGTGAACATGCGGACTGTCGGATAGGGTGAAATAGACACGTGGTTGCCACGTGTCTTAAAGGCAACACGACCAGTGGGGGATAGAGTTAAATTTGACATGTGGAGACACACTTGTAACAGATCAAAAGGATGAGGGCCACGTAATTGGAGGAGAGAGATATAGATGTCGACCAAGTTTAAGTATCTTGGAATGTTGTTTTTGGAGAAACCATAGTTACAGGTGAGAGACTTAATGGCGGAGACAACAGTACTTATAGACAGTCAGATTAAAATGACGGGTGCAGGGTATGGGAAGCCATGAATGCAGGCTCTGGATGGATCGGACAGTTGCCATTTATGGCAGAAAACAAAATGAAAGGAAAATCTTGAAATTTCAATGGAGGGAAGATGAAATTCGAATTGGTCTTTGGGCGGGAGCATTAATTGCAGGGAAGGCCGAGACCACATTAAAACGGGGAATATTTGTATGGGAAGGGGATGGTGAGTTCGGGATTGGGGGAAAGAAGTAGTGTGCCTGGACATTGTAACAGAGACTGTATTTTTTTTATTTTACTAAAATTTAATGAGAAGTTGTTCGCTGTAATCTCGACCTTGCCATCAGTCTAGCATCACCACAATACTTACCCAAAAGAATGTCTAGGGTGATGAGCATCACAAAGTATTTTTTAACTAGATTATGAAGGATTATGAAGAGTTCTATAGCTTCATTGATAGGTAGGTCTATGCCTAAATCCAAGGCTTAATTTTTTTATGCATTTGGTATCAATAAACAAGGTGATAGCAATTGTCATCCATTCAAGCATTAAAGATTACATTATGATTGGGGAAATTAGTGAAAAAAGAGCTAGATGGGTCACCCACATCCTTGAGTATGACATTGATATAAAAAAAACCAAGATAGTTAGAGGTAGAGGGCTATACCAAATATTAGCTCAAAAGGCTTAAGAATTAGAGGGAGGGGAACAAGAATTCCTACTCATTTTTGAGCAAAGAGAAGATTGGGTCTAGGACCTTATCAACTATATATGATATAATAAACATCTACCAAATCTAAGTCATACCCAAAAAGGTCATATAAGCTATAAAATACATACTACACCCTCATTGGAGAGATATTATTTCACAAGAATTTTGATGGTACTATCCTAAGGTTTATAAAAACTGGATGGATAACTCCACTATTATAAAAGTTAGGATCAAGGTTTCTCTGTAGGATACTATTTAGTGCACACTACAATAATGAAGATAATGAGATCTGGTTATTACCATCCCATAATGTTTAATGATGCACACCAATGGGTGCGGGGGGGTGACAAGTGAAAATTTTTCACTAGAATAAGACAAAATGAATTATTACCTTTCAAACCTATTGCAATAGATGAGTATTTATCACTTTGGAGGTTTGATTTCATAAGATAAATTAATCCACATTCCAATGAAGGAAATTGATGGATCTTGATAACCATTGATTACTTTACAACATGGAAAAAGACAATCTTGCTCAAGCAAGCTACTAGAAAATTCATTATCATTTTCTTAGAAGAAATAATCACCCTATTTGGAGCACCGCACACTATAATAATGAAAAAATACCATCATTTATTAGAACCAAGATAAGATAGTTTGCTCTCAAGTATGGTATTTACATGAAATCCTCTTCCATTTATTACCCATAGGGAAATTCTCTAGTAGAATACTCAAATAAAAATATAATTAGGATCCTAAAGAGGATAGGAATGAACCAAAGGTCATGGTATCAACTTGTCCATCAAGCATCATGGGAAGATAAGATAACCCCCAAGAAAGAGATCCATTATTATTCCTTCTCTCTAGTCTATGGCCAAGAAGCCTAACTACCTATCTCTATCAAATTACCAACCCTTCAGTTGCTCCATTAGCTTGAGCTCCAAGAACATGACATTATACATTTAAGATTAGGGCAGTTGTTGAGGCTGGAAGAACATAAGAAATAGGCTAGAGCCTAACTAAATCAACATCATGAGGATGTAAAGATATGGTTTGACAAAAGGGTCACTATACAACAATTTTAGATTGATGATCTAGTACTCAAATGGAATGAATACCACATTAAATTGGGCAAACACACCAAGTTTGAAACTATTTGAAGTGGACCCTATGTTATCAATAAACTAAAAGTAAAAAATATTATGGAGCTTGCTAAACTAGGGTGATGGCAACTTTCAATTCTGGTTAATGGAAGTTATCTAAAGAAGTATTTCCAATAGGGTTTTTATCCCAAAAAATAAAAAGAAAGAAGAAAAGGAAAGGGAAGTAATAAAAACCTTAAAAATATTGAAAATTTTACAAGATCTGCCAATGTATGATTTTAAAATAGACACTTATACCACAATCCTTTATAGACAATAACATTGATTAGAAGGAGTGAAAGCCAACTATCTAACCAAACCATAATGGTTAGAAAAACAAAAGGAATTGTCAATGTGGCAGTCATCGTAGCTAAAGCCTACCTTCACCTTGGCAACAAAATTTAAAATAGGCCAATCATAAACAAGTGGCACATGACTCAAGAAATTTGAGAAAAAGGGAGGCCACCTTTGTGTTCAAGACAATAAGATATAGGAAGAGGTCACATGGTGTAAAATAGGTAAGCAACTGTAGGAGCTTATAAAATCCCTATAATTCTTTGGGAAAAATGCAGGTAGGATATGTAGAGGGGTAAAACTACCCTACCACGTACAATTCCCAAAAGGATGGATCCACAAAGATAGAAAGCCTTATGGGGTGAACCACGGGGGCTATGTTATTCTCTACACTCAATGCTAAAAGGGGGGAAGGGTTCACCAGGAACAATTTAAGGACTCACTGCAAGTCCTCTAAATATTCAAGAATATTTGATGTATTCAGTTTCAAGCAATCACCTAAATTTGACCTTTCTAGATCTATGCTATGAAAGATAAAGGACAATGCAAAAATATAGAATGCAGGAATACAAGAGCTAACTCTAGAATAATTCTTTCTTTGAATGCTTTATAACCTAGGGTTTTAAACAAAAAATATTTTAAGCAAAGGCTCAAGAGAGAATGCACAAACATAATAAACCCTAAGTGCATACTATATGCTATTTATATTTCAATGCCTAAAAATTAATTAAATATACTTAATAAAATTGTATCCAAGGTTTGATAATAGAAATAAAAGCACTCAAAAATCAACCTAGAAGACTAATCAAAATACTTAGCTTATCCGATGGTCGATCCTTATTTTTATTCCTTTATTCAAAGCTATCAATAATACCTGTTCCTACAAGATAACTCAACAAACACTTGAGAATGGAATTAGTTTTAGGGGGCTTGCTTAGGCCACTATACAACAGTGCTTGGAGGAACAACAATCAAGCCCCCTAGGTCCTTTTATCTAACATTTGAAAATAGAAGCAAAAATTGATCTTTGGAATATGAACAAGCATAACAAAATATAGAAGAATAGAATAGAAAAATGTATAGAATACCTTAATATGGCCTAAATGCAGTCTATAACATAGATATAGGGTTTGGGGGTAGTAGCTTACCCCCAAACATGGTCTATGCAAAATCATGCCCCGTATGGAGCGATCACAATATCTCATAGTAAAATTATGCCCCGTAGAACCTGGGCATGATTTCATAGAAGCTAGGAGAAAACTCAAAAAATATGAATTAATTGATGCAAAGTACAAAAGAGCAAAAACAACATGGTAGTATTGAAGAAGCAAGCAAAAGGGATGGAGACCTCCAAGTAGTAGATTCCTCCTTAGGGCTTCAACACTTATCCACCAAGAGTAGCAACACATAATTCAATGCAGTAAAAAACAAAGCTTCAATAGATCACACTTCACACTTGTGAGTTAGCTTGTTTGTAGAAGAAGAAGAAAACCTCAAGAAAATAGAACTTGAATAATAAAATGTTATTATTGCTTGGTCGAAAATGAATTTCAAACCCTCCTTATATAGTGGATTTCGAACAAGAATGGACGAAAAAAACTAAGCATAGTTGACCCTAAAAATATCAACTTTGAAAATTAGGGTTTTCTTAAGAAAAAACCCTAAAATACAAAATCACACTCCATAAAAATGGGGTGCGACCTTGCACCAACTAGACCCCCATGCGATTTTAATAAATTTTGGAGGGTCAAATAGAGTCAAAATTGGTCATATCATATATCGTTGGAAAGATATTTTTGATCCTGATATAATGGTATAGGATTTAGGAGAAAGGGATAAGATTTAGTAGAGGAAAAATTGGCTCAAAGTTAACCCTACTTTTCCAAGGATAAAACAAGGGATCTAGGGAAAATTACTCACCTTAGTGGGTCAATTTTTTGTATCTACATTTTACCCCCTATTTGATGTATTTAAGGCCAAGTAAATGCATCAAAGAAATATGTATAATCCTATGGGCAAGAAGACAAAAAACATATAAAAGGGGTGGCCAAGGTTGGACAAAGGGGCAATACATTACTATCATTAATGCCTCTATGGATAGGGTGCCCCCTTGAGTTTTAGAAGGAATGAATATTCCTTAAGAAAATAAAAAAAGGTAAAGAAATAAAAAACAAAACACAGAAACATAGAGAACAAAGTAATCAAACAAACAACCGAGCAAAGATCACTGGGTACGACATGAATCTAATGCAATTATCATGAAATGCATGGATGAATAAAAGAAAGGGAAAGAAAGAAGGGAAGAGGAGAGAAGATGAAGAAGAAGAAGAATAAGAAGAATATCTCCCAAGAAGGTCAACCATAGAAAATGAGAGAAGCTGATCAATAACCTTGAATGAAGGGTGTTATGTCTAAAAAATGGTCTAGGTGTGGAATGAAAAACCCACCATGGGTGTAGTACTCGCTAGTATGGATAGATGGATAAAATATGGAGTGTATCTCGCTATGGGTGATTTATCACTAGTGACTACTACAGGGTGATTACCCATTAGGATGTATGTCGAGGCCTATTGAAATGGCCAAGGAGCTTATCCTGTAATGGGGTGTTGAACCCGCTGAGTCAAAAGAAGCATAACCCGATAGGGGTGATATGTTATTATTGATGTGAATGATGTATTAGCAAGTACTACCTAATAGGGTTGTGTAATAATATCTAAACCAATAAATATGAGCATAACACATTGTGAGTGTGTGCATGTGCTAGAAAAAATAAGAGGAAGAAATTCAAGAGAGAGGAAATGTATAAACAAAAGAGAGAATAATGTATATCCTTATATTGAACAAAGAAAACAAAGGAGAAATAAGAATCATGCAAAGGACAAGGATATACCAATAAGAGGATTGCATTCCTTGACTTTGGAGAGAGGTGATGATCATTGTAAAAACTTTCAAAGTCAAGGGATACAAGAAGAAGAGAGAAGAGAAGAAAAGAACAAAGGAAGACAAGAAGAGAAGAAGGGATAAAAAATGCATGGGCCTTAGGTTGGGGCTTTGCTAGGCATTCGAACCCTAGTGAAAGTGCAATGCGTGTGAGCTATGACCTAACTAGGTATCATCACATGCCATTGTCACAAATACCCATAAGCTATATGAACAAGCATTAATGAACAAACAACAATGCAATTATGACAAGCAGAAGTGTAAGAGGAACAAAATGTTAGACAACCATGCAAAGTATGATAGGCAGTCATGCAGTATGAGCAAGCAAACAAGTATGATGGAATGAGAATATAAATGCATACCTAATTAATGATTGATTTTATTTTATTTTATTATTAAACAAGTAATCAAAATGATAGTTAACACACATTTTATTTGTGCCTCATATCTTAACAAAAAGAACATACATTCAAGGGACTACTTCATAAAAGAAAAATCTAGAAGGCAAGCCATCTCGATGATTATAATCATAGAGAGGCTCCTTCATAGATCTTTCTTTGGCAGCCATAACATGATAATCAATACATTCTTGAACAAAACCATTTTTATTAACGTAAGGAGGAGAAATCCCTAACATTGCAAGATCTCTATGAGAAGCAAAAGATTTACCATTACAAAACACATAATTTATCATATTATAAAACAAGATGTTAGAGGGATAAGGGGATCCTCATCCTCATTGTTCTGCTCACAACCTTGATGAGATATATCCATAAGAGGTTCTTGAAGAAACTGATTGTATTGATCCCATGATGAATTGATTAGAGGTTCCTCACCCAATTTTAAATTGTTGAACTGCTCAAATTTTTAATATGAGGAACTTGGAGAAAAAAATTATGAAATTGAAGGACAAGCATTGAGACCAAACTGAGCTTGTTCAACCATTGAACAATATTAAAATGGATGGTCACCTAGAATGGTGATAAGTTGTTCTTTAAATTTCAATTTCAAACATTGATGAAGAGTAGAAGGGATGACCTTCATTGCATGGATCCAAGGATGTCCAAGAAGTAGATTAAAATATGCAGGGCAAGGTACCGCATAGAACAATGTATCTAAATTTTTAGGTCTAACTTTGAGGGGAAGTGATATGGTGCCACAAGCTTCTTGGTATTTGTTGAATTTTTTGATGATTGCATCAATTTTAGTTAAATATTCATCTTTTAATCTAAAATTTTGGATAAATTAATATGTGCATAAATTGAGGTAAGAACCATTATCAATCATAACCCTTTTGATAAATGTTTCCCCAATAAATGCAGTAATGTAGAGAGAATAATCCCTATGTAGGTCTAAGGAAGAAATATCATCATCCAAGAATGTGATGTGATGTGTCCCAAGAGAGATTACAACATTGGTCATATCACTAGGGGAAATATCTGGAGGGAAAGATTACTGCTTAAGAATATTTATTAAGGATTCTCCATGAGTAGGAGAATTTTGCAAAATTTCTAAGAGAAATATTTGCTAAAAAACTCATCTCCTGTTGAGATTGTTGGATCTATCGATTCTGCACTTGCTATTCTAAAGTAGTTGTTACCATACCAACCATTTGGTTATCATAATGATGTGGTACATTTTTACATGATACTTGATTAACTACCTATTTTCGTTAGGTACATTCTGGTTGGTAGTGGACTTTTGTTGACTATTTGAAGATTGAGAATTTCTTACATCAAGATATCCTGCATCAATTAAATATTGAACCACATGTCTCAACTTCTTACAAGAATTTATCTAATGTCCTTCTACTCTATGATATGCACAATGTTGTCCTACCTTGTACCAACTAGTTGTAGTATTTGGTTGCCTTATAGGAGGTAATTCAATTGCATTGACTTCCATAAGTTGCTTTAGGAATTCTTCCATAGGTATGCCAAGTATTGTGAAATTTCTTTGTGGAGGTTTTTGAAGTAATATCTTTTGTAAGTTGTTAACAATACTATTAACATGCCTACTATCTATTATACCATCACCTAGCACATCCTTATTCTTATATTGTGATAGAATGGTTTTATCTTCTTTAACTTTGAGCTATCCTCTTTTGATAAGAGCTTGTTCTACTTTCCTTGCTAACTCAATCACTTGATCAAAAGATGTGATGACTGGAGTTTCTAATTCATAAGATAACTTTTATTGTAAATTGCTAATAAATATCTCAAGCATATATTTCTAAGGTATAGGATGTATTAACTAACTCACTAAACTTATCCAACGAGCTATTTTTTTGAAAAAAATTCTTCTTTATTCTGTTTTAAATTATAAAGATCTTTCATCGACACTTATTTTTTAATATATGCACTAAACTGATGAACAAATAATTTTGTTGTTTCCTCAAAATTCCTCAAAGAATGGTTAGGTAACGGATAATACCATTCTAATGCCATGCCAACAAGACTCTTAGGAAATATATTTAGTAATAACATATCATCATAGATGAGATCATGACAAGCTATTCTAAATATTCTTAGATGCTCAATCAAATCTTCTGTTACCTCATATATAGGTAAAATCGACATGGAAAAATGCTTAGGATAAGGCCTAGCAACAACCATAGGGACTTATTCCAACCATAGGATAAGGCCTAGCAATTTTGTGTGACACTACTGGTTGGAGGAACTTGTGGACTTATTCCAACTTTGGTGGTTACAATAGTGGCATAAGTTGGATGATGAACAAGATTACAATGATTCAAAGATTCAAGCAAAGGGTTTTCATGAACATACCTAGGAGAGATGACTAGAGGAGAAAGAAGAGTCTCACCTCTTTCGAGTTGATATTTCTATTCCATAGCCTTAAGTAAAGCCTCCTTATGGTGTTTCATGATAAAACCCAAAACATGATCAAATGATACAAAAGTGAAGCTGCCATTAGGCCCTTCAATGGGATCACAATTTGTTTTAGTTTCTTCATTTTCTTGCTCTTCTGTATCAAGGTTAGGATTATCTCTATCAATATGATCATATTTTTGGGGAACATGATCAGACTCAAGAAGATTTTGTTGACTTCTAAGGAATGGATCCATTAGAATAAGTGAAAGGATAGAAGAGAAAACTAGCAAAAACACACAAGATAGTTTTTAATATGTTATTAATGTTCTAAAACCAAACAAGAAAATTAATGGTATTATTTAAAGTTTTTAAAAGAAAACGAGGTGTTCATGTCGGGTTCACCAAAGATGTAGAGGGGGAAAACTACCCTAACACGTACAATTCCCAAAAGGTTGGATTTGTAAAGATAGAAAACCTTATGGGGTGAACCACAGGGGCTATGTGGTTTTCTAAACTCAGTGCTAAGAGGGGAAGGGTTCACCAGGAATAGTTTAAGGACTCACTCCAAGTTCTATGGATATTCAAGAATATTTGATGTATATAGTTTCAAGCAATCACCTAAGTTTGGCCTTTCTAGATCTATGCTATGAAAGATAAAGGACAATGCAAAAATATAGAATGTAGGAATACAAGAGCTAAACCTAGAATTATTCTTTCTTTGAATGTTTTCTAACCTAGGGTTTTAAACAAAAATATTTTAAGCAAGGGCTCAAGAGAGAATGCACAAATAGAATAAACCCTAAGTGCACACTATATGTTGTTTATATTTCAGTGCCTAGAAATTAATTAAATATACTTAATAAAATCATATCTAGGGTTTGATAACAAAAATAAAAGCACTCAATAATAAACCTAGAAGACTAATCAAAATACTTAGCTTATCCAGTGGTTGATCCTTGCTTTTATTCCTTTGTTCAAAGCTATCAATAATACTTGTTCCTGTAAGATAACTCAAAAAACACTTGAAAATGGAATTAGTGTTAGGGTTCCTTCTTAGGCTACTGTACAATAGTGCTTGGAGGTGCAAAAGTCAATCCCCCTAGGTCCTTTTAGCTAACATTTGAAAATAGAAGTAGAAATTGATATTTGGAATATGAACTAGCATAACATAATATAGCAAAATAGAATAGAAAAATAGTGTACAGAATGCCCTACTATGGCCTAAATGCAGTCTATAATATAGATCTAGGGTTTGGGGTAGCAAATTATCCCCAAATGTGGTCTATGTAAAATCACATCGCATATGGAGCGACCACGATATCACACAAAAAAATAGTGCCCCATAGAACTCGAGCATGATTTCATAGAAGCTAGGATAAAACTCAGAAAATATGAATTAATTGATGTGTAATAAAAAATCTAATTAATATGCAAAGTACATAAGAGCGAAAATAACCTGGCGATAGTGAAGAAGCAAGCAAAAGGGATGGAGAACTCCAATTAGTAGATTCCTCCTTAGGGCTTCAACACTTGTCCACCAATATTAGTAACACACAATCCAATATAGCAGAAAACAAAGCTTCAATATATCACACTTCACACTTGTGAGTTACCTTGCTTGCGGAAGAAGAAGAAGACCTCAAGAAAAATAGAACTTGAATAATAAAATGTTATTATTGCTTGGTTGAAAATGAATTTCAAACCCTCCTTATATAGTGTATTTGAAACAAGAATGGGTGGAAAAAATTAAGTACAACCAACCCTAAAAGTATCAACTTTGAAAATTATGGTTTTCTTAAGAAAAAACCCTAAAATTCAAAATCGCGCTCCATAAAAATGGGATGCGACCTCACACTAGCTAGACCCTGTGCGATTTTAATGATTTTTGGAGGGTCAAACATAGTCAAAATGGGTCATATCATATACCGTTGGAAAGTTCTTTTTGAGCCCAATCCAATGGTATGGGATTTAGGAGGAATGGATAAGATTTGGTAGGGAAAAAATTAGCTCAAATATGAACCTACTTTTCCAAGGTGAAAACAAGGGATTTAGGGAAAATTACTCACCTTAGTGGGTCAAATTTTCGTGTCTGTAGGAGGTCTAAAGTAACAAAAATCTTGATAGAGCCATAAAAAGAGATAACATAGAAGCATTTTTATAAGACCATGGATATAGCAAAGAAATTTATCCTTTCATGTAATACTAGATCCAACACCAAGAGAGGGGTCCTAGGGAGTGCCAAAGCACATGAAGTGACCATAATCCCAAGGCCCTAAATTTGGATGTCTTACCTAGCCCAAATAGGTATTTCTCTACCAAAATTTGGATGTCTTACCTAGCCCAATTTATGGTACCCCTAGTTCATTGGTGCTAAGAATTCATGGAAGCATGTGCTACAAGGGTCGATGCTTGGTAGGGGGTTATGCATGGTAAAGAAAAATTCTTCAAAATTATGAATTTTTTGGAATCCATATGAGGCATATTGATGGTGCCCCAAGGATTATTTTTCAAGCCCTTTGTAGCCAACCAAATCTATGGGAAATACCACAATACGTTCAAGGCTCTAAATGGAGAGATTCTTGATGACTATCAACAAAGTGAGATATCTAGTCTCTTGATATCTTGGATCCTATTGAGGGATAATGCAAAATCTACCTTGAAAATGGATGCATTTATCTTTGGAAAATATGAAGATAAGAATGAAAACACAAAGAATATAGGGGTCATGTTCACCCTAAGGTACACAATTTATGACTGAGAACTAATATTTGATTTTAGCATCTACCTCTCTTAGTGGATACACGATGAGTTGGAAGACTTCAATAAAATAGTGTCTTTAAATTACCCATCATACCTAGTATATCAAAATCTATGATTTTATCAAGGCTTGGACCTAAATATAGTATAATAATAAGGCTAGAGGTAGCCTATGTCCATATGGATGATTATCCTTTTCTAGAGGTCCTCTTACACCTTTGTAGATAAATTCTTGATGCCATCCCTATTAGATTTGAAGGGAGTGAAGCCCCAATGCATCTTGAAAAAATGCTCAAAGAAGACACATTGGGACTATAAAGGATATTGGTCCTTCCTGGAGGACCATGCTATCAATTGCATTTCCAACTTGCCCAAGCCAGTGCATTTGCTTCCTTGATACGTACTAAAAAGTGTGTTCACTTTGGAAATGTTATGGAAATTGGATGTAGTGGACACTGCCTATGGGGTAGGACAAAATAAGACCACATATTAAAAACTTAGTTCAACTAGGGGGGATTAACCAGTTGAATAGAAGACCATATCGTTATTGAAATAAAATCCCAAGATCCTAGAACTTGAGGTCCTAGAAAACCATGGGATTATGACCTAGAGGGCATATTTCAGGAGTGGTTGTCCAAAATCATGAACATAAAAAGTATATGTACCAATGATGTCCAAGGTTGGAACTCTATGAAAATCCTAAAGAAGGTGGGTATACATTGCTCCAGGGGGAGGATTTTATAAACTACCCCAGGTAGCTCAAACCATGGTTTAAATTGGTAGATAAGGGACAACCTAGGGGCATGGTAGACCCAAAGAATAAAATTTCAAAAAAACAAAGAGCAAAAACTATGAGACTAGGATTATAATAATATCAAGATTTAGTATTAGTGGATATATAAGAAAATAATTAGGGACATAATCTCCATGCTAGGGGATAATCCAAAGGATGAAAGATTTAGTTATTTGTATAATGAGGCAAATGCATCTAAAGGTAAAAATAAAATGGAAGAGGTTGAACAAGTAACACATACTTAATTAGCATAGGAGCAAATAACTTCACCATTCAATAGTATGATTCCATTGGAACTACCACCAAAAATGGAGGTACATGTTGTAAATCTTCCTAACTTTTCCAACCTAGAAGAAATTAATGTAGCCCACTAGGCAGGGTTATGCATAAGGGATTGACCCCAAAATGTATTTAAAAAAATTTGGCGTTTTAGTTTCAAAATCTAGGCAAATAGTGTCCAAATGCATGTAGAAGGTTCACTATTATTAGGGGAAATGATGGACATTTAAACTTAAAATGGTTAAATTATTTTAAAATTGGGCTGAATCAAACCAAAAAAAATTACACCCAATTTTTTTTGGCTAATGGGCCCTGGTCAAGAGTCCCAAATATTAGTCAATTCCAAATTTTAAAAATCCTAATTTTAGCCAATTTGGCAATAAATAGCTGCTATGCATAACCCTGTCACTAGGCACAATTATCAAACAAAACAACTAAAGAGAATAAGTACAAGAAGTTTAAGAAGAGGTGGAGGTCTTCCCCGAACGATGAAAAATAGAAAAAAACATGAGTCCCAAACTTAGGAGCTCCCCCTTCTAAAAGAAGAATCCCAAGGAAGTATCCAAAACTCATTAGAGAGAGGGAAGAACTCCCAAAGTATGAACCTAAAGAAAAATAAAATCCCTAAACTTCCATCTTAGGAATATTCCAATTTTTTGTTGTTCAAGCACCCTCTCATGAACCTCCTTCCACCATTTTGCCTATCTCATCCATTATGACCTTTACTCCAGCATCAAATATTATGACCTACTCTACTACGATCTCCATGGTAGAACCTTTGTATTCACTTCATTTCATAAAGCTCCTGGCCATTACCAACTAAAATCCTATTGAAATCCACTAACCCTAAGCCAATTTCCTCTATTTAAGAGCTCATTGCTTTCTTATGGTAGAAAACAGAGCAAGGTTAGCAACAACCAAACTAGGAAGCAGAGTGGTAAGCCTCCTAGATTAGTACTTCATAAAAGATAACCTCTTTGCTTCCTCAAGGAGAAGAATTGGGATTTATTAATTTTTAACCTAAGGCCTTAAAGGCTCTATGAGAAATGCAACCCTAATATTACTGAACATCTATTATCAAACTAAGCTTCAAGGACATGCTATCAAAAGAGACCTCCATATTTATTGAGAAAATAGTTATGTTGTTGAACCACAAATACATCCTTGAAGCAAAATATCTCAATAAAATGATAAGAATTTAGATAGAACTAAACAAGTACTCAATAAATCCTATATTGATGCTAAGATACTTAAGGATGAACTAGATCATCTCTCTACCAAGTTCCAAGAGAAGGAAATAAAGCTAGAGGAACATAATGCATGAATGAGGGAACTTAGAGCAAAAATATTATAGACTTGAATAAGTCATTAAGATTATCTAGGTTCTTGGGAAGGGAGTCATCCATGAGGTTGAGAGTATTCATAGACTATATTTGATCCATTTCCTCTGAGTGTAAAAGCCAAAGAAAAATCTTGTGAAGTTTGAAGAGGTTTTTGGTCCCCTATTCAATGAGGCCCAATCCTTCTAGGCTATCCTAGTTCAAAATAATCTTCAATGGTGGGTTTTAGTAGGGATCACAAATAAGTACGTCATAATCCAAAGGGTCACAATAGTCTTGGATTCCCATTAAGTAGTCCACAATTGCATAGAATAAGTCAAAACCTTATCCTAAAAGGTTGTAGAATGGAAGGGGTATACCTCTTCATTGGTAGTAGTGAGGATCCCTTCTCCCTTTCGTCTAGATGGTGATTTTCTACAATAATAATAATATAGACAATAACTAACCATCTAAGGAATACTAAAATTCCCTCAAATCTCTCTATATAAGAGAAAGTGAACATGGTAGTGAAGCTCACTATCATGTTGGAAGCACTCCTTCAAAATACCCAATGAGAATGTGTGCCACCCATATTTGAAGGACTATGTGAACTCTAGAAGTGCTATTGGCATAATATATGGTCTAAGGATCCACTAGAGGAGGATTGGAGGGAGGTTATTATGGTGATACAAAATCTTTGGATGTGACCTTGCATCTGATGGAAAAGGCTACCAAGATTTGGTGTTCCACCCCTGACAAGTTAAAAATCCCCTGGAAACCTCCATAACTGTAGTAAATCCTTTTCTACATCCAATTTTATGGTATAATCCTACCAAAGATGTAGTTTTGACAAGGAAGCTAAGGCAAAATACACTACCACCAGACTAACCATATCTCCTCGAAGGGGACACTAGGTAGGATATAGCATTGGGATCCAATTACCAGAAGTGAAGGTTGGTCAATTGAAAGGACAACACATAAGACTACTAGGACATGATTTCCAAATTCAAGGCTCATTAATATTTAATTGTAAGTCATCTATGGTGGGTGAACCTGATCTGCTTTGTATTTTGTAGAATTGCATCTTTGCTACAACCTTTAATTGATGTACCAAGATTTTTCTCCCTTCCCTCCACTATCTAGGAAGGAATTTCAAATTTTTTATAGATATTATAAATAGCTATTTTGAGTCTTGGAAAAAAGGGAGGTTGAATTGTTTTTATGTATATCATCTGGCCTATAGAAAAAATAGAGGTTGAATTATTGTTGTGTCTATCATCTGGCCTGTAGCAATTCTCTTTTTTTTCCCCCTTTATCTTTTAGTATAGACTCGAACCTTGGGCTAGCTTTATGTATAGGCCATCGGTCTATTTTGATTGTGTATGAATGTAATATGCACTTCAATATGAATATAAGAAGCTATAAATACACCAATATTTCTATCTTGTTATGAGTTTTCATATACTTTTCTACGGGGGACTATGACTATTCCAGTATTTCTATCCTGGCTTGTACAAGAAGTTTTTTAAATTACACTCATGTATTATTGAGACCATGTTCATTGCTATCATATTTGGTTCATGTGTTTAGTCATTCCACTAAGATGTAAAATGTAAATTACAATATCTTGGTGCATCGCCACCCCTAGATAAACTAGATACATTTATTTTTCTATAAATTTGCTTTTCAGTTATTTATTACTTTCTTCTTTTCCCTTTCCCTAGAGAGATACCTGATAGAGGAGGTTAGTGTAGGAAAGAAGAAGTGCCAAAAGATTACATCAAGTCAAGGATCCAACCTTGGTAAGAAATCTAGAGGTCATTTGAAAGAGTCACATACCATACTCCCTAGACTTCCTAGGACTAACACCCTGAACATGGCATAGGGTACCGAATGCACCCATTTGAAAGAAAGAGAATACCTCAACCACAATGGTTTGTGGTGCATAGGGTGAAAGGATAATTTTAGACCCCCAAAACCTATTTACTAAAATTATAAACATTATTTCATCCATCATGGTAAGCTTGTAGGAGTTTGGACCCACATTCTAAAAAAATTGGTAGGGCCCACTCCCAAGCGAATTAAATGTTTGGTGTTCAAAAAACTTAGATCTTTCCTTATCTAATTTGAACACTAAATCACCTTTCTTGTAATCCATTTTTGTGTCTCATTTATGAAACCACCTTTTGATCACTTCCTACTATTGGAACATTCTCTTGAATTCCTTCTCTTTCTTCTTCTAGGGCTAATAGAGTATTCAATATTATTTGCATTGGTTCAACATCGATGTTTTCTACCTCTGACTATTGTGACATTTAGAGGGAAATAATTTACAAGTTGACTAACAACACAACCTCCTTCCCATAGGTTAGCTTATAAGGATATGACCTTGTAGAGGCCTTAGGTGATACTCAATCTACCTAGGGCATATTTTGTAGTTTGGTATACCAATATCTTTGTGATTCGAAAATGATTTTATTTAGGATTTTTACTATATATATTTTTATATATTCTGCTAGTACATTGGCCCAAGGGTAATAGTTGGAGGACATCTTGAGAAAGAACCTATATTACAAGAAAAATTTCATCACCATGGTCCCTATAAAATGGGTGGTATTGTTATTGACTGTTGTAGATGGTGTCCTAAACCTATTGATGATATCTCCTAGTAGCTAGACTATCGCTTCTTGGTTAGTCGATGAATCTACCTTTGGATCATTACCTTTGGATCTTCCTATAGATCTACCTTTGGAACTTTGTCTATGGGTCTGTATTTAGGTCTGTCTCTGGGTCATTATCTCTAGGACTACCACTCGGTCTGTCACTGGATTTGCCTTGGGGTTTACCATAGGTTTTACCTTTTTGGTAGAAGCCATACAATATTTCTTTCATCATGGTCCATTATGTGTGATCTATCCATCCACAATCTATATTAACCTTGCTGGCCATTTTCATTTTATACCAACAATTTAGAGAAGAGTGATTCATACATTTACATGAATCATAAGGATGTAATTTCCAACATCTAGCTGCAACATGCCCTGTCTTTCCATAATGACTGCAACAATAATTTTTAGGAGTTGGAGGAGATTTAGGTTTTACAAACATGGTATTACTGGTACTTGCATGTCCAATATAGCCAAGGCCTTAATTCTTTGCCCTGATATTTAACATTATAAGAGTTTTAATTCCTTGTTCCTGTTTATTTAATCTCTCACCATTGAATCCCATTTTCTACATCATTTTGGAACCAAATCCTTTGGTGTGTTGTTAAAAACACCCAATTTTAGTATCTTCATCAATGCTTTTAACAATATGGCATTTTTCACTATTGATGATATTATGATGCTCTTTTTGAGGAGGTTCAGTTGTTAAGTCACTAGTGTTGCAAGCAAAATTTGTTACTGAAATGAGATCACCTATGCTATAACTGATATATACCATTGAAGATATATGATCGCCTGTATCACAACAAGAACTAGCCATTATGGGCTCAAGGTCACATGTGTCACAACAAGCATTCAACACAATGGGCTGAAGGTCACTCGTGTCACTACAAGCATCGACCATTAGGTGTTTGACCTCTATTTACTCATTTATTTCCAATTTCACTTTACATTGTGCATGGTCAAGTGCAACAAATAACAGACGAAACAATTTAGGCTTTCGAATACAACCACGTAATCGGGTGGGACTTTTATGAATCCAGACGAAACCATTTTTTGAATCCACACACTTCATTGCAACAAGACGAAACCATTTTTGAATTCGAACACTTCTATGCAATTGAACGAAACCATTTATGAGTCTAGACACTTTTGTGCAATCAGACGAACCTGTGTTTACTAGGATCATTGTATGCCTCTGATCGAAACCAGTATCTCTGCATACGGACATACTATCTTTTAGCACCAGGTTCTTTGTCACTTCTCTGCTTTTCTTTATATTGCCATGTTCTGCTTGTTATTTTTTTAGGTTTTGAATGTCATTGCTCTATTGAGTGTGTTCCCTTTTTTTTCTTTGTTTTGTCATTGCTCTGTTGAGTCTGTTCCCTTGTTTTCTTTGTTTTGCTTTGATTCTTAGTTTTAATTAAGATATTTTTTTATTGCTAAGATTATACATAAGTAAGTTTTTTGGTTCTCTATTGACATATTGATGCTCTTTTTCTCTGTTAGAGTGCTTTCACCACAATAATAACTAGTGGCATAAACTGATAAATTCATAATAAAGAATGGCTGGAAAAAAGTATGTATAATTTACTACCCAACAATTGTTTATTCTATTTACAATAATATCTAAAGACCTCCAAAAAATACACCCTCTTTAACTTTATTTTGTCACTAGTAAATTGTCACCCAGTGATGGAAAGAAGGGCACCAAATCTTCTACTGAAAAGAGTATCCTCAAATATTTTAGCCAAAATTCGAAATATGATGAGCCAACGACATCTGTGCAAATTCAAGGTACAAATGATTTTTTACTTCCCAGTATGTGCTTGATTGACGATTTGTATATTTTTTTGTAATTTTTTTCATCCAATAGTTATAAAAAATATTATGGTATCCTACTATGCAGAATACCCTGTCGATCCTGATATGCCTCCACTTGAAGATATTCCCCAAGAAGAGATGATTTTTATTGAAAATCCCCATAGAAATGATATCCAAAAAATACTTGATGACAACACGTAAAATGACATCACAATTAAAAATGAAAGTGATAAATCAAAATCATTACAAGTGTCAATTGAATCTTCAACAAAAAATTCTAAAAAAAGAAAAGCATCTCTCTAGATACTTGGAAGCGGATTTAGGAAAGAATGGGCAGAAATATTTCCCTAACTTGAGCCTGTCATGACTAAGGATAACCAAATTTATGAAAAAGAATGTAGATGCAAAATTTACAGTTGGAGACTTGGTAAGGATCATAGGCTTCAAAACAAGATTGATAGAATTGAAAAACATGCTGGCAAATGTTATGTTAAAGTTATAAAAAGTAATGGTGAAGTTAGTAAAGAAGTTAAGTGGAAGGATGCATCAAAATGTATGCATTTAAGATATGCTATAGAATATGACAATCACTTACAACAAAAACAATCTCTTGTTGAGAAATGTGGAACAATTGGACCCCGATTTGACAAATTACAGAAGCCTATTTTTGCTTCAAAAAGTAAGCAGTTTGCCATTGTTTACAATATTCTCAAGAAAGGTAGACCAATGTCCGATTTTATTTATTATAAGCAGCTATTATGCCTTTTTAATGTGCAAAACCTTTCTAGTTCTCATTGGTCAGACCGAAGTGGTTGAGAAATGGCAAAATATTTATCTTTGGTTGAGAAAGAAGACCTAAGGCATCAAGTAAAACTTGCCAAATTCATTTCACTTTCTATTGATGAGGTAACAACTGTGGATAACACTTCTTGGATTTGCATGCATGTGTACACATTTCAAAATCATGTTAGAAGGCCTATTTTTTTTGGGAATACATAAGATGTTGGAATGTTCAAATGCAAAAAATATTTATAATGTTGTTAAAAGTTTAAAGAATATTGCAGGAATTAATGATATAGACATTGCAACAAAGTTAATTTGTGTTGGAGCTGATGGAGTTGCTATTATGCAAGGTCACAGGTCTGGTCTGTGTGTTCGACTCCAAACCACAGTTGCACCATATATGATCCCCATTCACTGTATGGCTCATAGAGTAAATATTGCATATAAAATTGTGAGCACATTTTCAAATGTTGCTAAAGTTGAAAACCTTGTTTGTGATATTCATTCTTATTTCTCATTAAGTCCAAAAATATTTGCAAAGTTTTAGCAATTTGCACTAGGAGTTACAGAAGGGAAAAATTGTTAAAAGATGTGGATACAAGATGAATTTCACTGTTTCAACCTGCTCAGAGATTTTTGGCAGAATATTAATCATTGACAGGGTTTATGCATGCAAATCTAATGGGAAGACAAATCGCTCACCCTAAATCTATGTTCTCATTCATCAAATTGGGAAAATATTACAATAATGGCAGCAGTCTACCAAATAAATTCCTTTATCCCAAAAGATAGTTTCTATTACAACATATTTCACCCTGGAAGAAAAACAGCCTAAATAGGTCTAGAATGGCCCTCGTGCCTTTACATCTGCAACTTTGTCTCACAGCTTTCTGACCCTTGTGCATGCCTTCGCTTCCCCTTTTAAAATCTCTAGCATGACTCTCCGTTTCCCTGTTCTGACCCTTTGTTTCATTTTCCATGCCTCTTTGTTGTCTTGGCTTCCGAAATGTCTTCCTCTTCGACTCTTGATCTTCTTATACTTTCATTGCACCTTGGTGCCATGTGCTCGTCCAGTGCTGCCTTTGTAGACTCCGTCCACCTGTCAACCCATGATGATGTTCGGGATACCCATCACTCGAAAATTTCTTCTGTAATGGCCCCTGTAACCGCCTGCCTTTCCTTTCCTTTTGTTTGGTTGTGAAAACGCGACATGTCGTGATATCACGATATTTTTGCTTTATTGCCTTCTTGTCCCTCTTCGAGTCATGAAAATGCGACATGTCGCGATATCATGACACTTTTGATTTTTTGGCCTTCCTGCCCTTTTCGAGTCATGAAAATGCGACATGTCGTGATATCGCGACACTTTTGTTTTTCGGCCTTCCTGCCCCTTGTGAGTTGGAAAATGTGACATGTCGCGATATTGTGACACTTTTTCTCTCTTGCGCCTCCTCTCACCTTTTGGCCGCGATAATGTGACATGTTGCGATATCGTGACACTTTTCTCCTTTGCGCTTTCTTTCGTCCTTTGGTCGTGAAAATGCGACATGTCGTGATATCACATCTTTCCTCCTTTGCGCCTTCTCTCATCCTTTGGTCGTGATAATGCGACATGTCATGATATCGTGACATTTTTCTCTCTTGAGCCTTCTCTCGGCTTTTGGTCGTGATAATGCGACATGTCACGATATCGTGACATATTTCCTTGCTACCTCCTCCTCGCCTCTCGGGTCACAAAATCAAGACATATCGCGATATCGTGACATCTTTGCTCCCTAATTTCTCTCTTTGTTTCGGGTTGCAAAATTGCAACATGTCGCGATATCGCGACAGTTTCCTTCCTTGCTTTCTTTCTGCTCCTTCGATCGCGATTTTGCGACATGTCACAAAATCGTGACATTTTATCCTCTGGCCTTTCCTGTCTTCTTTCGATCACGATTTTGTGACATGTCACGAAATCGTGACATTTTCTCCTCTGGCCTTTCCTATCTTCTTTCGGTCATGATTTCGTGACATGTCACGAAATTGTGACATTTTTGCTCCGTGTCTTCTCTCTCCTTCTTGAGTCACGAAAATGCAACATGTCGCGATTCTATGTTGCGATATTGCGACATTAAGGCTAACACTTAGAAATTTTTTTGTTGATGCAAGATTGCTCTACTGCCACCGGATGCTCCTGCATCAAAATCACATAATAGTTGATAAGTCAAAAGATATGTTGTTTCGTTTGACTGAATTGGAAATACTTTTAACATTATGTGGTATTCTCCCAATGTTAAAATAAATGAACAGATTAATTAATCTTGCACAAGAGAGATCTATCTATATCATTGATTTTATGAGGATGAGAAAATAAATATGCATGCTTCTTGATTCATTATATGTGTCTAATGTAGATTTTACAGAACCTGTATTTGATAGTTGGAATACATTGATAAATGTGAACAATCCAAAAATATTTTTGAAGTTTGACATCAATGATCATCTCTGTATTAATGTTCATGAAAATATGATACTTGTTTATTGTCTTGAAAGGCAATCAAGTATTGTTGTGAAATATTTTGAAAAGTTCCTATAACACATAATAGATTTCATGTTGTAATACAGAAAACAAAGAGTAATTTGTCAAATATAGCAAAAATTTGATAGGTGAGATAAGAGAACGATTTCAGAGAGATGAGTTGCTTAAGTCCATGGGTGTCGTTAACCCCATGTTTTGGGGGCCTTGTACTGAATACAGTTATGCAAATAATTTGTTTATTAAATATATAGGTAATCTCATTGACCATTTAAGTAAGAGTGTGGAAGTCAATGGTGTAGGAATTAATGATCTACTCAACAGTGAACTTTTGAAAGAACAATCATCACATTTTGGAAGAACAATGGTTTTGCAAACATCACTTATGACATATATCCATGAGATTGGTTCCACTACACGTTTGTGGCAAAAATTGTATCCAAGCACAGTATTAAAAGATACTATAAGGGAATGATTTCGTTTATATGAATTATGTGAAACAATGATTTTGGGGTCAGTCAAAGATGAAAGAGTTTTCAGTGCACTTTCTTTTGTTAAGTCTAAAATATGCAACAAACTTGACAAGAATTTAGAAAATTGTTTAAGAATTTATGTGTCCTCGTATCAGTTGGATACATTTCCGTATGATAGGGCATTGGAATACTGGAGTTCCTTGGTAGACAGAAGAGGAACGTTGAATACGATTGATAACGATGATGATGATGCTTTCAGTGATCAGATGGTGGAGACAGATTTCTGGACAAGCTTCCATAGTGATAATTTTCCATGATTTCATTGACAATAATAAACACGAAGTGATTTGATAGCAAATTTCTCAATATTGTTCTAGATTTATATGATTTCAATGAATTGTTGTTTTAAATCATATTATTGTTTTAAAATTACATGGCTAAAATCAGTTTTTGTAGATTGTAAAATTTTATGTTTGGGTCTTAGTGTCTCAACTCTCATTTCATGGAATATGATAATAACGAATTGATTTGATAGCAGATTTCAGAATATTGTTCCAGATTTATATTATTTCAATGAATTGTTTTTTTAAATCACGTTATTGCTTTAAAATTACATGGCTTAAATCATTTTTGTAGATTGTAAAATTTTATGTTTGGGTCTTAGTTTCTGAACTCTCATTTCATTAACAATGATAAAAACAAATTGGTTTGATAGAATATTTTTGTATATTTTTCCAGATTTATATTATTTAAATGAATTATTTTTTTCATAACTTTCATGTGCATCATAACTTTTTCAAACCAAAATAAGCTATTGTAGTCATTTTAAAACATTTTCAAACAAAACTAAGTATTGCATCATAACTACAAATTAGATATTAGATATTGTAGTCTTTTTCAAACCCAAATTATGTGCATCATATCTTTTTCAAACCAACGTTAGATATTGCAGTATTTTTAAAACATTTTAAAATAAAAAATTTCAAATTAACTAGTTCAAAAAGATTTATATTACATCGTTCAAAATTAGATATTATAATATTTTTAAATCAAACATAAATTACATGACATTTTCAAACATAATGTTTCATATCAACTAGTACAAAAAGAAACATAACATTTTCAAACAAAAATTAATATATTGCAATCTTTTTTTAAACATTTTCCAGCTCATATCTCAAATTTTACATACCAATTACAAACATAAATTCCCAAATATTAGATAGCATTTTCAAAATCAAATATTACATAACATTTTCAAACCCAAATTTTGTGCATCATAACTACAAATTAACTATTTCAAAAAGACATATATCACATCTTTCAAACACTTTAAACCCAAATATTACATACCATTTTCTAACTCTACTACATAACATTTTCAAACCGAAAATAAATATTCTAGTCTTTTTAATACATTATCAAACAAAAATTACATGACATTTTCAAAAAGAATGTTTCATATCAACTAGTTCAAAAAGAAACATATTACATCATTCAAACATTTGTAAACATAAATATAACATAACATTTTAAAACAAAAATTAATATATTGCAATTTTTTTTAAAACATTTTCCAACTCATATCTCAAATTTTACATACCAATTTCAAACATAAATTCCCAAATATTAGATAACATTTTCAAACTCAAATATTACATAACATTTTTAAACCCAATTTTTGTGCATCATAACTACAAATTAACTATTTCAAAAAGACATATATCACATCTTTCAAACACTTTAAACCCAAATATTACATACCATTTTCTAACTCTACTACATAACATTTTCAAACATAAAATAAATATTCCAGTCTTTTTAAAACATTATCAAATATAAATTACATCGTTCAAACATTTGTAAACTCAAATATAACATAAAATTTTCAAAGAGAAATTAATATATTGCAGTATTTTGAAAACATTTTCAAACTCAAGTCTCAAATATCACATACCAAATTCAAATAGAAATAACATATTTCAGTCTTTTAAAAACATTTTCAACATTTTCAAATTTCAAATTTTTGATTGGTGCATGGATGCTTCACTAGTGTTTGGAGTTGTCGTTTCTTTTCCTTTATCAGCTTCTATTTCTCCTAGCAGTGCTCCAACTCTAACAAGGTTGTCATGTAATTTCAAAAGACTTGACACACATGCAACTTCTTCTTTGTTTGGATCTTCAAGTATTGTTGGAAGTGTTTCTTTCATTTTATCAAGCACCATTTTTGGATCTTCATGTAGCTTCTCTCTGATGAATTTTTTTAACTTATTATTTTCTACAATATTTGATTGCATTTTCTTTTTCATTTCCATTGATTTCATCAAGCATGATTTTGCTATAATAATATTGACATCCATGCTCTTAACCTGTGTTTTCAAGTTTTCAAAGTTTGACTGCAAAACAAATTGAAAACTTTATTCAAAAGGGATACATTGAAATTATTATAAATTTTCAAGAAATATAAAAATGTAAATGCAATAGAAAATTAGAATATATATAACTTTTTTACCTCAGCCAATTCTTTTGCGACCTCAAGAATCGCAACCCTTTCCTTATCAGAAGCCCATAAGTTGTAAAATGCTTGGGCTTCAACATTAAAATTCTCCAATCTACCAACATCAACATTTAAGACATCATCCTCATAAATAAAATTAGATTTAACTATTTCTAAAGTAGCCTGTTTAGCAAGCCATCAATTTTTTCAAGTTCATATTTGACTAAAGAATAAATAGAATCTCTTTTTTCATAATTTTTATATTGGGCATTAATTTCTTTAATAAGGACATTTTCCTGGTATTCCTATTCTTTCAACTCTTGCAAATATTTCAAAACAAACTCCTGAATTGTTGACTCAGTACTGGCTACCAATGAAATATTTTCATTAAAATTGACAACATCATCCTCAGTTTGAGGTCCTTAAGGATGACGGTTGTCTCCTTGGATCGGTGGGTTTGATGTCTGTTGAGCTATAGGGACTTATTATCATGCTCTATATTTAAGCACATCTGTTGCCCTGAAGCCTTCAATCGGGTCCTGCATCATGTAATTGTCATCAAGAGGAATATTTTCCAATCCCTGTCCAGAACATTTAGGTGCCTATGAATTTGAATAAAATGTAAACTGAGAGAATCCAATTCCCACCAAACTTGGTGTTGGTCTTTGTGATGTCTGTGGTTGTGAAATCCCATGCCCAAAATTTTGCAAAGTGGCTTGTGAAAACAAATGTTTTCCAACACCGACTTGCCCTCACATAGGCTGAGGCTATGACTATCCCTGTTGCTGATTGCATGTAAAGGGTGACTGTCCTTGTTGTTGATTGCATGTAAAGGGTGACTGTCCCTGTTGTTGATTGCATGTAACCGATGAGTGTGATGCTTGTGGAGGAGGTGGTGGTGGCATATGCCCTCTAACTTGTGATGTTACTACTTGATCACGAGAATCAACTGAAAATAGTCAAAAAAAATTTGTTACAATTTTGCTTAAAATAAAAAGAAATCTAAATTTTAATTAACTACACATAGAATCATAGATTTACCGGATGAAATGTGATGCAATTGTTCTACATTGGGGGAGGGGTTGGCCACACTAGATTTGGCTTGCACATTTTGTGCAAACCTAGGTGTATGAGACACCCCATGAGTAGCTACTTTCCTGGCACATTTGTGTGACCTCTGCATAGTAATAGGCATTGCTTTAGAGCTCGTATCTTTAGAATCACCTGTTTGCTTTGGCCTGTGACCCCTATTGGCAGCAATCTATTTAGTCCTTGAAATTTCTACCTTCGTCTGCATATAGATGAAAAAAATTAAAAAAATATATTGTAAACTATAAAATAGTATGTCAAAGACGATAATGTAGTTATTACCCTCAATTCCTTTGGTGTCATGGCAATAAACAATAGTTTTGAATGCATAACAGTTGGTACAAGAGTAGTTGACAAATTATGAAAATACTCAAAATATAAAGCTAAAATATAATTTACACTGCCCACAATGGGTTGAGTCTTGGGGGGCTGAGTCTTGGCAGTTGCAATTTTGACCGCATGCAACTCAGTCCTGACTCGATCAGAAATATATGTACACCAATCAAAATTTTCATTTTTTTCAGATTGAACAATATAATATAGTGCCCAAAATAGAATTTTTGGTCTTCCCAATAGAATAAGCCTGGCCTGGAAAAACTCTATAATGGCCTTTAGAGTTTGATGGTTAACATCGTTAATCGATAAACCTCTTTTTGTTTTGACATTAGAAGCTGCATAAAAAAATTTGATGTCAACTTAGAAATTTAAAACATTGAAAATTAATAAAATACATTTAACAAGATTTATACTTGCCAAATCTTTTGATGAAAGACCATAATTGTTATCGAGGTGTTCTTTGTCATCTGGAGAAAGCTGTGACCTCAACGACACTTGATTAAAACCAATAAATGGAAGACCTGTCAATCTATGAATATCTCCAGGGGTGATGCTGAAAACAATATTTTTAGATCATAGATTAATGCTTACAGTACCCCTGTCGTGGTCATAACTAGAGATAATATGTTGTAGGAGCACTTTGTCTATTTTGAAATGTGGTATGGAAACGAGGGTTGATAAACCTACGTTATACAACCACTAAAAGTTCATCCCTGGAGTTGTCATGAGATTTGAAATTAAAGTGCATGCAAAATTCTTGAATTTTGGTTGGATTGTGGAAGGGGTATCCATTGGAAGTAGTTGGAAGTGGAAGAAAAAATATTGGGAATGGAAATTGAAAGGTCGATCAGAAAGGTTAGCTTTGGTTGTAGCTGTCGCATAAAATAAATGGGAAAATGACTTGTTGATACCATTTTATAGACTTGAAACATATTTGACACATGGCAACATCGTATTAGACATGCAAGACGAGACATGCAGTATTAGACACATGGCAGTACGATGGTGGTCGAACTAAACTATGCTATTGGTTCATAATATGCATTCGGTTTAATGATGGAGCATAGTATGCATCTGGGGTACCAGGCGGTTGCATATTATGCAACCGATTTAATGTCGGAGCATGGTTTGCATCCGCCCGACACCCGAACGCATAAAATGCACCCGTTCGACACCCGAATGCATAATATGCTCCGGTTTTAAACCGGTTGCATAATTTGCAACCGTCTGGTACCCGGATGCATAAATGCATCTTCCCGATGTTCGAATGCATTTATGCATCCGCTCGATGCTCGGATGCATTTATGCACCCGATCGATGCCCGGATGCATTTATGCATCCGATCGATGTCCAAATGCATTTATGCATCCGCTCGGTGCTCGGATGCATAAATGCATCCACCCGGTGCTCGGATGCATAAATGCACTCGCCCGATGTCTAGGACCATTGTACCATCGTGACATTAAATGCATTCGATTTGTGGTCATAAAAGGCCAAGATCCAGGACAAGACATGTTGGTCTTCTTCCTGATGGGTGTAGTTTATTTCTTGCCTACTAAACCCGTTAGAAAGAGGTCACCCTTCTTGTCTTGAATCTTCTCCTACTTTACTATGAAGGAAGTTTCTTATTTAAGCTTTGAAATTAGAGTACACTAAATCATGTGCGATAGATAGTTATGTGGGATCAACTTTGTCAATATTGCATGTGTTTTCCCCTTAACAAAGTCAATAGCGATAAGCTGCGTCGTGCTACAATCCTTATGTTTACTAGATGCCATATCATATCTCTTACTCGAATATCCGGTACTTATTATGCACCCGACTCAAGACCGTTTCATGTTTTGCAACCCATTCAAAACCGGATCATATTATGCATCCATTCCATGACCGGACCACAATTCGCATCCAAGATTTTGCCAATATTTTAAACATAGCTGGTATATTTTTGGCCTGGTCCAAAAAAACTTTAAAATTCTCCCTTTTTTTGCCAATTTTTGAGAAAAATTAAAATCATTTGCCATGCCAGCATACATGCAGTTCGACAGATTTCGCCATCGTTTCGAAACAGTTTTGCCATTTTTTATAAGTACCTTTCGGGTCCTACCTCTTATGCATAACCCCGCCAAAAATCCCCCCTATGAAGTACTTCAAACAAAAGAAGTTTGCTATTTATGAAACCTAAAAAGAGGTAAGCCCCCCTTTTATAAGGACTTCAAACAAAAAATTTGCTATTTATGAAGCCTAAAAAAAATGGGTTGGAGGTTTGATGATGTTATGCCTTTGCTTTAATTTTAAATTGCAACAAATAAAGTTATTATCAAAAAAATTTAATTAATAATAAAATTTATTTAATTAAAAAATCATGAATTTAAAAAAATAAATGATCTTTAATTAAATGAAAATTAAATTATTAAAAAAAAATTGAGACAAATTCAATAGATTTGTAATTTTTTTTTAATTTTACCTCCGCTTGGCTGCTGTATGGGCATGGCGTGTGCAGGATCGATCCCGTGACCTTGCGCGCTACGCCTTAGTAGTGGGGACCTAACCAGTCCATCTACCATGTTGGTTGAGAGCTAAGGGAGAGCACCTCCCTTATATCTTTTTTCTCACTGTCACCGGTCGTAAAACCAAAGCGATGGTTCCTTCCTGATGGGCAGTGGTGGTTGTCCTTGGCTTTACGACGGTGGTGACCCTCTTTCTCACTTCGAGTGTGTCTTGCAATAATCAAGCTCTTTATCTTCATCTACCAATGTGTTGAAGATAACTTTGATGCCCCTCCTAAAAACATAGATATCTCAAGTATTACGAGTTCTATGACCCGATTACTATCTCTGATTACAAACTGGTGAAATGCCTAACCTGAAAATCGAGCTGCTCTGTGGTGTAATCTCCTTATGAATGAAATATGGTCCCTCCATGCTTCCACTTTGTTCATCAATGACCTGTAACACCTTCTGGTGTCAAAGTGATGACGACGAAGAATTATGACTACCTTCAAAAAAATAGTGTCATCCAACGACTTGCTACGACACGATGTGTCTATAGCCTGTGTTGAGATTCACAACCTTAGGTGTTTTATCTGGCAGGTCTATACAAACTTCGACAATATATGTGCCAAGAACTCTACTCTGCTCATCTATCATCATCTATGCTCGATTTTCTTAGAATGGTGTTGCCAAAATATTACCAAGCTAGTTTGGATCGAATCTGATCTGTTGTGACAGACTCCTTCTAGATATCCTTCTGTGATCTCTTTTGGATTTGATTGTTGATCGATCAAGTATTGATCTGCACCTTTGTCTGCAAGTGGGTCGAGAAATTACAATGTGCATGGGGAATAAATAGATAATCCCACATATGCAAGACAGAGGGGCCAAACCATGTTTAAAAATAGTAAGGCTCACATGCCTTAATGTCCACCTTAGGGTGGAAGACCCTGTGCATTACCCTTTTTTTTGCTTGCCCCTACATGAAGTCTTAGTCAACCACATGTCGAGATTAGCCTTCATCGTTTAGGTCTAGCTTAGGGTGTCATCACTGTTAGAAATTTGGGGTCCACATCACAACAACTATGGTCGCGTGTCCATAGTCCCATCCATCGCTTAGGTTAGGTCACCTGCATCCGTCTAACAGTCATGCCAAAGGTCCAATAGCATTGGGGTCTTAGTGATCATCGATCCTATGCTGTTGTGGCCCACCGTCAGCTTGCGGTATCCAAGTTAGGTAGTCCACGTCGCTTGTGTTAGGTAACTTACGTGTCTTCCCATTAGATCCTAAGGTCCACCATTAGGGACTTTGGTGTCAGATTCGACCTGCTGATCTGCTGCTCATCAGTAGTATAGCAGTTCCCAATTAATCTTCCAATGACCAGTCAGGTCCCATAAAAAAACACTGTAGGGTTTAGATCTAATTAGATCTGACTGCTAGGAAAATGTACCCATCTCTCAAGCTTCAACCAAGATGAGAGTAATATGGGGCTCTGATACCATATTGGGAGATAGAGCGAATCAATATTCTGCATAGATAATTAAAGGATTAAATACAATATACTTAGGCCTATAATAGCCTAAGATAATATCCTCAATATTGCGCTAACTAATCCTAACAATATGAAATCAATATTGCGCTAACTAATCCTAACAATATGAAATCTATCGACATAATAAATGTCGATAAAATATCGTAGGAAAATAAACTAACCTAGGACTAATTACCTAGGGGAATTACCAAATAAGGTAATATCTATAGTAACTCTAACAGATATGACTATTATTGCTTCAACCAACTTTATGAAATGGTCTATTATGATGAGAATCCACTCACACCCTACATTAGATAGAGCACTAATTATTCCAATGAAGTCTAGACCCCTTTGTTGGAATGATTTTGTAACTATGATAGGATTTAGGGGCATTGGTATTTTCTTCTTTTTCCCATGAACATATAATAGGATTTTTAATTCTTGACTCCTTGGAAACAATTGGATAATATGGCGGGCTAATAGTATCCTACCATTAGGATTTTATGTGTGATGGTTCATGTAGAATAATGTCCTCCCTTATCATGATACTCCTTAATCAAGGATTTTATCCTTTATTTTTCAACACACCTCAACAAGATGCCATCATAACCCTTTTTGAATATAACACCATATAACCATGTATAATGTGTTGGTTCTTATCTAAATCAAACCCTTTCTTTTGAAATCATTCCTTCTAGGACCTATCCAATTTCCATGTACTTGTAGATGTTTCCCATCCATTTTGCTCAATCATCAAGCTTTATTTCCTCTACTAGGGAAATTTGGTCTCATGGAATAGATATTGCCAAGTTTACACAAAAATATATAACCCTAATTAATTTGGTGGGTTTACTTTCTATGTCAATTTCCCAACTTTTATTTATCCATCTAACCCTCTTTTCCCCAAATTCATTATAAAGTACAATAAATTAAACATTGGATTGAACTACAAATATGGTGGTTTTACTTTGTGATAGATAATACCTAAATGTTTTGAGATATTTCATGATAGAAATCACCTATTTTCAATGAATATATATCTTTCTTTGTATTTGTGGAGGACTTGGATCATGAATGAGATAGGATGTTCCTCATCCTTGTCGTTCTTCTATGTTAGAAATGAGATAATGATGTCATCTATCCCAAATATATAGAGTCTATAATATTTAAAGAAATTAGGATTGACTAGGATTGGAGCTCTAGTGATTACATAGTTTTTATATTTTTAAATGCTTTACTACCTTCATCAATCCAAGTTAAGGTGGAATCCTTTTAATATTTTTAATATTGGTCTAAATAGTTGTACAAAATTGGTTATGAAATTAGTAATGAACTAGATATGACCTAGGAAGGATCAATTTCATTTGACTGATGTGAATAGAGGAATATCTTAAATGATCTTAATTCTATTAGAGTATATGGCTAGGCCATCCTTTGACACTACTTGATCTAACAACTTACCTTCTTTGACCTTAAAATAGAATTCTTAGGGTTGATGAGATGCCATATTCATTACACCTATGAAAGAAAAATTATATGTTCAATATGCTTATTCTTGTCTTTCAATTATACAATGAACATCAATGTATATGAGAATGATCTCATCGACATGTCATGCAAAAGAAATGTCCATAGCCCATTGGAAGGTAGCTCATGTATTTGAAAACACAAATGACATCATTTCATAGGCCAACATTTCCCATTTGGTGGTGAAGGTTATTTTGTGATCGTCATATTTCATCTAAATTTGGTTATATCCTAAGAAATAATCTAATAGCAATGATGTTTATGATCCTGCTATCCTCTATAGAATTTGATCTATAGCCAATAGAGTATAGTGGTGTTTAAGGGATGATTCATTTAGATTTATAAAGTTGACACATAGCCTTATATCATCATTCATATTACAAATAAGGACTTGGTTAGCTATCCAAGTGGATGTTGGAGTATATTACATTATTTGGTACATGCTAATATACCCCCATGGTACCTTCATGGTACATTTTTAAATAGTAGAATAGGGTTGAGTCATAGTTTAGAGTGTGAGTTATATTTCCTATTTTATATAAGTGTGAATGTGCAAGAAATGCACAAGTGTCATGTGAGTTAGAGTGCAAGTATAAGTTGAGTCTATGTGCATAAGTATCTTGTATGTATGAGAAAAAATATGTAATGTAAATATGTGCACAAGTTTCTTAGATTAGAGATTGCAAGTATAAGTGTAAGAGTCATGTATAGGTGTGCATACATTATAGAGTCAAGTGTTCATAAAGTATGCAAGTGGCAAGTAGATAACTAAGAGTCATGAGACGTGGTATATGGAGAGCAATAGTCAAGTATCCAAATATTCACACTACTATGGTTATATTATGGAGATAATTCTCCATAAACATGTATTACAAGTATCAAAAGGATCACGATCATTACTATTCTATACAAAGTTGTAATAGAAAGAGAAGCAATAAACCTTGTATACATTTTGAGCAATTAATATTGTAAGTTATATTTCATGCATAGTACATGAATGATTTAGGCTATTTACATTTATATTTCTACATATTATTGAATGTTATTTGATTTATTATAAGCCTTGTTATACATATTAATTTGCTCATATTATTCTACTCATATCATTATCTTGATCGTATTATATTATGTCTATATTAAATTTGATCATGTGATATTTAACCTATGATATTTTGTGGTAGTAATAAGGCTTAAAAAATGTTAGCTTTTGATGCCACATACAATGGGAGATACCAATCACAAGATGCAGAAAGAAATAAAGTAGATCTACGAGATGACTGAAATATGCTATAAATAGAAATGGCAAAAATATTACAATAGTAGCTATGGAGGAAATGGACACTCCATAATATAAGCTACTGCTCCATGAATGAGCTCTGAGCTTATAGCTCACACACACACTACCCTACTACCTATCTACCACATACTATCTGTGATACTATGACTTTGATATCTATCTTCTACATCTATGGCCATTATATAGGAAGATAAGTTCCTTGGTCAACACTCTATCTAGTTGTACAAGTGGACACCTTGCACATTGACACTTGTGCATTTATTACATTGCATGAAGTAACTAGATAACTTCCCCCTAAAGTAACCTAATGTCCTAAGTATGTACCAAGGAAGGTACATTTACATGACCCAAATAATGTAATATACTCTATTTCTAACACCCCCCTATATTACAATATTTGGGTATTGAAGACTTTAGTCTTCAATGTGGATCTTCTTCCATCTGATGGCTTTGAATTGGATCTTCTTCTTTGGCTGCTTCATGGCTTCTGATATTTTCTAGTTCTTGGTTCCTTGATATCAGGTGTTTTTTATGAACAGTTGTTCTCATGATTCTGCATGTCATGAGTGGATCTGAATATGTTCTTCTTCTTCCTTTTGTACCTGTGTAACACTTGTTTCTCTGTTCTTCATAAGTATCAACCTTGAGCTCAAAGTTAGTAGACCCATCTGAAATAAGTTCTTGGAGATAACAATTTATTTTTTGTAGTAATATTCTTTCATGACCCTTATAGTACCTGTGTTTGAAATAATAGGAAAAATATGAGTGATTTATCCCATCATAATATTTGCAAGGATGGAAACTCCAACAATTAGTCTTTTCATGACCATATTGATTGCAATAGGTGCACAATAGAGATGATTTGATGGCTTTGAAGTCTAATTTAGGGATATCATGTTTGTCTATCTCTTTAATGAGATCTTCTAACCAAATGTGCACAATTGAAGCTATTCCATATTTTCCTTTTTGTATAAAATCTTGTTGATCCTTTTTTTCCTGTTTTGGGTCTCTCTCGGTATTAGATTCACTGGATGAATCTCCCTTTATATGGCTGCCAATTTCAGAACTTATTTCGCATTGTATTGGTTCTTTCTTTTCTTTCCCCTTTTCATCATTGTAATCCATCAGGTTTTTAATCCATATTGGTATCTTTCTTATTCCACTTCTAAGAGTGTTGCTTAGCATGCTAGTAGTCATTGGTATTGCCTGAACTCTTTGGGATAGAGAAGTTCTATCTTATGGCTCCCTACTAGGATAATTGATCTCTGATAGAAGTATATAAGCTTGATTTGATAAAACCTATATTAATCCTTGATTCTTGTGGGCTTCCTTATGTCTCCCTAGTAATGAGAATGAGTACTCTTAAGGATTTTTAGGTTTTGTAGATAGCTTATATATTGCTAATGGATTTGCAACTTGATAAACAATAGATTATAATATTACCAAGTTTTGTAGAATGCCTTATGACTCCCTAGTATGTTTTGGACAAGATATGAAGTGCTTTTGTAAGTTATAGTTCAATCTTGGTTGATTTTGTAAAGTTTTGTAAATGCTAAAATCAACTTCTATTGTCCTTATTGCTCCTATTGAACTAAGCACTTTTTCTAGATTTCAAGAGGTTTTAATGTTGGATATTTTGTCTCTATTTGAGAGGATTTGAGACAAGTAAATATTATAATTTCCAACCTTTATATGATTTTGATAAACCTCTTATAATGGCCCTTTGAGATTTTGATTTTAATTTTTCTAATTTCCAATAAATCAATTTGTAGTAGTAGACCTTATGACTCCCAAATTTGGAAAATTAGAAAAGATAATAATATTTGCAAAGTATTTAAATGATTCAACCTAAGTAGAAGGCCTTATATCTCCTAGGTTAGTTTGCAAATAGTATTTTAATTTTTGGTAAGTTATCTCCTATGTCTTTTGCTTTCTCAACCTTAAAAATAATCCTTAAAAATTATAACCTTATATCTCCTATGTTTGAAAGCAATATTAATGAGATATTTTTCTTACCTTAGCCCTCTTGAATTCACACTTGAATGGTATTAGTTTTGATTGAAATATGATAGTCCTTTATGTACCCTTTCTACGATGCTTGACTTGATGAGTTTGAATGACCAAGTGTGGTATGGCTACTAGGCTTCCTCTTCGATGCTTGGAGAGTAGATGTTGCCTTTATTTAATGGAGTCTTAAATGCTCCTATGCTCTCCTTCTTCCATGCTGTACTTAGAAATGGATTGACTAGATTGCACTTTGCTCTTCATACACTATGTGGATATCGAACGTGAATGCTATCTCTTCATTCTCTCTACACTGCATATATGGGCAGTCATTGATGGACAAGTGGCACTTCATTTCTTGGGAGTGCTACCACTTCTTCTTGTAATGTTTTTGTACCAATTATTACTCCTTTGTAATGTATTCACCTTGCTTTGAGCGCTCTCAACATTCATCTCTTGAGCGTTAGAGATATGATAGCCATTAGGGAATAATATGCCAAGTGGCACTCAACCCTTTTGCATGGAGTTTTCTACGTAACACCTCCAAGAAGGAGATTATAACTCCTTTGAATATCTTCCTCCTTAGCTTGCTTTGATTTCTTGAATAGCAAGCAATGTATTTTCTTTTATAGGTAATTTATGAGCCACCTTGGAGCTTTGGATGAGGATGAGGTAGCTCTCTTGCTACCCTTTGTTGATGCTATTCCCAATGTAGCATCCACTTTCCTTCTTTATGCTTATACCTTCATTGTGCTCCTTGTTCATATTGATAGAGGTGAAGCTTGATGCATCTAAATGTTGGATGTGCTCTATCCTTTTTTTTACGTAGATAGCTTCTTCTCCTTGCTATGGTTTACATAAATATTTATGATAGATTTCCTTTGTCTTACGTAAATAACCTTTGTAGGCTTGTTATCATTTATGTAAAAGTTTCCTTTGTCTGTAGGTTCGATCTTGGAGAGAATGCCCTTTCGATGTTGGAGAATACTCGATCCTTTGGCCCTTCCTTTGGCTACCTTTTTCCCTGTACCTATTGTACCTATTGTGGCACCTTTAAATCTACTCCTTTCCCTATATTTGATGTATTGTAGAAGTGCAACACCATGTAACCTTTACATGTATATAGAACCTTTTTATTGCACTCTTTTGTAGGTCTAAAATTCTTATTTTTGTAGCATATTAATGAGTGCAAAATGAGGGTTTTAAGGATGTATCTTTGGCTAGACTCCTTACCCTTTTTCTTGGATGATTGATGGTGAATCCAAGCCTTGTAAATGTTATAGAACATAAGATTTATTTTAGTTGCACTAACCCTAAGTGCTTTGGATTTGAGACTCACCAAGTCTCAATATTTGAAGCTTATTTTTGGTTAGTTTTTTTCTTTGCTTGTACTAACCAATTTTGGTGGCTTCTATTGGCCACTATGAGTTGTAGGTTTCTGTGCTTTAAGAGTGTCTTTAGACACTTGATCCAAACTAGATTTTGTAGCCTTTATTTCAAAGCACAAAACTAATTTATTTTGAGAGTAATAATAGTGAAAATGAATCTAACAAATTCTACTTTTAATGCACTAATAGATTACACCTTATCACTCCAATCTACTCTCAAGAAAATGCACTTAATCAATTCACTACAACTAATCAAGAATAATCTCAAATGAACCTTCAATATTTATTCTGTAAATTTCTTATAAGCAAGATATTAGGAGATAGTCTTCTTTTGCTTTCCAAAGTAGATAATAGGCTAGTTGATAGATTATTAAAATTCTAAAATCTAATCAACTCCTAATGTGCAAATGAACCTTAAAAAGAACCTTTCTTTTTGCACACTTGAATACTGTAATACAAATCTCCTTTTTGCAACTTTAATCAGGATGAAGGTGCTTTAATAAATCTGATAAGTAATCCAACTAATGAATCTACTTGCATCGATAGTTGCTTACCTTTTTTTGAATGCTTTTGTAGCTCCTTTTCTACTTTTGTAGAGGATGTAGATCTTGGTGCCTAAGATCACCAAGTTGCTGCCTTGAATAGGATCTTGTAGCTCTTTGTAGACTATTTTGAACAACTCCTTCACCAATTTGATGGTCTCAAACTTTCTTTCATGAGCCTAGGATTTGGTGACTTTGATCTCCTCTTGTAATCTCCTCCTTCTACTATATATTTGGAGAAGTTTGTATCTTTGAAGTAATGACCTCTTGTTGTAGGAGGTAATCTTCAAATATCCTAGATTTGATAAGCTTCTTCTACCTTCAAGTCTTCTTGTCAAATTTTGACTTTAAGCAGGATCTTCTTCTCAAGATTCTGAATATCTTGAGGTCTTCACTGGATTCTTCTTCTACTCATATTTGGCACTCCTTGCCAAATTCTCCTCCTCTTGGGCTTGTTGTCGGATGGTGATAATTGTCCCAAGTCCTTCACTATCATGGGCTTCTCCTTGGTAGTGGATTTCTCTAGTGAGTTCTCCTTTGATGATTTCTTCAGCAAGGCTCTCCTAGCCTTTTATTGGATGCTCATCGAGACCTTGTCAAGGTCTTTGATCTTGCAACTTCTTCTGGTCTTCCTAGAGACCTTATCTTCAACCTTCTACTTCTGGAAGTGTTGGCATTGAGATCTTCTCCTGGATATCTGATTCTACTACTTTTGGATACGAGCAGGACTCTCCTAGTCCTTCTTCTTCTTCCTAGCCTAGAATTTCTTCAATGAGATCTCCTCCTGATCTCTTTTGCTTCAGGTACTAGATTGATTCTGAAGAGGCTTTTCTTCCTAACTTTCTTGTAGGAAGCTTTCCCGACTTACTGGATCTCCTTTACCTACAACAAAAAATATTAGTACTGAAATCTTATTTTGAATTAGATCCTCTCCTCTAGAATCTTCTTCAGGATAAAAGGCATCTATGGCCTATTTTAGTATCAAGGCTTCTATGGCCTGTTCTTCAATATCAAGGCTTCTATGGCCTGTTCTTCAATATCAAGGCTTCTATGGCCTGTTCTTCAATATCAAGGCTTCTATGGCCTTTTCTTCTAGATCAAGGCTTCTATGGCCTTTTCTTCTATATCAAGGCTTCTATGGCCTTTTCTTCTTGTGAAGTTCTTCAATCTATCAATGGAGATCTCCTATCTCCAGACTTCACCACGATTCTTTTCTAGAAGATTCTTTTAAAGTATTCTCCTCTCTACAACAACTAATCTCTACACTATGAAGGCACTCCGACCTTCAAGCAACGAAGTTGAGGTCTCCTAGATTTCTATTGTAGGAGGTATCCCAATCATCTGAGTATTAATTCCTTGCAATAAAAGAAAATTTTAGGTAAGTATTTCTAGATCTCTGAGCTTCACTAGTTGATTCATCAACCTAGTGGATCAAATGTTGAGTCCTAGTCTTCACGAGTTTTCCTTCAACTCTGTGGAAAGACTCTAGCCCTATGCAATCTCAGTATTTTTGAAACTAATATTTCAGTCCTCACTTGTAACTCTCCCTAATTCTACCACCTAGACTCTTCTAAGAAATTTTGATAGTGACTAGTCCAATGGCGCGTCAGGTTCTCAAAAAACTTAGGATCAAATAATAATGGTGGTTTCCCTATAGACCTACTATGGCTTGATCTACCGTAGCTCTGATACCACTGTTAGCTTTTGATACCACATACAATGGGAGATACCAATCACAAGATGCAAAAATAAATAAAGTAGATCTATGAGATGACTAAAATATGCTATAAATAGAAATGGTGAAAATATTACAATAGTAGCTATGGAGGAAATGGACACTCCATAATATAGGCTACTACTCCATGAATGAGATCTGAGCTTATAGCTCACACACACACTACCCTACTACCTATCTACCACATACTAACTATGATGCTATGACTTTTGTATATTTCTTCTACATCTATGGCCATTATATAGGAAGATAAGTTCCTTGGCCAACACTCTATCTAGTTGTACAAGTGGACACCTTGCACATTACAACTTGCACATTGACACTTGTGCATTTATTACATTGCATGAAGTAACTAGATAACTTCCCCCTAAAGTAACCTAATATCCTAAGTATGTACCAAGGAAGGTACATTTACATGACCCAAATAATGTAATATACTCTATTTCTAACAAAAAATCCATCAATGGTATCAGAGCTACCACTGGATTCTGTCCAGATTGATAAGAGTTCATTTTTGCCACTTTTATAAATTGATTTTATCCAGTTTGATAAATTTGAATGTGATTCTATCTAATTTGAAGACAATGAGACTCAAACTCTATTTGAAGATCATATTGAGTAGAAATGCTAGGGTTATTCCACTAGTTTGAAGGAAAACCAGTGAAGAATAGGACTCAAATATATTGAAGGAGAACCAACTCAAAAAAAATTTGGTCATTCAGGAAAAAGATATCCTGACAATAATATTGTATTCTCTAGTAAGGAGGAAAATCATATTGGTGTTGGCAATTTTGGGTACCTTGGGTACATTGCTTTTGCTCAAGTGAATAAGTTGTCATTGATGTCAAGAAGCTTTTGAAGGAATTTGATTTGATGTAAAATAATTTGTTTTGATGAAGGTTCGGCATGACAGGTTCGAAAGAAAGTAAGTTGGAAAAATGTCGCGATATCGCGACATGTCGCATTTTCGCGACTTAAGCAGGAGAGAGAAAGCTTTTTAGAAAAGTGTCACGATATCGCGACATGTCGCATTTTCGCGACTTAAGCAGGTGAGAGAAAGCTTTTTAGAAAAGTGTCGCGATATCGCGACATGTCACAGTTTCACGACTCAAAGAGGAGAGAGAATGTTCGAAGTCAAAAATGTCACGATTTCGCGACATATTGCAAGGAAGGTTGAACGGACGAAAAAGTGTCACGATTTCGTGACATGTTGCAGGAGAGAGAGTCCGAAAGAAAAAATGTCATGATTTCATGACATAATGCAGGAGAGAGAGTCCGGGAGAAAAAGTGTCACGATATCGCGACATGTCGGGTTTTCGCGACCCGAAGAAAAGAAAAGCGCTAAGGAGAAAAAGTGTCACGATTTCGTGACAAGTCAGAAGACAAAGTGGAAGCAAGATAAAGTGTCACGATTTCGTGACATGCTGCAGATGAAAATGTTCCAAGTAAGAACTGTCATGATTTCGTGACATGCAGCAAAGGGAAGAGTCTGAAATGAGAAGCGTCACGATTTCGCGACAAGTTGCAGAGAAGTCGTACGGAAGCTGAAAGCATCGCGATTTCACGATAGGCTGCAAAGAAAACGTACGAAAGCTAGAAGTGTCATGATTTCATGACAAATTCAAGGAGGAAGAGCTCAAAGGTGAAAGCATCATGATTTCGTGACATGTTCCATTTTCGCAGGAGTAAGGCAGAGAAAAACATAAGGTAGCGAAAGTGTCACGATTTTGTGACATGTTCCATTTTTGCTAGTGCAAGCAGACAAGAGTGCAAGGAAGAGAAAGTGTCACGATTTCATGATAGATTGAGATGGCAGCGTTCGGTTGGAGAAAGTGTCATGATTTCATGATAGAAATAGAATGCAGGTCTTCTATAGGAGAAGTGTCACGATTTCATGACAAAAGCATAGAGGAAGGCTATGAAGACAAAAGTGTCACGATTTCACGACAAAAGCTGAATTGATGTCGACGAAGGCAGAAGTGTCACGATATCGTGACAAAAGCAAAGTTGATGTTGACAAAGGCAAAAGTGTCACGATATCATGACAAAAGCAAAGTTGATGTTGACAAAGTTAAATTTGGGCCGACAAAGATTAGGGTTTGCAGCCGACGTAGTTTAGGGTTGTGCAACCGACTAAGATCAAGGTTTTGATCTTGAAAGTGTTAGTATAAAAGGAGGGCTGTTTGGAGAGTTGTGATGTGATCGAATGCATTGTTGAAGTGTGAAGTTCAAAGAAAGTGCACAAGTTAAGTCCACAGGGTGCAGAGAGCAAGTCATGCCGAATCGAGCTAAGTGCGAAGCAGAGTGCACAGAGAGCAAAAAAGCGCAAAGTTGTTGGGTGCATCATTTTTGCGATGTTCGGAGATAGTGCGTAGGCCTTGATGGTTTTGGACAAATCATTGAGAGGGATTGTTGGACAGATTTGAGCAAGCTTTTGTTGAGCTTGTGGAGCAGTTTGGGCAGGTTCTAGTGAGAACTTGCAAAGCAGATCTGAGACAAGTCTTGGTGAAGACTTGGGTGAAGATCAAGCAAGCTTTAGTGGAAGCTTGTGAACAACTTCTGTGAACCAGATTTGAGGACCAGTTGAGGACAGAGATTGGTGCAGTTTTGAGGACATTTGTGCTAGACCGAAGGACTGTGTTTGGTGCAGATCATAGAAAGAGAACGAGGACATTTGTGCTAGACCGAAGGACTATGTTTAGTGCAAATTCGAGGACCAGCTTTGGAGGTGATAGAGTTGAGGACAGAGGTCTCCAACCAGAGCAGGGAGGACAGGTGTCTTCTATGGATAGAGTTCCATTTGCTAAGGGCAGCGGAGGCAGAGGTCTTCTAGAGGATCACCAGCCAGAGCAGAGCTAGGGGATTGGTGTCTCCTGTGGGTTGGTGCCCACGAACTCGAGATTAGGGGATTGGTGTCTCCTTTGGGTTGGTGCCCATAAACATTGTAATCGGGAAAGGTATTCCCAGAATTTGGATTGATAAAATTTAGTGAAATATTTTATCCGTGGACGTAGCCCAGCAATTCTAGGTGAACCACGTTAAAATTGTTGTCACTTTGTGGATGATTTTGTGCATTGCTTTGATATTGCTTTGGGTATATTGCTTTACTATTTTGTAGTATAAAGGAAAAAGTAAAAAGAGGTCTTATACTGTTCACCCCCTCTCAGTATAAGCTTGTGTTCTTCAATTGGTATTAGAGCGGGTGCCTTCGAAAAGTTTAACAACTTGAAGGAAAAGCCAATAAAGAACACAATGGATTATTCAAGTGGCAATGCAGCACCTATTCTTGATGGATCAGATTTTGGTCTTTGGAGTGCAAGGATGAAGGTTCATCTAATGGCACTTGGTAATGAGGTATGGGAAGTAATTGAAGATGAGTACACTATTCCTGTACATGGTCCAAATACTAAAGAAGAAAGGCTCCTACATCACAGCAATTCAAAAGCAATGAATGCAATCCTGAAAGGGTTACAGAAAGCAGATCTCACCAAAGTGATTCACTGCAAAACAACTAGTGAAATGTGGAAACAACTGCAGGTGGTTCATACAGGTGATTCAAATGTTAGAAAGGCCAAGTTGAGACACTTCAAAGGTATGTTTGAACAACTCAAGATGAATGATGATGAAAATATTAGTGACTACATGCTTCGTATGGATGAGGTTGTTAACTCCATGAAAGACTTAGGTCTTGAGCTTGCTGAAAATGATGTTTGTGATAAGATTTTAAGATCTCTTCCTAATAGATTTAGTGAAAATATTTCTGCTATTGAGGAAGCTAAAGATTTGGATAAGTTGAAAAAGGATGAGCTCCATAGTATACTTGCAACATTTGAGTTGAGAACTCAAGTGAAGGTTGATGTCAAGAAAGAGGCGGCTTTCAAGGCTACCAAGAAATCCAAGGGTAAACAACTTCAAGAGAGTGATGAGTCTTCTAGTGATGAAGAGGCATATTACAGCAAGAAAGGCAAGTTCTCTAGAAAGCACAAAAGCATGAAAAATATAAGATGTTTCAATTGTGGAAAGTTTGGTCATTATGCTACAGACTGTACTGTTCCCAAGGATGAAAGTGATGAAGATAAACAGGATTCTAAGAGCAAGGATTCTGAAAAGCACAAGCATCACAGAAAGAACAAAGATGAGCACAACAATCAAGGAAAGAGGTATTCTCACAAGCACAAGAAGAGTTTCTACCTAGACAAAGCAAGTAAGTGTTCTAGTAGTGATAGTGAAAGTTCTTCAAGTGATAATGAAAATGAGATGTTGTTCATATCGGAAAAAGAGGAAGAACCGAAACATAGATTCATTATCATGAAATGTCTTAGATGTGGAAATTTTGGTCACCTTGAGGATGATTGCACAAATAATGATTTGGTTTCTAGTATGTATGAGGATGCTTCAGAAAACTATAAGGAAGATGCATGTATGGTTTTTGAAAAAGGTAGCACCTCTAGTGATAAGAAATCTGAAAAAGGCTTTGATGATTCTGAAAACAAACAAATAAAGGATCTTGAAAGTGAACTTACTAATGCTCTTAGTGTTTTGAAAAAGGAAAGAAAGAAGAATGCTAGACTCAAGGATAAGTTAGATGAATGTTGTATGGAGAGAGATGATCTTATAGAAAGTCTTGACTTCTCTATGGCTAAGATACAAGAACTCAAGGATGAGTTAGAGTCTAAGGTTCTTGAGTATAGTGAGTTAGAATAGAAAATGGCTTCTTTGAAAGAGGAAACTAAAGAGTACAAGGATAAGCTTTACAGGTTTCAAGATAGCTCCAAAAAGGTTAAGTCACTCATCAAAGGTCAAAGAAAGACAACGGATAAAACAGGCCTTGGTTTTGTCAAGGAACAAGTTGGAGAGTCTAGTAAGAGACTCCAAAAGGAAGAGAGTTCTGATGAGGAAAGTATTTCAGATCATGAGTCCTTGGATGATAGATGCGTAGAAATAGAAAACGAAATTCAGAATGAGAAGAAGAAGTTTTCAGGACCCAAGAGGTCGAATAAAGGAAAATTTCACGACAGATGTTTTGCGTGTTACAGGTTTGGTCACATGGCTGCACATTGCATGGCTCAAGTGAAGAAGGTGAACGACAATTTCAGAAGCGCTAGTTTCTTTCGAGGGTATTGCTACTCTTGTCAACAGTTCGGGCACAAGGCAGTCTATTGCGAGGTAAATAACAGGAACAAGTTTGATCAAAACAAGTTTAGGCAGAACTGGCGGATTCAAAGAATAGGTATGCCTAAAAGAAATAACATTGTTACTTGTTATAAGTGCAACAATGAAGGTCACACAGCTAGACAGTGTAGAGCTGAACTTCCAAGGTACAGGAATAGGAACAGTGGTATAAATAGGTCCAAGGATCAAGGCATGAACAAGAACAGGGATGAGAACAAGAACAAGAATAGTGACAAGAATAGGAATGATAACAGGAACAAGAACAGTGACAGGAACAAGAACAGGAATATGGACAAAGAGTTCAAGAGAAGGCCCGACAAGGAAGTTATAGACGCTGATGATGATCGGTGCCTAATGGGAGTTTTACTCCCACCCCAGAATTAATCACCTCATCAGGAGGTGGGGGAGGGACTAAGCTAAGAGGCTCATTCTTAGTCCCGAGCCCCAAAGGTGACCCTTTGCCATTGATGACAAAGGGGGAGAGATATGAGTAAGGGGGAGAGCTTCAAGTGAAGAGGAAAGCTTCAAGTCAGGGGGAGCAAAACTTCAAAGGAAGATTCTCAGTTGTTAGCATAGTTGGTTTCAGTTTTGGCTCTTGAGACGTGTTTTCAGTAAAGGTTTGCCATCAATGACAAAGGGGGAGATTGTTGGCAATTTTGGGTACCTTGGGTACATTGCTTTTGCTCAAGTGAATAAGTTGTCATTGATGTCAAGAAGCTTTTGAAGGAATTTGATTTGATGTAAAATAATTTGTTTTGATGAAGGTTCAGCATGACAAGTTCGAAAGAAAGTAAGTTGGAAAAATGTCGCGATATCGCGACATGTCGCATTTTCACGACTTAAGCAGGAGAGAGAAAGCTTTTTAGAAAAGTGTCACGATATCGCGACATGTCGCATTTTCATGACTTAAGCAGGCGAGAGAAAGCTTTTTAGAAAAGTGTCACGATATCGCGACATGTCACAGTTTCGTGACTCAAAGAGGAGAGAGAATGTTCGGAGTCAGAAATGTCACGATTTCGTGACATATTGCAAGGAAGGTTGAACGGACGAAAAAGTGTCACGATTTCGTGACATGTTGTAGGAGAGAGAGTCCGAAAGAAAAAATGTCACGATTTCATGACATAATGCAGGAGAGAGAGTCCAAGAGAAAAAGTGTCACGATATCGCGACATGTCGGGTTTTCGTGACCCGAAGAAAAGAAAAGCGCTAAGGAGAAAAAGTGTCACGATTTCGTGACAAGTCAGAAGACAAAGTGGAAGCAAGATAAAGTGTCATGATTTTGTGACATGCTACAGATGAAAATGTTCCAAGTAAGAACTGTCATGATTTTGTGACATGCAGCAAAGGGAAGAGTCTGAAATGAGAAGCGTCATGATTTCGTGACAGGTTGTAGAGAAGTCGTACGAAAGCTGAAAGCGTCGCGATTTCATGATAGGCTACAAAGAAAATGTACGAAAGCTAGAAGTGTCATGATTTCATGACAAATTCAAGGAGGAAGAGCTCAAAGGTGAAAGCGTCACGATTTCATGACATGTTCTATTTTCGTAGGCATAAGGCAGAGAAAAACACAAGGTAGCAAAAGTGTCACGATTTCGTGACATGTTCCATTTTCGCTAGTGCAAGCAGACAAGAGTGCAAGGAAGAGAAAGTGTCACGATTTCATGATAGATTGAGATGGCAGCGTTCGGTTGGAGAAAGTGTCACGATTTCATGACAAAAATAGAGTGCAGGTCTTCTATAGGAGAAGTGTCACGATTTCATGACAAAAGTAGAGAGGAAGGCTATGAAGACAGAAGTGTCACGATTTCATGACAAAAGCAGAAAGGAGGTCGACGAAGGGAGAAGTGTCACGATATCGTGACAAAAGCAAAGTTGATGTTGACAAAGACTAAAGTGTCTTGATATCATGACAAAAGCCAAAAGAAAGTGTACGGTTGCAAAGGTGTCACGATATCGTGACATGTTGTAGTTTCACGGTAGAAGCTACAGAAGAGTTGCAGAGGCAGTGAGGCCGACAAAGTTAAATTTGGGCCGACGAAGATTAGGGTTTGCAGCCGACGTAGTTTAGGGTTGTGTAGCCGACTAAGATCAAGGTTTTGATCTTGAAAGTGTTAGTATAAAAGGAGGGCTGTTTGGAGAGTTGTGAAGTGATCGAATGCGTTGTTGAAGTGCAAAGTTCAAAGATAGTGTGCAAGTTAAGTCCACAGGGCGCAGAGAGCAAGTCATGCCGAATCGAGCTAAGTGCGAAGCAGAGTGCACAGAGAGCAGAAAAGCGCAAAGCTATTGGGTGCATCATTTCTGCGACGTTCGGAGATAGTGCGCAGGCCTTGATGGTTTTGGACAAATCATTGAGAGGGATTGTTGGACAGATTTGAGCAAGCTTTTGTTGAGCTTGTGGAGCAGTTTGGGCAGGTTCTAGTGAGAACTTGCAAAGCAGATCTGAGACAAGTCTTGGTGAAGACTTGGGTGAAGATCAAGCAAGCTTTAGTGGAAGCTTGTGAACAACTTCTGTGAACCAGATTTGAGGACCAGTTGAGGACAGAGATTGGTGCAGTTTCGAGGACATTTGTGCCAGATCGAAGGACTGTGTTTGGTGCAGATCATAGAAAGAGAACGAGGACATTTGTGCTAGACCGAAGGACTGTGTTTAGTGCAAATTCGAGGACCAACTTTGGAGGTGATAGAGTTGAGGACAGAGGTCTCCAGCCAGAGCAGGGAGGACAGGTGTCTTCTATGGATAGAGTTCCATTTGCTAAGGGCAACGGAGGCAGAGGTCTTCTAGAGGATCACCAGCCAGAGCAGAGCTAGGGGATTGGTGTCTCCTGTGGGTTGGTGCCCACGAACTCGAGATTAGGGGATTGGTGTCTCCTTTGGGTTGGTGCCCATAAACATTGTAATCGGGAAAGGTATTCCCAGAATTTGGATTGATAAAATTTAGTGAAAGATTTTATCCGTGGACGTAGCCCAACAATTCTGGGTGAACCACGTTAAAATTGTTGTCACTTTGTGGATGATTTTGTGCATTGCTTTGATATTGCTTTGGGTATATTGCTTTACTGTTTTGTAATATAAAGGAAAAAGTAAAAAGAGGTCTTATACTGTTCACCCCCCCTCTCAGTATAAGCTTGTGTTCTTCAATTGGGTTCTTAGGTTTGACCTAATATATTATTGATTTTAGAAAAGAGTTGCAGTAGATATTAAGTTATAGAAGTTTTTTAGCTTCTAAAAGCAACATATTGAAGATAGAAAAGAAAGAAGATAAATATATCAATCTCTAATATATCAGTCTTGAAGAAAGATAAATAAGCACCTAACTTACTTTATATTGCTTCAAGCATTGGATTAGAATCTACAATTGATAAGAGCTGCAAGTCAATATAAGGAAAGATACCCTTATAGAAATAAAAGAGGCCCTTCTAAAGGAAAGAAAGAGACCCTTATAAAGAAAATAAAAAGGCCCTTATAGAGGAAATAAAGAGACCATTATAAAGGAAATAAAGAGGCCCTTATAAAGAAGAGAAGCCCTTATAAAGTAGATATTGATGCCCATGATAAAATAAAGAGGATCATATTGATAAAGATAAAGAGTCTATTTCAAAAGGATAGAAATAAGAAAGGTACATTCGATCTATTCAAGGAAATAAAGATAGAGTAGTCATTCAACCAACTCTAAAGGGAAGGTAAAGCTCTATTAAATCTACTCCAAAAGAAAAAAGAAAAGAGAGGCTTACTCATCCAACTATACATTTGGTCTTTGAGCATAAATTTCAAGCTATTAAAAAAAGATAATCTCATAGAAAGAGCGACATGCACATAAGAAAATGTACATCCATTAAGCAACCTAAACACCATTAAGTGGTATCAGCACCATCATATAGTTTATGCAATTATCAATGTGATATCCTCTTACTAGCAAGCATCGAAAGCACCCAAACTATACATCAAACTATGGATCAAAACACTAGAAAATGTTATAAGAACCAACCAGTGACATAATACAAGATAAATACTAGAGCATAAATGTGTATTATAAGTTGGAATGTGGATAACACAACAAAGAGATGTTCTCTAGAAGAAATAACATTACAAACATGGAAGCCAAAGTGTTAGAGATGCACTAGTAGAAATGTAGTAGTGGTACAATAAGAGGTAGAACCTAAGGAATGATGCACTAAAATAACAAGTTAAACAAATACTGAAAGCCAAAGTAGAGTAACATAAAGCTAGTTGTGACTAACCTAAGTGTCTAAGGAAAATATGGGCACCAAAGGACATAGTCTAACACCAAAGGAGGAAGCCTAATGCCAAAAGAAATAATCTGAGTGCCAAAGGATATAGTCTAATTCCAAAGGAGGTAGCCTAAGTGCTAAAGTGAAAGCCTAAGAGCAATGATGCCTAAGTGCCAACATAGAAGCAAAAAAGGAGTAAGATCTATAGCGAATAGTGTAAGAACCAACTGAAGAGGAGTAACGTAAGGCTTGAGTAATTCAACTGAGAAAGGAATATTGTAATGTTTGAGAAGGAAGTGAAATTTTTGGTTTCTCATGCATGCTTACATGTAAAATAATTCAATCAACACCTGAGTGTTTTAAAGGAGGACCATTAAAGCAATAAATATGATATGAGCATTGAAGATCACATAAGTGGAGCAACCAAAACAAATATGTGTGTAGTTAAAATATAAGCAACACTATTTTTATAAGGTTGGTGATATTTTTAGGGTTTATAAATTTATTTGGAGTTTATTTAAAGGTTAATTTAGGATAAATAAGGTTTAATTAAAGTATTTAAGTTTGGAGTGATAAGTTTGATTAATTAAAGTTTTTAAGGTTTGGTGTGATAAGTTGTTTATTTTATAAGCTTGGAGTAATAAGGAATTAATTGGTTTATTTATTTTTCAATAGTATCTTTAATAATTTTGGAGTGATAAGAAATTCAACTATTTTATTTGATTCTTAAAGGTTTAAGTTTTTTGAAGAATATTATATCTGGTTTTATTATTGAGAAATTTGAAAAATTGAAAAATTCTTGATTTTTTTTAAATATTTGGGAGATAAAAGGTTTTCAACATCAAAATATTAGGAAAAACAAAAATTTGCAAAATTAATTTTTAGTTTCTAAACTAGGGAGACATAAGGTTTACTACTCCATAGAATTAAATTAGTGAGCTTTGAATTATTTAACCCTAGGAGTTGTAAGAAGTTAAAGTTATAAATTTTGAGAATATGGAGTCCATAATTAGAAAAGAAAGATTAGAGGTGATAAATATTGGGATTAAGAATTTTATTGAAAAATATGAAGGATAGATAGATATAGTTTCAAAATTAATCTATACTGAAGCCATGAATGAAAGCTTTAAAAAATTTGAATATTGTCTACATTCAAGACTTGTTGAAGCAATTTATGATGGAAAGGATAATATTATGATACATATAGATATAGGTAGCATAATGTATATGGATTTTGTTTCACTTAAGCTCCATAAAGATGAAAATTTCAAACATTGAATTTTTTAAGGAAAAAGTAAAAATTGACAAACCATTCCTAGAAACAATATCTCGTTCTTCATACAATATTGATATTCTAAGTTCATCTAACTCAATAATTTATTATGATGCTATAAGTGAATTTTTAAAATTTACTATACAGGAAAAGAAAGAATCAAATGATTCAAAAGTTCAAGAAGTTTATAATCTTGAAGACACAAAGACTAAAGAGCATGAAGCTAAATCCAAAGAAATTGAAGATGAACTCAAAGCAGAAGTCAAGCAAGAATATGGACCTAATGGAGTTCAATAAGAAGATCATATGCATTTCAAGATCACTTGAATATTGAAGACTAAAGTCTTCAATAACCAAATAATGTAATACACGGGGGTGTTGGAGTATATTACATTATTTGGTACATGCTAATATACCTCCATGGTACCTTTATGGTACATTTGTAAATAGTAGAATAGGGTTGAGTCATAGTTTAGAGTGTGAGTTATATTTCCCCTTTTATGTAAGTGTGAATGTGTAGGAAATGCACAAGTGTCATGTAAAGTTGTAATGTGCAAGAAATGCACAAGTGTCATGTAAAGTTGTAATGTGCAAGAAATGCACAAGTGTCATGTGGGTTAGAGTGAAAGTGTAAGTCGAGTCTATGTGCACAAGTGTCTTGAATGTATAAGAATAAATATGCAATGTAAAGATATGCACACGTGTCTTATATTAGATAGTGTGAGTAGAAGTGTAAGATTCATGTATAGGTGTGCATACATTATAGAGTCAAGTGTTTATCAAGTATGTAAATGACAAGTAAATAAGCCAAGAGTCACGAGACTTGGCATATGGAGATAAGTATTCAAGTATCCAAAGAGACACTAATATGGCTATATTATGGAGATAATGCTCCATAAACATGTATCACAAGTATCATAAGGATCATGATAATTACTATTCTATACAAAGTTATAACATAAAGAGAAGCAATAAAGCTTGTATACATTTTGAGCAATTAATATTGTAAGTTATATTTCATGCATAGTACATGAATGATTAAGGCTATTTACATTCATATTTTTGCATATTATTGAATATTATTTGGTTTATTATACACATTGTTATAAATATTTTTTTTTCTCATATTATTCTACTCATCTCATTATATTAATTGTATTAGATTATGGCTATATTATATTTGATCTTGTGATATTTAACCTGTGATATTTTGTGATAGTATTAAGGCTTAAAAAACCATCAATGGAATGTTTGATTGAAAATATTATTCAGGTCTATTAAAACATAATAGGTTATTTCTTCACAACCATATAACTTTTCGAGTTTACTAGCTATTATTTTTATTTAAAAGGATTTGCACCTGATTCTAGATCAATGCTATGCTCTATGATAATTATATCATATACCTTCAAATATTCATAGGACATGATATCCTTGAATAGGCTAATTTCTTCATTGGTGCACTCTTTTTCAAGTAGCAAATTCTTCCCTTTAGAAACTTCGACAGGGTGGTAGGAAGAAGATTTCATGTTGATGTTGGATTTCTTCATGTTATATTTTGCATTGAATGATATTTCCAAAGTAATTAACCCCTTTGATAGCTAATTTTTTTTATTGGATGACCCTATATTTTATATCATCCTCATATTATTTTTTATATTTAGTATGTTAAGCTTCTCAAATTAGGAACTCAATGTTTTGCTCATCATTGTTGAAGACATGCTAGTGGTTAAAATCATTAGGGATGAATAAATAAACACAATTATTAGTTTTTTTAGTTTATCCTACATGTTGGAAATGGGGTTAAATTTTTTTGTTATTGCTGCTAGTTCATTGACCTTGACATTCAACTCTCTGAGTATTACCTTAATATCATAGGTATTGAAGTTTTCTGATAGATCCTAGACTTGGTGTTTGTACGACTTTAAATATTTATTCTTAATGATGCACTAAGAATTAACCTAACTTATGACTAATTTATATTTTCCAAATACTTATGTTTTTGGATTTCCCTAAACCAATGCATAATGCTTTGTATTTAACTACATCATTTGTATAATTTAACAATAACCAACATGCAAAAATTTGTTTGTGCATTTTATATAATAATGAACTAAATACCCATGCCTACTCCATTCTTAGTTATAGGACCATAAAAATGCATTATCCATGTATTCTCTAACCATTGTGCCTACTACATTATTAGAGTTGGGTTGTTAGATGACTCCTCTAATGTGAGGTAGTTCCAAAGCTTGATTTTTTTCAAAATTTACCTTTGGGTATTCTTCATCTTGAAGTACACCAATTATCATGTCTATTTTGGACATTTGCTCATCCTTTATCCCTTTATCATCTATAAATTTTTGGAGCTTATTCGAATTCACTATGCCATATTCATCTAGTTTGTGTAATAGGTAGCTACATAGAGGCTCATTCTCAATTCAGATCATCTTCCCATCTCTAGGCATTTTCATGCGAGTATGGTCCATCATGAAATATTCATATGTGGATAGCTTGTGCATCCAGTTTCTAGATAGTAACATACAAAAATATGGAGGAATATTGACTACTATCACCTCTTATACTACCACCAAATCTAGATGTCATTAACATGCACATAAGAAGACAATATATAATTATAATATTAAAGAAAAAAGTGTGGATTTTCAATTATTAGAAACTATTTAAATTGATTTGGAATATTAACTTTTGATATTATTTTTATTTCTTTCATTATGCTTAAATTAAGAATAAGTGAGAACACAAGAGCAAGGCATATTTATCAAAATATTTATATATTTATAACATTCAAAAAATGCTTGCATAGATGTGTAGTTATTATAAAATAGATAAAACAATTTAAAATATTAAATATTTTCTCTCTAATATTTTTCATATTTTTGTTATTTCATTACACTTAAATTGAGAATAAGTTATCAAACAAGAGGAAGAGATTCACCAAAATATGAAAAGGTTTGTCAAAAAAGGGGATGTCTCATACAATTACACAAATTAATACAAGATATTCAATTTTTTAAAACCAATATAGTAAAGCAAAATTAAGGCAAGGAAAGCATGTGATAATGTAGCTAGCTATTTTAATAAAATTAAAGAAAAATGGATTAGAGCAAGGGAGCTTACCACACTAAGATCATAAAAAAATTGTGTGCAAGACTAATCCTAATGTATACAAGTGAATACTTGATAACCTAGGGCATCAAGAATAAAAAAATCCATAATATTATAGTAATAAGCATGGAAAACACTCAACCCTATTCTATTTTTCTTACATATGTTAGTCTTACAATGACACTGAGAGGGGGGGGTGAATCAGTGTAGCTCTTTAAACTTAAATTCACAACTCTTAAAATAGAAATAATGAAACCTTAAAACCAGATAAAGCAAGTATCACAAGAGAACATCACACAACACAAGATTTAACGAGGTTCACCAATGTGGCTACTCCTCAAAAATGACTGCTTGGACTACCATCCAAATCCAACCTTTGCAAAGCAACAACTTTACAATCAATTTACCAACACCCACTGGAAGGAGCACCAACCCCTTATTTATCTGCACCAATAGAAAGGAGCACCAACCCCTGATTTACCAGCACCAACTGGAAGGAGCACCAACCCCTGATGCCAAGCACCAACTTGGACTTCAATTTTGAAACTATAAGATTGATAGTAAGATACCTTTGCTTTTGCTAGACCCTGACTGGTCTTCTTCACCTTTGCTTTCTCTGTGCACTCTGCTTTCTCTACGCAATCACTTCGCACACTCTGCTTCGCTACACTCGAACTTCATGATCATCTTCTCCCTTTTGCGCACTCTACTTTCTTAGCAAATTTTGCACTTAGCATGATTCGATATGACTTGCTCTCTGCGCACTATGACCGTACTTCACACACTTCAACATCTTCAAATCTCCAAACAACCCTCCTTTTATAACAAAATTTTTGTGATGAAAACCCTAATCTTAGTCGACTATAAACCCTAATCTTAGTCGGCTTTCATGACAACTGTAAACCCTAATTTTAGTCGACTGTTCATCGGTCTTCATCGGCTTCAACTCAACCACGAAAATACAACATGTCGCGATATCACGACACTTTTTCTTTTTCTCTCTTTCTCCTTGCTTTGGACCGTGAAAATACATGTCACGATATCACGACACTTTTTCTCCTTGCTCTTTCTCTTAGCTTTGGCCCATGAAAATACAACATGTCGCGATATCGTGACACTTTCGCCTTCGTACTCTTTCTCTATTCCTTTGTCACGAAAATGCGACATTGCGCGATATCGTGACACTTTTGTTATTCTGCCTGCCTGCCCTTCTTGAGTCGCGAAAATGCGACATGTCGCGATATCGCGACACTTTTGCTTCTCTGCCTTCTTGTCCTTTTTGAGTCGTGAAAATGCGACATGTCACGAAATCGTGACACTTCTGCTTTCGAAGTCTTGCTTTCTTTTGTCATGAAATCGTGACACTTCTACCTTCGAAGTCTTCTTCTCTCTTTTGTCACGAAATCGACATTCCTTCGTACTTCCTTTGCTTTTGTCATCGTGACATTTTTTCTTTTTTTTTAAATCGAATTTCTTTTTTGTCATGAAATCGTGACACTTTCTTCTCTTCTTTTTTGTCTGAAATCGTGACATCTTTTTTTTGCTTTTTTTCGAATTTTGCACTTTTCAAACTTGCTTTCTCTCTTTTTTGTCATGAAAATGCGACATGTCACGAAATCGTGACACTTTTCCAACTTACTTTCTCTTTTATTTTAAAATGCATGTCATGAAATCGTGACACTTTTCTTACTTGTTCTCTTTCTTTGAACTTGTCATGAAATCGTGACACTTCTTCTTGCTTTCTCTTTTCTTCCAACATGTCGCGAAATCGTGACAGTTTTTCCACTTGCCTTTTTCTCTTCCAACATGTCACGAAATCGCGACAGTTTTTCCTCTTTTCTTTTTCTCTTCCAACATGTCACGAAATCGCGATAGTTTTTCCACTTGCCTTTTTCTCTTCCAACATGTCGCAAAATCGTGATAGTTTTTCCACTTGCCTCTTTCTCTTCCAACATGTCACGAAATCGCGATAGTTTTTCCTGCTTTCTCTTTCTCTTCCAACATGTCACGAAATCGTGACAGTTTTTCCACTTGCCTTTTTCTCTTCCAACATGTCGTGAAATCGTGACAGTTTTTCTTGTCTGCTGTATATGTCGCGATATCGCGACACTTTTCTTACTTGTCTTTTTCTTTGATCTTTTGCATATGGGCCACTTCGGTCTTCTTGGAAAATCATTGTACATACTCTAAGTAACCTTTGAACTCCTGTCTTCTACATCTGAATAGCTTTTGAACTTCTTGTCCACTGCATCAATAGATCTATCTGACTGTGTTGACAACAATGACAATACTATTGCTGCACCTTGCTCAACAATCTCCCCCTTTGGAATTGTTGGCAACACATGTGCAATTTCCTGTAACTCTTCTCCCCCTTTGACAATAATACCAAAGGGCTACTGCAGACTCCCCTTGAGTCCATGCACAACATTCTCATGCACAATTTATTACACTTAGCAAAAATCATGAACATGAGCAAAAAGATAATCAAATACTTAAATGCTCCCCCTAAGAATGTGATCCCTGTAGCTAGTCAATTCTTGGGAAGTGTGACCACTCCCAATTTATTGCGAAGGTACTCAAAAACTTCCTTGGGCAATGGTTTTGTGAAGATATCTGCTACTTGCTCTGTAGTTGGAACAAAATCCAACTTAACCTCACCTTCCGCAACTTTCTCCTTCAAAAAGTGATACCTGATAGCAATGTGTTTTGTGCGTGAATGCATAACCGGATTCTTGGAGATGTTAATGGCACTGGTGTTATCACACTTAACTGATATTGGCTCACTGAAGCTAATACCAAGATCTTTCAGGGTTTGTTTCATCCATAATACCTGCGTACAACATGTTGTCGTTGTAATATATTCTACCTCTACTGTCGATAAAGAAACCGACTCTTGTTTCTTACTAGTGCCATGCGACCAATCTGTCTCCAAGATAGAATGCACCTCCACTGGTACTCTTTCTGTCATCTACACATCCTGCCCAATCTGCATCTGAATACGAAATAAGGGTGAAGTCTTTACCTTTTGGATACCATAACCCATACTCCATAGTACCCTTGAGGTACCGAAGAATCCTCTTCACTGTTGTCACATGAGTCTCCTTGGGATTAGCCTAAAATCGTGCTACCATGCATACTGCCTGCAAAATATCTGGTCTGGTAGCTGTCAGGTATAGTAAGCTTCCAATCATAGATCTGTACATGGTTTGATCAACAGGTGGAGATTTGTCATCCTTGCTCAACTTGCAACCTGTCGTCATGGGAGTGCTAACTCGGCTTACAATCCTCCATTGTGAACTTTTTTAACATCTCTTTTACATATTTAACTTGAGAAATAAATATGCCCTTCTTACTTTGATTAACTTGCAACCCGAGGAAATACGATAGTTCACCAATCATTGACATTTCAAATTCTTTCTGCATCTTATTTGCTAAATCTTTACATGACTCATCTTTGTTGCTGCCAAATATGATATCATCTACGTATACAACAAGAACAATAAGATGCCCATTTTCTATTTTGACATACAAATTACTATCCACCATACCTTTCTTAAACCTTTGTTGAGTGAGATAGTTGTCTAGCCTTGCATACCATGCTCGGGGTGCCTGTTTTAAGCCATATAATGCTTTCTTCAACTTGCAAACAAAGTTGGGATCATCACCAAGTTGGAAACCATCTCGGTTGCTCAATATAAACCTCTTCTTCAAGTTTCCCATTCAAAAACGCTGATTTCACATCCATTTGATAAACTTTGAAATTCTTGTAGACCGCTAAAGCCAGAAACATTCTAATTGCCTCTAGTCTAGCTACTGGTGCAAAAGTTTCCTCAAAGTCAATGCCTTCAACTTGTGCATAACCCTTACATACCAATCTTGCTTTATTTCTGACTACCTGTCCGTCTTCATTCAATTTGTTTCAAAAAATCCATTTAGTCCCGATTATATTTTTATTTGCATGTCTAGGTACTAACTCCCAAGTTTCGTTTTTCTCGATCTGATCTAATTCTTCATTTATTGCCTTCATCCAACTTTCATCTTTGCTTGCGTCAGCAACATTTTTGGGCTCAATTCTGGATAATAGAGAGTAGTTACTTACTACTCTTCTTCTTGTCTGAACACCAACTTTGGGGTCTCCAATTATTTGCTCTCTAGGATGATTTTTCTCGCCAATTGCCTGTTTTGAATTTCTTATTTTCTTCCACTTCTGAATCACAACTTAAATCATCTGAGTCAATTTTTTGTATCTTTTCCATTTCGTTTTCCTCATCTCCTTCAATAACCTCTTCATAAATTGGGTAGTTCGTTTCATAGCTAATTACTCGTTCTCTACCTTCATCAAATTTAACATCGGCACTCGTCCACAATTTTCTTTAGCCTCTTGTTGTAGCATTTGTAAGCTTTGCTTTTTGATGAATAACCAACAAAAATACCTTCATCCGCTCTATCTTCAAACTTACCAAGATTATCTTCAGTTCTTTTGATGTAGCACTTGCTGCCAAAAACTTTGAGGTATTTTGTTGTTGCCCTTTTACCGAACCACAACTCATAAGGAGTTTTGCTTTCATGTGTTCTCAACATGTACCTATTTTGGATATACACCACAGTATGGACTGCTTCTTTCCAAAATCTATCTGCTACTCTACTTTCAGCCAACATAGTCCGTGCCATTTCCTGCACTGTCCTGTTCTTTCTTTCTACCACTCCATTCTGTTGAGGTGTCCTGGCTGCTGAAAACTGTCTCCTAATACCGTATTTTTCATAGTACTCTGCAAACTCCTCTGAAATGAATTCTCCTCCTCTATCTGATCTTAAACATTTGATCCTCTTTCCTGTTTCATTCTCAACCTGGTTTTTGAAAATCTTGAACATATCAAAAGCTTCTGATTTATGCTTCAAGAAAAATATCCATGTCATTCTGGAATAGTCATCAATGCACAACATAAAATATTTGTCACCATTTATGCTTTGTGTTCTCATGGGTCCACATAAATCAGTGTGTATTAGTTCCAAAGGTTTGCTTGTGTAGTATTCTTTTGTTTTGAATGTGACTCTAGTTTGCTTCCCCTTTTGGCATGAAGCACAAATGTTGTTTGCAGGTTTGTTGATGGTGGGAATATCTCTCACTGCCCTTTTTGAGGTGATTTTTACTAGATTATCAAAACTGATATGCTCGAGTCTCTTGTGCCACAACCAATTTTCTTCTTCCTGTCCAATAAAACAAGCTCCTTTTGAAGTCTCTGAGAGCGTGTACATGTTTCCAGATGTCCTTGATCCAGTTGCTATCAATTTTCCACTGTTTGTTTTTCTGACTTCACAACCCTCGCTTCATAAAAACTACTTCATGACCTTTATCACAAATCTGACTTACGCTCAACAAGTTATGTTTCAAACCATCCACAAACAAGACTTCTTCTGACTTAATTTTTCCATCACTAATTTTAACTGAACCTTTGCCAACTATCTTAGCTCCATCATTATTTCCAAACTTTACTCGAACCACCTTCATATTTCTGTAACTTCTCAAATTTCTGTTTGTCACCTGTCATATGACTCGGAGCATCCACTATCAAGTATCCATGGTACATATTTATTCTGTGCTTTAAATGTTGTTTGTACGATTAAGGATTCCTTTTCTTCCTTAAGTCGCTCTTTTCCTTTCCACTCCATTTTGATAGTAGTTTTGGGCTCTTGTTTTGCCTTTCCCTTATCAATAGCTTGTGCATGTTTTTCGGGAAGTTTTCTATTTTGTCTCATCCTATTTGGTTGAAATTTTCTTCCCTGAAACTGATTTGATGCAAATGTACTTCTACAGTTTCTTGCAATGTGCCCAAAATTATGACAGTTATAACATTCTATCGTATAATTCATCAGAGGAGAAAAAGCATTTCTACTGGTGAAATTCCTTGGTCTTACATTATATTTGTAGTCTGAGATTTTATGTCCATAGCCATTGCATTTAAAACAGAAACCAGAAAAGGGATAATTGAACCTGGGTGATGGTCTTTGCCATGTTGCCGTAGGAGCCATAGGTCTTCTTCTTCTTTGATGTGTGACATTGGTGAATCCATCATTGTCAATTCTCCTTTCGTGCCTGGCATTATTGCTTTCTTTTGCATGAGACATTTTTCCTTGATCAACCTGTTTCTTATCTTCATTCTTTATGGATTCTACATTTCTGGCCTTTGATCCATTTGATGATTCTCCTTCGATGAAACCTAGACCAAATTTGATGCCTGCAGGCCTTTGGTCATTTATGATCTTATCCAACTTCATAGAACTTTCTTCACGTTTGTGATAACAACTAATTTTCTTATTCATCTCTTCTAGCTGCATTCTTAAACCAACAATCTCTTCTTCTAGCTTGCTGCAATAATCTATTTTCATGGTTATTTGCACTTCGAGATCTTTGAAGATTTTCTTGGATTCTTCTATCTGTACTTTCAAACTGGTTATGATTTCATTTGCATCCTCAAGCTTTCTTGAAAGTTTCTTATTCTTTTTCTTTTCTATCTTCCACTCTTCAAGTGTAGATATCAACTCACCTTCTAGATCTACTTCAGCCTCAAGGTTTTCACCACATACTTCAGAGTTCACTCCTTCTTCCTTTTCTGATTTTACTTCTTCAAATGCCATGAAAAGAGCTTCACCTGTTTCCTCTTCAGAATCCTCACCGGAGCTGTCTTCTGATGAACTGGCATTCTTGGAGATGAAACTTTTCTTCTTGAAGTTGCCTTTTCTGAAATTCATTTTCTTCTTCCAGTCACTTCTTTCTTGGTGCGATCCTTCATCATTTTTGTTCTTCTCTTTAAGTGGACATTTAGTCACAAAATGCCCAACGCCTCCATAGTTGAAACATTTAAATGGTAGCTTCCTCTCGTATTTTCCTTTTCCCTTTTTTAGTTTTCTAACAAAGTTTGCTTCCATTTCATCTGATGTCTCTTCTTCCTCGGACTCTTGTTTTGTGTTTTTATTTTTAAGGGCTTTAAAAGCCGCTTCTCTGTCTGTGGGTTTAGATCTTCCTATCCTCATCTCATATGCAGTCAAAGAACCATACATCTCATCTATACTAAAATAATTTAGATTTTTAGCTTCTTCTATCACTGAGACTTTAGAATCAAACCTTTGAGGAAGAGATCTTAATACCTTTTTCATGATGGTAGAGTCTTCAATATCCTCGTCGAGTCCTCTCGATCGCATTAATGATTCCATTAACTCTCAACATATATGCCTCAATGTTTTCATCATCATTCATCTTCAATGCTTCGAACCGAGCTCGATGTGTCTGTAACTTGGCCTCCTTGATCTTATCGTCTCCTTCATGAATACTCCTCAGTTTGTCCCATATCTCTTTTGTCATATTACAGCTCATGATCTTTACTAGTTCACTGTCTGCTAATCCGCACATGAGAGCATTCTTTGCTTTTGAGTTATTTTCAAATAGTTTCTTTTCATCAGCCTCTTTTGGAGGAGTGATGGGTATTGTGTATCCACTAACTACTGAATCCCAGATGTCGTATCCCAAAGCATAGAGATATGTCTGCATCTTGATTCTCCAGAATGCGTAATTAGATCCATCAAACAATGGTGCTTTGTTTGATGAGAAACCTTCACCACCTGCCATTGTGTTACTTCCAAGATCACCCTAGCCGGTTAAGCTTGTATAGGAACTTAGCTCTAATACCAATTGTTAGTCTTACAATGACACTGAGAGGGGGGGTGAATCAGTGTAGCTCTTTAAACTTAAATTCATAGCTCTTAAAACTGAAATAATGAAACCTTAAAACCAGATAAAACAAGTATCACAAGAGAACATCACACAACACAAGATTTAACGAGGTTCACCAATGTGGCTACTCCTCAAAAATGACTGCTTGGACTACCATCCAAATCTAGCCTTTGCAAAGCAACAACTTTACAATCAATTTACCAGCACCCACTGGAAGGAGCACCAACCCCTGATTTATCTGCACCAATAGAAAGGAGCACCAACCCCTGATTTACCAGCACCAACTGGAAGGAGCACCAACCCTTGATGCCAAGTACCAACTTGGACTTCAATTTTGAAACTAGAAGATTGATAGTAAGATACCTTTGCTTTTGCTAGACCCTGACTGGTCTTCTTCACCTTTGTTTTCTCTGCGCACTCTGCTTTCTCTGCGTAATCACTTCGCACACTCTGCTTCGCTACAGTCAAACTTCATGATCGTCTTCTCCCTTTTGCGCACTCTGCTTTCTTAGTGAATTTTGCACTTAGCATGATTCGATATGACTTGCTCTCTGCGCACTATGACCGAATTTCACACACTTCAACTTCTTAAATCTCCAAACAACCCTCCTTTTATAACAAAATTTTTGTGATGAAAACCCTAATCTTAGTCGGTTGTAAACCCTAATCTTAGTCGGCTTTCATGACAACTGTAAACCCTAATTTTAGTCGACTGTCATCGGTCTTCGTCGGCTTCAACTTAACCGCGAAAATACAACATGTCGCGATATCGTGACACTTTTCTTTATCTCTCTTTCTCCTTGCTTTGCCAAAATACAATGTCGCGATATCGTGACACTTTTCTCCTTCTCTTTCTTTTAGCTTTGGCCCATGAAAATACAAATGTCATGATATCGTGACACTTTCCCTCCGTCCTTTCTCTTTCCTTTGTCGTAAAATGCAACATGTCGCGATATCGTGACACTTTTTCTCCTCCTTCTCTTCTTGAGTCACAAAATGCGACATGTCACGATATCGTGACACTTTTGCTTCTCTCTTTGCCTGCCTGTCCTTTTGAGTCATGAAAATGCGACATGTCATGATATCGCGACACTTCGCTTCATCTTGCTTTCTCTTTTGTCACGAAATCATGACACTTCTCCTTAAGTCTTCTTCTTCTTTTGTCATGAAATCATGACACTTCTGCTTTCGTACTTCACTTCTTTGCTTTTGTCACGAAATTGTGACACTTGTGCCTTCGAAATCTTCTATTCTATTTCTGTCGTGAAATCGTGACACTTCTTCCTTCTTGAATTACTTTTCTTCTTTTGTTAAATCGTGACACTTCTCTTCTTTCTTTTGTCAATTACACTTTTCCTTCTTTCATGTCTGAAATCGTGACACTTTTCAAACATTGCTTTCTCTCTTTTTTAGTCGCGAAAATGCGACATGTCTGAAATCGTGACACTTTTCCAATTACTTTCTCTTTTTAATACAATGTCGTGAAAATCGTGACACTTTTTTTACTTGTTCTCTTTCTTCGAACTTGTCATGAAATTGCGACACTTCTTCCTGCTTTCTATTTTTCTTCCAACATGTCATGAAATCGCGACAGTTTTTCCACTTGCCTTTTTCTCTTCCAACATGTCACGAAATCGCGATAGTTTTTCCTTGCTTTCTCTTTCTCTTCCAACATGTCGTGAAATCGTGACAGTTTTTCCACTTGCCTTTTTTTCTTCCAACATGTCACGAAATCGTGATAGTTTTTCACTTGTCTTTTTCTCTTCCAACATGTCGCGAAATCGTGACAGTTTTTCCTGCTTTCTCTTTCTCTTCCAACATGTCACGAAATCATGATAGTTTTTCCCTTCTTTTTCTCTTCCAACATGTCACGAAATCGTGATAGTTTTTCTTGCCTGCTGTATATGTCGCGATATCGCGACACTTTTCTTACTTGTCTTTTTCTTTGATCTTTTGCATATGGGCCACTTCGGTCTTCTTGGAAAATCACTGTACATACTCTGAGTAACCTTTGAACTCTTGTCTTCTGCATCTGAATAGCTTTTGAACTTCCTGTCCACTGCATCAATAGATCTATCTGACTATGTTGACAACAATGACAATATTGTTGCTGCACCTTGCTCAACAATCTCCCCCTTTGGAATTGTTGGCAACACATGTGCAATTTCTCGTAACTCTTCTCCCCCTTTGACAATAATACCAAAGGGCTACTGCAGACTCCCCTGAGTCCATGCACAACATTCTCAAGCACAATTTATTACACTTAGCAAAAATCATGAACATGAGCAAAAAGATAATCAAATACTTAAATGCTCCCCCCGAGAATGTGATCCCTGTAGCTAGTCAATTCTTGGGAAGTGTGACCACTCCCAATTTATTGCGAAGGTACTCAAAAACTTCCTTGGGCAATGGTTTTGTGAAGATATCTACTACTTGCTCTGTAGTTGGAACAAAATCCAACTTAACCTCACCTTCCGCAACTTTCTCCTTCAAAAAGTGATACCTGATAGCAATGTGTTTTGTGCGTGAATGCATAACCGGATTCTTGGAGATGTTAATGGCACTAGTGTTATCACACTTAACTGATATTGGCTCACTGAAGCTAATACCAAGATCTTTCAGGGTTTGTTTCATCCATAATACCTACGTACAACATGTTGTCGCTGCAATATATTCTGCCTCTCTTGTCGATAAAGAAACTGACTCTTGTTTCTTACTCGTGCCATGCGACCAATCTGTCTCCAAGATAGAATGCACCTCCACTGGTACTCTTTCTGTCATCTACACATCCTGCCCAATCTGCATCTGAATACGAAATAAGGGTGAAGTCTTTACCTTTTGGATACCATAACCCATACTCCATAGTACCCTTGAGGTACCGAAGAATCCTCTTCACTATTGTCACATGAGTCTCCTTGGGATTAGCCTAAAATCGTGCTACCATGCATACTGCCTGCAAAATATCTGGTCTGGTAGCTATCAGGTATAGTAAGCTTCCAATCATAGATCTGTACATGGTTTGATCAACAGGTGGAGATTTGTCATCCTTGCTCAACTTGCAACCTGTCGTCATGGGAGTGCTAACCGGCTTACAATCCTCCATTGTGAACTTTTTTAACATCTCTTTCACATATTTAACTTGAGAAATAAATATGCCCTTCTTACTTTGATTAACTTGCAACCCGAGGAAATATGACAGTTCACCAATCATTGACATTTCAAATTCTTTCTGCATCTTATTTGCTAAATCTTTACATGACTCATCTTTGCTGCTGCCAAATATGATATCATCTACGTATACAACAAGAACAATAAGATGCCCATTTTCTATTTTGACATACAAATTACTATCCACCATACCTTTCTTAAACCTTTGTTGAGTGAGATAGTTGTCTAGCCTTGCATACCATGCTCGGGGTGCCTGTTTTAAGCCATATAATGCTTTCTTCAACTTGCAAACAAAGTTGGGATCATCACCAAGTTGGAAACCATCTGGTTGCTCAATATAAACCTCTTCTTCAAGTTTCCCATTCAAAAATGTTGATTTCACATCCATTTGATAAACTTTGAAATTCTTGTAGACTTGCTAAAGCCGGAAACATTCTAATTGCCTCTAGTCTAGCTATTGGTGCAAAAGTTTCCTCAAAGTCAATGCCTTCAACTTGTGCATAACCCTTACATACCAATCTTGCTTTATTTCTGACTACCTATCCGTCTTCATTCAATTTGTTTCAAAAAATCCATTTAGTCCCGATTATATTTTTATTTGCAGGTCTAGGTACTAACTCCCAAGTTTCGTTTTTCTCGATCTGATCTAATTCTTCATTTATTGCCTTCATCCAACTTTCATCTTTGCTTGCGTCATCAACATTTTTGGGCTCAATGTTGGATAATAGAGAGTAGTTACTTACTACTCTTCTTCTTGTCTGAACACCAACTTTGGGGTCTCCAATTATTTGCTCTCTAGGATGATTTTTCTGCCAATTACCTGCTTTTGAATTTCTTATTTTCTTCCACTTCTGAATCACAACTTAAATCATCTGAGTCAATTTTTTGTATCTTTTCCATTTCGTTTTCCTCATCTCCTTCAATAACCTCTTCATAAATTGGGTAGTTCGTTTCATAGCTAATTACTCGTTCTCTACCTTCATCAAATTTAACATCGGCACTGTCCACAATTTTCTTTAGCCTCTTGTTGTAGCATTTGTAAGCTTTGCTTTTTGATGAATAACCAACAAAAATACCTTCATCCGCTCTATCTTCAAACTTACCAAGATTATCTTCAGTTCTTTTGATGTAGCACTTGCTGCCAAAAACTTTGAGGTATTTTGTTGTTGCCCTTTTACCGAACCACAACTCATAAGGAGTTTTGCTTTCATGTGTTCTCAGCATGTACCTATTTTGGATATACACTACAGTATGGACTGCTTCTTTCCAAAATCTGTCTGCTACTCGCTTTCAGCCAACATAGTCCGTGCCATTTCCTGCACTCGTCCTGTTCTTTCTTTCTACCACTCCATTCTTGCTGAGGTGTCCTGGTCGCTGAAAACTGTCTCCTAATACCGTATTTTTCATAGTACTCTGTAAACTCCTCTCGAAATGAATTCTCCTCCTCTATCCGATCTTAAACATTTGATCCTCTTTCCTGTTTCATTCTCAACCTGGTTTTTGAAAATCATGAACATATCAAAAGCTTCGATTTATGCTTCAAGAAAAATATCCATGTCATTCTGGAATAGTCATCAATGCACAACATAAAATATTTGTCACCATTTATGCTTTGTGTTCTCATGGGTCCACATAAATCAGTGTGTATTAGTTCCAAAGGTTTGCTTGTGTAGTATTCTTTTGTTTTGAATGTGACTCTAGTTTGCTTCCCCTTTTGGCATGAAGCACAAATGTTGTTTGCAGGTTTGTCGATGGTGGGAATATCTCTCACTGCCCTTTTTGAGGTGATTTTTACTAGATTATCAAAACTGATATGACCGAGTCTCTTGTGCCACAACCAATTTTCTTCTTCCCGTCCAATAAAACAAGCTCCTTTTGAAGTCTCTGAGAGCGTGTACAGGTTTCCAGATGTCCTTGATCCAGTTGCTATCAATTTTCCACTGTTTGTTTTTCTGACTTCACAACCCTGCTTCATAAAAACTACTTCATGACCTTTATCACAAATCTGACTTACACTCAACAAGTTATGTTTCAAACCATCCACAAACAAGACTTCTTCTGACTTAATTTTTCCATCACTAATTTTAATCTGAACCTTTGCCAACTATCTTAGCTCCATCATTATTTCCAAACTTTATCGAACCACCTTCATATTTTTGTAACTTCTCAAATTTTTGTTTGTCACCTGTCATATGATCGGAGCATCCACTATCAAGTATCCATGGTACATATTTATTCTGTGCTTTAAATGTTGTTTGTACGATTAAGGATTCCTTTTCTTCCTTAAGTCGCTCTTTTCCTTTCCACTCCATTTTGATAGTAGTTTTGGGCTCTTGTTTTGCCTTTCCCTTATCAATAGCTTGTGCATGTTTTACGGGAAGTTTTCTATTTTGTCTCATCCTATTTGGTTGAAATTTTCTTCTCTAAAACTGATTTGATGCAAATGTACTTCTACAGTTTCTTGCAATGTGCCCAAAATTATGACAGTTATAACATTCTACTCGTATAATTCATCGGAGGAGAAAAAGCATTTCTACTGGGTGAAATTCCTTGGTCTTACATTATATTTGTAGTCTGAGATTTTATGTCCATAGCCATTGCATTTAAAACAGAAACCAGAAAAGGGATAATTGAACTTGGGTGATGGTCTTTGCCATGTTGTCGTAGGAGCCATAGGTCTTCTTCTTCTTTGATGTGTGACATTGGTGAATCCATCATTGTCAATTCTCCTTTCGTGCCTGGCATTATTGCTTTCTTTTGCATGAGACGTTTTTCCTTGATCAACCTATTTCTTATCTTCATTCTTTATGGATTCTACATTTCTGGCCTTTGATCCATTTGATGATTCTCCTTCGATGAAACCCAGACCAAATTTGATGCCTGTAGGCCTTTGGTCATTTATGATCTTATCCAGATTCATAGAACTTTCTTCACGTTTGTGATAACAACTAATTTTCTTATTCATCTCTTCTAGCTGCATTCTTAAACCAACAATCTCTTCTTCTAGCTTGCTGCAATAATCTATTTTCATGGTTATTTGCACTTCGAGATCTTCAAAGATTTTCTTGGATTCTTCTATCTATACTTTCAAACTGGTTATGATTTCATTTGCATCCTCAAGCTTTCTTGAAAGTTTCTTATTCTTTTTCTTTTCTATCTTCCACTCTTCAAGTGCAGAGATCAACTCACCTTCTAGATCTACTTCAGCCTCAAGGTTTTCACCACATACTTTAGAGTTCACTCCTTCTTCCTTTTCTGATTTTACTTCTTCAAATGCCATGAAAAGAGCTTCACCTGTTTCCTCTTCAGACTCCTCACCGGAGTTGTCTTCTGATGAACTGACATTCTTGGAGATGAAACTTTTCTTCTTGAAGTTGCCTTTTCTAAAATTCATTTTCTTCTTCCAGTCACTTCTTTCTTGGTGCGATCCTTCATCATTTTTGTTCTTCTCTTTAAGTGGACATTTAGTCGCAAAATGCCCAATGCCTCCATAGTTGAAACATTTAAATGGTAGCTTCCTCTCGTATTTTCCTTTTCCTTTTTTAGTTTTCTAACAAAGTTTGCTTCCATTTCATCCGATGTCTCTTCTTCCTCGGACTCTTGTTTTGTGTTTTTATTTTTAAGGGCTTTAAAAGCCGCTTCTCTGTCTGTGGGTTTAGATCTTCCTATCCTCATCTCATATGCAGTCAAAGAACCATACATCTCATCTATACTAAAATAATTTAGATTTTTAGCTTCTTCTATCGCTGAGACTTTAGAATCAAACCTTTGAGGAAGAGATCTTAGTACCTTTTTCATGATGGTAGAGTCTCCAATATCCTCGTCGAGTCCTCTGATCGCATTAATGATTCCATTAACTCTTAGCATATATGCCTCAATGTTTTCATCATCATTCATTTTTAATGCTTCAAACTGAGCTCGATGTGTCTGTAACTTGGCCTCCTTGATCTTATCATCTCCTTCATGAATACTCCTTAGTTTGTCCCATATCTCTTTTGTCGTATTATAACTCATGATCTTTACTAGTTCACTGTCTCGCTAATCCGCACATGAGAGCATTCTTTGCTTTTGAGTTATTTTCAAATAGTTTCTTTTCATCAACCTCTTTTGGAGGAGTGATGGGTATTGTGTATCCACTAACTACTGAATCCCAGATGTCGTATCCCAAAGCATAGAGATATGTCTGCATCTTGATTCTCTAGAATGCGTAATTAGATCCATCAAACAATGGTGCTTTGTTTGATGAGAAACCTTCACCACCTGCCATTGTGTTACTTCCAAGATCACCCTAGCCGGTTAAGCTTGTATAGGAACTTAGCTCGATACCAATTGTTAGTCTTACAATGACACTAGAGAGGGGGGTGAATCAGTGTAGCTCTTTAAACTTAAATTTATAGCTCTTAAAACTAAAATAATTAAAACTTAAAACTAGATACAGCAAGTATCACAAGAGAACATCACACAACACAAGATTTAACGAGGTTCACCAATGTGGCTACTCCTCAAAAATGACTGCTTGGACTACCATCCAAATCCAGCCTTTGCAAAGCAACAACTTTACAATCAATTTACCAAAACCCACTGGAAGGAGCACCAACCCCTTATTTATCTACACCAATAGAAAGGAGCACCAACCCCTGATTTACCAACACCAACTGTAAGGAGCACCAACCCCGATGCCAAGCTACCAACTTGGACTTGAATTATTGAATCTAGAAGTTGATAGTAAGATACCTTTGCTTTTGCTAGACCCTGATCGGTTTCTTTACCTTTGCGTTCTCTCGCACTCTACTTTCTCTGTGCAATCACTTCGCACACTCTGCTTCACTACAGTCGAACTTCACGATCGTCTTCTCCCTTTTGCGCACTCTGCTTTCTTCAAATTTTGCACTTAGCATGATTTGATATGACTTGCTCTCTACGCACTATGACCGTATTTCACACACTTCAACATTTAAATCTCCAAACAACCCTCCTTTTATAACATAATTTTTATGATGAAAACCCTAATCTTAGTCGGTTGTAAACCCTAATCTTAGTCGGCTTTCATGACATTGTAAACCCTAATTTTAGTGATGCATCATCGGTCTTCGTCGTCTTCAACTCAACCATGAAAATACAAATGTCGCGATATCATGACACTTTTTTTCTCTCTCTTTCTCCTTGCTTTGGCCCCAAAAATACAAATGTCGCGATATCGCGACACTTTTTCTCCTTCTCTTTCTTTTACTTTGGCCCACGAAAATACAATGTCGTGATATCGTGACACTTTTTCTCTTGCTCTTTCTTTAGCTTGGCATGAAAATACAACATGTCATGATATCGTGACACTTTCTCCTCCTTACACTTTCTCTATTCTTTTTGTCACAAAATGTGACATTGCGTGATATCGTGACACTTTTTTATTCTGCCTGCCTTCCCTTCTTGAGTCATGAAAATGCGACATGTCATGATATCGTGACACTTTTGCTTCTCTACCTTCCTATCCTTTTTGAGTCATGAAAATGTGACATGTCATGAAATCGTGACACTTCTGCTTTTGGAGTCTTGTTTTTGCTTTTGTCATGAAATCGTGACACTTCTACCTTCGAAGTCTTCTTCTCTACTTTTGTCATGAAATCGTGACACTTTTGCTTTTGTACTTCACTTCTTTGCTTTTGTCATGAAATCGTGACACTTCTTTGAAGTCTTCTTTTTTTTGTCGTGAAATCGTGACACTTCTTTCTCTTCTTTTTTTGTCATGAAATTGTGACATTTCTTCTTTCTTCTTCTTTTGTCATGAAATCGTGACACTTTCTTTTGTCTTCCTTCTTTCTTTTGTGGAAATCGTGACTTTTTTTTTTTTTTTTGTCATGAAATCGTGACACTTTTCCTTTTTCTCTTTCCTATTTTAGTCATGAAAATGCGACATGTTCAGAAATCGTGACACTTTTCCAACTTACTTTCTCTCTCCTATTTTAGTCGCGAAAATGCGACATGTCACGAAATCGTGACACTTTTCTTACTTGTTCTCTTTCTTCGAACTTGTCACAAAATCGTGACACTTCTTCCTACTTTCTCTTTTTCTTCCAACATGTCACGAAATCGCGACAGTTTTTCCACTTGCCTTTTTCTCTTCCAACATGTCGCGAAATCGCGACAGTTTTCCACTTGCCTTTTTCTCTTCCAACATGTCATGAAATCGTGACAGTTTTTCTACTTGCCTCTTTCTCTTCCAACATGTCACGAAATCACGACAGTTTTTCCACTTGCCTTTTTCTCTTCCAACATGTCGCGAAATCACGACAGTTTTTCCACTTGCCTTTTTCTCTTCCAACATGTCACGAAATCGTGACAGTTTTTCCTACTTTCTCTCTCTCTTCCAACATGTCACGAAATCGCGACAGTTTTTCCTTTCCTTTTTCTCTTCCAACATGTCACGAAATCGTGACAGTTTTTCCTTTTTTTCTCTCTTCCAACATGTCACGAAATCATGACAATTTTTCTTGCCTGTTGTATATGTCGCGATATCGCGACACTTTTCTTACTTGTCTTTTTCTTTGATCTTTTGCATATGGGCCACTTCGGTCTTCTTGGAAAATCATTGTACATACTCTGAGTAACCTTTGAACTCCTGTCTTCTGCATCTGAATAGCTTTTGAACTTCCTGTCCACTGCATCAACAGATCTATCTGACTGTGTTGACAACAATGACAATACTGTTGCTGCACCTTGCTCAACAACATCATCATAATAATGACTACACCTTGTTTTTCCAAAAGCTTTTGGTGGAGCGATGGTGGAGACAAAGGCCAGAAAAGGTGGCAGTGGGAACCAACAGGTAGGATTGGCATAGGAAGTAGGTGGAACAAATCCAGGTAAGGTGGGGGATGGGGATACGAGATCCCAAGAGATGCCCCCTAAGGGACCTCGAGACAAGGAGCCCCCTGACAATTTTTTGAACAAGGGTCCCATCCCTAAGAGCCCTAGCAGATATTCCTATGTGTAGGCCACCTCAGGTGAGGCGATCCATTAAAAAATGTCAGGCACCAACCTATCCTAGGTGGGATCCGATATTTTCATTTCGATAGAGGTTTTCTCCAACTATGTATCCGAGGCCTCCTACTCCCTGGTCGGGAAGTTCATCAGAGGGTGTCCAGACATGGAGATGATAAGGCATTGGGCCTTCTCCAAATGGAAGACCACAGGGAACATGGAGATCGTAGCCCTTTCAAGGGGTTTCTTCATCATCAAACTTAGCAACCATGATGACACAAGTCATATTCTAACAAGAGGGCCCTGGTTCTTAGGTAGGAGGAGCCTATTCCTTAGGTGATGGGTAGCGATTTTCAATCCAAACACTCAAAGCATAAACTTTACCCCAATCTGGGTCTAGATCCTAGACTTGCCCTTCCATATCTGGCAGGAGGAAGTCTTGAAAGCTATTGCAGGAGCAGTCAATGAGTTGGTGGCCATCGAATTTGTAACCAAAGTAGGATCTAGAATGGTCCATGCATACATCTATGTGAATTCCAATATCGAATATGAGATCCCATATTTTATCAACCTGATTTTAGGATCCTTCAAATAACACCAATCATTGGAATACAAAAATAAACCAGCTTTCTACGTCCAGTGCCGCATGCAAGGGCACCTTCAAAACCAATTCCCTCTCCTTAAGCCTTTAGAGGAAACTGAGGGTGGTGACTCTTTCCCGAGGGCTCCCCCTAGATCCCAAAATTGGTTCCCTCCACCTAGACCCTACTATCATAAGAATGGATGGCACGCTCCTTGGAAGAATAAAAATCTGGTTTAGACGACCCTTGGGCAAAATAGGAGTCAATCCTCAAAGGACAAAGGGAAGCAAAAACTTGATCCTCCTTCAGTTCTAGATTCTGATCAGGTATGCCCCCATCCCAAATCTATCCTTGGTTTCGATAAAGAGAAGGTGGGCATCCCCATGAATTAACCTCATCCCCTTCCCCTATTTGATCCTCCCCAATAAAAAATAGTCATCTTTGAATCCCCATCCAAATTAGGTCCCTCCCTTCCCCCTATTGCAACATCTAGACCCACTTCTAGGTAGTCTTATGGCGACGATGAAGGAAGTCCCACCCTATCCCAATCAGCCCCAAAAGGCTTCAACCCCAAGAGGACCCGAAGTAAAAAATTCACTACCAACTTTGGAAGTGATAAGAAGAGAGGACGACCAACCCTTGGCGAACAAAGAAGGAAAGAGGCTAAAGATGATATAGCAAATGGCCTCCAAACCACCTTATTGTTTGATGCTCTCAACTTGATAAAAGATGAACCGAAAAAATCCAAACCTCCCTCCCACCAGGGGAAGGGAGGCAAAAAATCCCACAAAAGTGTTAAATGAATATTCTCACTTGGAATGTGAGAGGGCTTAATGGAGCCCCCAAGAAGCGGATAGTTGCACATCTTAGGAAAGAACACAATCCCTCAATCCTCATTCTACAAGAAACCAAATTGGATGATATTTCCTCCCCTAGAGTTGCCAAAGTAGTTTGGAGCAATGGTGAATTCATCTTCACCCCAGCCCAAGGAACTTTCGGAGGGTTGTTATGTATGTGGGATCCATCTATAGTAGAAGGAAGACTAATTTCCTCATCCAAAATAATCATCAACATGTTGTTTCACTGAAAAACTAGAAACCTCACCTGGATCCTTTCCAATGTCTATGCCCCTAACAACCCATTGGAAAGAGCCATGCTTTGGGAGGCGATAAGCCACATGAGAAACTCATTCAAAACCCTCCCTTGGATCCTTGCAAGATATTTCAATAGCCCCCTGTTCCCCTCAGACAAGCAAGGAGGAACCACCCTAATCACCAGAAGCATGGAGGAATTTGGGGCATTCATAGATGCAAATGAACTCATGGATGTTCACCTGAAGGGGGCTAAGTACACTTGGAGCAACAAGAGGGCTAGAACAAATCTTATTCAAGTCAAATTGGATAGGGTCCTACTCTCGAGAGAAGCCATCCCGGTGTTTGCAGATGCTACCCTCCAACCCCTCCCCAAAATTGGCTCTGACCATAATCCCCTCCTCTTCGAAGCTGGTAAAGCTCCCTCTTTCAAGATCCCCTTCCACTTTGAGGCAATGTGGTTCCACCATCCAGACTTTAGAGGGCAAGTGGCCCAATGGTGGAAGTAGCCCTTCAAAGGATCCTCGTATGGGTAATTATATCAAAAGCTCAAGTTCATCAAGGATAATATTAGGGTGTGGAACAGAGAAACCTTTGGCAATATTTTTAAAAATAAAAGGGTGTTCAAAGAGAATTTAGAGCTCATAGAACAACAATTCCAAGAAGGCACTCAGGACAACAACTCCAGGGTTGAAGAGAGCAAGCTCCTAGCAGATTATCACAACATCCTGGCTAGAGAAGAAACATACTAGAGGCAAAAATCAAGAGCTTTGTGGCTCAGGGATGGTGACTCGAACACCAAATTTTTCCATGCTTCTACTCTGAGAAATAGGAGCTCCAAAAAAATCTCAAAACTTACCTGTAGTGATGGCAGGACCACAAAAGAAATCTCTGAAATCCAGGATGAGTCAGCCAACTTCTTCCAATCCCTCCTAGGCACCCCATCCCAGTCCTCCCCTAGGAGGCTAAGGCTCTCTTAGAGCACATCCCTCACTCCATTTCCCCTGCTACTAATGAGATGCTCATAAGCCCTCTAACGAACAAAGAGATCAAAGAGGCCCTATTCTCCATGAAGCCTAACAAATCCCCTAGACCGGATGGTTTCCCTCCATGCTTCTTCCAGGCGTTCTGGGAACTGATCGAGACCAAGGTTTGTGCTACTGTCAGAGATCTTCAGTTTGCCAAAGCCATCCCCCGAGGTATCAACTCAACCTTCATAGCCTTGGTCCCTAAAATCCAAGCCTCCAAATCCTTGTCTGACTTTCAACCTATCAACCTCTACAATGTCATCTATAAAATCTTAACCAAATCTCTAGCTAATAGGCTCAAGGGGATCCTCCCCCTCATCATTGATACCTTCCAAGGGAGCTCTGTCAAAGGGAGAGTCATCACTGATGGGGTTATCACTATTCATGAGGCATTGCATTCCACCACCTTGGCTAAGAAATCAGCTTTCCTCCTCAAGCTAGACATGAACAAAGCATTTGATAGGGTCAACTAGGATTTCTTGATTGAGGTCCTCCTTAAATTTGGTTTCCACCCAACCTGGGTTGGTTTAATTAAAATATGCATATCCTCCCTATGGTTCTCCATCTTAGTCAATGGGTCCCCTACTAGGTTCTTCCCAAGCTCTAGAGGGCTGAGGCAGGGAGATCCCCTATCCCCTATCTTGTTCATTATCCTAGCCGAAGCCCTAGGGAGGACCATCTCAAGTGTTGGTAGGAATGGGCTCATATCTGGGATCAAAACTGCCTCTAGTCTCAATCCAGTTACCCACCAATAGTTCATTGATGACACCATCTTGGCCACTTCAGCTTCTGTAGCTCAGGCCAAGACCATCAAACACATCCTTCGCCTCTACGAGAGTGTTGCAGGGTAGAATATTAACCTCCTCAAAAGTAAGATCTACTTCATTAACACCCCCCAGTCTAGGTAGGTGAAGATAGCATGGATCCTTGAGTGCTCCCTGGAGGTTCTTCCCACTTCTTACCTTGGGCTTCCACTATTCTCGGGTAGCCCCACCAGAACCATGTGGAATAATATTATCGAAAGGATCTAAAGGAAGCTGACCTCCTAGAAAGGCCACCTCCTCTCCTAGGCGGCCAAAGCAACTCTCACTTTGGCCTGCTTGCAGAGCATCCTGGTTTACTTCATGTTTGTATTCAGGATCCCCACTTCGGTGAGTGCCAGGATAGAGCAAATTCAGAAGAGATTCCTCTGGTCTGGGAGTGAGGAAAAGAAGAGGATCCCTTTGGTGGCCTAGAACTTGGTGTGTTAAAGTAAAAGTGAAGGGGGCATTGGGCTTAGGAGAGTCTCCCAAATGAACCTCACCCTACTAGCCAAGCATACATGGAAATTTTACACCAGTAGTGAGACCGAGTGGGTTCAGATAATCAAGAGGAAATACCTACAAAACCATCACTTCTTAAGTGACCAAGAACCCTAGAATGGTTTTGTGTTCTAGAAGTCCATATCCTAGACCAGAAGTCTCATCTAGAAAGGTAGCAGATGGATTCTAGGGAATGGGAGCATCATTGAATTTTGGCACGATAGGTGGCTTCAAGATGAACCGTTAAGTGAGGATAGGGAGTTGCGGATCCTTAAACCTTCCTTTGATGTCACCAGGGGAAGCAAGGCTGCAAATTTCATCACCAAGCACAATGGAAAGCCCATGTGGAGTCCCATTGAGGAGGCCAGGTTCCCCCGCCAAGCTACCAACCTCTCCAACTTACTCAATGCAGTCACCATTCCAATGGGAGAGGTGGAGGATAGACCCATCTGGTGAGGAACTGATGATGGATCTTTCTTAGTTAAGTCTACCTACTCCTTCCAAGAGGTGGCATAGGTGACTAAAATCCCTTTCAACCTAGTGTGGAGGAAGAAACTCATCCCCAAAATCAGTTTCTTCTCCTGGACTACCATTCAGAACAAGATCCTCACGCTTGAGAACCTGGCTAAAAGAGGGTTCATGATTCCAAATTGATGCTACCTATGCCTGTCAAGCTGGGAATCTACAAACCACCTGTTCACTGTGCTTTCTTATCCGAATCCCTTGGTCACTTGCTCAAATCCTTTCACATTCAGTGGGTCCAACCCAATTCCATCATTGACTTGTTCTCCCAATGGCCAAATCCATTTCTGCATCCCAAGCTCTGCACCCTTTGGTCCCTCTGCCTCCACCATATGATCTGGAAAATATGGTTAGAGCACAACAACAGAGCTTTCTCATCCTCCCCCAGGGACCCCATAGCTGTAGCGGGTAAGGCCATCACCTATGCCATCGAGAACATCCAACTTTTTCCATCCTCCCTGGCCCCTCCCCAGGCGAGTGAGCGAGCCCTATTCAAATCCTTGGGCATCCCTGAAGAAGACCCAAAAACTCACCCAAGGCCCAACCCCAGAGCCAATATCAGATGGATGCCACCCCGAAAGGATGGGTCAAGTTGAACTTTGATGGAGCCTCCAAAGGAAACCCTAGGCTAGTAGGAGTAGGAGGGGTCATCCGAGACCATGAAGGAAACATAATCCTAGCTTATGTTGAATACCTTGGGACTCAGACCAACAATTTTGTGGAAGCCATGGTGCTATGGCGAGGTCTTGTCCTACTCCAGGAGGATCCCAGAAGATCCATCATTGAGGGAGACTCCCTAAATATTATCAACTACATGACTAGCAACAAGACTCCATCATGGAAATTTTTCAATACCATTCAGGAGTCTAGGAAAATATTTCATAGGCTCCCTCAACCGTCCATCTATCACAAATTCAGGGAAGCCAACCAGCTAGCTGATTCCATGGCCAACCTAGCAGCCATGTCAAGAGGCCTCAAAATCTAGAGAGAAAACTTTCCCAAGGAAATATTCGATGTGGCAAGTCGAGAAAGAAGTAAATTTCGTGATGATAAGTCCCAAGGAGATGACACTTAAACAAATATCGAGAGATAGGGGTCTAGGACCCATGTCAGCAAAAAGTGAAGAGGTGGGTGCTTTTTGGAACCTGAGCCTTCGTGTCACAACTGACCCTCATGGGACCCCTCCCCATAGGGAAACAATGGGACACTCTGGAAAATCCATCCACATAAGATTCATTGAAAATGACAACTGGGTCTCAGTAGTATCATCATTAGCCACAACATTGGACCCACCAAAAGCTTTGGGAACTATCAAGTGAGTAATATTTTCAAACACTTCGATGATTAGACAATATCCACCAAAGGTAATCTTGTGGCCTTTTTCCATTAGTCCCTTCCCATTCTTTGATGGCCCAATAATTCCCTACCAAATCACCGTGGGAACTCTTAGTGGCATGCATGGTATTACAACCCCCTTCAATTACAACTATCCTTGCACCCCAGTTTCCTTCCTCACCACCCTTAGAGCATGCAAGCCTTAATTATCGATGCTACATCCCCATGCAAATGGTGGCTTTAGATCGAAAATTATCCTACTCCTTCCCTCTTCATTTCTTATTTAACCACATCTGTTCAGTTAGTGCTCCCATACTATGTCCTTCCAGCCCTGATCCTCTTTGTCTCTCTGAGTCTAACCCACTCTTTGAGTCTCTATCACTGTCGAGCTATCTGTTGGGCCTCTGTTCCCAGTCTCCCCCAGTACCTTTGGCTAGTTTTTTCTACCCTAATGACTACAGTGTATGTGGAGTCTAATAACCTCAATATTAGTAGCACTGCATAAGTATTCATGGACGCAAAAGGACTTACCCCCTTTCTACATAAATTTGAGGGCCCTGATGATGAAATCACCAAGGATTTCATGGAGACGTGGTAGAGGGGTGAAGTCCGGGTTCATGGAGTCCATTTTAGGCTCTCGCTGGAGTTGTTGTGTGAGGTGACCGAGCTCTCCCCTGGAGGATGACTCATATGGTGGGACAAGCACAATTGGGAGGAGGAGCTCGAACAATTCCCAGATAGAGCCAAAAGCTATGGATGGGAAAAATCTGTGTTGTATCACTCTACCCTGCCTTGTCCCTAGAATGAAGCCATAGTCCCCATCATGCAATTCATCACCTGTGACGATCCCGAGAAGCCCCTCCACAACTTCCACCTTAGTTTTGTCAACCATATCCAAGATTCCAAATAGGTTTGCATCCCTGACTACTTGTTGTACTCCATTACTATTTCCATTGAGAAATGTCAAAAAACTCAAGCCAAGCCCCTGCATCAAGGCCTTCTAGCGGTTATATTCTGCCATGTTATTTCCAAACATCCCCCCATCTAGGAAGTTCCTCCCCTGGCGTCCAAACCCCTCAGATTCCCCAACCATCTCCGAAAACTATAATTTTGGCCTTCCTAAAGGTGGGAGTGGCAGTCTAGAGGAGTAGAACAAACCATCCCCCCCAAGAGCGCAAGGTGTAACCCCACAAGGAAGCAAAAATTGACAGATGACACCCCTTTTGGTCCTAGATCATCGGCTCGGTTGAAGAAGCCCAAGAAGGAAAATATGACCTCTCCTAAACTTATATCAGACTCTGATAGTGACAATGAGGCATCCCCAACCCAGCTTCTCCTAAATATGGCCATCAATTCAATGGCCAACACTACAAACTCAATGAATGCCACCATTAAAATTCTCAAAAAGCTTACCCACAACCAGAGTGAGGCCTCTGAACAGGAGGACACTACGAAGATCTAAGGTGTGTTGTATCCATCCCCGGGTGAGTCCCAGATCGACAGCCATGGGAGGATGTTATTTTTTGGTTAAGTGGGTCTCACTATTTGGTTCTGGAATATGGTTTCTCTGGTCCAAGGGTTTTTACTATTTTTTCCCTTTCTGTTTATGTTTATTTCAATGTAGCAAGGCAATGCCTAAGAACTCGGTGCTACAACTCTTTTTGTTATAAGATTTTAGGATCCTCTTAAAAACCCATTTTGTATATAATCTCAATTTACCAAAAAAATAAGGACTACACCTAAGATCAACATAGAGGACTTGATTTACCTTAGAAACTAGTCCTCAAGTCGTAACTTTGATTTTGAATTATGAAGCTTGGTGGAGCATCTTGTCCTCCTCTATGGAAAGTAGCAATCCAACAGTCAATATCATTGGTTGTACCTACAAGAATAAGAGAGTAAATAACACAAAAAGAGGGTTATGTACTACGATGATAAGTAGGAGGATAAATATAAGTTTGACAATAACGTTTTGATATTGAATATTTGATGTTTAATAAATAAATGAGGAAATGAATTGGGTATTTGTAGTAGATAAACAAACAAATTTTCTTTTTGAGGCTAAAGGCTAGATTACATTCTTGTTAGAGCTATAAAATTACTATTGGTAAAAACATGTCGTCTTAAGACTGAAGTGTAAAAATGTGCTAGGATTTGGACCATACATCAAAAGCTTTAAAATATAATCAATAGCCACAGTCAACACTTAAAGTGGAAATTGGGACATCAATGATCATTAGGATGCATGCTTCGAGTGGGCCTAATGGTAAGAATTTATAATTATGAATAGGAGGTAACTAGAGTTTGGTTGGATAAACATATATTGAGTAAATAATACCCTATATGAGGGTCATATCATATGAACTATGGTCTTGTGGACATTAAAAACTACTTTACCTTTACCTTTTTGAAGGAAACACATGAAAACATCCTTTAATCATGCCTCTATCATTATTTTAGAGTTTTGAAAAAATTAGTGACTAAAAATGACAAGAAAATATAATAGAAAGGTGATAAACTAGATGAGAGAAGAGACACAAAAATATTGGCCAACATGGCTCGTCATCATCCTACACAAAGACTAAAAATGTTAGTCCATCCATATTCTATATTAGGAGGATGAGAATCTCCACTATCTGCAATTTAGTTTTTTATACTCTATTTAGAAATACATATTGTCCCTCTCTAAGGATTGCAGGTGACACCATAAGAGATAGCCAATTGTGAGTCCTAAAGGAAAAAAGGAAAAGAGTATTATGAAATAACCAAATAAACATTAATAAAAATTCTATGCTATGGTGCAAAAATAATTTTTTTGTTAGTTTGAATCTACTATCTATGCAAAATACAAAATACTTAAATATAAACAATAGAAAAAGTAAAAAAAATAGCCAAATAATGCAAAAGTAGACGAAAACATACTTGATGCTTATTTGCATGTGCTCATGAAAATATTGGTCAAATGAAAATAATTTTTGCTTGCCCTTTAAAGGATTTTACCTATAAAAATACCAAAAGCATGAAAATACTAGCTAGCTATAAAATGATAAAAATGGAGTGCACAGACAAGTCTAGAACCAATTTTAACCCTTAGAAGCATTACCCTTGTGAAATCCCTATTAAAATCTACAAAATTTTTATGTAAAAAAACAACTTTGTAATTACATATTTGATTTCAATTTTTATTTTCACGAACACTCCTAGCCTCCATGCAATTGCTACATGCTTGTACAAGAGTTGATTTATATGTAGAGACAAGTGATGGTGAGTGGGTGAGGAGGTGTTGCTAAAGAGGTAATCCCCTAACCCACATTTACATTTTTTGAACTAAAAATAAACGATCACCCAAAAATAAAATTAATAAACAAACAAATAGAACAACTAGGATGACACGAGAAACACCATTAAATTACACATCATGTAGGTGGTGGGGTTTAAGCAAGGTGACCAAAAACATCCCAAAATAGCCCAAATGCCCTATAAATTGAGGTGAGCCAAGATTAAAATAAATTACAAAAAAGTATAGAAAAATAAGTGATTTTGACTAAAATTGATGATCATTAAAAAAGACGATGATCATGGTTGCATGCAAAAAGGAAAATCATGGTCTTGGAAGAACAAGGACAATCTTGGTCCCAATTGATTGTATTAGTTAGAAATCAATGATCATCGACAACATAAAAATGTATTTTTTTGGATGAGCTTCCTTTGGGAATGTCTCATAGAGATGCATTGGATGTAGGTGGTTTCAAGGCAAAGAATGTGATTGAGGCTGACATGATACTAAGGCCAACACTAGTGGGGTAGCCAAGGTAGACAATAATAGCAACGTAGGGGATGCCTACCTATGGAGGTATAGAGAGGCTTCCTAGATGTAAGACTAGCTATAACAAGGGGTGGAAACATAGGTATGGGGCTAGCTTAGACATATTGGATTGGATAGAGTGAAATAGATGTTGTATACTAGTCTCCATCAATCATCATGTTATGAGTTTGTGTAGTCAATCTGTTATGAGTTCATGCTCTTTTGGGACATAATGACCAACATATTTTTATGGTTACCAAAACCTAATAAGGAAATTGAGATGGTACTAAACTTATAGGATGTATACTTTATTATAGGTCTACTAATCATCCTATAGACATACCTAATCATGACCACACAAGAGACATGTCTATTGCTAAAGGTGTGGGCAATCGAGGAGAGATGACTTGATAGACAATGAATTATTTTATTAGAGTATATCTACATGACTATAGGAATTTATTTAATGTGATGCATTGGGATCCTCCTCTTTTTCTCCTTTGTATATTATCATAAAGGAATAATAGGATCCTCACCATACTTATATATCTACTATACTTAATCTTGGAGGATGGATACAAGGAATTAAAGAGGGGGTTTGCCTAGGGGTGGACATTATTAGATCTACTTATCATAACTTGTATAATATCCAAGAATAGATAGCATGTGCTATTAGCCTAGACTTATTGTTGTAGGTCTAGATCTATGAGAATTTTGTGATGTACATCCCCAAGCTTACCCCATGACATACCACCCAATGATATTTAGGTGAGGCAATGTGCAACATACTAGGTATAATACACCAATAGGTTCCACTATTTTTTTATTGTTTGTAAAGGGTTTTTTGAAAGGATCCCCAAAATTTTTATAAAATATGAGTTCAAAATGAGTTAGGGAGATGATCTCCATAGAGAGATGATCTTTCGTAAGGATACGATCCTAGAAGGACCATCTCTAAAACGTTCAAATCAGAAACAATGGATATATTGTTTGAAAATATCATAAAAAATGAGGAAACCAGTCTAGAGGGATCCTAAGAAATACATATTCAAAAGTGAAATCCCACCCAGAAAGGGCCTAGAAAAGCAAAATCAAACGATATGAAAAAATACAGAATCCTACCCAGGAAGGGCCCGAGAAAACAAAATAAAATGACAAAAAAAATGAACATGGAATCCTACGTAGGAGGGGCATGGGAAAACTATAATTTAAATGTTGAAACCCACCCAGCAAGAACAAACCACCCAATAGGAGAAAATTGAAACACTATTTCCCACCTAGAGAAAATCAGCAAATCGAACAAACAAATCCTACCTTGGAGGATCCCAAAAAAGAATTAAATGCAGTGGCCTGCCTAGGAGGATAAAATTTGAAACATTATTTCTCACCTAGGAGAAACCAGAGAAATGAAAAACTACTCAAACATGAAAACCATTGAGAAAGTCCTTTAAACAACCTAGAAAATGGGTAAGAAGGAAATGGAGATCTCCACAGGCCACAAGAACTCCCCGTAAACACAATAGGGAAGATGGAACAATAGAAAGGGGATATCTCATGAGATCTCACTATAAGGAGATGAAGATCATAGCTGGAAAGTGATAAAACATAGAGAATAAGAAATCCATAGGGGCACCTCATGGCTAAAAGGGATCATCACACAAGAGGATGTCATCAAGAGATCATCATCTATAGAATGCACACATGAACATGGCCCTCCCCAAAGACCACCAAAAAAAGTCATAAAATAAGAAACATGTTAGAAAGACACATGTACTAGATCACCATCCAACCCCATCACCTATCCATCCAAGAAGAGATTCAAAAACACCTTAACTCATAGCTGCACGAAAAAACATAGGGCCCATCCCAAAGGTAAAAAAGAAGCATTAGGGAAAGAAAGCATAGAAAACATAGGATAGATAAAAATGAATCTTCTAAGGCCCAACCTAGAAAAAGTCATAAGCCACTTAACTATGGATGATAAAATCATGTCCCATCCTTGAGACCAAGAAAAATAAAGTGAGAAAATTATGAACCCATTCCTAAAGGTTAGAATACCTTGAATCCACTTTAGAAGGCCCATCCCAACACCATCCATAAGAGTTCATCTATTACGAATGATAAAACCATGGCCCTCATCCAAGAACAAGAAAAATATAGAGATAAAACCCTAGGCTACAACATCATGGGAAAATAGGGAAGTGGGAACCCCCTTTCAAAAGCCAAACCCTAGAGAGGAGCAGAGGAAACCCTCTAGCAGATAATAAAAATACACAGGCCCCCTACAAGACTAGAAAGATCTACCAAGACAACCTCCATAGCTCCACCTTTCGATTTGAGGTATCCAAAAGCCATCCATCATTGAGGGCTACCAAAGAAAGTAACTCTGGGTCAATCCTAATAAACACCTACAATCTCATCAATATGGGAAAGCATATCCTAGAAAGCCCTAGGAGGATCCTATAGAGGTATTGGAAGAGCAACATGGAGAACACAGATAGTTTTACCCAACTGGAAATTCATAGGATAGGAGGGAGAGACACGAAATTTGAAATAGGGTCCTCCCACCTAGAGAGAAAGATATCCCACTTCTGCCAACTACTTGGAATCATAGGTTCCACTATTGACATGAATCCCATATGGCCAAATTACTTGGATATTCTATCATCACTTTTGACAGATCAATTGTCAAGACTTATAACTAGTAGGGGTGTGGTTTACAATCATTGTACAAGCTCATAAAGTATAGATCTTAAATCCTAATAATATGAAGTGGGTTCCAAGATAGTTTGGGGACATTTACCTAGATTAGACGATCCTACTTACCCATCATGATATACACAAAAGGGAATATGCAATAAATAGGGCAAGTGGACCACCATTAGAATGGGGCTATCACCAATAGAGGATAGGGGGTGATGAGGGCCCTGTTGACCCCCAAAAGGATATTCCCTTTTGGGGGGTCTAAGCCACATCCCCTTGAGGGGTGCACAAGGTGGTGCACCCCAATTTAGCCCTGTGTGCTCCATTTATTTGGAGCGCACTAAGAGACCCTCGGGCACACAAGTTGTGTGCCCCAAGCCAAGCTTGCATGCTCCACTAGTGGAGCACACAAGGACCCCATCGGGCGCACACCCTTGTGCACCCGCCTCTAGCCCATGCACCCCATTGGGGATGGGGCACACAATGTCCCCTAGGGGCGCACGAGCCATGCGCCCCACCCAAAGTTAGTGCACTCCATGGGGAGGTGGAGCACACAATAGTCCCATGGGGCGCACAAGGTTGTGCGCCCCATCATAAAGCCTACGCACTCCAAAAGAGTGGAGCACATGAAGTCCCCATGGGTGCGCATCTTAGTGCACCCATCTCCACCTTATGCGCTCCACTCTGTGGAGTGCATCGAATGACCCAAGGGGCGCACAACTTCGTGCGCACCTCAAAACCAATGTGCACTCCATCACTTTGGAGCACGTGCATGAAGCCTTGGAGCACACAAGCTGTGCGCTCCTCTCCCAACCAATGCACTCTACTCCCGAAGCAGAGCACACAACTTCCACTAGGGTGCACAACATTGTGCGCCCCATCCCGAGTCTGTGCGCCCATTCCATTGGGGTGCACAAGAGTCCAAGTCGGGTGCACAAGTTGTGCGCCCACCTCCAGGTTGTGCACTCCACTATGATGAAGTGCATAAAGTCAGTTGAGGGTGCACAACCTATGCACCCCATTGAGTCTCATGCACCCCACTCCCTTGGGGCGCACAAAAGTAAAGTGGGTGCACAAACCTGTGCACCCACCTCGGGAGTCGCATGCTCCACTCCCCAATGGATCGCACATGTAAAATTTAAGTCCAATGTGCTCCGTGTGCATGCACACCTACTTGCATCCTACCCTCTCCAATCTCAATCCACCATGTGTCCCACCCACTTCCTTCAACCATAATTCCCCTTCGCTAGTACTTTGGGCTGATAAAAGTAGTAATCGACGTGGCACACCCAACCAATCCAGAGGCTCCTAAAAAGCAAAAAGTGCATGCACCCATCTACCAAAATTAAATGCACATGCTTTATAAGAAGGTGGTAGACCTATTTTGTGCCATTCATACATGCAAATATTGCTTATCGATGAGGTCGAATGTAGAGCAAAGGAGGAAGAAAAATTGTAGCTTCACTACCCAATTCAATGGCGTCTACCAGTTCTACTATCCTAGAAACATCAATTGTTTGAGTGAGAATTGGTAAAATCATGGGAGCATGGCCTATTGTAAGGAGGATGGGGAGGGCGCAAGACCCTAAGGCTTTCATGAATCTATCGGATACGAGTAGGGATATTATAGAAGAGCAATAGAAGGAGGTAGAGGGGGTGACAATTTATGCATTTGACCCCATGGAGGAGGATAATCAGTGCCACCCAATGCTCTTAAGAAGCCTCTATATGCGGGCTTATCGAGATAGTACCGAGCCTCCTCCCGTGTGCAATAAATGGAACACAAACCTGGGCCGGTTGACTTGCCCAAAAGTATACCACTCTTCTGATTTATTGGCATGGCTCGTGGTCTCCTACGACTCTAGGAGCTAAATAATTAGAGATTATAAGGGTAAGGTAGTGGCTCGGGTGTTGATTGATAGAATTAGGTAGGTCTTTGGATTAGCCACTACATCCAGGGTGGTGGACTTTTAGACGCTGGCCCTCCAGGCCAATTATATGTTAAACACTACATTCCCCCAGACTCTGCTAAAAAAGGGGAGGAACAGACCATCCAATTTCCCTATTAGGAAGTTCTTGCTTCGGCCTTGGGTGCAGGATTATGTCGATATGATTAATCTGGCATTGGGGGTTAAGGACCTAGAGCTTATTACGAAGGAGGTGATGTTTTTAATCCTCCAGTGTAATAGAATTGACAAGACTCCTCTCTACCGATGGGAGGATATAATTAGTGATAATTTGGATAAGGAATTACAATAGTTATAAGAGGCCATATTGGCCAATAAGGAGGTGATGCCTCCTTTCTCCTATTATTCTTTCTTTATTCATTTATTTGTGGCACAATTGGATAAGTCTTTGGTGGCCCATATGGGAGGAGTGACTGCACCAACTCTACAAGACCAATTATTATGCATCCAGGAGGGATGCTCTAGTTATAAAACCTTCTTTGAGAAGGTCCTCACAGTAGTCCACTTCAGATTGTGTGGAAATTTTCCAGATAGAATAGGGGTAGGAGTTAGAAATTTTCTGCACCAGGAAAAAGTGGGAGACTTCTTCTACGTGGAGGAGTTTTCCTACATCAGAATATACGGGTCGAAGCTACCCCCGAAAGCACTCCCATTACACTTCCCAACTTCCATCGCCATCCTGGAGATCACTCGACAAATGGTCAAAGAAGTTAAAATCAGACACTTAAGGAAGAAGGGACCAGTGAAATGGCTGCCCATTCCCTACACAATGGGCCATTACACTTATCTTGGCCACTTTGTCATGTTGCGGGCTATCTGGAATATGGATACCTATTATTTTCTAGAAGTCACTTGGAGGGCCTATGATCCAGATGGCCATCACAAGAAGAATGTTGTTGGAAAGCTCACCCTTCTATAGGTCATACACACTAAGGATGATTTTGAAGATGAAATGCAGAAGGCCTTTAGAAATAATCAAACTTTGGACTTGGTGTGGAGAATGGATAAGCGGCCTTACAACAAATTGGAAGTTGTTGGTGATTATAGTGCCCAGCTAAGATTGCACCATGGGTTGCTAGTTGACAAAATGGTCCCACTGGTCCCGGTGGCCCCTCTAGAAGAATTTGAGGACCCCACATTTCAAATTTTCCAATAGGACACTAACCTTTTTGAGGTCATGATGCAAATTGTTGATGAGGCCCAATAGGAGAGGCCAAACTCCCCTCTTCTTCCAGTTCCCCCACTATCCACCTCAAAATGGAAGGAGTTGGCTATTGGCCCATCCCAACAAAGTTCCACCTCATCAACATTAACTTTGTTATGCCCAGAAGAGCAGGGCCAGTTGGTAGAAAGCCAACATTCTTTGTATTCTACCACCTTGGTGGTCAACCAAAAGGAATGTCAGGTTCCCCCAAAGTCATGAAGAAGATAACTAAAGTTGGGGGTTATAAAATATACTTAGGGACTATGAGGTGCAAGAGAAAAGTCCTATGTAGTCCCCTACCTACAAGAGAGCTAGGATTAAGTCTTCAGCCCAAGGAGTTGAAAGTCTCACAATGGCAAGGGTTAGTGACACCTGCCAATTCATGGCTGATGAGGAGGACCAAATTCAAGATATGGAAGAACAAAGGTCTCCAAGTAAAGGGATAGTCAGACCCAGGAGGACCATTGTATAGGAGATAATCGACGTGTCTACCACCACCTTCGAGATCCCATTGCCACCCAGCATGAAAGAGGCCACCATCGACATAAGTAAAGGTGTCATCAGAGCAGCAACTGCACCTATTGATATGATGAAGTCACAGCTGGCCTCCCAAGAATAGGTGGTAGAGGTAGTAGAAAAAGAATTAGAAGAATGGAAGGCAAAGGCTACATAAGTGGGGCAATTGTAGCTCAAGGTTAAGCAACTTCAAAGTGAAGTTGACAAATTGAAGATGCCTACCCCATAGGCCAACATTCAGCTTGGGTCGACTGATGAATTAAACAAGATATGAAGGATAATATTCAAGAGAAAATGAGGGATTTGGAATCCACCCTCATGGATATTTATGCCACCCCATGTTGGCTTCTTGAAGGATTGGCTACTACAGGGTGACCAAGGGTGAATGCCATACTCCCTATCTACTAGGAATTCAAGGAGAACTACGTGCCCATTTATAGGATGTCAGCCACCTTGTCGATGATTCCTTGTCTCTTTGTCGAAGAATTTATCAAGGTTTTCATCTTCTTGCAGAATAGACCAAGTTGGCTCAAATGGGATCAGGAAGTGGTAGGCGCTGAGTAGGAAGTTGATGATGAGCTTGAAGACTATGGTTTCAAGTTGAATGAGTTCATCCAGGCTCTTGATATCAAGAAATTTGTATTCCAAAATATCCAAGACTTTGATCTAGATTTTGATGGTAAATTATCAAAGTGGTTCATGTCCTTGGTGGAGATGGTGGACCGCCTATGTGTCTTCACTGAAAATACTGTGTAATGGGTAAGAGATCGGGTCAACAAAGCCACTCAGGACTTGAATTTGTTGATATTCTCATTAAATTTTCATGATGAGGCATGGGAGTGTATCAATCAGGCCATTCAAAACTTGGAAGGGGGAGTGGGGCCCAGTTCACCTAGAACACATGCACCTGGAGATGCACAGCCGCCAGCCTAGGGTGGTACAGGGAATGATACACAGTCTCAGCTACCACCTGCATAGATGGAGGGACATGGGCTACGTGCCCAATTTTGAATGCATCTTAATTTTGGTACAATATGATTCTTCTAGCTGGAGTAAGCGGTTACAATAGTTAGGTGAGCCTACTCTATAAGAAAGATGAATGCTATAGCTAGATGTTTTTTATCAAACCTCTGAGAGAGAAAATCCTAGGTATAGCTTCGTCTACTATTTTAGTCGTATTCTCCTTGTGTTAGCTTGTCTACCTTCCTTAACACCCTTTCTCTTATCATTCACTAGGGATTTCTTAAGGTGAGTTGTTCACTGTGATTATTTCTTGTGGAACACGTCGGAGTTGAGAGCTCTTACATCACTGCAATCAGGACGGAGAGAAGATACCCCTTGTTCTGAATATTCAAATCGAGGGTTTATTGTAATGCAATGGCATATAAGGATCAAGCACTCTACTGATATTTCTTATGTAAACATATTTTATATTAATGAAAATCTCAACTCTTCCCTTGGCATATTTTGTGTGAATGTTTTGTGTTAGCTTATTCATGTATTACTGTAATCAGAATCTATGAATAATGCCTTCTATCACTAGTTTAATCATTTTTATTACATTACATCATTTGAATGGATTAAAATGAACTAGTTCTCCTTTCCTCCATATTTTCTATGTCATTTAAAACTTGCTATGACTACCCAATGGACATGGCACCGGTCTGGTCTTAATAGGCTTCATTATTGATAGGTTTGGTCACTAAAATACCAAGGTAACATAAAAGAATATTTTGTCTGGCTTAGTGGGTCTTTGCATCATACAAATCCATTAGAAGAACCCACCGTTTGGGGTTTCCTTACCCAATCTAGTCTGTCTAGAGTTGTCCAAGGTAATCTATTCCTAGGTTAAAGAAGTGGATCAGCCAGAATCCACAGTGTTGGTTGTGATTTTTAGAGTCTCTCATGACGTGACAAATATTCTAAGGGTAAGCAGGAAAACTCCACAATAGTTTTTGGCACCGTTGCTAGGGAGGGCCTTTTTAATTCCTTTTATCATATTACTCCCCTTCTGTGACATATATATTTTTTCTTTTATTTTTCCTATGAGGTTTTTGGGCTGAGCAATCTTAGCCAGAGAGAGCATTCCTATTTTGCACCTAGTGTTGGTGACTCTAAAAACAAGGAGCTGATCTGGCGGCCATGAGACAAAGCGACGAGGAGCTCTACCCCAAACTACCGGACCCATAGGTACTTTTCAAAAAAAGTAAAAGTAAAAAGTGCACTTTGATTTCTGTTCATTCTAGTAGTCATAGTAGTAACAGTTCCCTGTGCATTCCTCAAAGTCCCCAAACTAGTACTTCTTTACCTATTACCTCCACTGTCCCGAGGGGCCTAGTTCCACCAATGGCAAACCCACCTTTAAATAACTGGCATTTGAATAGGTATAGACCCTTTGTCTTACCTCAAAATCTAAACCCCTTACCCCCAAAGGCTCATAAATACCTACCCAAGTTTTTAGGGGACAATACCATGATTGGGGAAGATCACGTGAAGGACTTTCTATATGCTATGGATAGTTTGGAGGTAGAGCATGAAGATGTTGTCCTCTGACTATTTTTATAGACCTTGGAGAAAGATGCTAGGGAATGGTTTAACAGTTTACCAGTAGATACCATAGGAACTTTCCATGACCTAGAAGTTGCCTTCCTTAGAAAATATGGAGAAAAAAAGAATGAACAGTCCCTTTTGATTGAGCTGGCCACCATGAAGAAGAAAGAAAATGAGATAGTTGATGATTTTAATAGAAGATTCACTAAACTGAGAAATCGAATCCCTACTGCTCTACGGGCCCAATGACCACCAGTCTATTTGCTTTTATAAAAATGCCTTCCCTGGTGATTTTAACTATGAGTTAAGGTAGCAACCTACACTCACTATTGATGCCTGTATGGAGAGGGCCATTGTAATAGAAAGGGACATGATAGATAGTGGGAAAATGAAGGCTACCTCCATGGATCCTAGTCCTAGCTAGCCTGATAAGAAAAATAAAAGAGTGGGGTTCAAGATTTTAAAGAAATCTGAAGTAGACCCCATTGAAAAATTATCATCACAAGTTACTAAGATGTTTTTGTCAATGAATAACCACCTATCTAAAATTGAGAGAGACAAGAATGATAATGGGGAACCCTCTCAACACTAGAATGATAGTAGACCTCCTTTCAGAAGGAATTTCAACAAAAATTGGAATAATGAGGGGGGTAGAAATTCAAATAATAGTTGGAAAAGGAAAGATACTCAGAAGGACCAGGACGTTATTCCAAACCCCATGACCTCTGTCAATGTCACTTCTAATTTTCCTTTCTTCTGCCTAGCCTATGATGCTCCTCATAATCTTGCTGATTGTGGTGTATTCCATGGCCTCCACTCAAATGTCAACCTGGAAGAAGAGTCTGATGATGAGATCAGGATAAATGCCTATTGGACATGGGAAGAAACTGTTGATAGTCCCCCAATTTTAGAAGAAATGAATCAGTCTCTCAATCCTGATAACCGGCCCACTACCTTTGCCAATGATGATGTAAAAATCTTGAGAAGACCCCAAAATAAACGCTTTGAGCAAATACGATAGGGCAAATTAACCCCTACAGCAGAAGAGGTTGAAACCTTGGAGAGAGTCCATGCTACCAGGTTACGCAATAGAACCCTTCCAGATAAAGCTGATAAGAAAAATGAAAAAGAACCTGTTAAGGAAAAGAAAAATCCTGAGGTTAACCTACCTCCCCCTCCTGAAATATTAGAACCTGTTAATACTGGAATAGAGACTAAGAGGGCAAAATTTGACATAGGGATGGAATTGGCAAAGCAAAGAATTAACATAACCTTTGGAGAGTTAATGACCATCCCCAAGTACAGGGAGAAAATATGTAAGGCCTTTGGGCTGACTGATCAGGGAGAGAATCATGTCTTAGCAGCTTCAGGTTCCAACCCTCCAAGCAGAACCCCTGCCTCAGTAAGGCCTTTTTACATCTCCCTGAGATATACATCCGATTATGGGGACCACTATGTAATACACAATTGCATGCTTGATAGTGGGGCATCTCACAATGTTATGCCAAAATAAGTGGTTGATCAGTTGGGACTAATATGCACCAAGGATTCTCCCCCCATTTCTGTCATGGATAGCAGACAGGTGCCCTATGTAGGAATAATTATAGGCCTTTTAGTTTTCCTAGATCAATACCCAAAGAAAGGGATTGTTATGGATGTGGCAGTGGTTGATGTGGACCCATTATTTTCCTTATTATTGTCTAGGCATTGGGCAGAATAGTTAGGAGGATCAATTCAGCTAGATTGGTCATTTTCTACCATTCCCCTTTCCTCCAAAGAATAGGCTACATTAAGGAGGGAACCTTTCAACAAAATATCAGTCGAACTTATGAAACTTGATAATACCATAGTAAATTTGGTCAGCTCTATAGAGGAAAAAGAATTAGGTGTTTATTCCATTTGGCACACCCCTTTTCTTAAAGAAGTACCCAATGTTGAAGGATTGGATCCCAAGCTCAAAGCAGTTGTAGATGCTGAATCAGATAGAATCCTCACCACTGAAATGTGGACTATGACATTTGATGGAGCCAAGTCACAGATAGGGGCTGGGGCTAGAATTAATTTAACCGACATAAAGGGTAACTATCTGGGAGTACCTTATAGATTAGAATTCCCCTGTACTAATAATGTGGCAGAGTATGAGGCCCTACTATTGGGATTAAGAAAAGTAAAGGAGCTTGGGATTAATTATCTAACTATTTATGGGGATGCATAATTAATCATACAACAGATTAAGGGAAGGTACCAGACTAAACACCCCAGGTTAAAATAGTACAAACAAGTTGTCCTGGATGAAATAAGCAGATTTTTGACCTTCAATATTTCACATATCCCAAGAGACAAAAATCATGTAGCCAACTTACTAGCTGTAAATGCTTCTGGGGTAGATAGTCTTGAGATTGATATAGAATTTATGGATAGATTCCCCACTATCTCTGTTTATCACCCCTCTGTCCCCGACAATGTAGTATACCTACAAGTTTTTTAGGATGATGCTGATATAAAGGATTTCATGATAGTCCAGAACTAGTTTTCTGGGGTTATTTGTGATGAAGAGGATGAGAAAAACTGTAGCATATGATAGGGACACCCACTGAAGTCATACAACTCAAAACAAATAAAATCCCTAGAGGATTGGTGTCTCTGGAGTCTCTGTTTGATGACTTTGATAAGGCCCATAGGACTACACCCAGTGAATCTGAAGGAGAAGAGGTCAATGTTGGGACAGCTGGGAATCCTAAGATGGTCAGAATAGATAAGTCATTGCCTACCAAGGAAAAGAAGTAGTATATACAATACTTAAGGAAAAACAGAGATAGTTTTACCTGGAGTTATGAAGACTTAAGAACATTTAACATAGAGGTCATGACCCACATTATCCCCTTGAAAGAAGGTGCCAAACCCTTTAGGTAGAAACAAAGAAATTTCAACCCCACACTGCACCCTATTATGCAAAAAGAAGTTCAAAAATTGCTTGATGCAAAAATAATCAAGAAAGTGAGATTTTCCTCCTGGATAGCAAACTTGGTGCCCGTCAAAAAAAAGAATGGGGAAATCAGGCTATGTGTTGATTTTAGAAATTTAAATAAAATCTCCCTCAAGGATAATTATCCTATTCCCAATATGGAACAACTATTGCAGGTAGTAGTGGGGTCATCCCGAATATCTCTCCTGGATGGTTTCTCGGGATATAACCAGATTTTAGTTAATCTCGAAGATCGTTATAAAACTGCCTTTACCACACCTTGGGGAACTTTTGAATACCATAGAATGTCATTTGGGTTAATGAATGTTGGGGCCACCTTTCAAAGGGCTATGGATTTTGCTTTCAAAGGGCTTATGTTCAAAATAGTGGTAGTTTACCTAGATGACATTACTATTTTTTCCAAGAATCCTGTAGATCATTTCTCCCATTTGTCTCAAGTGTTTCAAAGGTGTAAAGAATATGGGATTTCATTAAATCCAAAGAAGTGTTTATTTGGAGCCTCTCATGGTAAATTGTTGGGACATGTGGTCTCAAAGGAGGGAATCAACATTGACCCCGAGAGAACAAAAGCAATCGCCCAAATACCACCCCCCAAGAGCCTTAAGGGAGTCAGATCTTTCTTTGGAAAAATAAACTTTGTCAGAAGGTTTGTCCCAAATTTTGCTGAGATCGCCAAGCCAATAAATGACATGATTAAGAAGGATGTAAAAATTAAATGGGATGAAGACAACCTCAAGGTATTTTAGCAGATTAAGGAGGCCATCACTACTGCACCTATTTTGACCTGTCCAGACCACTCAAAGGATTTTAACCTGTACTCTTTTGCCTCAGAACATACCATAGCAGTTGTACTATCTCAAAAGGATGAAGAGGGGAATGAGAGACCAATAGCATTCATGAGTTCAGGGATGAAGGGAGCTCAACTGAGATATAAGCCAATTGAAAAGTAGGCTTATGCCCTCATACAAGCTTTGGAGCATTTTAAAAGTATTTTTGGTGCCTGTAAGGTAATCGCCTGCATCCCCTACATTGCCATCAAGGATGTTCTCACCCAGCCCGAGCCCACAGGTAGTTCAATTAGGTTTATTATTAAGTTGTTATAGTATGATGTGGAGTTTAAAACAATAAAAATTATTAAATGCCAGGGGTTGGCCAAGTACATGGCTTACAAAGAAGAGCAGGGAATGGATGATGTTGTCTTGGTACAGGGTGAACAACAAGATGAACAACCAAGGCATGAAACTTCTGAATGGTATAAGGATATTCTATTTTATTTGAGAAATCTGTCCTTCTTTCTTGGGAAGACTACTGATAGGATGAGAAGTATCAAACAACAGTCTCAAAAATACCATCTCCAAGGAAATCGATTGTATTGGAGACATCCAAGTGGAGTATTACTTATGTGTGTAACTGAAGAGGAGGTTCCTAAGATCATTAAAGAATTTCACTCTGGGTTCTGTGGTGGCCATTTTTCCCCCAAAGCCATAACTAATCAAATCATGAGGGTGGGGTATTATTGGCCATCCTTGTTCAAATATGTTTACCAATCGGTCAAGAGTTGTTACAGCTGCCAAATCTTCACTGGGAAAAAGAACCTGCCGACCATGCCACTTCAGCCAGTAATTGTTGAAACTCCATTTTCTCAGTGGGGGATAGATTTAATTGGGGAAATTAATCCCAATTATTTAGGGGGACATAAATGGATTATTACTGCTATGGATTACCTAACCAAATGGGTGGAAGTCACCCCTCTAAGAAGGTCAACAACAACTGTAGTTATTAATTTCTTGGAGGAAAATATACTAACCAGATTTGGGGTACCCAAGAAATTGGTAACAGATAATGCCAAGTATTTTACCTCCTATGAGATGATTGACTTCTGTAATGAATATAGCATTGAGCTGGCTCACTCTACCAATTATTATCCTCAGGGCAATGGGCTAGCTGAATCCTCAAATAAGAACATCATCACAAGGATTAAGAGGTCATTGGGGAAGAATAAGAGGGGTTGGGATAGTGAGCTTAAGTATGCTTTATGGGTAGATAGACTATCAATCAAGAGGGCCACTGGCATGACACCATATGAGCTGGTTTATGGAGAAAGAGCACTATTACCACCACAACTAGAAAGGGTAGCTCTCTCCTTATTATTGCAAGATCATGAACAACTAGATGAGTTGCAAAGAAGGATGGATCAATTGGTGAAATTGGAAGAGGATAGGAGGGAGGTTGTTACAAGGATGATCAGCCAAATAAATAGGATAGTGGAATTATTCAACAAAAAGGCCAAAGGATAGACTTTTGCTATCGATGATGTAGTACTATATTGGGACCCTAAGAATGACAAGCCTAGGGAGAAGGATAAATTTGAACCAAAATGGCTAGGACCCTATCAGATTGCCAAAGTAGTGGGTCAACACACTTACAGGTTGAAGGATATGGAAGGGGAGGAAGTGCCTATACCAATTAATGGGCAGCATCTAAAGGCCTTCGGTCCCATTGGATGAGATTTAAAAAAAAAAAAAGTGGAAGTGTGTGTGTATCAATCCCTTGTCGATTTACTCGGAGAGTCTGGAGTCCTCAAGTCGGTGTCTTCCATCCACCCCCTTGTCCTAGTTAGAGTCGGTGTTGACCCCCAAAAGGATATTCCCCCTTTTGGGAGTCTAAGTCACATCTCCTCAAGGGGCGCATAAGGTGGTGCACCCTAATTTAGCCCTGTGCACTCCATTTATTTGGAGCACACTAAGAGACCCTCGAGTGCACGAGTTGTGCACCCCAAGCCAAGCTTGCATGCTCCACTAGTGGAGCGCACAAGGACCCCACTAGGGCACACACCCTTGTGCACCCACCTCTAGCCCATGCACCCCATTGGGGAATGGGGTACACAATGTCCCCTAGGGGTGCACAAGTCATGCACCCCATCCATAAGTCAGTGCACTCCATGGGGAGGTGGAGCGCACAATAGTCCCATGGGGTGCACAAGGTTGTGCACCCCATCATAAAGCCTGCATGCTCCAAAGAAGTGGAGCATGCATAGAAGTCCCCATGGGTGCACATATTAGTGCACTCATCTCTACCTTATGCGCTCCACTCTGGTGGAGCGCACCGAATGACCCAAGGGGCACACATCTTTGTGCATAGCCCAAAAACCAATGCACGCTCCATTACTTTGGAGTGCACATGCATGAAGCCTTGGAGTGCACAAGTTATGCACTCCTCTCCTAGCCAATGCTCTGCTCCATAAGTGAAGTGCACAACCTCCATCGAGGTGCACAAGGTTGTGCACCCCATCCCGAGTCCATGTGCCCCTTCCATTGGGGCATGCAAGAGTCCAAGTCGGGTGCACAAGCTATGCGCCCACCTTCGGGTTGTGCACTCCACTATGGTGGAGCACATGAAGTTAGTTGAGGGTGCACAACTTATGTGCCCCATTGAGTCCTGTGCACCCCACTCCCTTGGGGCGCATGAAAGTTAAGTGGGTGCACGAACCTGTGCGCCCACCTCGGGAGCCATGCGCTCCACTCCCCAATGGAGTGCATGCATAAAAGTTAAGTCCAGTGCACTGCATGTGCATGCACACCTACCTGTGTTTTGCCCTCTCTAATATCAAGCTGCCATGTGTCCCACCCACTTCCTTCAATCGCAATTCCCCTCCGCCAGTACTTTGGACCAATAAAAGTAGTAATTGATGTGGCATGCCCGACCAATCCAGAGGCTCCTAAAAAGAAAAAAGTGCATATGCCCATCTACCAAAATTAAATGCACATGCTTTATAAGAAGGTGGTGGACCTATTTTGCGCCATTCATGCATGCAAAGATTGCTTATCGATGAGGTCGAACATAAAGCAAATAAGGGAGAAAAATTGTAACTTCATTACAAAATTCAATGGCATCTACCAGTTCTATTGTCCTAGAAACATCAATTGTTCAAGCGAGAATTGGTAAAATTATGGGAGCATGGCCTATTGTAAGAAGGACAGGGAGGGTGCAAGACCCTAAGGCTTTCATGAATCTATCAGATATGAGTAGAGACATTATAGAAGAGTAGTAGAAGGAGGTAGAGGGGGTGACAATTTATGCATTTGACCCCACTAAGGAGGATAACCAGTGCCACCCAATGCTCCTAAGAAGCCTCTATATGCGGGCATTATCGGGATAGTATCGATCCCCCTCCCGTGTGAAATAAATGGAACAAAAACCTGGGTTGGTTGACTTGCCCAAGAGTATACCACTCTTCTGATTTATTGTCATGGCTCACGGTCTCCTATGACTCTAGGAGCCGAACAATCAGAGATTATAAGGGTAAGGTGGTGGCTCGGGTGTCATCCAATAGAATCAGGTAGGTCTTCGGATTAGCCACTACATCTAGGGTGGTGGACTTTCATACGTTGGCCCTCCAGGCCAATTATATGTTAAATACCACATTCCCCCAAACTCTACTAAAAAGGGGAGGAACAGGCCATCCAATTTCCCCATTAGGAAGTTCTTGCTTTGGCCCTAGGTGTAGGATTATGCCGATATGATTAATCTGGCATTGGGGGTTAAGGACCTAGAGCCGATTATAAAGGAGGTGATGTTTTTAATCCTCTAGTGTAATAGAACTGACAAGACTCCTCTCTATCGATGGGAGGATATAATTAGTGATAATTTGGATAAGGAATTACAATAGTTACAAGAGGCCATATTGGCCAATAAGGAGGTGATGCCTCCTTTCTCCTATTATTATTTCTTTATTCATTTATTTGTAGCACAATTGGACAAGTCTTTGGTGGCCCATATGGGAGGAGTAACTATGCCAACTCTGCAAGACCAGTTATTGTGCATCCAGGAGGGGTGCTCCAGTTATAAAACCTTCTTCGAGAAGGTCCTTACAGTGGTCCACTTCAGATTGTGTGGGAATTTTCCAGATAGAATTGGGGCAGGAGTTAGAAATTTCCTACACCAGGAAAAAGTGGGAGACTTCTTCTACATGGAGGAGTTTTCCTACATCAGAATATATGGGTCGAAGCTACCCCCAAAAGCACTCCCATTACACTGCCCAACTTCCATCGCCATCCTAGAGATCACTCGACAAATGGCCAAAGAAGTTAAAATCAGATACTTAAGGAAGAAGGGACCAGTGAAATGGCTACCCATTCCCTACTCAATGGGCCATTACACTTATCTTGGCCACTTTGTCATGTTGCGGGCTATCTGGAACATGGATACCTATTATTTTCTAGAAGTCACTTGGAGGGCCTACGACCCAGATGGCCATCATAGAAAGAATGTTGTTGGCAAGCTCACCCTTCTGTAGGTTATACATAATAAGGATGATTTTGAAGATGAAATGCAGAAGGCTTTAGAAATAATCAAACTTTGGACTTGGTGTGGAGAATGGATAAGCGGCCTTACAATAAATTGGAAGTTGTTGGTGATTATAGTGCCCAGCTAAGATTACACCATGGGCTGCTAGTTGATAAGATGGTCCCACTAGTCCCGACGGCCCCTCTAGAAGAATTTGAGGACCCCACCTTTCAAATTTTCCAATAAGACTCTGACCTTTTTGAGGTCATGATGAAAATCGTTGATGAGGCCCAACAGGAGTAGGCTAAACTCCCCTCTTCTTCCAGTTCCCCCACTGCCACCTCAAAAGGGAAGGAGTTGGCTATTGGCCCATCCCAACAAAGTTCCACCTCATCAACATTGACTTTGATATGCCCAGAAGAGCAGGGCCAGTTGGTAGAAAGCCAACCTTCTTTGTATTCTACCACCTTGGTGGTCAACCAAAAGGAATATTAGGTCCCCCCAAAGTCATGAAGAGGATAATTGAAGTTGGGGGTTATAAAATATACTTAGGGACTATGAGGTGTAGGAGAAAAGTCCTACGTAGTCCCCTACCTACAAGAGAGCTAGGGTTGAGTCTTCGGCCCAGGGAGTCGAAAGTCTCACTATGGCAAGGGTCAGTGACACCTACCAATTCACGGCTGATGAGGAGGACCAAATTTAAGATATGGAGGAACAAAGGTCTCCAAGTAAAGGGATAGTCAGACCTAGGAGGACCATTGTATAGGAGACAACCGATGTGTCTACCACCACCTTCGAGATCCCATTACCACCCAACATGAGAGAGGCCACCATCGACACAAGTAAAGGTGTCATTAGAGCGACAACTGCACCTATTGATATGATGAAGTCATAACTGGCCTCCCAAGCATAGGTGGTAGAGGTAGTAGAGAAAGAATTAGAAGAATGGAAAGCCAAGGCTGTAGAAGCGGGGCAATTGCAGCTCAAAGTCAAGCAACTTCAAAGTGAAGTTGACAAATTAAAGATGCCCGCTCCACAGGCCAGCATTCAGCTTGGGTCGGCTGATGAATTAAAATGAGATATGAAGGATAAAATAGGGTAGAATATGGAAGAGTTGTAGTCCATTTTCATTGATTTTTATGCCACCAGGCACACTGTTGGCCTCTTGAAGGATCGATTGCAACAGGGTGACCAGCGGGTGAATGCCATACTCCCTATCTACCAAGAGTTCAAAGAAAACTATGTGCCCATTGCTGGGATGTCAGCCACCTTGTCGGATGATTCCCATTGTTTCTTTGTCGAAGAATTCACCAAGGTTTTCATCTTCTTGTAGAATAGACCAAGTTGGCTCAAATGGGATCAGGAAGTGGTAGGCACTAAGCAGGAAGTTGACGATGAGCTTGAAGACTATGGTTTCAAGTTGAATGAGTTCATCCAGGCTCCCGATATCAAGGACTTTGTATTCCAAAGATCCAAGACTTTGATCTGGGTTTTGATGGTAAATTATCAAGGCGGTTCACGTCCTTGGTGGAGATGGTGGATCGCCTATGTGTCTTCACTGATAATACTGTGCAGTGGGTAAGAGATAGGGTCAACAAAGCCACTCAGGACTTGAATTTGCTGATATTCTCATTAAATTTTCATGATGAGGCATGGGAGTGTATCAATCAGGCCATTCAAAACTTGGAAGGGAGAGTGGGGCCCAGTTCACTCGGAACACATGCACCTAGAGATGCACAACCACCAGCCCAGGGTGGTACAGGGAATGATACACAGTCTTAGCCACCACCTACATAGATGGAGGGATGTGGGCTACATGCCCAATTTTGAATGCATCTTAATTTTGGTACAACAGGATTCTTCCAGCTGGAGCAAGCGGTTACAATAGTCAGGCGAGCCTGCTCTATAAGAAAGAGGATGCTACAGCTGAAGATTTTTTATCAAACCTCTGAGAGAGAAAATCCCAGGTATAGCTTCGTCTACTATTTTAGTCGTATTCTCCCTGTGTTAGCTTGTCTGCCTTCCTTAACACCCTTTCTCTTGTCATTCACCAGGGATTGCTTGAGGTGCATTGTTCGCTATGATTATTTCCTGTGGAACACGCTTGGAGTTGAGAGCTCTTACGTCACTGCAATCAAGACGGAGAGAAGATACCCCTTGTTCTGAATATTCAAATCGAGGGTTTATTGTAATGCAATGGCATATAAGGATCAAGCACTCTACTGATATTTCTTATGTAAACATATTTTATATTAATGAAAATCTCAACTCTTCCCTTGGCATCTTTTGTGTGAATATTTTGTGTTAGCTTATTCATGTATTACTGTAATCAAAATCTATGAATAACGCCTTCTATCACTAGTTTAATCATTTTTATTACATTACGTCATTCGAATGGATTAAAACGAACTAGTTCTCCTTTCCTCCATCATTTCTACGTCATTTAAAACTTGCTACGACTACCCAATGGACATGGCAACGGTCTGGTCTTAATAAGCTTCATTATTGATAGGTTTGGTCACTAAAATACCAAGGTAACATAAAAGAATATTTTGTCTGGCTTAGTGGGTCTTTGCATCATACAAATCCATTAGAAGAACCCACCATTTGGGGTTTCCTTACCCAACCTAGTTTGTCTAGAGCTGTCCAAGGTAATCTATTCCTAGGTTAAAGAGGTGGATCAGCCAGAATCCATAGTGCTGGTTGTGATTTTTAGAGTCTCCCGTGACGTGACAAATCTTCCAAGGGTAAGCGGGAAAACTCCACAATGGGCCCCATATCCTAGACATAGAATATACCAAGGAAATCCATAGCCATGACTCATACACTAGGCATTGATAAAAAATACTCCAATGGATATAGAATTGCCACACATAGCACGTAGTTGGGAGAGAGGTGAGGCATTTGGAGCTAAAGGTGTATGGATCAATAGGGAGAAGACACCTAAAGGGGAGGAGGTTGCATAGGAGGCCATAGTTATATAATAGGAGATAATACTAGATGTGGATAGAGAGGGCTTTGAGGAGGAGATAAATGTGGAGGATATTTATGTTTGTAAGGTCAAAGTGGACATTATCTATCTAGAGATATCCTCTTTAGAGGAGAAAGACTAGACTAGAAATCTTGATGATCTTGGTACACCCTAAACACTCTTCCTAGATTTATCTCAACTTTATTTGTATTTTATTATAAATAGTTAAAGTAAGATTAGAATTCTTATATTTCATATGATACATGAAATTTAAACATCTAATTTTCCATGTGATTGTATAGATGACCTAGGGATGGAAAGAGTTGATTGATGATTATATTGAGTCATCCTAGATGGAATTCTAGATTTTGATATTTTTTTGTCAACATCATTGTCACTAGCTGACCCATCAATACAACTAACCAACCTATACAATTAGGCCTACCACCTTATCATCATTTTGAATTAGCTATTGAGAGAATATTGTATGGTATTCTAGCTATGAGAGAGAGAGAGAGAGAGAAAGCTATAATTTGGATGAGAGGCTAGGGTAGTAAAGTATCAAGCTCATGATAAAGAATGAGCTTTTAAGTAGCAACCAATGTAGACACAATTGAAGCTAGTATGGGTATAGGGAGAACTGACAAAGTTGAGAATGTTTATATCATAATGATATCACTCAAGCACTTCCTAAATATATGCATAGAGACCTACCATATAGTTAGAGGTATGAAAGATCTAATTATATATATATATATATATATATATATATATATATATATATAATTAGATCTTTCATACCTCTAACTATATGGTAGGTCTCTATGCATATATTTAGGAAGTGCTTGAGTGATATCTCCTACAATTTTGAGTACATGTGTTCTTTTTATGCATGTTGTGATGTTGTGGTTCTATCTTTTAATGCTTTCTTTTCATTTGCATTTGTATGTGTTTACAAAATTAATTTTTATAATTTTAAAATTCATAATTTTAGAAAGATTTTTCATGACACATTACTGATAGGATATTTATGATATGTCATCTATAACCTTACAATTTAATCAAATATTTAAAATAGTCAAACATACCTAGAAATGCAAACATTTGTAAGGGTCCAAAATGACAACACCAATAAGAGATGTAAATGGTATATCTTAGCATAGACCACCTCCAAGCACTATCTAGAAAACATGATGTATCAAACAAAATATACATACCACTATATTAGGTAGTGAATAAAATTTAGTATATGATAGGTGCAATGTGATAATAATATATGCCCACCACCATAGGTGGAATAAGGAACCACATATAGTATGCATCCAGATGCTATATCAACAAGCAAGCTCACTACTATAGTAGGGGTGAACTAAAATGACACCATAAATAAGGAATGCGGATGATATGTATCTCAATTCTACAATATTGTACAATCTAAGAAACATGTGTCAACAAGTATGCTTTCCACTATAGAAAATACCAACACACTATAGTAGCCAACCAACATGATGTGCCAACAAGCATTCCAACCAGCACACAAATAAAAGATAAATGTAATATGATATCTAACAAACATTATGTGTCAACAGATATGCTTACCACTACTATAGAAAATGAAAATCATGAAATAATATCTAATGAAAATGAAATGTCAAATAATATATGTCCACCATTGTTATAGGGTAAATGGTGATCTATATCTCAATATAACTTATGATATCTCATATTTCATGAACACGATATATCAAATAAGACATGTCCACCATGATAGAGGAAGAATAAAATACAAACAAAGAGATGGGAAATAAACACACAACAATGTGCCTGGAGTAATAAATTCCTATGAAATGAACCTACATACCCCTAGTATAGTGATCTAAGTTCATACACTACAATACCCAAAAAATTATATCAATCAAGGTATGTTCACCACTATAGTAATGGATTGATTGATTGATTTGTTTTTGTTTAAAATTTTTAAATTATTACCTTGGTGTTCTAATCACACACCATATGGAATATAGCATGTGTTTAGTTAACAAAATTTCTTTCGTGGCACTTAAAACAAGACATTGAGACAAAAGATCACACAAAATAACAAAGTTGATGTTAAATATATTATGATACCCCTTACTAGCAATAGTGACATGATGATAGAGAAGAGCAAACAAAATCAACAATAATAAATGCCAATGAAAAAGGGATGAAAAACATCAAGCAATAAGAAAAACATAAAATAAACTATACAAATGGAAGAAGGTAATATAAAAAAATGATAAAATCATCGCTTGTCAGACTAAATTTTTTATAAAATCAAGATTATCACTTAAAATGGTGATCATGGTCAATAAAAGAAAATAATCACAAAACATAAAAAATCATTTTTTTAGTCAAGAATATACATGGCTAACTCAAAAAATAAACTTAGAAAACAAACAATCAAAGTGTAAAAAGGGGTAATAAAGTCAATAGGTAAACCGAAAAAATAAATAGATTGTAAAAATAATAAAAGGTTACGCGTAAGAGTGTTTGATAGAATGGAATTGGTGGGTTCCTCTAAATCAACTCTGTTCATGGTTTGCAATTTTATTATCCAAACCCGTATAACTCTTTAAAAGTACATGGAGTAATACATTACTAATACCCACGTATTGTAGGTGAGTTGGAGAGGGTAGGGCAATCCTCCAAGGGAGGTCCCTGGTTCGAATCTCCACCCTACCAAACACACATTGGGTACCCAAAATCTAGTTGATAATGCTAGTGTAGTCAGGGCTAGGCGTGACTCCCGAGTGATTTTGACGGTGTAGAACCTCTTGGTCATGGTTTCTCAGATCAAGGCAGTCCCACAAGGGGTTTTTTGCTAAATTAAAAAAAATACATTACTAATTAAATATCCTTGCACTTCTTATTTGTACTATCAAGCTTGAGGACAAGGTCTCTGACATTGAAATAATGATCACACACTTTCTTATTAGACTACTTGGTGACATGATTATCGTAGGCTCTATTGTATTCACAACATGAAGAAACCTCTATCAAGAGTAGTGAGTTTGGTAAGATGATCTTTTTGATATTCTTGATAATACTCATGATGACGGTAAATTCTTTAAAGAAACACACAAGGAATACAATTTAATCTCAAGCAACAAAATAACTTTTGTACTATAAACCAAATAAAGAGGGGTTGCCCCTATCAATGTTTAAATATTGGTGTGGTATAGCCACAATGTGGGATATAAATCTATATGCCAATGATTCTTTGGTTGTCTAACTATCATTTTTAAAATATTAAATACAATTTTATTGCTAGACTTAATTTGACCATTCCCTTATGTATAATAAGACATGGAAAAGTGGTTTTGAATATTTATTTTTGAAGTCAATTCCTCTATTTATTTGTTCTTTAAAGGAGTATCATTATTAAATATGATAGTATAAGAGACACCAAATTACACACAATTTGATTAAATACAAATATAGAAGCAATAAGTTTTATTTTATTTGTAAGAGGTATAAATTAAAACTATTTTATAAAATTTTCTATGACCATGATAATAAATTTTTGCCCATCAAAGGACATAGGAGGAATGGGTCCTAAAAGCTCAAGATTCCAAGTGGAAAAAGGCAAAGGGATTCAATTGGATGAAGAACCTATGTAGGAGGATGAATTTTATCTTTATGTAATTGTCATTTATCTCATGACTTAACATAATTGTTATCATCAAATTCTATTGTAAGCTATAAGTATTCCATTCAAAAAATATTACAAGTTGTGGAATAGCCACTAAAGTTACCACCATAGTCACCATTATGGACATAAAAGAGAGATTTAGGAACCTAATCTTCTATAATGCATAATAGGATAACACCATCAATATATCTTTAGTATAATACTCCACCAAGAACCACGTATCACAAATATCTTCTATGAATGCAAGTCCACTACTTAGAATTTCTAGATTTCATAGTAGTTTCTAAAAATAACTGGAATCAAACATTATCTATTATTGCTTGTCAAAAGAAATACACAATGTATAAAAATAAAGTATATGATGGGGTGTTTATAGACACCAAAATATCTTCACTCAAAGAGAATTAAAATAACACATAATAAAATAAATAAATTATTGATAAGGAGGGGTGTTACACAAGTAAATGTTACCTTTAGATCAACATTTTAAGACTGATCTTAGGAATAAAATATTAGAAAAATATTAAACTATTTTTTCCAGTTTTACATGGACCCAAAGGGTAAACATAACAAAAAGTTGATCGTGGCCTCAAGAGAAGCTTAACCACCATATATTTCAATGTTCCTCTTTAGCTAAATGAGGATCACATAGAGATATCCTTATGTTATATACCCATTAAGGGATACTCTCCTACTACAAGAAGCTCTTGCATCCACACAAAGGTGACCTTGGGCATAATCTTGGCCAAAATTTCTATTGTCTGTTTTGAAGAAGGAAAAAAAATTAGATCTAATATCCAACAAGCATGGATCTATCACATTAAATATATCCATGTCTTAATTCACTTTATCTACTAATGAAACACATGATTATGTGCAAGCTAAATGGTACTTTGGTTGTCACAAGAGGATTTGAAGAACTCTAAGGGATGCCAATATCCTCAAAAATCATTAACATCCACTCAAGATGCTGGTATTTCTTATTGAACATAATATTCAGCCTCTATATAGGATTGAGATATGGTGGATTGATGCCCAAAACACCATAAAAATTAACCAAATCCTTATTAGAACACAAATCCTATGGTATATTTCCACTCATCCAAATCACTTGCCAAATCAACATCTAAAAAACCTATCAAAATCAAAGGAGAATCAGATCACCTTCAAAAAGGGACAACATAAATACATGATAAATTTAGCTAATCAAAGGGTGAGTGAGGATGTAGCTACAACGGATGAATCAGAAAACTCATCAGGGGATGAAGAACACGAACCTGATGGAGAAGGAATGTTGTACATAGAAGAATGTAGCGAGGACGAAGCTCGATATGATAGCGGACTTCTTCATTGGAAAATGGAGGATTATGAAGTATTTCAGCCCAATTGCTTATGCATTGAATCAGAGGAGATTAAAGAGCAGCAAGACAAACCAGAAGCTAGTAAAGAGACTAAGAAGGAAACAAAAGAGAAATGGACATTTCCAAAAATCTTTGCAGAGTATACAGTAGGAGATGTAGAGATTGATACAAGACCGACACATCCTAAGAATGTAATGAAAGCTACGAGTGAGCTAAAGAATATCAAGTATGAAGGACCTAAGATAGTGGATATCAACTTGGGAATGGAGAAAGAACCGAGGATAGTCCACTGTGGTGATGATTGGAATCTTGTATTGAAGGCAACAACTTTCAAGATATTCTTGGAGTACAAGGATGTCTTCACATGGACATATAAGGATTTGAAAGGAATTCCACCTGATTTATGTGTCCATAAGATTACACTAATGCCTGGTGCTCAACCAGTAAGAAGGAGGCCATATAGAATGAATCCAAAGTATGCGGCATTGGTGAATGCGGAGATAGAAAAGATGTTGGAAGCAGGAATTATATTCAGGGTGACGAATAATGAATGGGTTTCATCGATAGTAATCACTTTGAATAAGGAAGTTGATAAGATAAGAATATGCATAGAATTCAGGAGTTTAAATATAGTAACCATTAAGGACCCTTTTCCTATTCCATTTATGGATTCTATCTTGGAAGAAGTTGCAGGGCATGAGATCTATTCATTTTTGGATGGATTTTTAGGATACAATCAGATCAACATCATTGAGGAGGATAAGCTAAAAACCACATTTGTTGTGGAGAATGGCATTTATGCGTACAATCGAATGCCATTTGGGCTCTGTAATGCCCCAACCACATTTCAGTGCATCATACTGTATATATTCGACCAATTGGCGATAGGGAATTTCAAAGCATTTTTGGATGATTGGTCTATTTATGGGAAGATCAAGGAGCATCTTCCAGCTCTTAGTGAATGCATGAGCAGGTGCAAAAATGCACAGATATCATTAAATCCAACAAAGTGTTTTTTGATGGTACCATTTGGGAAATTGTTAGGGCACATTGTGTGCAGTGAGGGATTGAAGACGGATCCAGATAAAATTTGGGTAATATTACATATGGAAGAGCCTTTTGATGTGAGTTCACTCAAAACCTTCCTGGGATCAATAGGATATTACCGAAGGTTTATCTGAAATTATGCACATGTGGCCTATCCATTAGATTCTTTGACAAAAAGTAATACTCCTTTTAGATGGACAGAGGAGCACCAGGGAGCTTTTGAGGAGTTAAAAGCTAAGTTGGTAAGCAGCCCGATCTTGGTGTTTTCGAGTTGGGATAAGGAATTCCATGTCCACGTTGATGCTTCAAACTTTGCAATTGGATGTGCATTGGCACAAGAAGGACAGTTTAAGTTGGATCAGTCGATTTTCTTTGCTAGTCGCATTTTTTCAAGGTCGAAAAGGAATTATAGTACAATAGAAAGGGAAGCTTTGGGGATGGTATATGCAGTTCAGAAGTTTAGGCATTACCTATTGGCAAACCCCTTTGCATTTTATGTTGATCATCAAGCATTGTTGTACTTAATAAATAAGCCAGTAATACAAGGATGAGTTAGTAGGTGGCTCGTCATGCTCCAAGAATTTGTATTTCGAGTTGTGGTGAGACCTGGCAAGAAGCATGTGATTGCAGACCAGTTGTCTCGAATACGATCAGGAGAGCCAGCAGGAACATGGGTTCCTGATGAATTCCCAGATGCATAGTTATTTGCCATCAATGTTGTGCCATCATGGTACAAGTTGGTTGGCCAGTATCTATCCACAAGGGAGTTGCCACAGGAGATGACGACAACCGAGAAGAAGAAAGTAATTATGAAGTCAGCACCTTTCCAGATAATAGCAGGATTGCTATACAAGATAGGAAGTGATGGTATCTTGAGGAGATGTGTAATGGAGGAAGAAGTTAAGATGGTATTGAAAGAATCCCATGCCGGTTTAGCAGGGGGACACATGGGACCAGATGCGACTGCAAGGAAAATATTGCTAGCAGGTCTATGGTGGCCCACATTGTATAATGATGCAAAAGAACACGTGAAAGCTTGCGATACTTGCTAGAGAGCAGGTAAACCTGTGAGGAGGGATTTTATGCCCTTACACCCATCACAGCCACAAGAGTTGTTTGAACATTGGGGCTTGGACTTCGTAGGACCATTCAAGACATCTCAAAGATGGAAATGTAGATATATCATAGTGGCAATGGAATACCTCACAAAATGGGTAGAAGCAAGAGCATTACCTGATAACTCTGCTAAGAGTACAACATGATTTTTGTACAAGTAGGTAATCACAAGATTTGGTATTCTTCTATGAATAATGAGTGATCATGGAGGACACTTCGTTAACGAGATTATCAAGATGCTGATGATAGAGTTTAAGATTTTACATTCATTGTCTAGTCCATACTACCCGAGAGCGAATGGGTAGGCAGAGGCAACTAATAAAGTCTTAGTATCGACTCTATATAAAACCTATGGGATAGAAGGAGAAGACTAGGAGGAAAGGTTACCATCCATTTTGTGGGCATATAGAACAAATTTTAAACCAACAATGGAACATACCCATTTCCAATTGATGTATGGTCAGGAAGCGGTGGTGCCAGTTGAGTTCTTGATACCAAGTTTGAGAGTTGCGGTAGAGCATCACTTGGGAGATCAGGAAATTTTGGAGGAATGACTGATGATGCTGATAAAGCTGGATGAAAGAAGAGTCATGGCACAGTGGGCAATCAAGGTAGCCCAGAAGAGATGAAAGGTGTGGCATGACAAGCATTTGAGAAAGTTAGAACTTAGTCCTGGAGACTTGGTTCTCAAGTTTAATGGTAAGAGGGAGATCAAGCCTGGGAAGCTGAAGATGCTATGGCTTGGCCCTTACAAGGTGATTGAAGCATTGGATAATGGAGCGGTCAGGTTACAGAACCTGAATGGGACAGAGGTACCCAACACTGTAAATGGCTCGAAGTTAAAGCCTTATAAAGTACAGTGTTCATTCATTACTTTGGAAGAAGTGGAATGAAGAAGACGAGTAGGTGCTCGAAATGAGGCTCCTCGTGAGCCAGGTCCCTCATGGGAAGAGCCATATTTGGGACTCGCTAGACTTTTTGTTGAGATGGAGGAGGCACAACCAATCATCGAACAACAGGAGTTGGCACCTGGACCAGACGAAAGAAGATGAGTGTGAGTACATATCAGATGGGTAGACGGGACCATAAGAGAGGGAGAAGAGTGGATCCCTCCAGCAAGAGAATATTATCAGGAGAGAGCACTATTACCAAGAGCTTTGGATAGGAGGTACCCATAGATAGAATGTAGGGAACTACCTCGACAACCGGAAGGATGAAGAAGGGTAAGACTGATAGTGCGTAACAAAGATAGAGTGGACACATTTGAGATGGAAATGCCAGAGGATGCTAGGGAGGATAGGCTAGAAGAAGAACTAGCAGGACTTTCCCCATTAGCTCAAGTAGGGCTATTGTAGCAGAGGATGAGAATGCAAACTCAACAATTGTAGGAAGAATATCAAATGCTACGGGGTCACAATGCGAGACTAAGAGCGCAAGTAATCCATGAATTGGATGACACCATACAAATATTGGATGAACAAAGAGCCATTAGATTACAAGATATTGGAAGTGAGCATGAGGAGGCTAAGGATTTAACTCCAAGAAATGGCAGAGGAAATGAAGGTGCAAGTACAAGTTCACCCCCTTCACTAAGTAGACAACCTATAGTAAATGAGGAGGTAGGAGTACTATGGCGAGATATAGAGGAAACCACCACATCACCTGAAGTGCATCACAATGTAGTAGATAGGGTAGATTCTAGTGATGGAGGAATGTCATGGTTGGTACGAGAGCCTAGTACAGATGAAGAGAAACCAGAGAATCCTCATAATCCATAGAGGGATCGAAGTATTCCAATCAGAACATTGAGACCGAGACAAGTTGAGGGAGTTCGAGAAGATAGATCCGAGAATCATACACAAGCATATGCAATAGCTCACCAACAACTACGAAGACAAAGGAGGGAAGTTCGATGATTGGAAAGAGTGATGTATTTGCCAATCGACTGGGCAGAATAGAGGGAAGAGAGTCGGACTGACTCTAGCTCTGAAATAGACTTCTTAGATGATTATAGAGCAGTATTGGCATCTTCATCCCCCCAACGATCCTTTGAGGAAAGAATATGGAGGTGTCATTTGGTACGAGCTGATAGGAGAGTTAGAACCTTACGCTAGTTGTCACCAAATAGAAGTCCACTAGCTAACATCGAGTTAGTAGAGATTACTCCTGATGACCATGGAGTAAGAGGAAGAATTGGACAAGGACCTATAAGAGGGAGAGGAAGAGGTAGACGACCAAAAAATTATGGGAATCTGAATGATGTTGTAATGGGAGGAGGTAGAGGACGAGGAATATTTTGACCCCCTACTCCTAGATGTCCAGGTGCTAGCCTGCTAGCTTGCTTGAACTGGGAAAGGAACCCACAGGATATACTTCGACTAAGAGGCATGTTACAAAATGCGGTAGGAAGGTGCACAGGGGGGCGACCACCCCTGAATCGACAAGGACCTCAATGGGAAGGAGGTAATTGGTGGTTACCCCGAGTAAGAGAAGAATCATCAGTAGTACAGGGAGGTTTCATGCCTAGAAGGAGTGGTAGGGGGAGATACCCACGTGGCCAAAACTTTGCTGGCAGGGGAAGGGTACAATTCGTAGATGGTGGAAACCTAGGCCAACAAAGGACCCGATCACCGAGTTTGGAGCCAAAAATGATCCAGGGAGATAGCCGAAGAAGTCGCTCAAATGATAGTAGAGTGGTAAGGACACCACCCCCTCGGGATCAACTACCTGGATGGTGAGAAGAAGGCCTACCAGGAGATGAGACTCCAATTTGCCGATGTACAATACAAAATTGTACACATTGTGGAAGGGCAAATGAACGGGCAGCAACATCGTAGGCAGGGACCAGTCAAGTAGAGGTACAAGAGAATGCTGCTAACCGAAATGTGATGGTCGAACCTCGAGGCCAAGACTGGGATGGGGTCGTACAGGTGAATGTCACTGTACGATTACCCAGAAGGTAAGTATGATTAGAATAGGAATGAAAAAAAAAGAAAAAAAAATGATGATGAAAAAAAAAATTATGTGCCTTGGTTGTGAAAATCCCTCGGGACGCAATTAAGAAGGGCGAGGTTGAAAACCGGAAATGACGACCTCTCCATAGAGAAAGCAAAAATTTTCTCTAAGTTATGAAATCGTACAGCAAGGAAATCATACAAAAGAGAATCGTACAAAGCAAGATTGACCTACAAATCATACAGGAGGTCGTACGGTATGATCTAGACCGTACAGTGTACGATTTGCCAACTAACTCATTAAATGCGGCATGCAAAAAAAGCAACGGTTGGAGGAAAATTAGGGGGAAAAAGACAAAATTTGAATTTTCGCTGAGTTGTCAGTCATCCAATAGCCCAACTGGGAAATTGCATGCAAATTGGTGCCTTTGTGATTTAAATTTTAGGGTTTTTCTAGGGTTTTGGAGGATTTCTTTAAATAGGAAGAGATTTTACCCATTTTTTTTCACCAAGTAAGAAAAGCACAAGAATTCAAATTTTTTCCAGGAGATTGAAGCGAAGAAGCGTACGATTTAGAACTTGAACTGCATGGGCGAAGATTTTTCATGGATTTTCTAAAGATTGCAGACCCATCATAATTTGTACCAGGGCGTTCTTCTTCACTTTGAACAATTTTAACCCGAGAAGAGAGAAATTAGGGTTTCTCCAGCAAAAAGGGGAGGAAATTCATGTTAATTGCAGCTAGAGACGTCAAAATACGTCAGCATACGGATTCTGAGTAGGGAAATTGCACATTAAAGCCGAGAAAGCTACGATTGGTGGTGGAAATTGGTGGATTGGCAAGGAAATAGGAGATTGAAATCCTAAATAGTTACGGATCTAGAAAAGACGGGCTGAGAAGCATGAGAAAAGGACCGTACAACCATACCAGAGCGCCAAGAATTCATCAAGTTGAGAGAAATTGCATCGGGAGAAAAGGAGTTAATGGTCTATTGTGAAAACTCAGGGAAAGGTAGATCGGGCCATTTTAGCAACTGGGTCGGTGTTGGAATTGTGGAAGGAGGCCGAAATCCTGATATTTTTTAGCATAAGGGTTTGTGCAGATGTATTGTATGATTTTGGGCTGCATCGTACGATTTTCAGGGAAAAGAGCACAAGTTGGGTGCTTATTTTACCATTTTTGGTAGTTTTTTAGCATATCGTATGGAACCGTATGAAATCGTACCAGTTTTAAAGGGGAGGGCAGCCAGTAGGAAGTAGTGTATGGAGTATTGGTGCCCTGTATGGTTTTGAAGTCATCATGGTATGATTTGCCAAAAAAGTAACCGTTGGAGGAGTGACGGAGATGGAAGGAAAAATTATCGAAGGGTGTACGATTTGGGAGGAAGTAAAGAAAAGCAAGATCATACATGGTACGTAGAATCATACATAGTATGCTTTTACGAAGAGTTGTATGATTTTGGATACGTTTTTTATTGCGGAGAAGCGAGTGGAGCAATCGGTGAGATGTTGAAGGAATGATATCAACAGAGGAGTTTGGACGCCGATTGAGGTGGATTGCAGCCAACAAGGTGGAGAGATCACCAGGGCCACTCCATGAGAGAGAGGCATCCTCATGATAGTACTTTGGGCATCAATTTTAGTCCCATGATAGGTGTGGTAATCGTCCGTGGAGAAGAGGAGGACAGAGGCCATGGAGGAGACAAGGCCATTGGCGAGCGCATTTGAATAGAACGCCACCAAGGTACAGAGCGACAAGAATGGTGCACGTCACTACCTCATGGAGGGAGTTGAGGAGTGAAGTACATGTACCACAATAGGAAGAACACCTGAGTAGTGGATAGGAAGAATGCCAGGTGGAATTGAAAAATATGGTATTTGTACAGCATGGGGTAGAAGCATGCAGGAAATGGTGGAACGATGAGAAGAATAAATCTCATCCATGGAAGAAATAGTTTGAGAATGTGCAGGTGGTGGTCATTGCATAGATTCCACCATTTCACAAGACATTTTTTGAGAACTATCTTCTCCAGATAGTTCAGGCTTATGATGCATCAACAAGGACGACCTACGTCAATGTAGGTAGGAGATCAGTGAAGGTTGAAGTGTCGATGGAGGCATTCAGGAAAAATTTTGGGCTACCAACGGAGGGTATGGAGATAGTAAAGAAACTGGTAGACCCTATTGAAGCATACCGCCTGGTCACTACTTTGATGACTATCAAATCACTGACAGAGGCTAAGATTTTTGGTGCAGGGATGCATGGAATAAAATAGAGCCACTTACGAGATGAACACTGGGCTTGCGCAATGAACACAGTCATGGCTCGACTGTCAGGGGACATAAGGATGGCTGAGATGCCTATGTGGATGGCCCAGTACATAGAAGGTATTACCCAAGGGATTTTGTATGATTGGGGTACCTATCTGGAGCGAAGAATGCATGAAGCATTGATGAAGAGACCGAAGAACTTTGGGATGGCCTTTCAGGCTATTGGTTTGCTTCTCAATGTAGTGACGGAAGCAGGGATGACATTCCCAGGGTTGACGCAGCCTAGGGAGATTAGGCCAGATCAACCAACTATACTGAAATGGGTAAATACTGTACCCATAGCCAAGGTGACTCCGGAGAAACCATGGACATGGAGTGAGCGACACAAGAGTGAAGCTCAAGAAGATACTTCTCCAGAGAAGGATGTCGATGTACATCATCGGAGGAAACACCCAAGATGGTTGGAGCCAGAATTGGAACAATCGGTACCTGCTAGAAGGCAGCAGGAGCAGCCTCTCAAGAAAGAAAGGGAGAGTAGTCCGATTCAGATCAGGACGAGAAGGCAGAGAGAGAGGATGGCAGGAAAACCATCTCCCAAAGTATGGAGAATGGAAGAGTCAGATTCAGAAGTGACGGAGCTGGATGAAGTGTATTGGGTAGAGGCAGAGAAAATAGTACGCTCATCAAAAATTTTCTCTCAATATGAGAATATGGATGCCTCTGACTTCTTTAGAGGATTTGAGGTAGGGCACGATGGATTGGCCACTACCCAAGAGGAAGCAGTAGTAGAGCTGAAGAAGAAGACGTGATACAGATTTGTATCAGGAGGCTCTAGCAGACATGAAGTCTCGGAGAAGGAAGTGCCACAAGAAAGTGAAGCACTTGTTTCCCCGAAGGTCACAATGGAGGATGCACAGAAGCTGCAGGAGGAAAGAGTGGTAGAAGAGCAACAAGTGGAGGGCAAGGAGGAAGGTCGAGACAATACGGAGGAGCCACAGGGAGGCTCATCTGGAGCAGAGAAGGCTCAGGGATAGGACGAGCAACGATCTCAGGAAGAGATCATAAACATTGTAGATAACAAGGGGGAGGAGGAACAAGAGAAATAGTCTCCACCTCAAGAAAATATTGATACCGAGAGAGCACTTAGAGAGCTTGGAGGAAGCTCTAGCCACCTTAGAGAAGAAGACAAACTGAGGACTCCTTCAGAGGAAGAATGATAGGGAATGCAATCCAGTTATCTCTTGGAGATACCATGGTTCGAAATAATTACGATGAAAGAGGAGGCACGAGGTGTAGAGGATAAGGTGGAGCACTTCTTCAGTCAATTAGGCCATGTGATGAATAGTGCAAGAATGACATTTTGTATTGGCCATGTAGGAGAATTGGCATTGTGGGAACAACAAGTGTCTCTCGAGTTGGAGCGTATAACGAAATGGGTGATTAGTGCGGAGCGGATAAAGAAGACAGAAGAGATCCATGCACAACATCCATGGAGGTTACCCAGGGAAGAGGTAACAATGATGTTGGGAAGAGAAGACTTGCCAGAAGGGATGGTCACAAACTATAGGAGGGACCCGAGGATTTACCTGGATAGAGTGAGTCATCCAACCTGCCCAACCAATATGACAGATGTGGAGTATAGACGGGTTGCCACAGGTGTGTCCATTACCCTATGGAAGTTGAACTTCCTGACTCATTGGATAGAGTGGCTGAGCGTTGGGTTGACAGAAATCCATCGACTCAAGGAGGCGCAAGTAGAGGAGACTGCAGCCACTCAAAAGGAATTGGCCGTAATGGAGGAAGAACTACAAAAAAGTAGGGCAGCGATAGAAGAAAAGATAAGGAAGTTGGAGGAGGATCTGTTGGGTTTTAGAATAGATTCTGAAGCCAAGATTACAACGCTTGAGGAAGAGAAGCGACAGATCGCTCAGACGGCAGAAGACAGGATCAAGGAGTTGGAGGCACAACTCAAAGCAAAGGATGAGCAGATGTCAGCTCAGTTGGCCAAGAAAGATAAGCAAATAGCTATGCAGGCCAAGCAGATAGAGGAATTGACGATGGATGACAAGAAGCTCAATGAGATGGTCTTGGACAAGCAGGATCAAATAAGGACCAAGGAAGACCAGATACGAGCTCTCGAAGCTGACATCGAGCATCACTTGAAAATGATTGATGAGAAGAATGAAGAGCTTCAAGCGGCTGCTAGAGCAGAGGCTCATTGGAAAGATAAGTTGTCAAAGAGTGCCTCCGATCGAGAGAAATAGATGATGGACTTCGTGAAAGCCACCGAGGAAAAGGCTAACCTTCATGGAGCCAAAGCCGTCGAGATGGGGAGCTACGCAGCCAAGCTAAAAAATGAGAGAGAAATGTACAAGACCCAAGTCAAGGACTTGGAGGCTGAGGTAGCTCGACTGGAAACATTATAGAAGAAGTAGAACGAGTCGTCGAGGATGCCAACTCAAATAAAGGGGAGGGCAGATGTAGGCAACAAATCCACCTCCCAGAGAAAGAAGAAGTGATTTGCTAAAGTTTTGACTATTTTGGAGATGATTTGCTCCAGTTTTGTGAAACCGTACAGTAGGGAGCAAATCATACATAAGATCGTACAACTGAAGTGGCAAACCATACAGAGCAGTGGCAAATCATACATGGCACACCGAAATGCAATGAGATGCAAAGGAAATGTAATTTCGGGATGAAATGTCGCATGGATTTGCTAACCTAAGGTGTAAACTTAGGAAAAGGCCAAAATAATGTATTCAATTGTAATTGGGCAGTTGTGAATAACGGATTGTCTCAGGAACCACTTTGGAACGGCCTGGGCAATGTTATATAAGGCCCCATTTTCAAATTTATGGGTCTGGCTACTAGTTTACTGGTTCATAGTTGTTAGGATAGAGAGTTAGCCATATTTTTGAGTTATTGCTATAGTATGGATAGAGTTTCCACATTGTACTGAGTTGATCACCATTAATAATAAAGAACAGACGTTGTGGATGACAGTGTACGATCCTGTGTGTATGGTTGATGCATTGTGGATGATTATTGTGTGATTGAGTTTCTTCCTTATTGTCATATGTTAGTTTTAGGCTTCATTGCAGGTTGTGAGCAGATTGCTATTGGTGGGAATCATGGAGAATGATCTAGGAGCATGAGGACATTTTCAAGGATGTATTGAAGCAGACTGTATGATTTTTGGGCGTAATTGCTTGAACGGAATCACTTATAATCCCGGATTGGATGCTTTGCTTGTGTGTGGAATCATCTTGTTTGGACTGTTAAAACCTTACAAAACCTTCTAGAGAGAGATTGGAGCAGAAGAGCATTGCAAATACTATCTTGTTGTACCTTTGGATCATACAGATCGTACATCGTACAAATCGTACACAAAATCCTTACCCGATTTGGTAAAATAGGTGATTGATAGAAACTTACCCGATTTGGCAGTTTTGGTAATCGGCTTGAACGATTACAAAACTATGTATGACAGCCTCCAAAACAACATCCGTCAGTTTTTCTGAGTGCAAGATCATACCATCTTGGCCACTGTATGATCTCAGATCATACAATGTATGTGTGGAAGGTCGTACAAGAGATTGACAATCCGTACGAGGGTAGTTCGGGTACTTGGAAGATTGTTCGATTTGGTACTTAAGATCAAGCTCATCCTAGGGATTATTCTGACCATCGAAAGATACCTCCCCACTGGGAATACTCCACCACTGTGTTACATTATATATATAGCTAATGGATTTGCAACTTGATAAACAATAGAATCTGATATTACCAAGTTTAGTAGAATGCCTTATGACTCCCTAGTATGAATTGGACAAGATATTAAGTGCTTTTGAGAGATATAGTTCAATCTTGGTTGATTTTGTAAAGTTATGAAAATGCTAAAAATCAACTTCTATTGTCCTTATTGCTCCTATTGAACTAAGCACTTTTTCTAGATATCAAGAGGTTTTTAATGTTGGATATTTTGTCTCTATTTGAGAGGATTTGAGACAAGTAAATATTATAATGTCCAACCTTTATATGATATTGATAAACCTCTTATAATGGCCCTTTGGAATTTGATTTCAATTTTTCTAATTTCCAATAAATCAATTTGTAGTAGTAGACCTTATGACTCCCAACTTTAGAAAATTAGAAAAGATAATAATATTTGCAAAATATTTAAATGATTCAACCTAAGTAGAAGGCCTTATATCTCCTAGGTTAATTTGAAAATAGTATTCTGATTTTTAGGTAAGTTATCTCCTATGTCTTTGCTTTCTCAATATTAAAATTTAATCCATAAAAATATAACCTTATAACTCCAATGTTTGAAAGTAATATTAATGAGATATTTTTCTTACCTTAGCCCTCTTAACTTCACACTTGGATGGTGCTGATTTGGCTGAAGTATGATAGTCCTCTACGTACCCTTTCTACGGTGCTTGATTTGATGAGGCTGAGGAAACAAGTGTGGTATGGCTGTTGGGCTTCTTTGTTGATGCTTGGAGAGTAGATGTTGGTCCTTTCAATGGAGTCTTTAATACTCCTATGTTCTCCTTCTTCCATGCTTGTTATGGCTATCGAGCTTCTGCATCAATGCTAGGAGAATAAATGATGGACCTTTCAATGGAGTCTTTAATGCTCCTATTCTCTCCTTCTTCCACGTTGTGGATTTATTAGACTATGCTTGCTTTTCACACTCTGTGGATGTTGGACATGAATGCTATCTCTTCGTTTCTCTACGTTGCATATATGGGTAGTCTTTGGTGGATAAATGGCACTCAATTTGCTTAGTAACGCTGCCTCCTCTTCTTGTAATGTTGCTCTGCCAGTTGGGTAGTCTTTGAAGGACAAGTGGCACTCGATTTGCTTAGTAATACTACCTCCTCTTCTTGTAACGTTGCTCTGCCAGCTGTTACGTATCCTTCTTGCTTGAGCGCTCTCAACGTTCATCTCTTGAGCGTTAGAGAAATGATAGCCATGAGGGAATAATGTGCCAAGTGGCACTCAACCCTTTTGCATGGAGTTTCCTATGTAACACCTCCAAGAAGGAGATTATAACTCCTTCCAAGTCTTTCTCCTTAGCTTGCATCAATTTCTTGGAGAGCAAGCAATGTATTTCCTTCTGCAGGTGATCTATGAGCCATCTTGGAGCTTGGGATGAAGATGTGGTAGCTCTCTTGCTACCCTTTGTTGATGCTACTCTCAACGTAGCATCTGCCTTGCTACTGTGCACTTATCCCTATGTTGTGCTCCCTATTCATGATGATAGAGGTGAAGCTTGATGCTTCTAAATGCTGCAATATGCTCTATATTTTATTTTACATAGATAGCTTTACTGCCTTGCTTGTAATTTATGTAAATATGCATGATAGAATTTCTTTGGCTCCTTTAGCTTACGTAAGTAGCCTTTGAGAGGCTTGCTGTCATTTACGTAAAGCTTCCTTTGACTGCAGGTTCAATGCTAGAGAGAATGCCCTTTCGGTGATGGAGAACGTTCGATATTTTGGCCCTTCCTTTGGCCTTTCCTTTGGCTACTTCTTCCCTGTACCTATTGTGCCTATTGTGGCACCTTTAAATCTGCTCCTTTACCTGCGTTTGATGTAATGTAGAAGTGCAAAACCATGTAATATAGAATCCTTATATTGCACCTTTTCCTTGCACTCTTTTGTAGGTCTAAGATTCTTATTTTTGTAGCAGATTGATGAGTGCAAGAAGAGGGTTTTAAGGAAGTCTCTTTGGCTAGACTCCTTACCCTTTTTTCTTGGATGATTGATGGTGAATCCAAGCCTTGTAAATGTTGTAGAACAGAAGCTTTCTTTTAGTTGCACTAACCCTAAGTGCTTGGATTTGAGACTCACCAAGTCTCAATCTTAGAAGCTTCTTTTTGGTTAGATTTTTTTTCCTTTTTCCTTTGCTTGTACTAACCAATTTTGGTGGCTTCTGTTGGCCACTCTGAGTTGCAGGTTTCTATGCTTTAAAAAAGTGTCTTTAGACACTTGATCCGAACTAGATTTTGTAGCCTTTATTTCAAAGCACAAAACTAATTTCTTTTGAGAGTAATAATAGTGCAAATAGCTCTAATAGATTCTACTTTTAATGCACTAACAAATTACACCTTATCACTCCAATATACTCTCAAGAAAATGCACTTAATCAATTCATTGCAACTAATCAAGAATAATCTCAAATGAACCTTCAAGATTTATTCTGTAAATTCCTTACAAGAAAGATATTAGGAGATAGTCTTCTTTTGCTTTCCAAAGTAGATAATAGGCTAGTTGATAGATTATTAAAAATTCTAAAATCTAATCAACTCCTAATGTGCAAATGAACCTTAAAAATAATATTTCTTTTTGCACACTTGAAGACTGTAATACAAATATCCTTTTTGCAACTTTAATCAGGATGAAGGTGCTTTAATAAATCTGATAAGTAATTCACCTAATGAATCTACTTGCACCAATAGTTGCATACCTTTTTCTAAATGCTTTTGTAGCTCCTTTTCTGCTTCTATAGAGGATGTAGATCTTGGTGCCTAAGAACACCAAGTTGCTGCCTTGAATAGGATATTGCAGCTCTTTGTAGACTATTTTTGAATAATTCCTTCTTCACCAATTTGATGGTCTCAAAATTTCTTTCACGAGCCTAGGATTTGGTGACTTTGATCTCCTCTTGTAATATCCTCCTTCTATTGTAGATTTGGAGAAGTTTGTATCTCTGAAGTAGTGACCTCTTTCTGTAGGAGGTAATATTCAAATCTCTTGGATTTGATAAGCATCTTCTACTTTCAAGTCTTCTTGTAAAATTTTGACTTCAAGCAGGATCTTCTCCTCAAGATTTTAAATGTCTTGAGGTCTTCATTGGATTCTTCTTCTACTCGGATTTGGCACTCCTTGCCAAATTCTCCTCCTCTTGGGCTTGTTGTCGGATGGCGACAATTATCCCAAGTCCTTCACTATCATGGGCTTCTCCTTGGTAGTGGATTTCTCCAGTGAGTTCTTCTTTGAGGATTTCTTCAACAAGGCTCTCCTAGCCTTTTACTGGATGCTCATCGAGACCTAGTCAAGGTATTTGATCTTGCAACTTCTCCTGGTCTTCCTAGAGATCTTATCTTCAACCTTCTACTTCTGGAAGTGTTGGTGTTGAGATATTCTCCTGGATCTCTAATTTTGCTACTTCTGGATATGAGCAGGACTCTCCTAGTCCTTCTTCTTCTTCCTGGCCTGGAAGTTCTTCAATGAGATCTCCTCCTGATCTCCTTTTTGCTTCAGGTACTAGATTGATTTTGAAGAAGCTTTTCTTCCTAAATTTCTTGTAGGAAGCTTTCCCGACTTATTGGATCACCTATACCTGCAACAAAAATATTAGTACTAAAATATTCTTCTGAATTAGATCCTTTCCTCTAGAATATTCTTCAGGATAAAAGGCATCTAAGGCCTATTTTAGTATCAAGACTTCTATGGCCTATTCTTCAATGTCAAGGCTTCTATGGCCTTTTTATCTAGATCAAGGCTTCTATGGCCTTTTCTTCTATATCAAGGCTTCTATGGCCTTTCCTTCTGTATCAAGGCTACTATGGCCTTTTATTCTGGTGAAGTTCTTCAATCTATCAATGGAGATCTCCTATCTCCAGACTTCACCATGATTATTTTCCAGAAGATTCTTCTGAAGTATTCTCCCTTCTACAACAACTAATCTCTGCACTATGAAGGCACTCCGACCTTCGGGTAATGAAGTTGAGGTCTCCTAGATTTCTATTGTAGGAGGTATCCCAATCATCTGAGTATTAATTCCCTACAAAAAGAAACTTTCAGGTAAGTATTTCTAGATCTCTTAGCTTCACTAGTTGATTCATCAACCTAGTGGATCAAACGTTGAGTCCTAGTCTTCATGAGTTTTCCTTCAACTCTGTGGAAAGACTCTAGCCCTATGCAATCTCAGTATTTCTAAAACTAAGATTTCAGTCCTCACTTGTAACTCTCCCTAATTCTACCACCTAGACTCTTCTAAGAAATTTTGATAGTGATTGGTCCAATGGCGCATCAGGTTCTCAAAAAACTCAGGATCAAATAATGGTGGTTCCCTCTAGACCTATTGTGGCTTGATCTACCATAGCTCTGATACCACTGTTAGATTTTGATACCACATACATTGGGAGATACCATTCACAAGATGTAAAAAGAAATAAAATAGATCTATGAGATGATTGAAATATGCTATAAATAGAAATGGCAAAAATATTACAATAGTAGCAATGGAGGAAATGGGCACTCCATAAGATATGCTACTACTCCATGAGGGAGCTCTAAGCTTATAGCTCACACACACTACCCTACTACCTATCTACCACACACTCACTATGATGCTGCTCTACCTTCTATTCTATGATCTATCTATGGCCATTATATAGGAAGATAAGTTCCTTGGCCGACACTCTATCTAGTTGTACAAGTGGACACCTTGCACATTACAACTTGCACATTGACACTTGTGCATTTATTACATTGCATGAAGTAATTAGATAACTTCCCCCTAAAGTAACCTAATGTCCTAAGTATGTACCAAGGAAGGTACATTTACATGATCCAAATAATGTAATATGCTCTATTTTCTAACACCTCCAACATGGGCCAAGTTCACTTTCAACAACCTGCATTTAACCCTCCCTTAGGGAATCTAGGGGTATTGCACAACAATAATCCTGACATGCAAAGCTTGAAAAATGTGGTGAAATAATTGGTATTAAGAGTGGATATGATTCAACCTCCAAGTTTCACCTACAATTATAAGAAAATGTGCAATCAGCCCTTAGAACCTATTATTGCTTCTAGGCCCTATCCTAAGAATTTTCCAATGCTGGTTTTACCTATTTATAAGGAAATAAAGGACCTAATTGAACATTTAAGGATGTTTAGGACAACATGTCATGATATTATATATGATGACATGTTTTTACTAAATATGTGTTCCCTAAGAGCCTTGGTGGTATGGCATTGTAATCGTATTATCAACTGCCTCATTATTATTTGAGGAATTTTGAAGAGACAATATAATTGTTTGTTTAGCAATTCAAATATTATGTTGATAAAAATATGACTATGAAATATGTTTATATGTTGAAACAAGGTAGAGATGATTTTTTTTAGAATTCTTATCTCATTGGAGAAGTTTAGTTGTATGGTTATGATATACCTTGCCTCCTCGATATATGTTAGAGATATTTATCAATTTTTTTATAGAAAATATCATATGAATTGGAAACAAAAATGATTACCTATTTTGACCAAGCAATAGATATGGAAAGAAGGGTAGAGAAAGCCCTTTCGAAGAGGTTAAATAAAGCCAAAGAAATAGTAAGATAGGACAATGAAATCTCAATATAAAAACAAGCATGTAGTTGGTGATGCGGTAGCGGATATTAGACATATCAATAGTGTTTCTAACACCTTGCAAATGATGGTACTTAGAAAACCTCAAAAAACCCCACCAAGGATTTTTTTACAATAATAAACCAACCTATTTTGTTGGTCCTAAAGTAGCTCTTGGAAGCTCACATGATAAATTTACCTCCCATATGACAACTTGATACCATAGCTAATTGGTATAAGCTTGGTCAACATTGTAAATATCATAGAGTGGAGGGGCACATGACAAATTCATGTAAGAGGTTGAAACATGTGGTTTAAGACTTAATTGATGCAGCTTGCCTTGTTATAGAGGGTTCTCAACCTAGTCTTCCAACAAACAATCAACCTCTTGTAGGCCCAAAATGGCCACATCCTTATAAAATATTAAATTTTTTATTCTAAGGTATGAAATATCTATTCTGCTGAGGTCATAGAGTATTTTGGAGTGGATCCATGACAAGAGTTCTCCAATCCCCTCAAAACTTAGTTTTTTTTTGCCATAACAAGCTAAGAACTTGATTTTTCCTTGTGCCTAGTGTATTTGGTAGTGTATTTCAATTCGGGTTCCAATCCACAAAAATTTTGAGCTTTGCTAATGTTAGCACAATAAAAAGTATAAAATGGCAATTACTTTTTGTTTTGCGCACTCCAGTGACTAAGTGTCGATAAGCTCAATTCTGCTAAGTTCCAAGACTAAGCTAGAGTGGAATGTCAACATAAAGGTCAAAAGCATGGTAAAGGTTACAGAATGGCAACAAAGACTATTTACACTACTTCCAATGCAGATTGGTGATTCCACAATCCAACTAATTTAAATGTTGATGTCAACATATTTTTATGTAGATTGCAATTTTTTTTATGTCATAGAAGAGAGAAGAAAGAAAGCTAAGTAATGGATTGACAATAAAATTCATTCTGCTTGCAACTCAGTATATTTTTTGCCAAAATTTGATTCCACTAGCCGAGGCTACCCAAGCTGACGTCAAGCATTTAAAAAGTGTGGAATGATGTCTTGTTCCTTCCCCACCAATTTGTAGAGAATTTTTAAGATTAAATCATAGTCATCTCTTAAGAGAATCAACAACTAAGATTTTGTAGACATTATTTGAGGTATACAAAGGTAGACTCTTACTGAATCAGAGAACAACCAGTTTGAAGCGGGAAGGTGAAGCATTTGAGGGTTTTTCAAGAACAAGAACTAGAGCAGTTACAGATCTACAGTGGAATTATATTTTAAAGAACACTAAATGGTCCAGATCGAGTTTCCAATGGTCTGAGGTCCAACTGCCATTACTGGACTAGAAGGTTGTAGAGTCGAGCTGCCATGGTAGATTGCTTCAAGTGGATTTCCTAGACTCCACCAATGAATGAGTTGATGCCAGAAAAGTTCTTTGTTGAGTTGTTAAAATTTTAATCTTTGTAATGTCTCCTTCAAATATTTCATTTGTAAACTATAAATAGAGGTTGAACCCTTAGTTTTTAGGGTCGGATCTAGTGCGTTTGCTTGCCCTACTATAAATATTCTTTGCAAACTAATGGAAGGAGCATTACTCTAATTTTTGACTCAAGACATGTTATCTTTGCTATATTTTGATTAAGAGGTTTGAATCTATGAATTGCATTTCTATCAATACTGTAATGGTTAGTTCATTTCATTTTATTGAATTACTAGTTGTAAAGGTAGTTGAAATCTGTTCATAGTTAGATCAGTGTTGATAGAAATTTTATTTTTGCTAAATATGATTATTGGTATATTCTTCTAAATTGGATTATCAATATATTAGATATTGGAATTGCTTTCTACAACATATCTTCGTTTTATGCTTTAATATATGAAGATTTCATTTTTTTGGGTGCTTCTAATCTTGAGTGATGAAACACTGGAAATAGTTTGTTAAAGGTTTCTACTATAGATGCCTATGTTGTTAGCCTATCCGTCCACTATTAATGCACATTTATTTAACCCTAAACCTTTTCTAACCCTATTCTTCAAACCCTTATTGCACTTTTATTATGTCAAAACCTTACTAAGTTAACAAGGAACGAACCTACTCTAGAGGTTGGATTGAAATTATTTTTGGTCCATCCAATGTTGAGTGTTGAGTTGTGACTATCAGGTGCAAGCCTGGATAGAAAATTAGAAGATAGACAGTTGTAGTGTCAAGTAAAACTTGATGTCAATTTGGTGCCCAACACCTCCTACCCAACAAGCACCCATAACTAATAAAGACATGGGTATCTTCCAATATACCTTACCTAAGCATGGGAAACATATAGCTAATCAAGTGTCATACCATAATGTGCCACCTACCTACAATAATATGGTTGGTATGATAACATCAACCACAAGACAACAAGCTCAAGCTCAACTGACTCAACAATATCGATAGGAGATGAGTTCTACATCCAAACAACCTTCAAAACCACCCTTAGTTTTGAAGAGTAGCCAAAAAAGGAGCACGAGAGTAGAAAACCCACCTTTAGCGTTGAAACCTCAACCTAAAGTATCCTTCGACATTCAAAAATAGTTAGCTAGTACCCCAACCAAGATCTCCCTCTTAAATCTTTTGCAAACTTCTCCTATTCATAGGGAAGCCTTATTGAAGCTTCTAAGTCAATAATATACCCCTCAATACATTTCCCTTAGCACTTTAGCTGATGTTGTAGGTTCCTTTGAGATACATCAGATTACATTTTTGGATGATGATATTCCTTCCTCATACTTGTGAGGGTATTCTTCCCTCTACATTACTGCATATATTGGAGAAACATTTATCAAGTGAATTTTAATAGGTAATGGTTCCTCCATAAATCTATGCACTTATCTATTTTTCCAAAATTTTGGATTAGAAGAGGAATATTTAATCAAATACGATGTTATTATCAAAGAGTCCACTATAAGAGTCAAGGGTGAAGAATGGGTCGGGTATATACTCAAGCTTTGCCTATGGGTGGAGCTATCCTAAAACCCCACCCAAGGGCTGGGTGGGAGCTTGCACCAATAACAAAGGGTGGAATTATTGTAAATTTTTTCTTGCAAAAATAAAGGAAACTTTCACCCATCAGAGGGTGGAACTTTAGGAGGCATTCAAGGTGGGGTTATGGTAGACCTCGACCTGTCAAGAGGGCATAAATATGAAGTAGAAGGCTGGGAAAAAATGTTGAGGGTGGAAATTTGGGAAACTAGCAGGGCAAACCTTCCCCAAAACCCCACCCAATCATAAATGATACATAAAGTGATGTGATACCCATACCCTCCATGTAAGAATTGTTGCCCACCAAGAAGAAACATAAGGATCTCCCACCATGAGCATTAATGACCACAATTGCTATAGTACAAAGGAACAAAAAGCACGAGGGGAGGGGATTTCAAACTACTCTAACTTGTCGATCGAATGAAAGGGCAAAGTAGATAGGAATTTATGACCTGATGGGAATTTTAGAGTGATCAAAGGATCATATTAATGCAGAAGCACTTAACTCCTCCCAAAAAATTGCTATTTTTCCAAGGAGCAGAGTATCAGTTGAACGTATGTATACTTCAATGCTATCTTCCTGCCTAACATCATTAATGAATGTAATTTAATTTTATTGTAATATTTCTATAAATATTGGGATGGTAGAAGTCCCAAGGGTAACTCTTTGGCCATTGTAATTTATATGTAAATTTCCTCTTCTCTTAATGAATGCAAGCATACTATTATTTGGTCTCTGATTAAGCTTTCACATCTTTTTCTATGTTTGACTTGAATGCTTATTTCTACTTTTTCTGTCTAAGTAGATCTCATTTAATTCTACTATCTGGATTTCATGAATTTTACTTGGTGGTTATGGAATTTGCATTGTCATTGGGTTGGGGTTAATTTCTACTAAAGCTGATCAACTAAGAGTGCTCTAATTTTGAATCCTAGATTTCATGCACCTATCCACTGGTTATAGAATTCACCTTTGGACTCACTGCATTGAATTGTTGAGTGAGGGCTAGGTTCGTTGATCTATTACATGGTATGCTTGTGTTTCTAAAGGTGTTGTTGAACATACCTATATATTGATGTAGCCATAACCCATACTTGTGAATTCTAGCTATGACCTCATTTTAATATTTTATCCACTCCCCTTTTACCCCATTTTAGTCTTAGGCATGAGTAGCTAGGACCTCCCTAAAAGAAAATGGCCTTATCTGAATATCAACCACCCTACAATGACCATTCTATGTTGGTGTTGGTCCACCCTATAGGTGTTGGATATATGACCAATAGTTTTTTGCAACTCTATTAGGGAACTCATATTCTCTCCATGTTTAAGGAAATGAAATTTTGGTGATACTCTAGTTTACCCAAATCTTAGAAAATCACATGGTGACACCTTTGAGAAAAATATCCAGATCCTATGATCAGTTGCCTATTCAAATATTTAAAAAATTTAAACATCCTAGAGGACTCAAGATTTAATGAGTAGTCTTGACCTCATTGGCAAAGAAAGTATGCTCATTTGGTGACTTTGAATTTGAAGCAAAATTTGGAATCCTTGAGGAGTAGTACCATAATGGCTCAACTCTATCCTCAATGGAATGATGTGGGCCCCCTTAACCTCCTTGATCGACATGATATCCTCAAGGTTACTCTCAGCACCTTACAAAAACACAATGGCATTAGAGGTGTTGTGGGTGAGCACCTTGAGGATATGGCTTCTCTAGTTATCATCCATAATATCACACATGAATATGTGATGGTCAATCTACTTGTTGTTTCTTTGGAGGGCAGAGCATTGCTCTAGTACAAAACCTTGCAGCATGGGAGTATTTCTACATGGGTAAGCTTAGCCAAGCCTCTCCTAGATATGTTTGGAGGACTTGAGGATATTTTCTAGCTATTAACTCAGTTCTCATTTATCAAGAGGAACCCTCTTGAAAGTGTATCAAAATTCAATGTCCAATTTGAGATGAGTTGGAAAAGAATTCCATATCAACTCCTCTCATCCTCTACCCAAGCATATCTATACTATATACAAACCTTCAATTTTGATATTGGTCTCCTTATACATCAATCTAGGGAAAATTGAATTCGTCAACTTTACGAGGAGGCTATTGGAGCTAAGCGGATGCTGACAGGGAAGTTGTTGCTACTTTGATATTGCACAAGCCCCTATCCTACAAGGCAAGTTCCAGGTCAAGCAGTAGGTCCACATCAAGGAGAGGACTATTTTGACATCCATACACCTAATAAAAACTTAGCAAATCAATCTCAAATCCAATAATATCCATGGGACAATGGTATGGATGCATGCAATTAGATGCAAGGTCCAATGACCATGGAGGAGCTTGTAACATGACTAACACAACAAGTCAGTCTAAAAAAGGAGTAGCATCAGAGTCTGTTCCTTGACATATCACCACCAAGAAGGTGGAATGAGGTGGAAAGAATAGTGGACACATTGATTTCTGATGGCCTGAGTCCCAAGGCACTCAGGTAAGGCAAAACAATTAATAATTGTGATTTAATTGCAATTATGAACCATTATGGTTGGTGCCATATGGAATACAAGCGGTAGCTAAAATTCAATGAAATATAGTTTGATCATTGTAGATTCACGAGATGACTTGCATGAACATCCTTGGCATAGGCATGCTTTCCATACCATATTTTTGTGTAAATATGCATCAAATAAATAAGGGTGCATCAAACATGCATATGCACCTGTGGTTGGCATCATCCTACATCAAATGGCAATAGGTGGTTAGTCTCAATATTGACAAATTGGAACTAGGAACGTCAGGGAGGCTTATGAAGCCTTTTATTTTATTTTGTTTCCTCATTTTATTCTTGTATTTTATTGTGTTCTATAGTGACCCCATAGCCCAATGGATGAAGAGTAGCAAGGACAAAAGGCTTCCGTGTGGATCCCAAAAAAATCTACCATCGCATAAAGCAAAAATGATCTAACACCACATGATTTAGAGGCATCTCAAAAAGAAAATATGGTTCCATTTGAGTAATTGATGTCATATTAATCATCCTATAAATAAAGTCCCAATGCACCACAAGGAACATAAATTTGAGCAGGGATGAATCCAACTCTTCATGAGAGGATTCCTAATAAATGCACTGAGTTTTTGCTGAATCATGTTAAGAAACAAAGCTATGAGAAAAAAAATAGCATTAACTAGAAATATATCTGCTCTTGGAATAATTTATGTCATTGGTGGGGTATGTTTAGGGGAATGCGATATGCAGAGATATCCCATGGAATGGGGTTTTCACCCCTATCAGTTTCATGTAATAGATCTTGGATTACTTTTTCCTTCGTGTTTCCCCTCCTCTGCATCTTCCCCTTCTTCCATTTTCCCCTTGCATTTGTTGTCTACAACTCTTTAGGTTGCTAGCCTCCATTTTTGTCTTTGCTACTTTTGGTGTTTTTCCCTTCTCCTATTATCTTCTATATTTATTTTCCTTGTCATCCCCCTTGGTTGTCATCTTCGATAGCTCATATTTTCTTCTTTCTCTTAGTGTTCCACTGCATTAAGTGTACCACATATTCTGACATCCTCCCTTGTCTCACAACCTCCTTTGGTTACTCCTACATGCACATTTTCCTTTCCTCTCTAGTGTTCCCCCTTATTCCTTGTCTTTTAGTTTTAAGCTATCCACTTCCTAGGTTCCTTTTTTCACAAAGTGAAAAACCCCTGTGAGTTACCAAGAGTGTGGGCGGAATTTTGTGCTTCTTCACCCACTCTTCTTCAGAAAGGATGATGTTCAAAGAAATAGCTAAGTTTTGAAGCCAATATTTTGGCATAAGTGGATGGGAAAAATATGAGGACAGTTAGCACTGGAGGGCAGTAGATGGCCAAGATGGGTAGAAGACCCAAAATAACTAAGCAAAGCAGTAGTAAAGAGTCCATCGTAGAAGTCAAGGGCAAAGAATTAGTAGGGCAGATAATGGTTCAGGTGTATACTCAGGATTTGCCTAAGGCGGAGGTATCCTAAAACCCCACTCAAGGGCTAGGCAGGATCTTGAAGTAGTAAAAAAGGGTGAAATTATTGTAAATTTTTACCTGCAAAAAGAAAGAAAACTTCCACCCATCAGAAGATAGAACTTTAGGAGGCCTTCAGGATGAGGTTATGGTAGACCTCCACCCATAAGGAGGGCATAACTTTGAAGTAGAAGGTTGGGAAAAACTATTGAGGGTGGAAATTTGGGAAGCTAGTAGGGTAGACCTTCCCCAAAACCCCGCTCATTCATAAATGATACATCAAGAGATATATTACCCATCCCATCCATGTTAGAATCATTGCCCACCAAGAAGAAACATCGAGATCTCCCACCATGAGCATTAATGACCACATCTACTATAGTATAAAGGAATAGTAATTGCAGGGGGAAAATTCAAACTACTCTGATGCACTGACCAAATGAAATGGTGAAGTAGATAGGAATTTATGGCCTGATGGAAATTTCAAAGTGATCAAAGTCTCATATTAATGCAAAAGCACCAAAATCCTCCCAAATAATCACCATTATCCCAAGGCGAAAAGTACCGACTGAACACCTATCTAATTTAGCATTATCTTCCTACCTAACATCATTAATGAATGTAATTTGATTTTATTGTAATATTTCCATAAATACTACGATGGTAGAAGTCCCAGGGGTGACTTTTTGGCCATTACAATTTGAATTTAAAGTTCCTCTTCTCTTAATTAATGCAAGCATACTACTATTTTGGTCTTTGATTAAGCTTTCTCATCTCTTTCTATGTTTTACTTGAATGCTTATTTCTTATTTAGCTATCTAAGTAGATCTCATTTAATTTTTCTATTTGGATTTCATGAGTTTTACTTGGTGGTTCTATAATTCGTATTATCATTGGGTTGGGGTTTATTTCTGCTAAAGCTAGTCGGGTAGGAGCGATCTAATTCTAAATCCTATATTTCATGCACCTATCCACTAGTTCTAGAATTCTCCTTTGGATCCATTGCACTAAATTATTGAGTGAGGGTCGGGTTGGTTGATATGTTAGGTGGTATGCCCATGTTTTTGAAGGTGTTGTTAAACATACCTATGTCTTGATGCGATCATAACCTATCCTTATAAGTTTTGGTTATGGCCTTTTTTAATATTTTATCCACTCCCCTTTCCCTCCTTTTAGTCGTAGGCGTGAGTAGCTAGGACCTCCCTCAAGGAACTGACCTTCTTTGGAGATTGATCACCTTGCGATGGCTATTCAATGTTGGTACTTGTCCCCTCTACGGGTGTCGAATATATGACCAACAAGCACCTTGTCCCACATATTTTAATATTCTTCTTGGATACCCTTAGATTCATGCAATGAGAGTTGTCCCTTCTACTCTTCATCAATGTTTGAAGTTTAAATTTAAAGATCAACTTGTCACCATTCTGGATGACCCTCATCCATTCCAATATTTTTCAATGGTTAAGCAAGCTCAATCTAGTCTCAAAATATATCCATAAGTTTCTTCATCTCACATTGCTAAACAACTTAAAAATTTAAAGGTGAGTTAGGAACCACTAATAAATGTTTCATAACAAGATCAAGTCAATCCTTTTCTTCAAGAACATCTTCTAGATTTAGCTAAGCTACCACCTTCACTAAGGACTATGGGTTTGCCTCATAAGAAGGGTGAAGTTGTACATATTGACATGTGTACCTTTATCTTCACAGGTATATCCCTCAAAGAAAGATATGTGGTAGAAACCCTCTTCATATAGAGGGTTCTTTTTCCCATTGTTACCTGAGGCCACAACTGAAAGGTATTAAAGAGCCTTTGGAAGTTGATAATTGGCCTGGGAGATGTGGCCTAGGCTACATATCTAGTAAAAACCAACCTTTTCCGTTTGATGATGATGATCATATTATTACTTATACTAAATATTTGGATCATCAAGGCTTGGAGTGAAGTGATGAGGATGAGGGAACACCTTATCCCACTGATATTGTATTTTATAATTTGGTAAATTTATTGCATCCTGAGTTAGTTATGACCCTAAGGGAGTATGTTGAACGAGATACTCTTTATGACATGGATAATGAGGATGTCCTATAAAATTAATTCTTTTACGAGTCAGTCCCTTGTGTTGTGTATGTCAAATCTTCTAGTTCTCAAGAGGACTTTAGTTCTATATATCACAAGGACCTTGAGCAACTAGAAGCGATCCCCACCCCACCTCCTTTTGAGGATGAGTATAATATCCTCATTGAGGAGACCATAGATATTGACATAGGTTTTGAGTAGATCTCTAGAATCCTTAAGCTAGGTAAATACTTGTCCATGGAGGTCCAAGAGTAATTGACCAATTTGTTGAAGGAATTTCATGATATTTTTGCTTGGTCATATGCCAACATGCTAAGGCTTGATCCCTTCCTTGTTATACATCATTTGGTAGTGAAACCTAGTTCTAAGACTATTAAATACAAACTTAGGAAGATGCATCCTAAGGTCACACTTTTAGTCAAGGAGGAGCTTCAAAAACTCCTTGATGTCAAATTCATAGAATTTATCGACTATTATGATTGGATATCCAACATTGTTGTGACAAAGAAGGTAGGAACAATCAGGATATATACCAACTTTAGGGACATTAACTTAGCACATCCCAAGGACAAATTTCCTCTTCCCAACATAGATATGATTATATATTTCATTACCAAATGTGGAATGCTTTTACTCATGGATGGTTTTTTATGATACAATCAGATTATGGTTACCCCTGAGGACTAGGCCAAGAAAATTTTCATTACTCCATGGGGTACCTTCTGTTATAAAGTTATACCTTTTGGATTTAAGAATTTTGGTGCCACGTATCATAGGGCCATAACTTACATTTTTCATGACATGATGCATGATATTATAAAGGACTATTTATATGATATTTTGGGTCATTCCATACATCAAAAGGATCCTGATGAACTCAAATGGTATCTCACTTCCTTGCATATCTTAGTTCCTCTAGACAAAAAAAATATTTTATGATTTACATATTAGCCACAAATCATGCATTGAGAGCCTTGTTGGCTCAAAATGATGATAAAAAAGAGTGAGCTATCTACTACATCAGTAGAAACTTGGTTAGCTATGAAACCTGCTATACCCTCTTATAGAAGCTTTGTCTTGCTGTAGTGTTTGTTTTTCAAAAGTTAAGACACTACATGTTGAGCTATAATATATTGGTTGTCACAAATTTTGATCCTTTGTGCTACTTAATGTCTAAGCCCCACCTTTTAGGTCAAGCTACCAAGTGGGTTTTAGCCCTTAGTGAGTTTGAAATAACCTTCATAGGTTGGAAGGCTATCAAGGGTTAGGTAATTATTGATCAACTAGCCTCCGCTCTCATAGAGTCAAGCCATCCCTTAGTCATTGAGTTTCCCAATGAGTGCTTTAGCCTAGAAGCGAAAGAGCTAGGGTATTGGACTTCATTTTTTGATGGAACCCGATGCTTACAAGGCACTGGTGTTGGTATTGTTTTGGTTACCCTGCAAAAACAACTCATCCTATTTTCCTTAAGCTTCATTTCTCTTGCACAATTAATACTATAGAATATGAAGCCTTGATCTTTGGTCTTAGAGTAGCGTTAGCCTTGAAGGTTAGAGTTCTTTTGGTGAATCTCAACTTGTGGTCAATCAGATTAACAATATTTATTAGACTCAGGATGATAAACTAAAACCTTACAAAGAGATTATCACAAAGATTTTATCCATGTTCGATCAAGTAACCATAGTGCTTGTCCCTAGATATTACAACTGCCATGCAAATGCCATGGCAACTGCTACATTCTTATTTTCCTTAGAGTTGGTCGATGATCAAACATCAATTATCATTAGACAACTTCAAGAGCCTACATCGCTTAGTTCTAGTCTTGTCCCATTAGATTTTCTAACCATTGAAGCTTCTCAATCTAAGCCATGGTATAATGTCATGTTTAATTTCCTTAAGGATGGTTTGATTCTTGATTGTTTAGATCACAATCAGCATACGATTTTTTACAAAAGAGCATGTCAATTCATTATAATTGGCAATACTTTATATCGATGTTCTTTTGAAGGCATCCTCTTACGATGCCTTAACTTCAATGAAGCTGGGCTAGATATTAGTGAAACTCATGAAGGATCATGTGGAGGACATTTCAATGGCAATGCCATTTCCAAGAAGCTCCTTTATATGGGATATTATTTACCTTCCATGAAGAAATATGCATGTGACCATGTTTGATATTGTAACAAGTGTCAATGCCATGACAACCTTGTTCATGCTCCTTCTCAAAACCTTTAGGTTATTTCTTCTCCTTGGCCATTTTCCATGTGGGGATTGGATATCATAGGGAATATTAACCCAACATCATCTTATGGTCACAAGTTTATCATAACAAAAATGGAGTACTTCATTAAATGGGTTAAAGCCATACCCATGGCCATGGTGATTGGAGCTCAAGTATCCAATGTCATATTCAACTAGATACTCTATAGGTTTGGGATTTATTTGGTGATTATTTTTTATAATAGAACTTATTTCAAGAACAAGGATGTCCATAAACTTTGTGCTAAGTACAAGATTCAGCATAGGTGGTCAACTTCATATGACCCTTAGGGTAATGGTCAAACGAAAGCATCCAACAAGTTTTTGGTCAAGATCCTCAAGAAGTTGGTTAGTAAGATTGGTTGAGACTGGCATATCCAAATTAATCCTACCTTATGGGCCTATCGTACCAATGTATGAACTCTTATAGGTGATTCTTTGTATGTCTTGGTCTATGATATTGAGGTAGTTTTTCCATTCAAGTTAGAGGTCCCTTCATTATGCATCTTGTTGCAAGATTCCTCGATCAACGATGAGTATCATTTTGATCATTTGCACTAATTGGAGCTACTAGATGAAAAGCACATTCATGCCTTAGAGCATATTTGAGCCTATCAAAATAGGCTTGAGAAATCTTATTCCAAGAGAGTTCACAATTTTTCTTTTGAGGTTGGGGATCTTGAGGTTCAAAAGGTAAGTTTCAACCCGATTGGCTAGGCCCCTTTGTCATAATGGCCAAGTTTGGCTTAGAAGCATATTATTTGGCTTCTTTAAATGGTAAAGATTTAAAAGAACCAACGAACATAATGCACCTAAAAAGAGACTGTGCATGACCCTGCATTTTCATTTTCTCATATTAAATTTAGCTTAGTTTTCATATTGTATTTGGTTTTCTTGTCCATACTGCATGATTGCCTACCATATTTTGCATATTTTGCTTGACATTCTATTCCATTTTCATTCTACTTGTCATACAGTTGCATTTCTACTTGATCATATTTTCATGACTACTTTATCATATAGATTTTTGGGGACTTCATAAGGATGGCAAGTGATTAAATCTAGTTAGGTCTTAGATCACATGCATTTCACTCATACTAGGGCTCTAATGCTTAGTGAATTCCTAACCTAGGACCCATCTCCATGCATTTTCATCTGCATTTAATCTTGTCTTGTATTCTTTCTCTCTTATTTTATATTCCTTAACCTTGAAAGTATAAAATGATCATCAAAATTTCTTTTATATCCTTGTCCTTTGCAATTTTTCTTTTATTCTTTTCTCCAAGACAAAGGATATACATTCCTTATTCTATTTGCTCATTTTTTCTTTCACTCACACTTTTCCTTCTTGATATTTTGATTGTTAAGTGATACTTATGGGATAGGGTAGATACCACATGGATATCATTTATGGTTTTCATACGACCATTGACTATATTATGCACAAATATTAGCTCTTGATATTTCAATAAGGACACACACACACACATCATTCTACTATTTTTTGCTTTTCTCATTCATCTCTTGTACACACCACATCCCTATTGGATAGTACTCACTTTGGAATATCAATCAAATACTTCATCCCATATATGATAGCTTCATGGTCATGGGTGAGGGGCAGCCTCCATTTGACCATTTGCAAGCATACATCCTAGTGGGTATCTCTTCACCTATGGCCATTAGCGAGCACCACGTCTATAGTGGGTATCACTCCACACATGACCATATTTGCAAGCACAACTACCTTATAGGATAGCTTCATGGCCACTAGCAAAGGGTAGCCTCCATTCGGCCATTTGCGAGCATATATCCTTATAAGGTTTTGCTCCATTTATTTATTTTTTGTTTTCTTTGGACCTTTTGGAGCTTTGCAATTTTTTCTTTCTTCATATTTCCTTCTCTTTTGCCTCCCACCATTTATTTTCTTCTTCTATTTTTTTCATCCTTTCTTATTTCCATATGTGCTTTTGTTCATCTTGTTTGCATTCATTTTAGTTAGTTTCATGCATTTCATTAGCTCATTTTTCATTCATTTAGTTAAGATAATTATGCATTGCATTCATTATGTTTGTGATCATCATGCATAGCAAAAACAAATTAAAAAGCATACACATAATGCACACATATTTTCACACCATAAATAACCAACAACAATATAACATTAATTGATAGCAAATATTACATGTCAATTGGGTTGGTGCACCACAGTCCAATCCTAACACACTCAACCCTCCCCAGGGGTGCATGCCATAATCAAAATTAGCATTTCTTCCTGCTCCTAGCCCTATATCCATGAGTCTATCTCCCCTTCTTCACATATTGAATGTGGTCTTGGTGGGGGTATGTTCATGGAATGCATGGTAGTCCATGATCTAGATCATGATCGATCCTATATCTAAAGGAAGGATGGTGGAGGTACCCTTTGTTTCATTGGGACTACCTAAAAGTATAATATCTGGTAGAAGGTCTTCCTATGTATTGATATCTCTAGCCTCTCCTTTGCCCTCTATAGCTACTCCTGTATAAGATGTATCCCCCTATATGGCTAGATACTTATAACAATAGCCACCCCCTCTGTCCCATACTACTTTCACTTTTGCTCTAGCCAACCCATCTCCCCCTAAGGCATTTTGCCTCAGCCCTTGTTGTGTCTCACTTTGTTATGGTTTGGCATAGCTATGTACGAAGGGGGTCTATCTCCCCCAAAATAATGGCTATTGATATGGAACTTGCCCCAAACTGATATGGGACTTGAATCAAGGAGCTTAAGATTTACTCCAGATTGATTTATTCATTGAATGAGCTTACAATATATAGGCATGAAATACCTATTACAATATGTCATGCCACTAACTAGTGGCAGAATACAATATTATCCACTAGTTGTAGTGGAGCAATATAAAATTATGCACTACTTGAGTGCCTAATCCACTATAAAAGTGGGCTCACATGCCTTTTCTAGAAGGCTATTATTTATACTATATGGATCCCTATAATTCCTCCCCACTAAAGAATCATTGGATTCCAATGCATACAAAGATAGAGAAGAAAGAAATGGAATATAAAGGAGTGTCAGGCAGGACTAAAAATGCACTCCAAGATACAAAGAAAAGAAGATTGAAGATGAGCTAGAGTAGGTCTTCACAAAATAGGAAAATGATGATGCCATTGAGTAGGGCTCAAAAGGAGCTTTCTAATGATTGTAAACATGCCTATGCTTGGATATGGCTGGATGATCCTTGGAATTGGTAGTAGATGAGTGCAACATGTTATGGTTTGAGAGGGAATATTCCTTCAAAATATTCCTTTTTTAATTTTTTAAATTTGATTTTATTTATTGTTATTATACACAGCATGCGATCAAAATGTGTTGATTGCATGTGCTACTTGTGTGTGGCATATGTGTGGGGGCACGAGTTGGCATGCCCCATGCACTTGGAGCACACACAGGCCCTACACATGATCCAAATGGGTCATGTGTAATAAAGTTTGTTACGTGGCCAATATGGTCTATGCGCAGGCTCAATGTAGGGACTAGCCTATCTAGAACATGCAGGCCTCGCACGTGGCCTGTCACATGCACACAATACTACGTATAATGACCATGCAAGGGAGAAAAATATGTGGCCTATCAGGTGGGCATAAGCCTCCCACATGGCCTTTTGCTAGTGCCCTGTGTGAGTTGACATGCCTACATTGTGCAAGCTACCCACACAGGGGCCAAGTGGCCTACGTGGCATGCGTGCATATGAGCATGCATTATGCTGCATGGGTCATGATATGTGGAGGAAGTAGGGAGTGACGTACCCCTTCTACACGAAGGCCCTCACCACATTTTTTTATAAAAAGTGAAATCTTCATTGGAGCAAAAATTTGAAACCCTCATCGAAGTTTGTGAAATAGTTGAATGCGACTCAGAAAGTATGGTTTGCAAGGAATCGACACTAAAAAACATAGATCTAGTTCTCCTGTGATGTTGGATCACCATGCGAGGGGGCTATCACATTGATTTTTAAAACAGTGCCATGAAATTTATTGGTGGTTTTGCAAGGAGGTAATAGTTCCATGAAATTTTCCTTTTTTGGTCGGTGTGGTTCGTGCATCGAGCAAATTTCATGGAGAGCCAAAATGCAGGTAGAGGTAGCTTATTTGTTTCTTCCTCCTACTTTCAAAATTAACAGTGGCTAAAATTCCACTAGGCACTGCATTGACATCCAAATCTGGAGTAAGCAAACAATCAACTTTGAGTAGTGGCTATGTATAGTTCTGGTAGCATAGTTCAAGTAAGAGCACCAAGATCTCAAGCATGTGGCACTTGTGGAATCTAGAGGAAAATGTTGCTCAAAAGTTATTGAATTTCTTGAACACAAAATATCACCAAAGGGCATGCATGATTGGACTAGTGTGAGTTGTAATATGATGCCATAAAGAACTAGTATAGGTTGACCTTCGAACAATGAATGGAGGCCATTGAGGTTTACAACATGGGTACCCAAGTGTGTCACCATAATGCTATTGCAGAGGAAGTATTCAAGGCAATTGTAGATGGTCATAGAGTCCACAGAGGTAGTAAGGTATATGGGAGTTGCACACCTTTGTGTGTGCTAATTTTATGCTATGTTCCTTCGATTGGGAGGTGGCCACAATGGTGGCTTGTGGTAGAGCCATCCATGGTAGTGTGTCAGAGACAGGGTATGTATCCAATGTATAGATCATGAAGACATGAAAGTGGGACCACACATAGGTCATTTTTTATAGATGCATGAACACAAAAAATTGTGCCACCATGACATAAAAATGCATAAACATCTCATTAGTATTGCAGATATTGGGAATGAAGTGCATCACAGTGCCCATGGTTGTGGTTTTCAGAGGATGGGCTAGGGGTATTGGCACACTAAAATGTTTTTCTTCAAATAGGCCATCACAAAGACCATCAAATTCAATAGGAGCTTTTTCAAATTTGACATTCATTCTAGCAGTATCTTCCTCTACAAGAGGAACGTCTTCATTTTCCAAAACTGCATCATAAAAGACTGCAACAATAGCATCAACATTGACAACATCAATATTATCATTAGTAGGTAAAATAACAACATTATTTTAAACTTATTTTTCTATAGTACCATTTTCCAATGGAAGGATGATGGGATTTATGCCCATACACCCTGGTTTGATTCTAGGTGGTGTTACAATTTTTTTGTAACATTTTCTTCTTCATTTTTAGCAAGAATAAATTCATCTTCCATTGTATTTGGAATATTTTCATTTTTAGTAGCTTCTTCCATTTCAGGAGGAAGAACTTCTTCAGTAGATGCTATTTCTGCTACTACTAGCATGACATCGTTGATGAGTTGAAGTTCGATAATGAGCTTTCTATATTTTTCATAAACTTCTTCAAGTTTCTCAATTCTTTTAGCATCGCTCAGTAGAATGATGATGCCCTTTTCTCCTATAAATCTTGGTTTGCTTCTAGGTGTGGTTTTATGATATTATTCTACAACAAGAAGAATATCTCCGTCTATTAGAATGAATTTTTGAATGCATTGAATTTCAATAACAAGCTCTCTACTTCATTGAGAGGCTTATTTCATTGATCTCTCTATATCATCGAGATATATTGGGATTGGCAGCATGGTGCCTAATATGGAAAAAATAATACTTGAGCTGAATTTCTTGGATTACTTAAAATTATACTATGCTTGACAAGGAAGACAAAGACCTTTTATATAGAATCAGAGTGACTTTGGAGGGACCTGAGCGAATCAACATAAATTTGGAGGAACCTGAGCTAACAAACGAATGGATAACTCAACCTAAATTTAGGTAGAAATTTCTTTATAAGATCCATTGAAGAATTTCTTGTTCCTTTTTGAGCCACACCTGGCCTAAGGAAGAGGATACTCTTCACCCAATTCTTGGGTTTGAATACCAATTGATATGGAACTTGCCCCAAACTGATATGGGACTTGAATCAAGGAGCTTAAGCTTTACTCTAGATTGATTTATTCATTGAATGATATTACAATATATAGGCATGGAATGCCTATTATAATATGTCATACCACTAACTAGTGGAAGAATACAATATTCTCCACTAGTTGTAGTGGAGCAATATAAAATATATGCACTACTTAAGTGCCTAATGCACTATGAAAGTGGGCTCACATGGTTTTTCTAGAAGGTTATTATTTATACTATATGGATCCCTATCAGCTATCCTAGCTAGTAGCCCCTCTACCTCCTTCATTGGGTCCCCTTGACCGTAAGTCCCGCTAGGTGTCACCTATGTCACTATGGGGCACCTCCCATTATCCCCTTACCCTGAGATAGAGAGAGTGATGGTTGTCCTCATGGTCATCACCACATCTATCCTAACCTATACCCTCACCTATCTAGGAGGATCTAGCCCCCTCTATCATCACTTTGCAGTGCATTAGTTACCCTCTCAAAATGCCAAATATACCTGTTAGTTCATGACTTGGTGCCTCTGCACTGGTACTTATGAGATCCTCAAGGGCATAATACCCCTGTACCATCTCCTATATCTAAAGGCTACTCTGACATCATCCACTCCAATATTGATATAGAGGGGATCATACAATTCCTCCCTTGAAAACCTAGCCATATTAGGGTCCCCTCTAACTCTTGATGGATCCCTCCTCACCCTCTTAAACCAATAGTTTCCAAGGTCAAATATCTCATAGAGAATCTTGAATTGCCACCACACTCGATCAAACCAATAAAGCTCCAACTTACCATTCTCCATGGTGACCCATTGGACCCTCCTACCTTGAGCCGGTTCCTTTGCATCCTCAACCCATCGAGGTTGTAGATGCCATGGATGCCATACAATTTGGTGATCTTGTAGCTCATCTACCACAATATCCCCAGTGGTAGAATACCTATGTATATCCTTTGTGTATGCTTGTAGTCTTAGGACCACTTGTATCCTATTGATCACTCTAGGTTGGATAATGGTCATGGTAGTGCATCTGGCCTCCTGATGGCTATATACTCACAAAACCACACCTAAAGCAATGTCATGCACACTAGTCTTGTGTACCATTTGTACATGATATAATACAATATCCTATACAAACATGCCAACACATGGCCCCCATGCAAACCTTGTTTGATGGTCTTGCATGTCTTATACTACTCCTACCAATGCCCATGGAAGGTATTGCCAATTGGTATGGCACACTAGCAATACCACCACTACTCCATAGAGCACGATCATTAGTGCCCCAATTCTATGTTGTTGCGATATATCATCAACATGAAACCTACTATTATAGATCTCATGTGATGAGTCACCCATCAGTCTTTGTGTTGTCACCTGATGCACTTGTGCCCTATAAACCATTATTTCTCTAATGGGGATCCTCAAGATGCACCACACATCCTCTAGTGTGATGGTCATGTCTCCCATCGGTAACTAGAATATGGATGATTTTGGGTACCACCTCTCTACTAGCATCATTAGTAGCACTATGTTAGCCTCCACTCAGGGTATCTCTGCCAAGTGTTGTAGCCCCACTACCCATAGTGTATCTCTCTAAATTTTTGTGAGCTATTGTAGTGCCTCCTCTAGGGAACTCAGTTGCCACTTCTTGCTCTCAAGCATATCATGTTGTAATAAGAACAATCCATAAAATAATAATAAAATAAAATAAAAAATAATAATAAAATCTCACAACCAAACTAAAGAGCAACTTAAGCATTAAATTCTTCTTCTTTTTGTTCACTCTCTTCCTCTCTTTTATTTTCTTTCTTTCTTCTGAATCTAACCCCATACTCTCTAGGGTGTGGTTTCACTAATCCATGCCTTGTATGAAATGGTGTGCAAATTCAATCATTTCTTGGCCTAGTTGTATCTGTAGGTGATCGTTAAATTCGTTCTAGGGCACCCTACATGGAAAATTCCACTAAAAATGCTAAAAGTTTCTAAAAATGCTTAAAAAATTTAAAACATGCAAGTAAAACCTAATCTAAAGTTGGGTCTTGGCTCTTACCCATGCTCATTGTGTTGCTATGCTGGCCTCACCTCTCACAACAATTTCTTAGTGTGTGGGTAGCACCATTCTTTAGTTTTATCTAAGAGCTCTTCTTCTTTTCTTTGTGTGGTGAATGAATTAAGTTTTCATCCCTTTTTATCTTTTTCTCTCCTCTTTCTTTCTTTTTGGTGCATTTTTCATTGTTTGTTGCTTTGTTTTCTTCTGAATCAATCATTTCAAGTTTCCTCAAGAATTTTGTGTTCCTTATAAAACTTGAGGGGGCACCCTGTTCTGAGAGGCATTAATTTTCCTAATGCTTCATTTTGCATGCAAAATGTCAAAATATCTAGAATGACACCATTTTTTACACCACCTCTTTCTTCTAAACCAACCACCATTTTTTTTGTTCACCATTTTTCATTTATAGGTGTCCACATCTTTCTTTGATATATTTATTAGGCCTTAAATGCATCAAAGAGTGGACAAAATCTAGACATGGAAAATTGACTCATCCAAATGAGTCATCTTTCCTTAGAATATCTAAAGAGACCCTCAAAATTGCTGTGTAAGTTTGAACCCTATTTTCTTGTGTTTTACTTTGTTTTTCTTGACCTTGACCAAATCTATGCTCAATAAATTATGAGGTGTAGATTCAAAAAATTTGGGCTTGGGGGCACATCTTTGTTCCCAAACCTTAGATTCCTAACTATATAAAAGTTTAACCTTGTGCTCATTCTATTTGCATCTAATTCACTATTTCATGTTGTAATATATCACTATGTTTGCTTCCAAATATCAATAATCATTTTTACTTTTGAAAGGTCAACTAAAAGGACCAAGGGGGTTTGACTGTTGCACCTCCAAGCTTAGTCATATAGCAGCATAAGTAGGCCCCCAAACATTGATCAATTTTTTAAGGGTTTGTAAGTTGTTTCATAGGTTTGAAGTTGTTTGGATATTTTGGACACAAGTTAAAGCTAGGATACAACCTTTGGATCAGATAAGTGCTTAAATAAATATCTTAGGATGTTTGCTATTTGCTTTCTATCCATTTTCCATTCTAGTTCTAAATCATGAACAAAAATAAAATCATTTTGATTTATTTCTAGGCATTCAAAAGAAAAAATCATATAGTTTGCATTCTAAAGTTAACTCTATTTGTGTATTCTCCCAAACCCTTGCTAAAATGAAAAATATTTATTTTATTGCAATTTAGGGTTTAGTCATCATTGAAAATCAAGAATCAAATTAGGGTTAGTCCTGTCTTCCTGTATTTATGTTTTTCCTGCATTGTTCTTTTAACTTTTCATAGTTTAGATTTTAGAAAGCCCAAACACATGTGTTTTATTAATATACACATAAAACATCCCATCCTCGGACTTAGAGTGATTCCTTAAACTATTCCTGGTGAATCCTTCAATCCCCAAGCCCCCAAGTGTAGAGAATATAACACACTTCCACGATCACTTCAATTCCTTGTGGATCCAACCAAAAATTATACGTGATAGGGCAGTTTTCCTCCTCTACACTTAGACTAGTTCACTTCACCCTATTGATATAAGACCTTTGTAATAAGACATGTCTTCAAATGTGTACTAGGTCTTGTAGACCCACTTACACAACATAATGTTCTTCCCTATTGGAAGAGGAAGCAACCCCCATATTTTATTCTGCATAAATATCTCATATTAAGCTACTATAACACCTTTCCATTTAGGATTTTCACTTATCTTGGGAGTAGGTTATAGGATCCTAATAATGGGATACCTATAAATCTCATGAAGGAGTTTTTGGTGTTACTTGAGGGATAAAATGAGTTGTCCATCCTTGAAAAGTATAGTAACCCACTTAGGATGGGATATTTAGAAGAAGCATGAGTATATTACACCATATCAATATTATAAATATAAATAGATCAATCCAACTCATCATCTCCCACCTCATCAATTATAAATATAAATAGATCAATCCAACTCATCATCTCCCACCTCATCATATAAAAATTGATCATTATAAACTAAACCATCCTGCTCATCCTATCCTACTCTAGGGGAAGAATAAACTAGTTGAGAAACTATGCATGATGGAGTCAAATCTATAGATAGTGAATAATCACTAGAAGAGAAAAATGTTCTAATAGGGATGTAGTCACCAAAGACATCTAAAGAAGTTAAACTATTAGAAGGGGATTTGAATGAGTGCATGAAAGAACCTCATAAAATATGATATCTATCCTAATCAACATCTCATGTCTTTAAGGATTATATATATATGATATGCCTTCGAGATAGAATTTTTAAAAAATATATACTTGTGGATCTTAGGTGCCTTATTTTTCTAAATATCCTTAGGTATATGATCCCATGCTAAATACCCAAAGAGTTGGAACATAGACATATCTAACTTTTTCCCTATAAATTTCTCAAGAGGTGTCATCCCTTGAATAGCCTTGATAGGCATCTTGTTGAAGATATATCCTACATAAATGACTACCTCACCCTAAAAAGTATGATCTAGTCCCTTGGAATGAATCATACAATAATCCATATCCATGATTACTCTATTTTTTATTTTTGCTACACCATTCTATTTAGAAGTGTAGTGAATAGTCCTCTAATATGCTATTCCATGAGTGACCGAGAAATTATGGAAAGCATGACTAACATATTCACCACCCCAGTATATTCTTAGATACTTACTCTTTCATCTAATCAATTTTAAATTAGAGCCTTGTAAGTTTTGAAACCCTCAAAAAATTCATCCTTGGTAAAAATGGTATATATTCACATATTTCTTGAAAATTCATCAATGAAAAGAAGGAAGCATTTTTTTTTTAAAATATAATGTGTATCCACATTTCCATAGATGTCACTATGAATGATCTTAAAATGTTGATATGCCCTCCTAGAAACTCATTTTCAAAAGGTATCCCTATGATTCTTTTTCAAATGCCTCCCTAATAAACACCACTTGGATGATATATGCATGGAAGCCTAATAGCCATCTCATGCTAATTCATGTACCTCAAGGAACTATAACTAAGATTTACAAGCCCATGATACCACTTCTAACTCCCATGATCTATATGTTCTATCATTAGAAAAAAATATTTCTTTCTAGAGAAGGAATATAAAGGAGGGTCTTTCACCCACCATATACATATGATCATACTCATAATAATATCTAAAATAAATAGTCCTAAATCCATTGTCTATATCCTTAATTACCCATATATTAGTCTAAAATTATACCTTTTTATTTGTGTGAATAATGTGATAAATAAAGAAAAATATTAGGACCAACATTTGGAATATGAAGTATGTTATCAAATGATGAAGATCCAATCATGACATCTCCACTTCTAGCCACCTATAATTAAGAATCTGTAACAACCCCAAAATACCAACCAAAGAGAGAGATACTTTTTTTCTCAAGAAAGGTTTACAAAAGGAATCCCCAATATAAGTCTTTTCAAAATTCTCAAGGCTATACCACATTTGAGTTCAATGTTGTTGCATACGACACTTAGTGGATAGGAGTGGCCAACATACCATAGTTTCTAGGTTTGACCTTACTAAACCTCATTATTTAGAAGGATTCTAAAGTGGTCTACCCACCTTTCCTATACCCTCACCAGTATAGGACAATTTGACCACAACATAGGGATTATCCTTTAAGGCCCATAACACTTAAAGGAGGATGTCTATTCCCTAACCCTAACCTAAGTCTATATAGGTGGGTAAATATGGCATAAATCCTTGGTGCTTAGTTACCACACCTCCATGGGCTAACTAAGATCATTACCACATATTTGGTGAGGAACATGGTCACCCTATCCTACACATTCAAGGCACCACCACTGCTATATTATAAATGATTCATATAACCTCCAATTATATATCACCTGATCCTCACCATTCAAGGTGCATCAATTCACAAGTATTTGGTTGTTGCATACTCACAACTCCTATATTTTGGAGTTCCTAGCTATTGCATTCTTGCAACTCCTAGGATCCTCTCCTTTTCTAACTAGTTATTACATCACCGCAAGTCCTCCCAGGATTGGGTTACTTACTTAACTCAAGTTCTAAAGAAGGTCTAGATTCAATCTAAGCATTTTTCCCTTTTCAACCCAAGAATGTATATAGGAAACTAGCAATAACTCTCTCTACAATAATCAAATGCTTCAAAATGAATTTAACATGCTTAATATTTGGTAACATTTTATAGACACATTGAATCTATAAACATTACAATCTTAAAGGAACATTTCCATATCAAATATAAAAATATAACAACTACATGACATCCATATGGAACAATTCATAAATTATATCTTGCAATATTCATACACCAAAACATTAAAAAATTAGAAAATATCTCATTTGCATACTAAAACCATACTTTGCTTTTACTTTTACAAGACCAAATCATTCCAACTTACAAATCATCATGTCTAGGAATGAATTTGATATCTTCCTCTATATTTTACAAACTAAAATTTATCTAGTATAACTTTCTCTTTTCAAAATACATCAAGCCAATCCATCTAAATGATCTTTGCACCATATCCTCTTTACGCTTTTCTTCATGAGAGGAACTTGTCCCACAATTTTGAGGGATATTTAGGGATCATGATAACTCGTATGCAATAACATGCTCTATGCAAATGAAAGAAACCATTCACAATGCTTTTCTAAAAAGCAAGATAAAGTCTCATACTTTTCTATTTAACATCTTCTATGTATTTGCAAATCAACCATGCACAATGCTTTTTAAACAACAAAAAAGAATCCCATTCTTCTCCTCTTAGTCATATTTTATGTATTTGCAAACAAGCATGCACAATACATTTTTAATTGGAAAAAGAGAACCCCATTCTTATCTACTTAGCATATTTTATGTATTTGCAAAGCATCAATGCACAATATATTTTAAACATTAAAGAGAAATCCCATTTATCTCCTCTTAATAAAAACACACACAATACATTTTTAATAAAAAAATAGAATCTCATTCTTCTCTACTTACCATATTCTATGTATTTGTAAAGAATCCATGCATAATACATTTTAAGCAATAAAGGATAATCCCGTACTTCTACCTATAATGGTCCTTATACCTACTTAAGTCTTGGAGATACCATTATAACTATTTCTTTTTCAACCAAGGCTCATTTTATTTTTAGGGTTTTGAAGTAATAAAGCATAGAAAATCCTATATATTAATTCCATGCTAAAACATCACCAACCATTATTAATCTTATCAACTATCAATCAACTTAAAACTTTATATTAAAACAAAAGCAATATACATTTATTTAATTCCACTAAAGTTCCCCATTACAATCATATATTTATCTACAAAAGCCAAAGATCTAAGAGCCTAGTTACTAAAGGTATACTTTGGATCTTTAAAAGCAAATATCAGTGCAAAACAACTAATAACAAATGAATCTAACATACTAAACCAAACATGACATCCAAAAAAGTAAAGTTCTCTTCAAGACATAACAACAACCTATCAACTAAGCCTATCTAGGAGAAAAATAGTCCATCTTAAGAGCATAAATAGAAATAATAGTTTGACAAAGGAAACCAACATTAAAAGAAAAAATCAACTCCACACGATCAGGGAAGGAAGTGGTGCAAGATCACCTATGAACCACCAAGGTTTGATTTCGTTATTTTGGAAAACATTTAGCCTTGTGTAGGTCTCAATGCAACCTAAAGAAGGTACATCCTATATAACATGTATACCCAATATTCTAAAAAATGAGAGAGTGCCTTGAGGGACAACACTCTTGAAGGCACTCTAAGATTAAAGAAACAAAGCAATCAACTAAGAAATGAACATAACAAGACAACTATTAAATTGGATCCCAAAAAAAATTGGAACTTAAATAAGAGAATCAACCAAGCAATATCGAAAGCTCAAAACTAAACCAAGATAAGGGGTGGGGCGCTTCACATAGCCAACACATATCAAATCAAGAAAAATTATTATGAAACAAAACTTTGAAATCCATAAGAAAACATGGAAACATACCTCTTAATTCTCTACCTGAAGCACCTTCCTACGCTTACCCGATGTATGCCTTGCTTTCAGCTCCAAAAGCATCCCTTCTTCCTTTCACCCAAAAAATCCCCTTCCCAAAATCATATCACTCCTCTTAAGAAGGGAAAAACAAGGCAACTTTTCAAAGATTCAAATGTTTCCGTACAAGCTGGACACCTTTGCTTTGTAATGTTCTTTAATGAATGTTGGACATTGTAGAAACACTCAAAGATTATCTATGTCCGACTTGGATGAAGGAATATTATTTACTTCTAAAAGGTTAACTTTCTTATTTTTAATAAAACCATCATATTATTTTCAAGAAAAATAGAAAGAAGTCATTTATGCAAGTGATCTATTTTAAACCTTTTCAATATCTATTAATGAAGTATTTAAATTAATTACTTAGTATCAATTGTTAATATTAATTATTAACATTGGTACTAGTATTCCCAAGTATTAAGATTACATCCACTTAATACTTTATTGGTTCAAATCAATGATCTAAACTTTTAGCAATCAAACATAAAAGCCACTCAACATCAATATCACACACCATTTTATTATCTTTAGTAGGTGGCTCTTTTAAGATAACAAGTCACCATAACCAACCTATTTGAGGAGACTCGTTGTATAAGCAACTTTTTTTGAACCAATGTTGTGATCATAGAATAAGCAAAAATGCAATGCATATATATGAAGGGTAATTTGTTACCCTGCGTTGTCGATGAGCAAGTCATCACCATTATTTCCCATAATTTATCTCAACTTATGTGATTTCCCCATTTTTAATCCACCAATGAGAGTACCTGCTATTACAACCATAAACACATCAATAGTACCATATTCTAAGAATAAAATTCAATCATCAAGTGCAACTACCACACTTATTGACATCACAAAATGAAGCTATGCATTAAATTTCCATGCAACCATACATAAGAATAAGTCCTGCCAAGGAGGGGTGTTACGTACTTCTCCCTTGGACTAAACATAGTCCTTTGTGTTTTCCTACAACAAAGTATACATAAATGTTGCTTTCAAATAAGTATGTAAATTGTTGTCTCATTTCCTCAGTATTTTTCCAAGTGGCACAATTATCAAAATACTAGTCCCACTAAACCTTACATTGATCTAGGATTCATTTCATCAACATCTATGAATGAAATCTTATAATATTTACTAGTCTCACCTTAATGGCTAAGGGATATTCTATTTGCAATTTAGAAATATTCCAAACATGAGTAGGATCAACAACATATTTTCTAAGCAAGGATATATGGAAAGTATCATGGATCTTTGATAGGTTGGGTTGTAAGTCAAGCATGTAGGCTACTAGACTAATCTTATCAATGATTTCAAAGGGCCCAACATAATGGGAATCCAACTTAGTTGACTTGATGGAAATTTTAATGGGTCTAATTCTCAAGAAGACTTTGTCTCCTACCAAGAATTCTCTTGGTTATCTTTTTAGATCAACATAGCTCTTTTGGCAATCAACCACTTCCTTGAGCCTAAGCTAGATTATTTTGAGTTTCTCCTCCATCTTTGTGATAGTATTTGGTTTTATCACCACTCTATACTTTGGATTATCCCATGATAGAGGTGGTTTTGCATCTCTTGCTATACAAGGCTTCAAATGGGGTCATTCCCAAAGATGCATCATAACCATTATTGTATGCAAATGCTAAAAGATGCAAAACTCCTCCCATTTGGACTTTCAGTCCATGTAGTTAATACAAAGAATATCATCTAAAACTTGGTTTACCGTCTTAGTTTAACAATCTATTTCTAGATGATATGCAAAATTGATATTCAGCTTAGTACCTACTATACAGTGAAGACCCTACCAAAATTTATAGGTGAACCTAGAATCCCTATCTAAGATGATCACCTCAAGAAACCCATATAACCTAAAAAATTCCTTAGCAATTTTTTTTTGCTACTACAGGTGCATCATCCTTGATGTTCCCTAAGTGTGCAACCTTGGTCAACTTATCAACCACTTGTTGAGTGGTAATTTTGCCCAATTGCAAAACCACACTCACCCTTAGGATTTTGATCACAAAACCCTCTCTTACAAAGAAGTCAAAACAAAACAACTTCTCCAAGGTTTCGCTATGTAAGTATTACACGTGTATTTATAATCCTATGAAGATATATCAAATAAGTTCTAGAAATACCTTAGTTATTGCAAGTAACTATTAACAAGGGGCCCGTTTGGTTTATTTTATTATGCTATGATAATGATTGTTCATAAAACTTAAAGTAAGTGACTATGAATGAATTCCTTTTTAGTTTGCATTGATGAATAACATAAAAAGAAATAAAGTTGCATGAATGACCATGAAATGTAAAGGCCTTAAAATGTCATTAAAAATTATCCTTCTTTAATGAAATTAATTTTCATTAAGAAGAAATAATTTAATGCTTTAAAACACTAGCCTTTGATATAATGATAAATTACCTCTCTTTGATGAAATCAGAATTTTCATAAAGAGAAAGGCATTTATTGCTTTAAAAATATGGCCTATGGAATGTCATTTAAATTACCTCCCTTTGATGAAATTGAAATTTTCATAAAGGGAAGGTCATCTATTGCTTATGAATGGAAATGCAAAGTTTAAAAATCTGATTTACCTCAAAAACATGAAATAATGTGAATTTTCGAAATTATAAAAACCTCAAAACAATTTTCAACAATTTTTATAAATTCAAAATGGCTTCGGAATGAGTTCGAATTTATTTTGGATGAAAGGTTGAAGCTCATTCTTCACACCCATATATTTATTTTTATCATTTTATTTATTTATTTATTTTATTTTAATCCTCAAAGTTTTAAAAAAATATGCAAAAGAGAAGGGTTAGAAAAATAAAATAAAATTTGGAAATGGAAATAAAATGCAAAAAATCCAAGAAATAAACTAATCGGAATTTCATGCTACGCAAAACTCGAGATATGAGAGTTTCTGAACATAACCCAACCTAACCGGAACTACATTTGCACATCTCGAAATAAGTTAGGTGCAAGCTTCTAAGGAACAAAATGACTTCTCTATTTCTAGATATTCAACAATGCAAACATAAAATGCATTAAACATTGCCTATAAATATAAAAACCGAGAAAATAAAACTGAACATTAAACCCAAAACATTTAGAAATGATTTTCTTCTTATTTTGCTCAAAAGGTGCAGAAATACTACAACAAAATTTTGCATTACAACAACAACAAGTTTATGTTTTACATCCCAGTTCTAACAACATTTAGCCTCCAAGAGGATCGAACCCCTCCTTTATGTTTTACTGGTGTATTTAAAATCCTCACCATACCGCTTCGTTTTCATTCTCTTCCTTAACTGTTCGTTTTCCTCTCCTTTCCTTCCATTTTTGAAAGCAAGTTTCAAAAATAAAACCCTCTATTTCTATCTTTGCTCATTTTCTACTTCATAACCATCACTTTGATTGCAACGATACACCCTCCACTTGCTTCATACTACCCATGTTGTTACTATTCTTTCAATTTTTAATTTCACTCGCATTATGAAAGGTCCTATGATGATATTCAATATACGTGGAGTGCCTAAAAAATGATGGGCTCGTATCATTTTTAATATAGCACTTTTAGTTTTAGCACCATCCCTCAGTATTATTCACGTTAGGAATTAGTCAATGTCTCATGAGCAATTCTATTTATAGTGAATGGCCTTTATTTAAATATATTTAAATACGTATATATATATATATATATATATATATATATATATATATATATATATATATATATATATATATATATATAATATTGCCCAATGAAATCAACCAAATCTTTTACCATAGGGTGCTTGAATTTATCCATCAATACTGCATGGTCTACACCTTTGCTGTCAACTCGTCTGCTATGCTTATCCATGTTCACAAAGCTGTTTAATCCCTCATCGGTTCTACAAATGTGTAACATCTTTTGGCCTCATTTTTGGTGGAATATCTATTAAAACTACACACTTATGATGATGGGTTACCTTATTCAATAATACTCCAACATTATCCATGTGCCATGTGCCTTTTGTGCCCATGTTTTAGATTATTTAGTACACCGCCATGCAACCATTAATCTTAGGCTCTTCCAGGATGAGATATGTGCTCGTATGCCAATGTTTTTTCGAAAACTACCCATCGTGGCCTAATGTTTATTCTATAAATGAACTTTGCACACAATGTAAGTCCAAGTTATGCTAGGTGTCCTATTTTTGGATTTCCATCTCAACATCTAGGAGCTTATGTAGGCTAAATCATCCACATGTGCAATTTCTATTTCTCTATGCGCAGTGAAGCTACTGCCACCCGTTCCTAAATCTGCCCTATCCACTACAATATTGCTCTTCATATTCCATGTAAATCATTGCCCATAATAGTGTAGTAGTCCTATTGGTCGAGTAGTCCATGGCTACCACATCCCTGATTATGCTATCAAAACCATGATTCGCTTTCCCATGAAATTATGGCCTCACTGTGTAAAATTCATGTATCCATTACTATTCCATGCCCTCTGTGCGCTCTTACATGCATTGGATAAGATAAAAATGAAAGTAGATGTTATCAACTGAAGTGAGTTGTGGAACCCACTGTCCAATGCACCAAGTATCAAGCCATATATTAAATCCATCATCCACACTGTCCACTATATTTGCACCAGTTATGAACTACTCTCCTCTGCGTAGGCATTGCTCTACTATACCCGACGTTCGTAAATATGAACCATACTTCTAAACTTGTCATTCCACTGTGATCTATCTACATTCCTCCTACGCCATGTTCTCTTTCGGGAGTCCTCTTGTGTAATTAGCACCCGATGTGTTTAGTTTCCACTGCTACATACCACATCAAACCTGTAATCGATATCATCAACTTATCCACCTCCGCATATTTACTGTCCACATCAACCTATAGTACACGTTGATCAAACTCGCTATTATCGCCTAGTCCACTGTGTGCATCCTCGTCTTCGGGCCAAGCCACCTCTAAGCATCTGCACATCCAAACAAAGCGCAATTAGAGTGTTTATGAAGTCATGGTGCATAACTCCCTAAAATATATTACATAAATGTAAAAACAATAAGAAGCTATAAGAAACATTTATTTTGTTTATTTCATTTATTAATTAAATATTATATATATATTTTTATTTATTTATTATTATTTTTTTAGTTATATATATCTATAACTATTTATTTATTTGTTATTATATATTTTTTATTTTTTATTTTTTATTTATCAGTTTTCTTTTTTTATATGAAAGCAAAGATGTAGTTAAACTAATTATTTATTGCTTTGTTTTAATTTATTTTTATTTTATTATTTTTTAGATTTGAATTATTCCACTTTGAACATTTGGATTATCATGATTCAAAGGCCAAAAGAAGACATCGAAAATCAACATTTAAATCCAAACGATAATTCTAATCAAAACATTATAACAAAACTCTGGAGAGCAATTCAAGCGTGAAACTTAATCCAAGCAACCAAACAAGATGAAAGCAATCAAAACTCACTACCTTACCAAATCAAACCTTGGAGGCAACGAAACTAACACTCAAAGCAAATCAAAACTACCAAAAACCAAAATCAAAAGGTGGGTCCCCAAGTATTGGGGCTAGTTGTGAGGCAGTCACAACACCACTACCACAATTTCATCATGTTGGTACCTAGTCTTAGGTAATCCCACAATTAAATCAATATATATTACTTGCCATTTATGTGTAGGTATAACATGTGAATAAAGTTTCCTTGTTGGGTGATGATTTTCTACCTTAACTTTCTAGCACTCTTAACATCTCATAATAAATTTTATTATATCTTGCTTCATTCATGTCCAATAGAAGGTCTTTTCATGTTTTCCATCATTTTTGACCCTCTTGGATGGGTGGCATAAGGAGAATTATGTGACTCTTACATAATAAATCTCCTTAAATCACTAGTTTTAGGTATAACCACTGTATTTGTGAAGCATAAAAATCCATCTTTTATGTTGAAGTCCTTACTCTGTTCAAGATTCCTTTTGGTTTTATCCTAGATTTCAATGCAGTATGGGTCTTGTAATTACATTTTTTTGACTTGATCCATCAAGTATATATGATTTCAAGTTAGCATTGTTATGTACCTTCTCCTACTCAAGGCATCAATGATATTATTTTGTTTTCCTTTGATATACTTGATATCAAAATCATACTCTACTAAGAACTTCATCCATCTTCTCTATCTTGCGTTCAACATGGGTTGGGTAAAATATACCTTAGGCTTTGATGGTCCATTAGCTCAAAATATTTTCCTAATTGATAGTGTCACATATCTTTAATGCATGCATAACTGACACCAATTCTAGATCATGTGTAGCATAGTTTACCTCATGCTTCTTGATATTTCTAGATTCATATGCTACTACAACTCTTCTCGGGATAATACCCATCCTAATACTTCTAAGGAAGCATTTGTACACATTATAAAATTCCCAAGAGGATCTGGTATCTTGAGAATCTACACTATAGTCAACTTATTCTTTCGAGACACAAGGGAAACCTCACACTTATCTATCTATTTGAACTCTTTTCCTTTTATTTGAAGGTTGGTGATTGAATAGGTAACCTTAGAATAAGACTTCAAAAAATACCTATAATACCCAGTAAGTCCCATGAAGCTTCTAACTTTAGACACATTTGTTGGTGTTGATCAATTCAATATTACCTCAATTTTCTTTGGATCCATGATAATTCCTTTTATCGAGATAATATGTCCCAAATACTATACATGTGAGGTATAAAAATCACACTTGGATAACTTTTCATATAGCTGGTTTTTCCTCAAAACTTCTAACACTAACATCAAATTATGGTCATTGCTCTTATTTGGTGCGAGAATGTATCAAGATATCATATAAAAATACCAATACAAATCTATCTAAATATTTTATGAACACACTATTCATTAGATTCATAAAAGCTACCAATGCATTTGTTAATCCAAATGATAATATTGTGAACTCATAGTACCCATATCTAGTCTTAAAGGTTGTCTTATGGGTATCCTCTTCTCGAATTCTTAACTAATGATACCTCGATCTTAGATCTATTTTTAAAAATATAGTAGCATCCTTTAGCTGATTGAAGAGGTCATCAATCCTTGGTAAAGGATACTTATTTTTAATGGTTACCTTATTCAACATCCTATAGTCTATGCATAACCTCAAGGATCCATATTTATTTTTCATAAATAATACCAGGGTACCCCAAGGTGACACACTAGGTTTGATAAGACCATTTTCCAATAAATATTACCTTTAGTTCTTGTAACTCAATTAGGTTTGTTTTATAAGGTGTCCTTGCAATAGTTTTAGCCCCAAGCATTAACTCTATAATGAAGTCAAATTCCCATAAAATTCACAGACCTAGGAGATACTTAGGGAATACATATCAAAATTCATGTAGAATTGGATGTTTCTTAAATACTTCATCATCCCCATTTTCTCCAATATTTCCATTGATCTTCACTACATACAACATACCACCTCTTTTAATGGATTTCTTTAACTACATAGCTAAAAATAAGTGAGGTTGAAAAGAACCTTGCCTACTTTAAACTCTTACTCTCCTCTTATCCTTATCGATGTAATCCATATACCTATCTTGGAAGCTGATTAAGATTCCATGAGCCTTAAACCAATCTATCCCTAAGATAATATCAAAAGTATGGAGTGGTTCCACATATAAGTGACATATAGTGGATCCATTGGGTAGGGTTATCTCAACTATAGGCAAACATTGATCCACTGAGTAGGTCTATCTAGAACCATACTCAAATTTCCACCCTTATACCAAAAATCTTAGTCTTTATGGCATATCCCAAATAATAGTAATGGAAATATAAATATATGTAGCTCCACTATCTATTAAAAATTTTAATATTATTTTCAAACAACTTACCACTTAGTAACATTAGAGTTGCTTGTCCATCTAGATTCTGATTCTTGGTAGTGGCATAACATTGGTGTTGTTTCTCCTCTACTCTATTGCTTTACTAAAATTTTTGGGGACACATTTTAGCATAGTGAGGAGCCCCACAAGTAAAGTGCCCTATCCTAGGTGATTGAGTTTTTGTTTTACCCCTCTTATTGATCATAAATCCTTACCTTGAATTTCCCATAATGTATCCTTGTTGGATAATTATTTCTAGCATTGCTTGTTTTTGTTCCATTTGGTATTGCAATGAATTCACTAATATCATCAACTACCTCATTTCCCCTTGAAGAAACCTAGAAAGGGAAGTTTCCTTTGTCATGCCCCTATTAGAATCCTTTGTCTTTCCAATGTCCTTGTTGGATCTAAATGCTTTCCTAGTTTGTTTACTAGAATTCATGGTTCTTCCCTTATTCTTGCTAGTGTCCTTCACTCCTCTAAAATTATTTAGGGAGCATACTACAACTTCCTTTTGCATATATAACCCCACATTTTTGGAGTAAATACAAACACCATATATTGACCACACAAAGGATATGGGTAAGTTACAATTTTTCCTTAATTGTACTTAAAATTAGTTAGCTTCGTTCTCCTTACGAATTAACATAGACCATTATCACTCAATTGATAATGATCAGGGTCATGCTTTCCTTCCTACAAGGTAGTCTTCCAAATAAGAAATTTGACCATATAGGATTTTTACTCCTTGGTTTGACTGGTCCTAGTGGTTTGCAATATTCATTGTATCCCAGATCACTTTAAGGACCCTAGAAAAGTAAGTTTCTCCAAATTAGCACATCAATTCAAGGCTCATCCTAGGTGCACTCCATTTAAGCTTCTACCCTTATGACCTAGAGCTCTAATACCAACTATAAAAACCCCAAAATACCAACCCAAAAGAGAGATTATTTTTTTCTCAAGTAAGGTTCACAAAATGAATCTCCAATATAATTATTTTCAACATTCTCAAGGCTATACCACATTTGAGTTCATTTTCATTATAGATGACACTCAATGGACAAGAGTGGCCAACATATTGTAGTTTTTAGGGTTCACCTTACTAAGCCTCATCATTTAAAAGGACATCAAAGAGGCCCCCCACATTTCCTATACCATCATCAATATAGGACAATGTGATCACATCATAAGGATTATGTTTTAAGGCCCATAACATGTAAAGGGGATTCTTATTCCTTAACATTAACCTAAGTCCATCTATGTGGGTTAATTAGGCATAAATTCTTGGTGCTTAGTTACCACACTTGCATGGGTTAACCAAGGTCATTATCACATATTTGGTAAGGAACATAGTCACCTAATCCTACTATTATATTTATTAATATATTAAATTACATAAATATTTATCTAGGATCAAATATAAATTAAATGAATACCATTAATCAAACTAACAATAAATCTCAATATTTGAAATATAACAATATCTCACAAATATAACTCAAATATACACAATATCAAAAGATTACAAGAATGATACAAATTGATTTTATTGCATGGAATTTTTTCTCTAATATATAAGTTTACATGACTTTTCAATACTTTGATTATTGCTCTCCTCTAACAGTTGGGAGATGCAACCTTTCATATTCCTCTCATAAATATAAAACTCTCATTTTGCCACATATCATGTGACTCTTCATTATCTATCATGACACTTTGCACTTTCTTCTCATATTGACACATATATTATATAAAATATCGATCAACTATCAAACTAATATTTACAAGGGAGGCCCTCTAATCTACTAAAGTCTAAATTCCTCTCTAATCTAATCAAAACTTGTATTATTTCAAGTGGCACCTTGTAGGATTCTATTTTTTGGAAAGCCAATGATGCTTCTAGAGACCACAACTTTGTTTTTTTTCTTTAGGATTTTACCAGTAGCCATTGAGAATGAAAATGTGATCACTTCTTCTGATTTCCCTCTCTTGGGTTAGAATCTAGATTGGTTGCTTCTTTCAATCTATCTTCCATTCCTCTTAAGCCAAATTTACCTAGTGTGGATAGATCCAGTGTCAAATGGACTTCTCCCCCCTTAGGGTGGTTCAAGTTCAACTTCGATGATGCTGCTAAAGGTAACCTAAGTAGAGATAGATATGGGATAATTGTCAGAGATAATCATGCAAGGATAATCTTGGTGTTTGTTGAGAACATTGGCACCCAGACTAATAATGTGGCTGAAGCAAGAGCTTTATTCTAGGTATTATCAAAGTTACAATTTATTCATATAAATTACATTATTATCGAAGGTGACTCCTTGAACATCATAGATTTTCTCAAAGGAATTTAGTACATTGCTTGGAGTGTCTCCAACATGAGTTAAGAATCAAGAAAATTCCTCTATAGTTATGACAATGTTATCATCCAACATATTTTTAGAGAGGGTAATAAAGTTGCTAACATCATGGCCAATCTTGTATTGGCTGAGGACTCTCTACAAATTTGGTTCAATAATATTTTTCATACTCTTATTAGTCTCGATAGTACCAATGAATAATATACATATCTTTAGCCAGTGTGGACCATGTGGACTTCCTTATCCTACCAATTCCATCTCCTCAAGACCTTGTCAGCTTTTCTAGATGGCTAAGTTGTCAATCACTTTATGGATTTCTTGGATGGTTGAGAAGTAAATCTCTTTGTAGCTTTATCATATGATCGAGGTGTCAATATCTCTATGGATTTCTCATATGATTGAGGTGTTAACATATCTATGGCTTTATCGGATGACTGATATGTCAATCTCTTTATCACTTTCTTGGATGATTGAGGTGTCAATATCTTTGCTTCTTCCTCAGATGGATGAGGTGTCAATAGGGCCTCTACAAAGGAAAATAGTGACATCATTAGGGAAGGCCTTATTGTGTCATGGAATACTATTTTGATTCTCATCATACAATAATTAACCATTGATGAACCAAGTTTACCCCTCAAGAGTTTCTATTTGTTATTCCTAAACCACATGAGGGACATAAAGTGCATCAATGTTCTTGAATACCTATTTAGGTCCATGCATATTTTGGTCTCAAGCATCAAAGAGGGTAAATCTACTCACCTGAAGCATTAAGGATTACATATGATAATTTATAAGCATGCACTTCAAATACAGGTCCAAAGATCCACACTATCCATTATTAGTAGCCCTAAAGAATACCATTTTGCTTTAGTCCATAGTAAGGGATCCCCATTGAATGAGGATCCAAGTGACATTGAGGTGAAATGTGATATTGTTGCTTTAAGAAAAGTGGAAAAAGGAGAAAAACTAAACTTTGACTCGTTTGACACCACATCTTCCTCTTTCTATCACTCGACCAAGAGTAAAGCATCTAGGGATAAGTGCAAGAGCATTATTGTTATAGACTAGGATAGGGATGATCTTATGGATTATTCCTTGATCCACAAAAAGTAGAATCATGGAGATGCTCCTATTCATGTGATTTTCCTCAAGGATGACCTCTTTATTGGTGAGAATTTTTCTCGATCTTAGTCAAGAGATAATTCCAACCCCATGGCCAACCTGGATGACTTGGTAAATATGGAATTGGCCTTTCTCATTCAAGATGTGAAGGTGATCAACAAGCTATGGAACCAAAAGAATGCCACCACTAAGGCCATGGATGATGTTCATAAGACCAACAACAATTATTAAGACCCTCATGTAGCTTATGTGTAGCTAGAGTGCTACTATTTGCTCTATCTTCCCTCTATTTAAGATCATACTTTTTATCTGCATATTGGGATGATGGTCTTTTGTCCCCTTTGTTTTTGTTTTGATATTTTTATCTTGTGAGTTTATTGAGGTCATCCCCTTGTTGGATACCTCATTCTGACTTTCCCCTATGTAAAAGTTTTGGGGACCATTTGAAAACCCCCTTTTATCAATAAAAAATATTCACAAGGGGACCAAATAATGTAATAATTTCAACACTTCCTCGTATTACATTATTTGGTAGGAAGAATTTTTGCCTTCATTTTATGATTCTTCTTTCTTTTCATTATTGAGATCTAGCATGGTTGGATATATGTAATCCTTTATAAATTATCTATGTCTACCTCTCGATCGATGTATCTAAGTCACCTCTAGGTTTTTGCCTCTGGGTCACTGCCTCTAGGTCACTACCATTAGATCTAACTCTAGGTCACTACCACTAGATCTACCTTTGGTCATTACCTCTAATTAATTCCCATTGGTTTACTACCTCTGGGTTACCTCTGGATTATCATTATCTTTGGGTCATCCACTAGAACATTCATAAGACTATCATATATGTAGGATCATCACTACAATTGCTTTCACTATAGGTTACCTCCCAAGGTATACTTGGGTCATAATCATTTATTTCTTTATGATACGACTGATAATATTCTTACAAAACTTTGATCATACTTGGTTTCATTTTGTAGAAACCATACAACATTCCTTTTATATTATCCCATTCATTCATGTTTGTTTGTATGCAATTTATTTTTAATTTTAGTCTCTCTTTTCTTTTTGTAGATAAAATATTTTTGAACGATTATATCCTCCACAAATTACAAAACTATGGATATTCCAACATTATTTTATCTTATGTCCATATCAACCACAATGATTACATCTATTCCCTTTTATTGAATTACTTTTTCCTATCACAAATTTAGTTCCTAATTCCTTACTGCTCATTTATCTTGTATATCCAAGACCTTCACATTTTGGTCTTATTTTTGGTCAAATTGGATCTTTCATTCCTTTTCCATATTTTTCCAAACCTGTGTCTTTATATCCCATTTTATTTAACAATTTTGAACCATTTCCTTTAAATAACCAAAATTATCTTCATACTGATCCCTATCAACATCAACATATTTTTGAGCATCACTATCTCTGTCATTATTTGATAGCATAATATTTTTCTGACCAATTATGAACTATACTTAAATCATATGAGCTATACTCTATTTATTTTATTTTGTATCACATGTAACATCTATTTTTGTAACAGGTTCTATCTCTATTATGAATTCTAAATCACAAGTATCATTGCTTGCATCAAAATTTTTACTTTCATTTTGATTAGGATCATAACTTGAATATTTTTATTTTTTATGAAGATCACTAGTGTCACAACATGCATCTATCATCATGGGCCTTAAATAATTTTTTTCGTAACAAACATCTTTCATCATTGGTTTATTCCCTACTTATTCAACCTTTCCTTGCTTTCTTATTTTAGAAACATTTCAAGTGATTATTCCCTTATAGATTATTTTTCATAGACTAACACGTACAATAATAAAATTTTCATAAAAATCATTAGCATCATTGAGTATACTTTACATGCATTATTGAAGCATTAGAAATTCTTCATGTTTTGCTTCATTGGTAATATCAACAAGCTTATTTTTCAATGTTTAGTCATTTCATCTTATTTTCCATTCTAACCTTTGAGAACTTCATTAGAAAGTAATTCCATATACATTATATTTCCTGTATCACCAGGTAATGTGAAAATACTTTTAGATTCTTAAACTACTTCATCAAGCTTTGAACTTAGATAATTTCCTAGCATTGAAATTTTTTTATCTTTGGCTTCTCTTATGATTGATTGTAAGATTCTCTTTTCCTTCATTGATGTATCCTTTTGTCCTTCATTTTTTGCTATCATGTATTGAGTACAACATTTTAAATTTCACAATGTTTCCTTAGCTTCTAGTGGGTCATCTTAAATATATATTTATTTTTCTTGAAAATATAAGTTTTCTATTTCAATTATTTTTTATAACTCATATTTTTGTATTTCTATTTTTCAATCACTTATTTTTATTTTCACTTACTTTTTGTTTGCCATGTTCCCTTGAAGTTGACAACCTTACTGTAACATCCCTACAATTCAACTAATTTTTTGCTTGCTTTATCATTAGGACAAGATACTGCTAATGATTTTATGACTGCAAGAACACTCTCTCAAAGGCTAAGCAGATCGAGGGAACCAGATACATCCTCCAAATTGTGGATGAAGAAAAATGACAAATGGTAAGATGGAGATATTATGAGTGGTGGAATATTTTGCAGATGTAGATAAGAAAAGCCCTACTAGAAATACATCCATCAAGCGGTCTCATGTAGTTGCATCCATATTGCATTTGGTGCTTGTGATTTATTTTGTGTCTTGATTGTTGTTTGCAAATATTATAATAAATTTTGTAAAATCTTATATTTAATATAATATATATAAATATATAATAATAATATAATAATAATAAATATACATATAAAAAATAAATAATAAAATAAAGAAATAATAAATATTACATAAAATACCTAGGTGTTGTAGGTGAGTTGGAGAGGAGAGGGCAATCCTCCAATGGAGGTCCTAGGTTCAAATCTCCACCCTACCAAAAAGCTGAATTGGGTATCTAAAATCCAATTGATAATGTTGGTGCGGGCAGAGTCGGGTGCAACCCCCGGGTGACTTTGACAATGTAGAACCCCCTGTTCATGGTTTCTTAGACCAAGGCGGCTCTATAAGGGGTTTTTTGCTTTAAAATAAATAAATAAATAAATATTACATAAAATCCAGGTGTTGTAGGTGAATTGGAGAGGAGAGGGAAATCCTCCAGGAGAGGTCCCAGGTTCAAATCTCCACCCTACCAAAAATATGAATTGGGTATCCAAAATCCAATTGATAATGTTGGTGCGGGCAGGGTCGAGTGCGACTCCCAGGTTACTTTGATGGTGTAGAACCCCCTGTTTGTGGTATATATATATATATATATATTACATAAAAAAGAAAATTAAATTTGATTAAAAATTAATTAATGTGAACCTACATATGAATAAGGTTTTGGTGACAGAATAAGGGATGTCGAACAAAGGAGCTCATGTGACTTTGGGTGGGAACCAAGGGTTTGGTGGGAGGAACAACTTCTAGGGATCCTAAACCAGGTGAGATCATCGAATCTACCATAGGGGATGGAGTATCGGGATCAGATCTAGATCCAAGAAATGAAAAATCCCCTGGGAAGGAAAAGTCTTGGGGTAAAGAACCACCGAATAAACCTAGCAGGAATACCAAAAAATATGGGGCCCTTCATGGGACCTTTCCATTCAGATCATATGTTGAAAATGTCAAGGGAATCAACACCCAGTTTACTCCTGAAGGGCATAGCCCCTTAGTCCCGGTAGGAGAGGATCTAGTGATCCCAAAAACTCGAATGACTAATTACCTTTCCCTGGAGAACCTATGCTTGATCGAGAAATTTGTAGGAGGGCAACCGGATATGGAATCCATCTGAATATGGGCTTCATCCAGGTGGAAAACCCTAGGGAACCTTGAAATTGTGGCCCTACCTCGAGGGTTTTTTCAAATATAGCTTAACAATCAAGAGGATGCATCCTGCATCCTAACAAGGGGACCATGGTTTTATGGAAGGAAAATCTTGTTCATCCACAAATGGGGGGAGGATTTCAATGCAGAGACACAGAACATCAACTTTGCATCGGTGTGGGTTCATCTTCTAGGTCTACCCAGCCAGTTCTGGCATGAAGATATATTGCAGGGAATTGGCAGATACATAGGGGAAATGATAGCCATTGACCCCACCACCAAAGCCCACACTCGCATGATCCATGCCAAAATTTGTGTCAATGTCAATCTAGATTCTCAGCTACCAACGTGGATCAATATCATCTATGGATCCTACCATAGATGTCAGGCAATAGAATACAAAAATAAACCAACATTTTATATTGAATGTCAAGCCCAAGGACATCTCAAGACCCAGTGCCCCTCTCTCAGGCAACAAAAATAAATGGAAAATATTGATCGAAGAATCAGAGCCCAAGTTGGACTGTAATCAGGCAAACCCCACACTCAAAAGGGAAGGCAAACAAATAGAGGGAATCACTATCAACAAGCAAATGTCTAGAATCCCCTGACAAACAAAGGGAAGCAAGTTGTGAGTCCAGAACAACCAGGAGACCAAAGCAAGGTAGAATCCCTTTTTTCTCACCCCAATCATTTTGATATTCCTCCTGGATATACCAATCATGATTCTAGAATAAATGATGATTTTATAACCCTCTCAAATGATGACATTCTGGGCACTACAAAGGAGATCCAAAACCCCCTGCTGAAGAAGGTTCCCAACCCTATCCCCCTTCAAAAATTGGTTTTCCCCCTCCAAATATTTCTATCCCCCCTCTCCCCATCCCGATAAGGACCTTTTGAACCTCCCCCAGATCCCCTCCCTGGCCAAGAGCAACCTAAAAAATCCCTTTCAACCAGAGCTAATTTCAGCCCCAAAAACACCCAAAGTTCCAAAAAAGCCTTGGTGGATTATGGTTTGGACAAGAAAATGGGAAGACCAAATATACAAGAGCAAAATAGAAAAGAAACTGAAGAAGATATAGCCAATGGGGTCCAAAAAACCCTATTCCCAGAATTGTTCAACCAGTCCAAAGATGACCCCAAACTATCCAAACCTCCCTTGTAGTCTTCAAATGGGGGCAAGAAAGGAACCAAAGTTTCCAAATGAGGATCCTCTCATGGAATGTGAGAGGGCTCAATAGTGCGGCCAAGCAGAGACTCACAAGCACTGTAAGGAAATAAATCAAACCTACAATCCTCATCATGCAAGAAACCAAAATTGATTAGGCAAAATCTCATAAGGTGGCCCAAAACATATGGAAAAATAGTAAAAATATTTTTAGTCCCAACCAAGGCTCATCTGGGGGTCTAATGTGTCTATGGGATTTAGAGAAAGTGGAAGGCAAAGTTATTTCATCATCGGATAGAGTAACAGACATAATGGTTTTCTGCAAAGATAAGAAATTTTGCTAGATTCTGTCTAATATCTATGCCCCAAATAATCCCCATAGTAGGAGCTCTTTATGGGATTCCCTAAGCCAAATGAGAAATGCCTTCAGCAACTTCCCTTGGATTCTGGTCAGGGATTTTAACTCCCCCATTTTTCCTTCTGATAAAGCAAGTGGTAGTGACATCCTAGTCAAAAGCATCCAAGACTTCCATGACTTTGTCACCAATAACGAACTTATGGATATCTAGATTAGAGGAACTCACTTCACTTGGAGTAACAGAATAATAGGGAATCAACACATCCAAGTTAAGCTAGACAGATTCTTCCTATCCAGAGAAGCCATTCCCCTCTTTGGTGATGCTTCCCTCAATTCCCTACCAAAAATTGGATCAGATCACTGCCCTCTTCTGTTTGAAGTAAACAAGGCACCCATTTTCAAAATCCCCTTCAGATTTGAAGCAATGTGGGTCCTGCACCCTGATCTACGAAACCAAATTTTTGAGTGGTGGAAATAGCAAGTAAGTGGATCACCCATATCCCAAGTTTCCTAGAAATTCAAAATAATAAAAGAAAACATCAAGGTCTAGAACAGGGAAGTATTTGGGAATATTTTTGAAAGCAAGAAAGAACTCACAAACAAACTCCAAATATTAGAGCAACAAATTCAGAATGGTCATATGAGCATCCAGATCAAAAATGAAGAGAAAAAACTCCTTGCAGAATATCACAACATCCTAGCCAAGGAAGAAATTTTTTGGAGATAAAAATCTAGAGCCTTGTGGCTCAAAGAAGGGGATTCAAACACAAAATTTTTCCATGCCTCCACTCTTCACCATAAAAGCTCAAAAAAAATTAAAGAGCTAACCAAAAGTGATGGTACAACAATGATAGACATCCTCAACATCCGGGAAGAAGCAACCACTTTTTTTGAAAATAGGCTAGGAGCCAGTGCACCCTGTCCAAGGCAAGCCCAAGATCAACTTCTCTAGCACATTCCCAGCATGATTACTCCTACAATGAATGCCATGCTTATCAAGGACCTCACTAATGATGAGATAAAGTAAGATCTATTCTCCATGGCACCTAAAAAAGCCCTTGGTCCTTATGGATTTCCCCCATACTTCTTCCAAAACTTCTAGGACATCATTGGAGAAGATATTTGCAATGCCATAAAATACATGCAGAAATCCAAATCTATTCCCAGAGGCATGAATTCCACCTTCATTGATTTAATCCCTAAAGGGCTTGAGTGTAAATCAATGAATGATTATAGACCCATCAGTCTATGCAATGTAATTTACAAGATTTTAACCAAAGCATTGACAACAAGGCTCAAAGAAATCCTTCCCCACATCATAGATCCATGTCAGGGCAGTTCAATCAAAGGAAGGTCTATCAATGATGGCATCATTTCCCTGCATGAGGTCCTCCATTCAGCATCCCAAATCAAGAAGGTTGTCCTTTTCCTCAAGGTAGACATTAGCAAAGCTTTTGATAGAGTCAACAGGATTTTTCTACTTGTTGTCCTTCAAAAATTTGGCTTCCACAGGGACTGGATTGACCTAATCAAAGGATGCATCTCAAACCCGTGGTTTTTAGTTTTAGTAAATGGATCCACTGCAGGATATTTCTTGAGTGGCAGAGGTATCAGGCAAGGTGACCCCCTCTCCCCCATTCTTTTCATTATGCTTGCTAAATCATTGGGAAGAACCCTCAAGAACATTATCTTCGAGGGCACCATTTCAGGAATCAAGGCTGCTTCGAATATTAATCCCCTATCCCACCAAAAATTTGTGGATGACACAATCCTCGCCACCCATGCTTCAGTTTTGGAGGCCAAAATTATCAAGTGCATCCTTGAATTATATGAAAAGGTGGTAGGGCAAGAGATAAATTACACCAAGAGCAAAAGTTTCTTCATCAACACTCCCCATCCCAGGCAGGTCAAAATTGCTCAAATTCTCTAGTGCAGTATTGGTGAGTTCCCTACCCATTACTTGGGTCTCCCTCTTTTCACCAACCACCCCAAATATTCCATGTGGAGCCACGTGATAGAGAGAATCAACCAAAAGTTGGTAGGTTGGAAAGGAGCTTTTCTATCTCAAGCTACCAAAGCAACCCTTACCTCAACTTGCCTTCAAAGTATTCCAATCTACTTCCTCTCTATTTTCAAGGCTCTCATTTTAGTCTACTCCAGGATAGAGAAAATTCAAAAAATATTCCTATGGACTGGGTCAAAAAACAAGAAGAAAATTCACCTGGTCAGATGGGAAAAGGTATGTAAGCCTAAGATCCAAGGAGGGCTAGGCCTCAGAAGAATCAACAACATGAACACAACTTTGTTGGCAAAGCAAGCGTGGAAAATATTCACAAATTCAAATGCAGAATGGGTGTCAATTATCAAAAGGAAGTATCTTCAAGGCAAAGACTTCATGGATGTAGACATCCCCAAGGAAGGATCCACCTTTTGGAAGTCCATAATCCAATCCAAGGATCTTATCCATAAGGGATCAAGATGGTAGCTAGGATCAAGTCTCTCTATAAACTTCTAGATAGATAGATGGATTAGAGATCAACCCCTCATTGAAGATAATGAAATATCCTTGTTGAAACCCCTTCTTGATGTATCTATAGGTAGCAAAGTGGTGGACTTCATTCAATCAGTAAATGGCTCTAAAAAGTGGAAATATCTCAACATCATTCCAACCAATAGGTAAATAACCAATGCTGTAAAAATTCTATCCCACATGCTGAACTCTACAGTGATCCCGATGGATAGAATAGATGACTATCCCATCTAGAAAGAAATTGATAATGGGATGTTCTCAGTCAAAACTACCCACCAAATCCTTCTCAACCCCAAACAAGTGTCTATTCCCTTCAATATCATCTAGATCAAACACCTCATTCCCAAAGTTGGGACCTTTTCCTAGCTAGCAATCCAAAACAAAATCCTATCCACTGATAATATCATCAAGAGAGGGATGATGGTTCCTAATAGATGTCATTTGTGCACCAAATCTTGGGAATCTATAAATCATTTGTTCACTGAGTGTGAGTTCTCCAACTCTATTTTGAGCCATGTTTTGTCCACCTTCCATATAAAGTGGGTCCAACCCAATTCCCTGATCAATTTTTTCACTCAATGGCCCAACCCTTTCAAAAATTCCCATCTCCATGCACTGTGGAAATCTATCTTCATCACTTCTTATGGTAGGTTTGGCTTGAAAGGAACAATAGAGTGTTCTCAAGTTCTCCCAAGGATCCCCTAACCATTGCCAACAAAACCATTAGCTTTGCTGCAGAGAATTCCCATCTCTTCCCCTATCTCAAACCCCCCGATCTAGGAATAGAGCAAGCTTTGTTTGTTAGGCTCAAAATCCCTTGGGAAAGCAACTCATCCCCTCCCACTCCCCATATTAGGCAGTTTGCTCACTAGAAACCTCCCCTTGAAGGTTGGCTCAAACTTAACTACGATGGCACCTCCAAAGGAAATCTAGGAATGGCAAGAGTTGGAGGTCTTGTCAAAAACCACAAGGGTAAAATCTTGGTCACTTTTGCTAAAAACCTTAGAATTCAATCAAACCACATTGCCAAATCTCATGCGTTATGGAGAGGACTGAGCATAATCCAAACATATGTTGGAAATATGTTGAATATTTTCCATGTTATTCTGGTGGGGTTAACACTAAAAGGTATTGGACACTGTGTACCATATACTCATCGAGGTTCGGTTTCGGGATGGGCCCCGAACAGGGGTTCAAGGGTGGTAGCCCTCCGAAAAGTAGGGGTTCGAGGGCGGTAGCCCTCGGCCAAATTTTTAGGGTTTTTAAGTTATTTTTAGACCCATATGGGCTTTTAGGGTTACTATATTTGAACCCATGCTTTTTTACCCATGATATTGTAAAATCCGTGCATGTGCCTTTGTTATATATATCGCACTTGCATTAGGGTTTGAAGAGAGATAGAAGGAGAATATTATTGTATTGGAGATGGTCAAGTTAATGCAATAATAAGATAATATTGTGTTGGTTTTTTCCCGGTTGAGGGTTTCCAGGATAAATATTGTGTAATGTGTGAATCTATGATCTTCTTCTTTTGATTCTGTTATTACTACTTTTCTAGTTTTAGTTTATCGGGGCTCTTTATTTCTCTTCATTTGGTATCAAAGCTAGGTTTTAGCTTTGTTCGAGGAGTAAGGGTTTCAACCCTATGATAAATTAATTCTTGAGTGGGAGCCATACATGAAAGGATCCAGGCAAAGGAGAAATATGGGAAGCACATGGATAGAGATTGAAAAATTTAATGGATAAAATTTTGAGTTGTGGAAACTCAAGATGGAGGATCTGTTGGTTGATAGAGATCAGTGGATTGCGGTCTCGGGAACAAAACCAACATCGATGACAGATGAGGATTGGCTAAAAATTGATAGGAAGGCAAGGAGCTCTATCAGATTGTGCTTATCTAATTTGGTATTGTTGAATGTATCTACAGAGACCACGACAAATTTGTTATGGGAGAAGTTGGGAATATTGTATCAGATAAAGTCACTGGTAAATAAACTCTTTCTTCGAAAGAAGTTGTATTCACTTCGGATGAATGATGGTGACTCTGTGGCTGAACATCTGAATGCTTTTAACACTGTGGTAAGTCAATTAACCTCTATAGAAGTAAAAATGGATGAAGAGGAAAAATGTATTACTTTACTTTGTTCATTACCTGATTCATGGGATAACCTTGTTATGGCTATCACCAATACTACATCTACATTGAAAGTAGAGGATATAGTAGGAACTTTGTTGTCTGAGGAGATGAGACAAAAATATTCTGAGGATTATCATCAAAAGGAAGCCTTGGTTGTGAGAGGTCATTCTCAAGAAAGAAGCAAAAAGAAATCAGGAGAAAAGAAATCAAAATCTAGGGGTAAATTTGTTGCCCTAGAAAAGAGGAAATGTTGGAATTATGGTAAAGCAGGGCATTATAAAAGAGACTATAGATCTAAAAAGGTTGATAATAATCGATCATCTGATGAAGGAACTTCTACAGAAATGAAGACCACAAATGAAGATTCAGGGGACTTATTCTTAGTTGCAACATGCTCAAGTGAATGTGATGACTCATGGTTGATTGACTCAGGTGCTTCTTTTCATATGACTCCTCATAGGGAGGGGTTCTGTGAATATGAAAAGATAGATGGAGGTAAAGTCTTCTTGGGAGACAATTCGACATATAAAATAATAGGTCGAGGAAGAGTCAAGTTGATGCTAAAATATGGAAGAATTAAAACCCTTCCTGGTGTGTTGCATATTCTAGGTTTGGCAAGGAATCTGATATCTGTGAGTAAGATGAATGATGCAGGTGTGAATGTGGTATTCAATAAGGATAGCTGCAAGATGGTTCATGGATCCTTGGTGTTGGCAAGAGGAGTTCACACAGGAACTTTGTTTAGACTTGAGGCTAGCACTATAAGTATTAATTGCAATAACTCTTCAGTTGTATAGGAAAATAATATGGTTGAAATGGCTTCGAGTATTCCTACAATGAAGACAATGTTGTGGCATCAATGCATGGGGCATATTGGTGAGAAAGGACTTCGAACATTGAAAATGAAAGGTATGGTTGAAGGAATTTTTGATTGCCCATTAAATTTTGATTTTTGTGAGCACTGTATTTTTGGGAAACAAACTAGAGTCAAGTTTCCAAGTAGTGCTACAAGGTCTGAAGGAATTCTACATCTAGTTCACAGTGATGTGTTTGGACCTGCAAAAGTACCATCATTAGGTAAATCTATCTATTTTGTTACATTTATAGATGACTTCTCAAGAAAGACTTGGGTATATTTTCTATGAAACAAATATGAGGTTTTTAATAAATTTAAAGAGTTTAAGGCTCTTGTAGAAAATCAGATAGAGAAAAAGATAAAGGTTTTGAGAAGTGATAATGGTGGTGAGTATTGCTCTAATGAATTTGAGCAGTTTTGCAAGGACTGTGGAATAGAAAGGTAGAGAACAACTCTGTATACTCCACAATAGAATGGGGTTGCAGAATGGATGAACAAGACATTGATGGATAAGGCTAGAAGCATGCTAAGTGGTGCAGGGTTAGAAAAGAAGTTCTGGGTAGAAGTTGTGTTAACAACTTGTTATCTCATCAATAGATCTCCTACCTCAGCTTTGGTGGACAAGACTCCACAGGAAGTATGGACTGGTAAGAAACCCTCTCTCAGACATATAAGGGTTTTTGGTTGTGATGCTTATATGTATGTCCCAAAAGAGAAAAGGACTAAGCTAGACTATAAATCTAAAAAATACATATTTATGGGTTATAGTACTAGTGTTAAAGGATATAAGTTGTGGAACCCAAAAACATAGAAGGTTGTTTATAGTCGTAATGTGATCTTTAGAGAAACAAAAGGGGTTTTAAAATAGGAAATGCAACCAAGCAAAGAACCAAAAATAGTGCAGGTAAAATTGGAATAGGAGGAAGAACCTGTGGTAGAACCTGAATTACAGAGAGAGTCTGAAGAGGAATATTCAGAGGAAGAAGGTGAGGAGGAAGTTGAAGATGCAGAACCTAGAACTCCAATTTTGAGGAGATCAGATCGAGAGAGAAGACTTCCAGATAGGTATAGTCCTTCAAATTTTTATTCTGCATTTAATTTATCAGTTATTGATGAAGAACCCAAGACTGTAAAGGAGGCACTTCAGTCAAGTGAGAATAAGTCTTGGAAAAGGGCTATGGAAGAAGAAATGGAGTCCTTGGATAAAAATAAGACATGGGACTTGGTGAAATTACCTCTTGGTAGAAAACCTGTTGGTTGTAAGTGGTTATTCAAGAAGAAGTACAATGTAGAAGGAAAGTTGGAGAAGTACAAGGCTCGCTTGGTAGCAAAAGGATTTTCTCAAGTTGAGGGAATTGACTTTGGTGAGATTTTTTCTCCTATGGCTAAACTAACTTCAATCAGATTTTTGTTGGCTATTTCTGCTGCTTTTGATTTTGAAATAGAACAGATGGATGTAAAGACAACTTTTCTACATGGTGAACTTGATGAAGATATATATATATATATATATATATATATATATATATATATGTCACAACCAGAATGCTTTAAGGTAAAAGGTAAGGAGGACTTGGTATGCAAGCTGAAGAAGTCTCTTTATGGGTTGAAGCAGTCTCCAAGGATGTGGAACCAAAAATTTGATAGGTTTGTCTTGACACTTGGGCTTGGAAAAAGCAAAGCAGATCCATGTGTATATTTCAAAAAGGAAGGTGAAAATTTTGTTATCATTGTATTGTATGTGGATGACATGTTGTTAATTGGTAACAATAAGGAGATGATAAAGTTACTAAAATCTCAGTTATCTTCTGAATTTGACATGAAGGATTTGGGTGCTGCAAAATTTATTTTGGGTATGGAAATAATAAGGGATCGTGCAAATAGAAAGTTATGGTTAAATCAAAGGAAATATGTTGATTTGATACTACAAAAGTTTAGAATGCATGATTGTAAACCAGTATGTACTCCATATCCGGTTGGTCAAAAGTTATCTGCTAAACAATGTCCCAAAATAGATGAGGAAATTGAAGAAATGCATCATGTTCCTTATGCTAGTGTTGTGGGTAGTTTGATGTATGCAATGGTCTGTACTAGACCTGATATTGCACATGCAATGGGAGTAGTTAGCAGATATATGTCAAATCCAGGAAAGGAACATTGGACTATTGTGAAGAGGATCTTCAGATACTTGCGTGGAACTACAGATTATGCTATCTGTTATGGAGGAAATTTTGGAGGTAATGATATTGTAAATCTACAAGGGTTTGTGGATGCTGATTGGGCTGGAGATCTTGATAAGAGAAGATCCACGAGTGCTTATGTGTTCAGGCTGTTTGGAGGGGCAGTAAGTTGGATGAGTAAAAAGCAATCAGTTGTTGCTTTATCCACTACAAAAGCAGAGTACATTGCAACAACTCATGCTAGTAAAGAAGTAGTGTGGCTACAAAGGTTGTGTTCAATAGTTGGTATTAAACAGAAGGCTGTGAGAATTAACAGTGATAGTCAAAGTGCAATATTTTTGGAAAATAATCTTGGTTTTCATGATCGGTCAAAACATATTGATATAAAGTACCATTTTGTGAGAGAGATGGTTGAAGAGAACCAAGTGATATTGGAGAAAGTTGATACAGAGAAGAATATTGTTGATTCATTAACAAAGGTTGTACTTGCTCAAAAATTTTCTTGGTGTAGAAGATCTATGGGCATGGTTGCCTGTTGAGTTGTGATTTTATCAGTTTACAAAACCACTTGACAATTCAGAATTTTATATTCTCTCTTGCAAAAAAAATCTTATCTCCAAGGTTCTTACTTTAATATTTATGTGTCATGCATAGTTGTTTATAAGTGCATGAATAAACTCTTGGGTTTGCAAGTTTCTATTAACAAGGGGCTTGAGAAATTATGTAAATGATTTCAAGTTCATCATGTAAAACATGTTTTTCATCAAATTCTATCATCCAAATGATAAAGTAAATCTGCCTTATGATTAAGATCTATTGATGCAAACTTAGAAATACCATTGATTAAAATGCTTTCAAAACTAATTTGATCTAACAACTTGCCTTAGCATTTTAGTTAATGTGAAATTTCAAAATGATGATATAAACCATGATTATAAATATTCACCTTTAAAACCTATGGTTTAATCAATGAATATATTTTATTCATCTCCAATATAAAATTAACATTGAACTATTTGAGATAATGAATAAAAAATAAAAATATTTAACCCAAAATCATAAGGTTTTAAAAACCTTATTAATCATAAATTCATAGGGTTTGCTATAAAGATTATTTATGAACTGTGAGGTCTGTGATTTAAAATCAAGTTCATAAATGTACTTCCTTATTATATTTGTTTATTAAATATTTATGAAATCAAATATTTAATAACCAACATAATATTCCAATGTAATGTTTGGATTTGTGCATAAATAAATTATACTTAAAACATGAAATCCAAACAAACTTTAATAAAATAAATCACTTCTAATTCTCAACCTTATTAAATCAAAGTTAGAACCATAATACTTATTTATAAAACATTTTATTCATCCCAAATATAAAATCAACATTAAAATATTTGGAAATGAAATAAAGTAATAATGTTTAACCCTAAAATTGTAATATTTTCAAATCTTATAATTATAATCCATAGGGTTTTAATATAAAACTGATCTATGAACTGTGAATTTTATACTTTGAAAATCAAGTTCATAAATATGTTTTCTCATATTATTTACCTATTAAATATTTATGAAATAAAATATTTAATAACAAATATAATCCTCTCAATGTAGGGTTTGGATCGGTAAATAAATAAAATGGTATTTGAAGCATGAAATCCAAACAAATTTCAATAAAAGATATCAACCCTAATTCTCAAATTTATTAAATCAAATTTGAAACCAGAGTAATCATTTATCTTTTATATATTTATTTATTTAAATATTAAAACAATTTAATATTTAAATAATAAATGTCCTAGGTGTAGACCAATTGGTTCATCCAAACCCCATAAGGGGGGCGGAGGTCCAAGGTTCAAATCTCGGGCCTTGCCGGATTGAACGCTTGTCTCTTTCTTGGTGCTTTCAGTGGCGTAAAAGGTTTAAAATGATTGTGGCATGGTGGTTATAGGGGCGGACTGCGTGAAGATCTGTGTGGCGGCTTCTAGGGCGGACATCGTAGAATACTGTGGCGGCCATAAAAAACTGGACAGCCTTCTCGGATTCGTGGCGGCTACCGATTCCACCATGTAAATTCAAAAAGAAAAAAAAAAATATATATATATATATATATATATATATATATATTTAAATAATAAATTAATAATAACCTAGTATGAAATTTTAATTTTCATAAACATTGAACTAGGTTATGCAAGCATGATTGAATATCAAATAAATAATCAAAAGTTCTATAAAGAAAAAATATTGTTCTATCTCGGACAAATGCTACAGACCGAAATAATCACAGAGACTTAAACCAAATCATTGCCCACCAGTATTCACACAATAGAAAAATGATATGATGCAATCTTCCATGGAATTTTTAATTATTGAAAATTATATCAAACATTTTAATTATAATTCAAATACCAAAATGATGCTTATTTGAATCCCTAAAATATTTTAATATAATAAAAAATCTTATAATAAAATCTATTTTTCTGTAATTTCCAGCTCTCTGTAGCTTCTTCAAAAGATGGCTTTGGCTGCTTCCAATTCCTTTCCTCTCCTTCTCTGCACAAAATGTTCGACCCTCTCTTTGGTTTCTAATTATCCATTTATAATTTGAGAAATTCGTTCATATTGATTAGTTTACTCCGTTCCATCAGTTTTAAAAAAATGAATTCTTGAAACCCTAATATCAATAAAGCATTTTCAAAGGATTTAATTTTTCTTCTCATTGGCATTCGAAAATTAAAGTTATAATCATGCTAATAAGACAAATATTAATTAGAATATAAAACATTTATAAAATAACATTATTAAATATAATTAAATTATAAAGTTATAAAACTTTATAATTTAATTAATTTAAAACAATAAACAATTTTAAATATATTAAATTATAAAGTTATAAAACTTTATAATTTAATTAATTTAAAACATAACATAACTATAACATACGAATACACATATACATAACACCACACTAACAAAATAATCTAAAAAGAATTTAATCTACAAAATACATTAACTTCATGCCAAATTGATGGAACCACAATGTGCTATAATTAAAACATAGATGCAAAATCTCACACCTTTTGGTGAATTAAACCTTGCTATACGACCCTCCTAAGGAACACCAATTTTATGATATTTCAAATGGTAACAATGAAAAACTAAGGCTTTAATCACTAAATGACAACACGACCTTGCAAACATAACTCAAAATATTTTAGATCTCAACGTGAAATTTGACAATGCACTTGCTATAAGACAGAACACATAAAGATGAATATTCTTGACATTCCAATGGTGACAATATGAACTATAAACGCAGACAATGCATTGACATCAACTTCCAAATTTCAATTGCAGGCAATATTTTGGCATCAAATTTCAAATTTCAAGTGGGTCCCCAAATTTTGGGGTCGTTGTGAAGGACATCACAACATTGCCCTTGATAGTTGACAATGGAAATTGTTAGCCCCTATGGAAAGTATTCAACAAGTGGGATAATGTTGGAAATATGTTGAATATTTTCCATGTTATTATGGTGCGGTTAACACTAAAATGTAATGGACATTGTGTACGATATACTTGTCGGGGTTTGATGTCGGGCCAGGCCCCGAACAAGGGTTCGAGGGTGATAGCCCTCCGAAAAGTAGGGGTCCAGGGGTGGTAACCCCCAACCAATTTTTTGGGGTTTTAAGGTATTTTTAGACCCATATGGGCTTTTACGATTACTATATTTGAACCCTTGATTTTTTGCCCATGATATTATAAAATCCATGCATGTGCCTTTGTTATATATATCACACTTACATTAGGGTTTGGAAAGAGACAGAAGGAGAATATTATTGTATTGGAGACGATCAAGTTTATGCAATAATAAGATAATACTATGCTAGTTTTTCTTGGTTGAGGGTTTCCAGGATAAATATTGTGTAATGTGTGAATCTGTGATCTTATTTTGATTATGTTATTACTGCTTCTCTATTTTAGTTTATCGGGGCTCTTAATTTCTCTTCAACATATAATAGTAAACTCGAAATTGAAGGGGACTCCCTCAATATCACTAATTACATAAACATCAGTAAAATCCCCTCATGGTGCATCAAGAATGCCATCCAAGAAGCCAAAATGCTAATTCGAAGTCAAGTTAGCATCACCTACTACCACATGTATAGGGAAGAAAATAAGACGCTTGACCTTCTTGCCAACAGAGGAGCTCATGGAAATTCTCTGGTTGTCTGGGACAAGAATATTCCTTAAGATATAGTTAATGAAGAAAAAAAATATTGGTCGAGCCACGAACTCATATGATTTCCATCCTCCCCATGCCCCATTAGGCCAACTCATCAATCCTTCTATCTTACCTCATTTCTCTCCCCCTTCTATCCTTGTCAACCGTTTGTTGGTTCACTGGCTCCCTAGAGAGGACTTCTTACAAATATCTCTAATTTCAATACTTTTTTGGCTAGGTGTTGGAGATCGTCATCCCCTTTCCTATCGCATTAATCAACCCCATAACTCATAAATCAAGTTTATTTTCTTAGTAGGTGCCTCCACTATTTCTAATTATGATGAGGTTAAAGAGGTCTCACATCCCATTACCATCTCCAATCAGAATCATATGTCCTCTTTTGGCAAAAAAGTAGAGAAAGTCATGCATGGGCTTTTTTGAGATGGGTCATTCAGGATCAACCCAAGCAAGTGGATCCACACAAGCGAGGGTCATTATTTCTAAATTAAGTGTGATATCACCAATCATATTACCAATGATGATGGACCTTCCCAAAGAAGCTTTACCCAATGCACCAATGGCAATTGTACAGCTTTTTGGGTCTTTAAGCTCTACAAAATAGCCCCCCAAATATTTTTAAATAACATCCCCCTCTTCAAGCTTATATCATGTGATCATGAAATCTTTTGCGCTCCTTTCCCCATCCCAATCTTTACTATTTTCTCAATCAGGATCCTCCCGATGGCTCTGTTAGAACCCTCTAAATTCTAGATCAATCCCTTGGCCCTATCCTTTTTTGAAGCTTAGGGATTCATCCCTTTATTTAAAAAATTCAAAGGGCTTGAGGCATACATAACCAGTAATTTCATGAATTCATGGAAAAATGGTAGCATGAAGGTTCAGAACCTTCGATTTTGGGTGACTATGGAAATGCTAGCTGAAGTTACAAAGTTGCCAGTGGTAGGTTGAGTTGTTGTTAGGGACAAAAATAACTAGGATCTAGACCTCAAAGATTTTTCCAACCACACCAAGATTTTTAGGTGGAAAGGTATAGCTCTTGATCGTGAATTCCTTCCTTCCCCTTGGTCTTCTTTATTAATTCCTATATTGTAGTATGTTACAATTGATGATCCTTCTAAGTCCCTCCTAAGTTTTCACCTCACTCTGGTTAACCACTTGAGAGGGTTCAAACCCATCAATATCCTTGATTTTCTCTTTTGATCAATTTGGTTGTCCATTCACAATGCCCGCAAAAGGAAATCCCTGAGCACCCCCATCCACCAAGGCCTATTTGCCATTTTATACTACCATGATCTAGCCAAACCTCCACCCATCATCGTCCCATCCTTCCAGACAAATCCACCTCAGTCCCCATATACTCCAAGCCCCTCCTGCTCTCCCCTTGAAGACCTAGATGAGTCTGATGTGGCCCCTAAGTTTCAAATCCCATACAAAAGTAGGGATTTTCCAATTGTCATCCCAAAATCCTTGCTTTTCAAGAGGAAAATCAAGCTGGAGGAAAGCACCACCTAGACCCGTAGATCAGATCGTATGAAAAAATCAAGAAGGAGATGAATGAAAATTCCTTAGATAGTTTAGGTTACGGTTCAAAAATTCACCCCAAAGTAGCTACCATTATCATCAGTAGCATTATCAACACCCCGGAGACCATCAGAAGGAACCTGAAGCAGTTACTCAAGAACGCTACTGAGAGCAAATCAGTGAAGGACCTGACCGATGCTTTATGGAAGGGCTTGCATGGATATTTTTGGTTTCTATTACTATCCCTTATTTTTTCCTTTGTGGTTTTCAAATGCAGTTTATTCTTGGTGCAAGGTTTTTGAGATACTTTTACGTCTCTTCTTAGCTGGTATTAATGATGTACAATCTTAGTGGGATGTCCAAGAATTTTGGTTTTTACGTTGTTTCTGTTTCACCCCAGCATTGGCTGGTCTTTATTTCATTTTTGAAGTTGCAGTCAATTTTGGATTTTTTTTGGTAACCATCAAAAGGTATGGAATTGTAATACACAGAGGATTCCCTACATGGTTTCATTGATGGTATAGTTGTTTATGACTGCTATTTCATGCTAATTAAAAGTGATGTATATGGTTTTGGGATCCAATCAAAACCCACATAATGCAAATACTACAATTACCAAAAAAAATGAATTAATGTGCTTTCTAAAAATAATATGTATTTATTCACCACCTGGTGGAAGTTTGAGTCCACTAGCTGCATGGAGTTTATAGATGTTAGTAATATTTTTTTTACTATCATCTATTTAACCGAAAGATAAAAATGAAAGGGGTATATGATAGTCTTGGATGTTGTTATAGAGAAATATTGTGAGCATCATCCTATCAGGTTAGCTTTCTGGTTGTCTATGTAAAAAAAAATTATGTATTGAAATGTTGATTGAGCACTGAATGAAATGGTGATTAAAAAATTTATAATTGTATTATTTAAAAAAATGAGAGGTATCTGGATTTTTCCCCTTCTTAGATTAGTAAATATTTGTACAATATTATTTGTGAGTTTCCATTGAAAACTTATGATGTTTGGATATATATTTTGCCAAAGTGAGTAGGCTTGGTTCAGAGATTATGTGATGAACTGTAATATAAATAATCAAAATTTGTGCTTCTAGATTAAAAATAGAGCATGCATTAGATCTTATTTTCAATAAGTAGGTTAGCTTACATTCAATGCATTTAGAAGTCCGCTCTTATCCCTTGTGATCCTCCTCATGCCATTATTACCATTAATGAGCCTAGAAGTGCAGTAGATCTACCCACCTATGTGCCCTCTGGGAAAAATATCTTGGGCACTAAGCAAAAGGAACAATCACCTAAAAGTTCATTTATTTTAAGTGTTGTCTAGAGAACATTCCTTATGTAGTGGTTTTAAGTTTAAAAAGAACTTAATATTCATTATTGTATTTATATTTCTTGCGAGTGCTAGGATGTGCCTTTGTCAATAACATATGGGGATGAAATATTTTGTAATACAAACTATTTTGATAGTCATGTAATTAAATATTTGAGTTGTATTGCAACTATATCTACTTTGCTTTATAAATATTTATTTTCCTAAGAAACTTGAGTAGTGTACTTAGATAGGATAAATTATATTGAATGAGTTAATGTTTATCTTTATATCCATGTGCTGGGGTTTACAAATAAATATTTTTACCTGATATAAACATCTTATAGTTGGCTATTTATGAAATCCAATTAAAATAGGTTGTGTTATGGAAAATTTAGTAATGACTCAGTACCTCCACATGTTATTGTGGATATTTTAAAATACAAATAGAAGAATAGGGTTTCCAAAATATTAGGATTACTTATTTTTGGTTGATTAATGAGGTTTTGTGTGTACATTGATTTTTTGATTAAACATATTAGAATTGTGTATGGTTTGTACTAATAAAACTCATCTTTGAGCGCATTTCTCCAAATGCATTTCACAAAGTGTCCATATTATGTGTTACTTTTAAATAATATTACACTAGAAATCCTAATTAGAAATTAACTTATTTATTGTCCTCTTGTGCATAATTTATTTTTAGGTTTAAAATTCATAATAAATAATATGCTTCCAGTACCATCAACGTAGCTCCAATCTGTAACTGAAAGGTCTTTGTACATTATGCAATAGTTGAATTTTCCTTATAATATAACATAGGAAACCAAATATCATTTAAATAAATTCTATCATCGGGTTAGTTATGTCAGGTTTGGAATAGATTACCTTTAAAACATAGGATTGCTCAACCTCCATGTTTATTTTTGAAAAATAAAATGCAATGTTAGGTTGCATTAGTACACTTACCAAAACTTAGTAATAACTTAAATTATGAGAAGTATGTGGTTGAAATCTGAATTTTTTAGAAAGTATATAATAATCTCATGGAAATATTTTTATATAGATGAAAAATTACATCGATTTATGATTATAATAAGCTTTCTTGACTATATTAGATATAAAATGAGTACACTAGTAAGCATCAAATTATTGTAAAACAATTGGGTAAAGTATATTTGGATTCTTAACTTGTATTTTACCTTGCTCACGTATGTTTTATTTTAAAATATTAAAAAAAAGAGAAAATTATATTTTCTTTTGAGGTTATTATTATTAAGAATTAATAGTTTACTTTCTAGAAAAATACCTCTCAAAATCTAAAAAATCTATCCAAACGATTGGTTAAACTCTTGTTTATTTTTATAAACTCTATGATGTTAGCTTTATTTCAAAAGTGTAAGAAGGTCTTAGGATCAATTTGATTTTAATAATTCAGATAATGCTTTTCTTAAAATACTAAAGTTATATAACTTATTTCAATAGAGATTATTTTTTATCAATTTAAAATATTTAAAGATAAAATTCTCGAAATGATCTCTTAAATAGTTTTCTCTATTATAGATTTTAAATATTAGAATTTAAATGCTAAGAGATACCTAGAGTTTAGATCCTCTTAATAAATTTAAAAAATTGTGGACTTGGTTGAATTAGTATGAGCATATGAAGTTATAATAGTTTAAGCGACTATATAGAGATTGAAATTATAGTTGGTGATATGATTAGATATACTTTTGTAAGCATTTACTCCTATAAGTCTATAATATTTAATTTAAAATCTAATGTCTGAAGGGATGTTATGTGGTTTAGTATTGGGCCTATACTCTTTTATATTATGGAACTAAAGAGTGATTTAAAGAGATAAATTAAATTTTAGATTGATATATACATAGTTACTCTTTTGGGACTAATTCACATTTAAATAAAGGATCTAGCTTAACTTGGTGGAAACTAATTCCTAATTGTTTAAATTTTTCATAAAACCTAGGATATATATTTAGTAGGGGACTTATGTTATCATAGCTTAATCCCTAAATATTTTATTTAGAGTTATTTTTAAACCGCCTTCAAATTCATCAAGGAGAATAAATTATTTAACTACTCTATTTAAATTTAAATTCATCAAGGTGGATGAAATGTACAACTTATCGATGATTTAACATTCTCGATGATTCATCAAGTCGGAAGAACATCCTCTCAAAATATTTTTGATGATTCATCAAGGAGGATAAGTATTTGGTATAACCTCAAGAAATCAAAAATGCAATACTCTCGATAATTCATCAAGTTGGATGAATATCCTTCCAATATATTTTTGATGATTTGTCAAGTCGAACAAACATCCACCCAACATCAGTAATTGCAAGTGGTAATTACTGTAATTTGGTAAACAATTACTTTCTGGTAAACTTACCCAAGACAAGTGGTCCTTTTTCCATGAACAAGTAATGAGGGTTGGTATGGGATGTCAAATCTAGGCTGTTATACGAGTGGTGCCATGAGGGATCTCACATTCATTGTTCGATTGGGGAATTGCTAGTAGAATACCAAATCTAGAAGTCGCTAGATATCAGTACTAGAAGGTTAATCGATGAGTTGGTATGAGATAACTCCTCATTAATCTTAACATGACATGAGATATCTGATCCTAATCTTGATTCACTCCAATAGAATGTTGGACTCAAATTAGGAACTAGGCATATTTACTTTATACCCTAGCATGACTTTAAATATATAGAATAATAGTAATGTGCTAAGGATAGAATTTAGGCCAAAGGAACCTAAGTCCTCCATGCTATGGGGTGGGAAATTATGCATCCACCCTTCTAGGTGATATGGGCCTTAGAAGGGTAACCCCACATTGAACCTCTAGTAAAGGAGAATAATGAGTTTACAAATTGAACCTTTTGTAGGAACTGGCTAATCTTGACCACTCGAGATACCATCTACAGTGGTAGTGAGTATCTCTATGCCTATATGCTAAATAAATTTTGGGTTATTAGTAGCTTAAATGTTACATAAACATCAAATTGAGTCAAAATTTTATCTTTGTAATTTCTGGAAGCTAGACTAGAATGGAAAACCATGTGAGATAGATCTGGGTTATTACAATTATGACTCCCTAGTTTAATTAAATCTAAGTTTCTATTTTTTTTTATAAGCGAAAAACTCCTTATGGGTCCACCTTGGTCCGAGAGACCATGACCAGGGGGTTCTACACCATCAAATTCACCTGGGAGTTGCGCCTGGCTCTACCCGCACCAACATTATCAATTGGATTTTTGGGTACCCAATTCAAATTTTTGGTAGGGTGGATATTTGAACCTAGGACCTCCCTTGGAGGATTTCCCTCTCCTATCCGACTCAACTAAAACACCTGGGTATCTAAGTTTCTAAATTAAATCCTATGAATTAGAACCCTTTATATCTCCCTATTACTTTAGAAACTAAAAAATAAGATTTGCAAATTTAATTTTCTAAATTTGAAGTAGAATTCCTTTTGACTCCCAAATAATTAAATTACAAAAATTCAATAATATTTGATTTCAAAAACTTATAAATTTAATTAATCAAAGAAACCTATTAAGAACCTTATAAATCCTAACTTAAATTAATCAAATTTCTACTTATATCTATTTAATTTATCTCCTTCAACTTAATTAAATCTAATAATCCCAAAACTTTATAACTCCAAATGATTAAATATAAGCATTAGAAAATATAATATTCAAATTTTCAAAATACCTCCATTCGTGCCTATTCACTTTGCATGTTTCCACTCTGAATGTCATTCTACCTTCATTCTCCATATTACCACTCTGCCTTTGGTCTCTATGCTGCAACTCTGCCTTTGGTTCACTTGCTAACTACATCAAATTGCTCTGGCTTTTTGACTGCACTATGTTGAATTTGCTTGGGGTTGCTTACTGTCTTTGAATACCACCGAGACAACCTACCAACCATTTTAATACTTCACACACTTAAACGTTCTAAATTCCTTGATCATTAGGTTTTCTCATTTCACAAGGTGGGTTAATTGTAACATAATATTCCTCAGAGAAATGTTCTACATTCCTTGTTCTTGTAATGCATATTGGTAAGGAGAGGATGAGCATTGCACTATACTTTCAATTTCCTCTTGACTATTACATCCCAAATTCTACGTTAGACTTGGTTCACCTTCCAATTCAATGATTTGGGCTACCTGTTCAAATGCTATGAACTATTTTACCTTTTGAGTTGGGTTGTTCATTTGTATGCCAAGTTGGACTACCTATGTGCTACATATAAAGTATTGTTAAGATGTTTTGTTGCTGGTTTGGATACTGTTCAATGATTTAAGCTAGTCTCAATAGCTTTGTCAAAACACTTTTCTTCAACTTAGACTCTTCTAAGTTCCATGTTGGTCTAACTCCCTTTTGAATGTAACGTTGGCTTGATTCTTTTTTTTTTTAGTAATTATTTTTTCCCTTTAAATATTATGTTTTTATTCTCTTGCTTGAGGTAATATTAACTCTATTTTATAACACTATCATCAAAAATATTTGGTGCTCTTCCTTGTTGTTCTCCTTCGATGCTCTGATTTAGATGCTCTGCTTTTCTTCCTGATTTCATAGGAGCTTCATTTTTGCTTCTAAATGTAGCTTGGAAGTTTATAATACTTCCTTTATTTTTGTAGCAAACTCTTCTATTTTCTTGGCCTTTCTTTCTCTTTGATGTTGGCCACATAAATCTTCTTAGTTGTATAGCATATTTCTATACTAATCTCTTTCTCTATTTATGTTGTCCTCTAAAAAATTGACCTCTTTTTCCTTGAAAGTCTCTTGCTCGAATTTACATTGGGTGCTTAGTGTATGATCTTTACAATGGATACCTTGTATTTAATAGGTTGCCTACTTATGAACATGTATCTATTCTTATTCATTGGTTGAAATATCCTTCCCTATTTTCTAGCCAAATATAGATCACTTTCCTTTTGTAGCTTTTGCCTAATACAAGCTTCTCATAAGAGCCTTTCTTTAATAACTCTTTACCTTATAAAAATTTCTTTAATATTGGCCTCTCAGGACTATATCATCTATTTTGGTTTCTCTGAAACCTATATATCTATTCTATTTCTTCACAAAACTTCTTCAAGCCTCCTTTCAATATTTTAATACGGGGCTTATATATTATATATGGCCTCTTATATTTTCCTATTAATGCCATAAATATTTATTAAAGACCTATTTATCTAAAGGTTATTTATACTTTTAATATCGGCCTCTCTTTGGACCAATATCAAGGTCAATATGACCTAAAACTTCACTATTGCTGAAATTTTTTATCAAGGCCTTTTTCTTCATCAAATATTAAAAAAAAAACTTAAAAACTTTTAAACAAACTAGTTGAATTCTTTATCACTCCAGACTTCATAAAATAAATCTCTAATTTTTATAATATTTCAAATAATAAATTTTTAACTAAGTAGACATCCTTATTATTCCATATGTTCAATAATGTGCAACCTTCAATTTACTAGCGATTTCAAATTACTTTTGTGTTTCAATCTCTTCACTCATTGCTATAAAGTTCATGACTTTCATACCATTGTTACCTTTGTTAATAGATTAACTAATAGAAAGATTTATCTTGGATCAAATATAAATCAAATAAATATCATTAATCAAACTAACAGTAAATCTCAATATTGGAATAACAACAATATCTCACAAATTTAACTCAAATATACACAATATCAAAATATTACAAGAATCATATAGATTAATTTCATTGCATGAAGATTTTTCTCCAATATAAAAGTTAACATGACTTTTAAATACTCTAACTATTGCTCTCCTCTAACAACTGGGATATGGAAGCTTTCATATTCCTCTCATAAAGACAAAACTGTCATCCTACCATATATCATGTGACTCTTCATTCTCTATCATGATACTTTGCACTTTCTTCTCATATTGACACATACATTATATAAAATATAGATAAACTATCAAACTAATATTTACAAGGGGAGAAATAATGTAATACTTCCAATGCCTACATGTTCAAGATACCACCACTGCTATCTTACGAATGAATCCTATAACATTTAGTTATGAACTCGATCCTCACCATTCAAGGTGCATCGATTCACAAGTATCTGGCTATTACATACTCGTAACTTATTATATATTTGTGAGTTCCTAGCTATTACATTCTCACAAATCCTTCTAGGAACCTCCCCTTTTCTATCTAGTTATTGCATCCCTGCAACTCCTCCCAAGACTGGGTTGATTACTTGACTCAGGTTCTAAAGAAGGTTTAGATTCAATCCAAGCATTTCCCCATTTCTTAACCCAAGAATTCATAAAGCAAAATAGAAATAACTCTCTCTACAATAATCAACTACTTAAAAATAAATTTTACATGCTTAATATTTAGCACAATTTTATAGATACATTGCATCTATAAATATTAGAAGCTTAAAGGAACATTTCCATATCAAATATAAAAATATAACAACTAAATGACATCCATATGGAAGAATCCATCAACTATATACCACAAATATTCATATACCAAAACATTATAACATTAGGCAATATCTCATTTGCATACTAAAACCATACTTTGCTTTTACTTTTATAAGACCAACTCACTCCAAGTTAAAAATCATCATGTCTAGGAATGAAATTGATAGCTTCCTCTATATTTTACAAAGTAAAATTTCTCTAGTACAACTTTCTCTTTAAAAAATACATCAAGCCAATTCATCTAAATTATCTTTGCACCATCTCCTCTTTACTCTTTTCTTCATGAATGGAAATTGTCCCATAATTTTAAGGATCATTTATGGATCATGACAACTTGTATGCAATAACATGCTCTATGAAAATGCAAGCAACCATGCACAATGTTTTTCTAAACAAGAGAATATATCATACTTTTGTATTTACCATATTCTATGTATTTTTAAAGCAACCATGCACAATATTTTAAACAATAAACATAATCTCATTCTTATCTGGTTAATTGGTAAGAGAGAATCGCATTCTTCTCTACTTATCATCTTCTATATATTTGCAAAGCATCCATGCACAATACATTTTAAGAAATAAAGGAGAATCTCATTCATCTCCTCTTAATAAAATCATGCACAATATATTTTTAATCAAAAAAAGAGAATCCCATTCTTCTCTACTTAGCATCTTCTATATATTTACAAAGTGTAAGCAAATAAGACAACACCAAATAACAAAATAATAAAACAAACAATTGTAATGAAAATAATTTCTTTGTAATGATTTTGAATGGAGCCTTGATCTCCATTTACAATGCTTTTTCCTCAAATGCGCAAGGGTATTATTACAACATGCTTGTTTCTCAAATTACAATAGGCAAAAAAGAGGGGAACTTTTTCTTTTCACCAAATACAAATGCCAGTGATGTCTTCAGTTTTCTTTTGATCCAATCCAAGTGGTGAGTGGGCTTGTGTATCCTGTGATGGTCCACTCTAGCTTTAGTAGTTACTCAAATACCTATTTCCTACACACATGGAAGTCAAAAAAGTGTCAGTAGTACCTGTATACATGATTAAAAGCTAATACAAGTAAAACCCTCAAATGTATGCTTGCAGAAAACACAAAAAAGTAAATCTAAATGCCTTGCTAAAAAATTAAAATATTACCAGCCTTTGTTACTCTAAATAAACTAAAATTTTGTGGAGATATTCTAGTGGATTCTAGGAACCTACCCTCCAAATTTCATCTTAATTCGAGTTTGGATGAGTGATATATGACCAAAACAAGTTTGGTTATTTTTGCACAACTACGGAACACACGGTTTCGACTGTGTAATCATGGACAAGGCGGTTAGGCAACCACAGACTGGGTGGTTGCGACTATGTAACCATGGCTAGGGTAGTTGATTTTGAGTGGTATAATTCTCTAAAACGTTGCTCTGGGGTGTCAAATATCAGATCTCCTTAGGATGTGTGCGAGCTCTTAGCGTTATTCTAGTAGTGTAGTGGTGTGTTTTCTCAACCTCATTTGTTTGATGGGATGATGCTTATTTTATAGATAATTTCAAGGATTTGGAGGGAAGGATAGGTGAAAATGTAGGGCTACCATGTGGTAGGGGGAGTTAGAGTGGGTCACTTAGAGTACCTCACTTAACTGGGATGATGTGGCTAACGGGTGAGTGCAAGTGGAGTACAATGTGGCTGGATGAGTGAGTGCAACTGGGGTGATGTGGCTTGATGATTGAGTGCAACTGGGGTGATATGGCTTTATGAGTGAGTGTAACTATAGTGAAGTGGCTAATGAGTGAGTGTAACTGGAGTGCAATGTGGAGGATGAATGAGTGCAACTGTGGTGAAGTAGCTAACAAGTGAGTGCAAGTGGAGTGCAATGTGGAGGATGAGTGAGTGTAACTATGGTGAAGTAGCTAATGAGTGAGTGCAAGTGGAGTGAAATGTGGAGGATGTCCTATGTGAAGGGATAAAGTGTGTGAGATGTGGTATGGTGATGGGTAGTGGTGGCTAGGACACATGTCCCATGGGGAAACAAGGTATCCTAGGTGGATTTTCTAGATTTAATAAAATCTAGAAAATATAATTATGTGCAAGATTTTATATGCCTAAGTTTGGACTTAGGCATATATATTTTATCATGCAATTTTGTGTGGTGAAATGAAAATGGTGATTTCGTGAGTGCCTCGATTTTGGTGTCTACATAAAGCATCTATGCACAATAAATTTTAAACAATAAAGGAGAATCCTATACTTCTACCTATAATGGTCCTTCTACCTACTCAAGTTTTGGAGAAACCATTATAACTATTTATTTTTTAACCAAGGTTCATTTTCTTTTTGGGGTTTTGAAGTAATAAAGAATGAAAAATACTATCTATTAATTCCATGCTAAAACATCACCAACAATTATTAATATTGTCAACTATAAATCAACTTAAAACTTTATATTAAAACAAAAGCAATATACATTTCTTTAATTCCACTAAATTTCCACATTTCAATCATATATTTATCTACAAAAGCTAAAGATCTAAGGACTCAGTTACTAAAGGTAAAATTTAGATCTTTACAAGCAAATATCACTATAAAAAAATAACAACCAATGAGTCTAACATGCTAAATCAAACATGACATCCTGAAAAGTAAAGCACCCTTCAATATGTAACAACAACCCATCAGCTAAACCTAGCTGGAAAAAAACCAGTCCATCTTAAGAGCTTACATGGAAACAATAGTCTGATAAAGGAAACCAACATCAAAAGAAAATAAATACTCCACATTATTAGGGAAGGAAATGGTGTAATATTGCCTATGGATTTCCAAGGTTTGATTTGGCCATTGTGAATGACATTTGGCCATGCGCAGGTCTCAATGCAATCCAAATAAGGTATGTCTAGTATATCGTGTATACTTGACGTCCCGAAAGGAGAGTGTGGCCTAAGAATCAATGATCTTGGAAGTATTCTAGCTTTAGGAAACAAAGCAATCAACTAAGGAAATAATATAGCATTATGACTACTAAACTAGATTAAAAAAATAACTAGAACTTAAACAAGAGGATCAACCAAGTAATATTGAAAGCTCAAAACTAAATCAAAATAAGGGGTGGGGTTCTTCACAAAACCAAAACATATCAAAAAAATATAAATTCTTATTATATAGAGCTTCAACATCCATAATAAAACATGGAATTCCACATCATCGAACTCATCCACTTCATGGATAAGCACGTCGATCCATCTAGAATGTGCGGTCAGGTGTCACCTTGAATTGTGTGTCACTTCAAGACTCTTAGACATTGCTACATGTTGACCTATATCATTATCCTAGAATAACACTTTAGCTACCATATGTCATCTCAAGATTTTTGCATCACCTACTAAGTCATCTATATGGACCACCATTCCAACTATACAAACTACCATATGTTACCTCAAGATTCATGTATAGACTTCCATATTTCACCTCGAGATATGTGCACCTACTAGGTTGACTGTATGGACTACCATGTGTTATCTTGAAAATCATACCACCTTATTTATAAGGACTACCACATCCATATAATCCCACCATGTCAACACATAGAGAGGAGAAATGTGCCACATCATTGGCTACATCACTGACCATGTCATTAGCTAGAATGCTCAATGGTGCCATGTCATTGTTGACATCATCACACATGCAAAAGTGAGGTTTTCTAATTTCATCAATAAAAAGGATGGGGATTCAAACTCAAGACCCACCTTGGACAATATCTTAGCACCAAGCATGCTATCCATCCTCCCAAATTGCTACCTTGGGAGGGAAAGTGACAAAAGCTAACTTAACACTCTAAAATTGTCTAGTTACCCCCCTTCCCATGTGCTTGATAGAAGCACATGTCAATATGATGTGCACATGACCAATGGAATATTTTCCTACCCTAAACATACAATATTCTATAGAATATTTTCTAATTTCAAATTCAAAAATTCAAAAAACAAAGGAAACTAGCCATATTTTTCAAACACAAATTGGGGGTACCTAGAGTTGAAATGGTGAAAAGTGCTAAATTGTGATCCCATTTAAATTAATGATTGTTCATATATACTATGGTTTTCCCTACACAACCATTTTTTCAAAAACAACCAATTAGGCACTCCTCTCATGCCTATGTAGTAAATAATATTCCAAACCATTTTTGTAACTTTGTCAAGTGGCTTGGAGGTCTTTGCTTCACATGGAAGCCTACCCATGAATTCATTAACACTAGGGGTCTATCTAAAATATTTTATCCTCTTATTTTCTACTTTCATGTCATTCAAGTAGTCTCTCCTCTCATAAGTACTATAATTGGTCATAAAAATCTAGAAGAGAAAAGGAAAAGGGTTTTTTTTGAAAATCTATAAAATAGAAATGAGGTTTTTAGAAAACCTCAAAAAACTTAATCCTAAAACTAGGGCATCCATTTAGTGAAAAAAATAACAAAGTAAGATTAAGTACTAATGAGAGTAAAAATATGAACCTGTCAATGAATATTTTTTCTAGAGCAAGTCTACTTATTCTAGCAAGATCCTTGTGATCAAAATTCACTAGGATTTTCTATCATAAACCCTTCTTTAGATTACATCATTAACTTCAAATTATATTATCCACAAGCCTATATGAAAATCATCCTTAATAATATCTAGAAGATAAATGTACTACAAGTAGAAGCAAATGAATAACGAAGATTTACACCTACTCTGATATGATTTCAGATTTCATAGTAGTTTCTAAAAGTGAATAGAATACCAAGTATTGCTTGTCAAAAAATACACAACATATATAAAATACAATATATTATGCAGTGTATATAGACACCAAAATATTTTCACTCAAAGAGAATAAAAATTACACTCAAACCGATAAATAAATGAATGGTGAGGAGGGATATTTATACCAAAGTATATGTTATCTTTAGGTCAAGGTTATGAGACCAACCCTCATGAATAAAATATTAAAAAATTACAAAAATATATTTTTCAAGGTTTACATGGGCCCAAAGGGTAATCATAATAAAAATTTAGCTATGGCCTCAAAATAAGCTTAACCACCACATATTTCAAAAAGCATTAGCCTTATATTAATAGGTTTATATATTGATGAAATGCAACATGCCATCATACCAAGGATCTTGAAACGAAATTGGAAATAAATATTGTTAATCTTGATTCTATGCACATCCATCATGCCTTCAATGACCAAAATAAATAGTTCATCATGGACTTGAAACCCCGAGCACCCCACTGATATATTAAGTTATTCAAGATATTTTCAACACATCATTATTATTCAACAACATATATTTAACATCACCAATCAATATATATTTATACATTTTCTTGGGGGCAAATTGCTTCCAAAAATTCAAGTTGAGTAAACTACATCTATATTTTCCCTAATTTAGGGGAATACTATGAATTTGAAACAATATTTTTCTCTTTCAGATTGACATAAAAGCATTATGCATACCATATCATGAATATTTATACATACATTCTTCACTCTCAAAATATTACACACCTCTTCAATATAAGAACATAATGAATGTTTAAGCATATTTCATTTCCAAACATCACAAATACACCTTCTTGGGGGTAACTTGCTTCCCAACACTACACATGTTTCTACATCTTCCCAATTAAGAGCATATATCTAAGCAAACATGCAATCATTATTTTTATAAGCATTTATAATCATATTCAAATCAACACATCTATCATTTCATAATTTGATTAGAGATCAACTTGATGCCTGAATTCATATTGATGAACTACACCATTGCAATTTCTAGTCTTTCTTCCATTTTCCCTAATTTGGGGGTATATTTTGAACTAGATACATAAATTATTCTTCTCTAACATATAATTACTATACCTACATTACTACAAACATCTCGTACTCTTAGACATTCCAAATTATTTTCTTTCAAATCAATACACTTTGGCATAAAAGCATTATGCATATATTTTACCATCATACACTTCCAAAACATCATAAGCATGTATGCCCTCTAGGACATATTACACTTAGATTCCCTTTATATTTTTTATAGCATAATATATCATATGGCATAAAGTCCTTTGGGTAGGCATAAGGTTCTTCGAGTAAACATAAATTCCTTTGGACAGACATAAAGTCCTTTGGATAGGCATAAGATTCTTTGAGCAGACATAAAGTCCTTTGGACAGACATAAAGTCCTTTAGGTAGGCATAAAGACCTTCGGGTAAGCATAAAGTCCTTTGGGCAAACTCAAAGTCCTTCGGGAAGGCATATAATCCTTTAGGTGGACATTAAGTTGTTTGGATAGGCATAAATTCCTTTAGGTAGGCATAAAGTTCTTTGGGCAGGCATAAAGTCCTTCTAGAAAGCATAAAGTCCTCCAAAAAAGCATAATGTCCTTAGGTTAGGCATAAAGTCCTTATTGCAAGCATAAAGTCCTCTAGGCAGGCATAATGTCCTTCAGGTAGGTATACCGTATTTCACGTAAACATCACTAAAATTTACTAATATAATTAACTCTACTAACCATAATACATATATCTATCTATACATATTACAAGTACCTCATCATGTCTTAAGTTCTTGTCCATTATGTGGCTTTCTAGGCCACCATCCAATCATGATGAGATTTTATTTCATTTCCTAAGTGCTTTTACATTATCATGTCTCTTAGACCACCACTTAGGAATGGAATCATGATCATTGCCTCCTTTAAGTGTTTGTCCATTATTTTAGCTTTAATACCACCACTTAAATATGCATATTCATCCCATGAGTGTTTTTTATGCTCAAAGGTCAACACTTAAACTAGGACCATAATGGGAATTTGTCCTTTATTAGGTTCAAATACCACTACTCATGTATAATCAAAATCAAAGCATACTTTTGGATGTTTGTCTATTATCAGACTTCTAGGTCACCACTCAAAAATAAATGCTAGTCATATTTAGTGCTTTTCCATTATCTGGTGTCCTAAACCACAACTAAAGTGACATATTTTTTTCAAAATTTTGCTTGTCATATTCGCTATTGCTTTTTGTGTTTAATGCTTACTACCTTATAATCTCTTAATCATTTCATTTATTGATCATATCTTAAGTATTAAGTCAAATAAAAAATCAAATCTATATCATATCATCATCACACCAAAATATAACATAAAGAAAAAATTATAGTGTCGTAACTACATAAAAGCATCAAAATCATACATGCCTATGAGTTTGGTGTACCATAATAGCAAAAGTTAGAACACTCGTCCCTATCATCTAAAAGAGGATGCACCAAATGAAAAAATTATTGTACTCATCCCCATAATTCTAGCCCTAGATACAACTATACCCTATATGCCCATCTATAGGTGTTGATAGAGGATGAGGAGGCCTAAATCCCACTTACCTTTATTAATAATGACTCATGGAACAAGTACTCAACCTTATGTACATAGATGATGGCTCCCTATCTACTATAGGTACTACCACATGGTATAAATTATGGTAGTGTCTAGCTTGGGTCCTCTCTTTCTTAGCCTCAACCTCTACTGATCACAACTCTTCCCTTGCTCTATCAACCTCTACCCTCACTTGATCAATGTTTTCCCTCTACCTAGAAAGATCATCCTCTAGCCATTGTGTTCAATGCTTTTATGGACCAATTAGTGCAAATATAACATTTACACCTAATCATCCATCCACTCGAGAAATATTCTCATACCTCTCTCGATTAACCTACTCCAAATTAACCTATAACTAAAATTTGGCTACATCCCATTAACTTATAAGAGCATCTATCTCTCACTTTAATCTAGATAAATCCTCCCAATAGAGAGCTACATCCTCCTCTTGTGCTCTCTCCATTGTTACTAGATTCTTCCTCATCATCTAAAAACTCATCAATAAAACCTCTAACTTAGATTGTGTAGCCTCCTTAGTTTATTGGCTAGTAGCAACTCCTTTGAATACTCTTGGTACTGGAGGCATCATGGCTAATGGATCCACATCTAGTGGAGTACCCTCTATCCTGCTCTCACCCTTAATATCTCCCCTAGAATCCTATCCAGTAGCCATATGAGCAGTACCATCCTTACCTAAACTCCATAAAATACTCCTTGGGATCCTCACAATATCCTCAAATGCATCCACCCACTCTCCATGAGGCTCCTCTCATGTCAATCAACCTAGGTAAAAGTTGGTGTACTATATCTTATAGCCTTATGCCATCTTAGGATCATCCCTAGCTAGATTGGGCTTCTTAGGGCCATCCTCATCATCCTAAATAAGTATGTATACATTAAAAGGTACAAACACCTTTCTCAATAAATCCTCCAGACCCACATCTCTCCTACCTCAAGTATCCCCTAAATCCTTTAAACTAGAAAACCACTTTATCATATTGATACAACTCATATATTTTTCCATTGTCTAGCCATTGGATCCTCCTCACCCAAGCTAGCTCTCAACCATCATCAATCCATCTATACCGATATATCCAAGGATGCCATGTAACTTGTGTAGCTCTCAACTTATTAATCCCATGGTGAGCCCACATCAAGGAATATTGAGTAGACCTAATGCTCCCTTTCCATTTCTATACTATAGGTCTCTCTGCACTCTATCTCCTTGTATCATTTATTGCTAGTTTTCTCATCACAGTATGCTCACATGCCCATACCCGTAATAAAGTGCAACAAACCAAAATCTTAACACTATGGTAAGCTACCCAATACAATGTCTTATATAACTTTAAGAACACAAGATTATACTGAGAGGGGGGGTGAACAATATAAGATAAAACTTTTTACTTTTCCAAAGCAGTAATATCCAATATCATCAATTGCAATAATGAAACAATGCATAGATCATCACACACATAAGAGACACATATTTAACGTGGTTCACCCAATGTGGGCTACATCCATGGAGAAAATATTTCTTATAAATTTTCTCAACAAATATCTTGGGAACCAATTCCCTATTACAATGTTTATGGGCACCAACCCAAAGGAGACACCAATCCCCTCTCAAGTTTATGGACACCACTCCACAGGAGACACCAATCCCCTCTCAAGTTTGTGGACACCACTCTATAGGAGACACCAATCCCCTCTGCTTTAGGTTTTGTGGACCTCTATCCATAGGAGACACCAATCCCCTCTCAAGTTTGTGGACACCACTCCATAGGAGACACCAATCCCCTCTACTTCAAGTTTTGTGGACACCACTCCATAGGAGACACCAATCCCCTTTACTTTAGGTTTTGTGGACCTCTATCCATAGGAGACACCAATCCCCTTTCTCTAGTTTGTGGAACTCTATCCATAGGAGACACCAATCCCCTTTGCTTTGGTCTACTCCAAAGCTTGCTCAAATCTACTCCAAGCCTACACACAAGGCTTGCTCAAACCTACTCCAAGCCTACACAAGGCTTGCTTAAACCTGCTCCAAGCCTACACACAAGGCTTGCTCAAATATTCTCCAAGCCTACACAAGGCTTGCTCAAACCTACTCCAAGCCTACACACAAGGCTTGCTTAAACCTGCTCCAAGCCTACACATAAGGCTTGCTCAAATCTGCTCCAATCATAACTCAATAAACCTACTCAAAATAGCTCACCAAACCTACTCAAAATTCTTCTCAAACCTGCTCATAAATCTACTCAAACCTGCTCACAAATCTGCTCAAAGATCCTCCTCAACCTGCTCATAAAACCTGCTCAACTTTGTTCCAAACCTTGTATACAAAAATTGTTTATCTATCTTGCATAATGATGTCATCAAGTGCTTTATCTATTCTTCAAAGTGCTTTCCTCAACTAAAGCAGTTTAGACATATTCTACCCATAATTCGTTTAACCTCTTGAACATATAGAGAATGATATGCACTAACAAATGCTCAATATGTTCTTCACATTCATTAAGTCTATCGCTTTCACATGTCTCACATTTATTACATTTTAAAGGTAGCTCTAGTCTAGCACTTGATAACTGACCTGGTATTTTTTGATTTGCAACTTCACTCCAAAACCAATCACAATGCACAAGTCCTTCTCATCTACTCACAAAATCAATCATGAACAATGCACAAGTCTATCCTTTTTATATACTCCCAAAATCAATCATGATGATGCATAAATTGGCTTCATAAATCTGATCTATAACTCTTGCATTTTCATTTCCAATATCACTCAAAATAATGTACACTTATGTTCTCAAACACTTTGCACTTTTATTCCCAATTTCATTCAACACTAATGCACAACTTGTTCTCAAACCCTAGCACATGTGTTTCCAATTTCATTCAACAATGATGTACAATTTTTTCTCAAACCCTAGCACATGTGTTTCCAATTTCATTCAACAATGATGCACAACTTTCTTCTCAAGCCCTAGCACATGTGTCTCCAATTTCATTCAACAATAAAGCACAACTTAGCTTTCACACTCTAGCACAAATATTTCCAACAATGCACATAAATTAATCCTTATATCTCCACCTTATGACTTAAAACTATTTTCTTCAAACAACACCACTTTGAGTAGGAGTTAAAACACCATACCTCTAAAACTATCCCTTGATGAAGATGTGCCCTCAAAAACCTATCTCAAAATAACTCCCTTTCTTTGGCCACTTCAAAACAAGTTAGCAAAACTCCTTTTCAAATAATCCACATAAAATCCTTTCAAAAATATGTGCACAAGAATACCTAAAAATAATGCTCTATAACTCCTTTTTGGTTTCACAAGATAAAGCCCTTAATAATGAACCAAAACCCTCAAAATATCAAGCAAGAATACAATCAACAAAAATACCACAATACACCTTATGTCTCCTTTCTAATGTGCCAAAAATACAATTCAATATAAACCAAAATACACACCTTATATCTCCTAATTAAACATGCAGAATCACAACTTTCAAATAAGACCCAAATAACCTTATTACAATATCAAATAATATTTTTACACCTTATGACTCCCTCTAGATCAAATTCAAAATAAAATATTTTTCCCCCTTAATGCATAATGAACGGAGTACCTTTGCAAAACAACTTTTAATCAAAATTTATTCATACCTTTCATAAGCGCATGAAATATTCTCTTCTACCTTGCAAAAAATTGTTCGTAGTAATTTGATCCTATGACCTCTTGGCCCATGGTGCCCTAGCACTAGCTAGGCATCCAGTTGGGCTACACCAGTGGATAGCAACAATAGTGCACAACTTAACTCTAAAACCTTCTTTCTATCATGCAAAACAATATTTTTACCACCAAAACAGCACCCGCGTGTCACCCGCATGAATCAAACCTGTGACCACCTCTCTCGCAGCGCCTTAGCACTACCCAAACGACCAGTTGTGCTAGCCTTATAGCTAAAACCAAATATGCAACCCTTTGTCCTTATCTTCACTATGCCCTCTACCAAAATTTGTGCCCCTTCTCCTCTGTGATTCGTCATTTCAAAAAGCACGAGCGGATATCAAAATGCACACACTCAAAACCTTAGCATTGCATTGGATTAATGTTTGATTTAAATACCTTTTACCTCCATGCTCACATGACGTCGACACTCAAGAATTTAAATCATGCTTTTTAAATGTTGGTGCTATGCTTGTAACTTTATATTATAATATTTAAAAATATTATAATATTACTTTTTAAACTTAGGCCTTCAAACCTTTGTCCCAACTGATTTTAATTAAACCCTTTTGCCTCCTCTTTAAACTTTAAACTTTTGGGCTTCTTTTAATATTTAAACCTAGCCTTCTCCTTTAAACCTTTGCTTTGCTTTCTCTTTTAAAACTTGTCCCTCTGTATAATATTTAAAAAATAAATATTATAAACCTTTTCTTTTCACCAATTTTCCTTGCTTTGAGATATACCTTGCCTTGCATAATTTTCCAACCATACAACCTTTTGACATCAATCCTTTGACATCAATGACAACTCAATATGCTCAATATTTCCAACAATCTCCCCCTTTGTCATTGATGGCAACCCTTATAAAAAATATTCTTTTGTTGCAATTGGATTCCAAAATTGCTCCCCCGAGAAGTTACTCCCCTACTGAATTCTCTCCCCCTTTGACATCAATGGCAAAGGGCTCCTTGGGGCTAAAAATAAGACTCTTAGCATAGCCCCCTCACCACCTCCTCTTCTTGAGGTGATCAATTTTGGGATGGGAGTAAAACTACTCCCAACTTACAATGCTCTTCTTCTTTCTCAATATTCTTTTTCCACACTTTTGTAGTCATACCCTTTTAAACCTTTTGAGTATCCTTCTTCTTGCTTGTCTTTGGAAGTTTCAAAAATTTTGTTCTACACCACTTTTCTCTATGCCCAAAATTATTGCAATTGTAACACATGATGTTGTAGTCCTTGAAAGGTGCAAATGATCTAAAATTTCTCTTGGTGAAACCATAATCATTCTTACCATGAACCCTACAATGTATAGCTTTATGACCAAAATGATTACATGAGAAACAATAACCTTGGAAGAGATATTCATCTTGCCTTGATCTCATGTTTCTTTCTTTGCTTTTCTTGTGATGGTCCCTGTTCCTTGATGATTCTTTGTTTGCTTCCTCTTTGATGCTACCACTTCTCAACTTATTAGTATAGGTCTTAGGCTCTTCTTCAAATACCTTCTTTGATGCTTCTATTTCTTTTGAGCTTGACTCCTCTTCTTGTACCTCTTGAATTTCCTCAAAGCCAAGTCCAGTCTTCATAAATGGAGATCTCTATGTTTTGATAATATCATCCAAATATTTTGAGCTTTTCCTAAACTAATATATCTTATTATTAAATTTTTCAAGTCCCTTCCTTAGAATGACAACTTCATGTTCTAATCTTTCACATTCTAGTTCTTTTGCCTTTAACTGTTCAACCATACCTTCTTCAACTTTCTTTGCCTCTTCAACCTTCACTTTTAAGTCTATGAGATCTTGTAGGAGCTTTGTCTTTGTTTCTTCATCCTCTTGAACTTGAGCCTTCAATTCTGAATTCTTCTTTCTAACCCTTTTCAATTCTCCAAGAGCAACAATAAGTTCCTCTTCTATGTTAACCATGGTTTCTTCTTCATTTTCTGAATCTTTCTCTTTTTCTAGGTCTTTGATAATAGGAACATCTTCATTCTCTTCTATGGCCAAGAATAGGATTTCCTCCTTTTCACTATCGGAGAAGCTTTCATCACTTTCACTGGAAGTATTGCTTTCTTCTTCAACATAAAAACTCTTCTTGTGCCTTTGAAATATCTTCTTCTCATGCTTGCCTTGACCATGCCTATTTTTATTTTCATAATAAAACTTTCTTTCCTTATTTTTCTTGTAATCCTTTTCTTCTTCACTGCTGCTACCTCTATTTTATGGACAATTAGCTGCATAGTGACCAATGTTACCACAACTAAAATATTTCACAATCTGCATACTTTTGTATTTTCTTGGACCCTTTTTATTTCTTCTCACAAAGTTAGCCTCTTCTTCATTGCTTGATTCATCACTTGATTCTTGTTCTTTATTCTTTTCCTTCTTTGAAGCTTTGAATGTTGCCTCTCTTTTTGATGTTTGTTCTTTTTCTATCCTCATCTCATAGGTTGTGAGAATTCCATGTAACTCATCCATGCTTAAAGTTTTGAGATCCTTCATCTCTTCTATTGCTGAAACCTTTGCATCATACCTCATAGGGAGTGACCTTAAAATTTTCTGAACAATAGTAGATTCCTCAATATTTTCTCCAAGTCCACGAATGGTGTTGACAACCTCATCAACACGAAGTAGATACATAGCAATATCTTCATCATATTTCATCTTCAAGTCTTCAAAATTCCTTCTGTGTGTTTGAAGTTTTTCCATTTTGACCTTGTCATCTCCTTCATATGTTCTCTGTAACTTATCCCACATTTATTTTGCTGAAGTACATTGCATGACCTTTACAAACTCTGATTCACATAACCCACTCAAAATTACATTCATTGCCTTGGCATTATCTTCATATGGTTTCTTACCACTTGCATCTATAGGAGGAGTTGTAGATGGTGTGAATCCATTTTCAACAGATTGCCATGTATCATATCCATGTGCCATCAAATAAGTCTTCATCCTTACACTCCAAAAAGCATAGTTAGTCCCATCAAACAATGGAGCCTTATTTGATGAAAACCCTTCCTTATGAGCCATGTGTGTTCTTGTAAGATCTTCCTTCAAGTTGTTAGGCTTCCATGAAGGAACCCGCTCTGATACCAATTGAAGAACACAAGCTTATACTAAGAAGGGGGTGAACAATATAAGATAAAACTTTTTACTTTTCCAAAGTAATAATATCCAATATCATCAATTGCAATAATGAAACAATGCACAAATCATCACACACATAAGAGACACATATTTAATGTGGTTCACCCAATGTGGGCTACGTCCATGGAGAAAATATTTCTTATAAATTTTCTCAACAAATATCTTGGGAACCAATTCCCTATTACAATGTTTATGGGCACCAACCCAAAGGAGACACCAATCCCCTCTCAAGTTTATGGACACCACTCCATAGGAGACACCAATCCCCTCTACTTTAGGTTTTGTGGACCTCTATCCATAGGAGACACCAATCCCCTCTCAAGTTCATGGACACCACTCCATAGGAGACACCAATCCCCTTTGCTTTAGGTTTTGTGGATCTCTATCCATAGGAGACACCAATCCCCTCTCAAGTTTGTGGACACCACTCCATAGGAGACACCAATACCCTTTTTAAGGTTTTGTGGACACCACTCCATAGGAGACACCAATCCCCTTTCTTCTGGTTTGTGGACCTCTATCCATAGGAGACACCAATCCCCTCTCTAGTTTGTGGACCTCTATCCATAGGAGACACCAATCCTCTTAGTTTGTGGACTTCTATCCATAGGAGACAATCCCTTCTCTGCTCTATCAAACCTCCTATCAAGCCTACAAAAGGCTTAAACTCTCAAGCCTACAAAGGTTGTTAAATTCTCAAGCCTACACACAAGGCTTGCTCAAATATGCTCCAAGCCTACACAAGGCTTGCTCAAATCTACTCTAAGCCTACACACAAGGCTTGCTTAAACCTACTCCAAGCCTACACACAAGGCTTGCTCAAATATTCTCCAATCATAGCTCAACAAACCTTCTCAAAATAGCTCACCAAACCTACTCAAAACTTTGCTCAAACCTACTCACAAATCTGCTCAAATATCCTCCTCAACCTGCTCATAAAACCTGCTCAACTCTGTTCCAAACCTTGTATACAAAAATTGTTTATCTATCTTGCATAATGATGTCATCAAGTGCTTTATCTATTCTTCAATGTGCTTTCCTCAACTAAAGTAGTTTAGACATATTCTACCCAAAATTTGTTTAACCTCTTGAACATATAGAGAATGATATGCACTAACAAATGCTCAATATGTTCTTCACATTCATTAAGTCTATCGCTTTCACATGTCTCACATTTATTACATTTTAAAGGTAGCTCTAGTCTAGCACTTGATAACTGACCTGGTATTTTCTGATTTGCAACTTCACTCCAAAACCAATCACAATGCACAAGTCCTTCTCATCTACTCACAAAATCAATCATGAACAATGCACAAGTTTGTCCTTTTTATATACTCCCAAAATCAATCATGATGATGCACAAATTGGCTTCATAAATCTGATCTATAACTCTTGCATTTTCATTTCCAATATCACTCAAAACAATGTACACTTATGTTCTCAAACACTTTGCACTTTTATTCCCAATTTCATTCAACACTAATGCACAACTTGTTCTCAAACCCTAGCACATGTGTTTCCAATTTCATTCAACAATGATGCACAACTTTGTTCTCAAACCCTAGCACATGTGTTTCCAATTTTATTCAACAATGATGCACAACTTTGTTCTCAAGCCCTAGCACATGTGTCTCCAATTTCATTCAACAATAAAGCACAACTTAGCTTTCACACTCTAGCACAAATATTTCCAACAATGCACATAAATTAATCCTTATATCTCCACCTTATGACTTAAAACTATTTTCTTCAAACAACACCACTTTGAGTAGGAGTTAAAACACCATACCTCTAAAACTGCCTTGATGAAGATGTGCCCTCAAAAACCTATCTCAAAATAACTCCCTTTCTTTGGCCACTTCAAAACAAGTTAGCAAAACTCCTTTTCAAATAATCCACATAAAATCCTTTCAAAAATATGTGCACAAGAATACCTGAAAATAATGCTCTATAACTCCTTTTTGGTTTCACAAGATAAAGCCCTTAATAATGAACCAAAACCCTCAAAATATCAAGCAAGAATACAATCAACAAAAATACCACAATACACCTTATGTCTCCTTTCTAATGTGCCAAAAATACAATTCAATATAAACCAAAATACACCTTATATCTCCTAATTAAACATGCATAATCACAACTTTCAAATAAGACCCAAATAACCTTATTACAATATCAAATAATATTTTTACACCTTATGACTCCCTCTAGATCAAATTCAAAATAAAATATTTTTCCCCCTTAATGCACAACGAATGGAGTACCTTTGCAAAACAACTTTTAATCAAAATTTATTCATACCTTTCATAAGCGCACGAAATATTCTCTTCTGCCTTGCAAAAAATTGTTCGCAGTGATTTGATCCTGTGACCTCTTGGCCCACGGTGCCCTAGCGCTAGCTAGGCATCCAACTAGGCTACACCAATGGATAGCAACAATAGTGCACAACTTAACTCTAAAACCTTCTTTCTACATGCAAAACAATATTTCTACCACCAAAAAAACACCCGCGTGTCACCCGCATGAATCGAACCTGTGACCACCTCTCTCGCAGCGCCTTAGCGCTACCCAAATGACCAGCTATGCTAGCCTACCAGCTGAAACCAAACGTGCAACCCTTTATCCTTATCTTCACTGTGCCCTCTACCAAAATTCATGCCCCTTCTCCTCTGTGATTCGTCGTTTCAAAAAGCACGAGCGGATATCGAAATGCACACACTCAAAACCTTAGCATTGCATTGGATTAATGTTTGATTTAAATACCTTTTACCTCCATGCTCACACGACGTCGATGCTCGAGAATTTAAATCATGCTTTTTAAACATTGGCGCTATGCTTGTAACTTTATATTATAATATTTAAAAATATTATAATATTACTTTTTTAAACTTAGGCCTTCAAACCTTTGTCCCAACTGATTTTAATTAAACCCTTTTGCCTCCTCTTTAAACTTTAAACTTTTGGGCTTCTTTTAATATTTAAACCTAGCCTTCTCCTTTAAACCTTTGCTTTGCTTTCTCTTTTAAAACTTGTCCCTCTGTATAATATTTAAAAAATAAATATTATAAACCTTTTCTTTTCACCAATTTTCCTTGCTTTGAGATATACCTTGCCTTGCATAATTGTCCAACCATACAACCTTTTGACATCAATCCTTTGACATCAATGACAACTCTTGACATCAATCCTTTGACATCAATGACAACTCAATATTTCCAACATAACTGAGTCAATACAGTTGAGGCCCATGCATAAAACATCCCACGATATTGCATGTCAACAACCACCTTTCCCCATCCCTAAGGAAGCACTTTTTTACTCGTATATACCATGAGAATCCAAGATATGATTGCACACAAGGTTGTAAGACAATCTATATGGTTTCTCTAATATGCATTATTAATGCATAACCATGATCACATATTTTGATACCTCCCCAATCCTATTAATGTCTTCATGCTAACCATGTCATTTTTCCCAAGGTAGATTGAAACTCCTTGCATATGGACTTGAAGAGTCTACCATGCATCCTCAATTATCATGACCATATCTCCAGTGGGTAGCTAAAAAGTATTTGTCTTAGGATGCCATATTTTAGTTAATGTTGTTAGGAGTGGTTGATCAAACTCTAGCTTTGGCATAAATGCCACATGATCTAAGCTAGTTGCCTATAATATCCCCATGTCATGATCATCAATTAAAGTCATTATATTATGCATCACCTTTAGACAATTCTATTAGATTACCAACACCTCTAATCCCTATAAAAATACAATCAAAACCCTAGTAAACATATTCCAACCATTTTTCTCACATTGAAAAAAGTGCACAAGTGGAAAAAGCACCATAAATGACAGAAGCACCACATTTTCCAAAAATAACAAAAGAATAACCCACCATAAAAATTCAAAATTTTGGTTTTAGGGCATATGTGTAGAACCTCATCTAGTGTCAGTGTTGTCCCTCAAACCAAGTTTGCATGATGTGCAAGTTGCTTGATATGCACCATTAAATTCTAAGTAGTCACACATGAGCTCTCCAAGCCAGCAACCTTGCATGGTGAAAATGAATCTATTTTCACCCCCTTTCTCCCTTTTAATCCACCCTAACTCACTTTCTCTCCAAATCAATTTTCACATATCCAATAGCCAATATAGTACCCCATAATATTAAGACTTATCTCCAAATTACATTTATCAACAAGTCTTGAGGGGGAACCCATTGGGCATCAATTAAAAGGTAACTATGAGGCAAGCATACAACATCAATTTTAAGGTATACATATCGCAATGACACTAATCAATCATCAATTTTCTAAATCAACTCAAATTGCAATAATTTCTTTAGCATGTCATTTCAAGACATCAACAAACATCATAGTGTCAAAATTAGAGTCCTACAACTTATTTTGATGCAATTATTTCACAAAAGTCACATCAAATGGGGCAAAATGTAGATATCCAATTTTGACATACCTACTAACATTAACCCTAAGCAAAGACACTATACATCATAGCCATAAAAGCAGTCAATTTGGGTAATTTAACCAGTCAACCTAGTCATTGATGAAGGTATCCAATCAAGTATAAAAGCACCAGTAGCACTTTTGTTCACTTGTGGTGCTTTTGTTCACTTGTGATACTTTTGTCAACAAAATAAGAATATCCTAGCATGAATCAGAGGCACATATATTCCTTCATCCCACTACCTCCTTTGGTATCATATGCTTTAGCCTTGAATCACACCTAAAAAATTCAAATTGGTCTTGTGCCCTAATGGCATCTTGAACATAAAGTTTTCTCAATTGACCTCCAACTATCTAAAAATGCAACCCTTGGAATGAGTATTCCATAACAAAATTGGTATTATCATTACTCTACCCAAATTATTTCTAGCTTCTCTCATTTGAATTCTTTCATCTCTTTCATTTGGATCATTCTTCATCAAACATTTAAGTAAGTAAATCAAGGAAAATGGACATGGGGTAAGGAGACCATCTTGAAGCAAGAAGGAGCTCTTGCTAGGCTGTATATTCCACGACTTCTCTTTATTTCCATTTCCTTGAATCTTATTTTATGAATTCCCACCTTCATTTAGCCTTGCTAACATGGATTTTCCATTGTTTTAGCCATTAATCTTGTTATTTTTGCAATTAACATCTACTTTGCATATATCTATTTTTATAGGTCTCTAACAAGTGTTTTGTGTTTCTATTGCACCACTTACATATTGTTTTTAATTTCTAATTTACATGTTCATTTTAATCCATTTAGCACATTAGATCTTCATTTTCCCTCTCATTTAATCATTCTATCCATTAACCTTTCTTATTTTTAGGTATATTTTCTAATTTTGATCTATTGTTAGGCTTATTTACATTTAAATTACTTTTCCATGGTTATACTCACTTAATTTGTAGGATTATATTGCTTATCTATTTAGCTTCATATTTTTCATACATTTTTAGTAAGCTTTCATTATAATTTCATGCAATCTTTCATTTACATATCTTTCATTAACATTATTGTAGGTCTAACATTGTTTCATTTATTTTATCATAGCATTTTGTCTTTACATTATATGCCTTAGTCTTCTCCATTTGATTCAAAACACAATATACTCTCTATTATAGACTTTCCCAAGTTTTAATAGCAGCATATCCTTTTATTTTCCACTTAATCTCTATTGCATAACATCTCCTTTATCATAAAAAATATTTAATTGACTTTTGTAATCAATTCATCTTATTTTTTAAGTATATTCAGTTATTTTGATGATATTTAGGTATTCCTACATCCCAATTTTAGACATTCTAGGCACCTAACTACCATTTATCCTTCCTCCATACCATACGTAACTCATATTTTATTTTTTGTAAAGTTTTCAACTCATTTCGTAGAATTTGTAAATCTCCAAGAAGCAGGACTTAGGGATTGGGGATTTTAACCCCTTTCTCTAGTTTTGAATCAATCATACCCAATTAGCCCAAAATTTCCCCTCAAAACCCATCCATCCCCTATTGCAAAATAAATTTATCATAATCTATAGGATTTGGCACTTTCAACTCTCCGATTTTGCACAATCAACCCCTGAAAAAAACTCTAATGGTACTTCTATCAACTCGTGGCATTTTTATTCACCCTCAAAAATAGGTAACTCTAACACTTGGTACCCTTTTTTTACTATTTTTTTTTTCATTTTGTATTTTTTGATCTTTGTTTCTATAATTTGTTTTCTCAAATCACATTCATTTTGGGAAATTAAGGAACTCTTCTATGATATTTTAATATTTCGTTTACAAAATGTAAATAGGAAAGAAATAAAAATCATTTAGTTGTTTTTTAGGCTAATTTGGTTGATGCATAATCCCTTTGTTTGCCATTGGAAAGAGAAATGTCTTTTAATATAGCTCATCATTCAAATTCAAAAAATATACTAGGCTAGACAACTTGTTTTCTTGCATTATTATTTGGTTGCATTTAGCATACAACTTAGGTGATCTTAATTTAAGTTTAAGTAAATTTTATCTTGATAAGGATATGAAAAGAATTGTATTAGAGACCAAAACTTAGGTGTTTTTCTGAATTAACTTATAAAAAATTACACAGGATTACTTGAGGTAGAGCCTACTTGCATGAAGAGCCATTCTTTATGACTACCTTTGGAAAGAGACACATTGCAAGGAGGTCCTAGAAAATCCCCCTTGTGTGTGTTAGTTTATGAATCTGCACCCTCACAACAAATTAAAATTATATTTCAAGGCAGCCCTAAGAGGAAGAAGAAAACTATGACAAGATTATACAAATTTCAACTAACAATACTTGCCAAAAACTATGGCCTCAAACCTACTAAACCTAAGGGATAAAAATAGAAAACAAATAGTCATAGAATACTGATTTCATTTTGGGTTTACCAAAAATGTTTATAGAAATAGGGTGTATATCATATATTTACATGAATTAATACAAGGTAAACCAAATATGCTTAATCTAAGATAATAAATCAATGATCTCATAACAAAAACTAAAACTATCGTAATTCAAACAAAAATTAATATAATACATTAAAGAATTATCCTACACTAAAATCATCCATGAAATTGAAAGCTAGGGCTAATCCTCATGCAATGAAATAAATTACTTGATACATAGGTAATTAAGGATCAAAACATCTCATAATAAGCATAATAAAACACTCACTCGTATTCTACCTTGCTTACAATGGCACCATAGTAATAAAGGAGAGATCACACCTGGACTTTATGCAAATGGTACGATATGCCTTGGAAACTATCCTTGAGCAACAATTCTTGACATTTGGCTACAATTTTAGTAGATTCTCTCCCCCTTTTCCATGGAAAGCAATGAACCAACCATCAATGGTTTTGGTTGTATTTGCAAGGACAAGATACAAAAAAGTTTGCATGTCATAGTAGCAATAGAGGTAGAGAGTTAATATTAACATCAGTGAGAGCATGTCAATAATAAAAAAAATATTTTGTAGATGTTTAGTAATATTTTGATGATAAAATGATGATATGAAGTGGGTATTTATAGTGGAAGAAAAGAATAACTTTATCTTTAGGAATTGATAACTAAATTTTACTCTTTTTGGAGCCATAAAATTATAATAGTTGGTCCAAACAATGATCCATTTAAACCCTAGGAGTAAAAACACACTAGAATTATTATTGTACATCAAAAAATTTAAAATTAAACCAATGATTTTAATCATCACTTAAAGTGGTGATCTTAGCACTATTTATTTTTAGGGCACGTGCTTTGGGGACACGTAAACATGTCCTTCAATCATGACTAAATCCTTATTTTAGGGTTTTGGGAAGGTCAACAAGAGAAAATATCCAAGAGAAGGTGAAAAAAGTAACAATTAAGTGAAGAAAGGGAATCAAAACCATTGGCCAACTTGAATCGTTCTTCTCCTACCCAAGGACTAATAAAGTAAGTCCATCCCTATCCCATATATAGGAGGATATGAATCTCCACCTAGTCCATCCCTATCCTATATATAGTAGGAAAAGAATCTCCACCCCCTCTAAAGTTAGTTGTTGGTGTGTTTTTACAAATACATGGAATACAACTTAAAATTTAATATGTTTGTGTTTCCATTAGAAGGATGTGACATAGACTTAAGAGTTTAGTGGTTGTACACATTGTGTAACAACATAAAATTACCAACCAACCAAAGAGATTTTTTTTTTATACATATCTAACATGCCAAGTTTACAACCAAGTATGTTTGGATCAACATCAAGTGGGTTAGCAAGTAACCGAGAGGATTACAACATGGTCAGTATCAACTCTCATGATAGGAGTGACCAAATCCTATCTAACCTTACTTCCCATCATGATATGTATGATCCCCTTGGTTTAGTTGTTTCTATATCTACTTTCATTAGGAAGTTTAGTTACTTAACCAATTGAATGTAATTCTAATCTTACTTCCTAATTCTATTGTTTGCAGTAGAATATCATGTATGTAATATTTAAACCATACATAAATATTGCTTTACTTTCATCAAAATTTCACTTGATTCAAAGTATAAATAATTACATTATATCAAAGAGCCATTCATTGGAAAATACAAGGCATTATTCTTTATAATCTCAAATTCAATCATAATCCCTTATCACCCATGGAACATTACTTGTTAACAAAATTATGCATAATATAACATTCTAATTATTATCTTATAATAATGTAAATGCATCATCCCATTGGGAAGCCAATAACATTTAATTTCCATCTTAATCAGTATCCACAATATAACTATTTATCATCATAATAGAGAGCAAATATAACATCCATGCATAGCAACAATGCAAACCACAAATAGAGATTACATAGCATATACCCTAGGAACCCTCACGGGGAATAAACCTAGCCTACAAATATGTTTCTCCTATCATTTTATAAACATAAGTTGTCATAAGTAAAGTATAGAAAGGCATTCCTTGGATCCTTTCTCTAAATCAATTATACAACTAAGGAATTAATTCATTCCTTTTACAATCATGATGCAAATAAGGAAATTCCACAGTTCCTTTCTCTGATCCATCAATACCATACATAAGAATCTCACAAATTCTTATATCGACATGTTTATGAATGATCATTGGGTCCATATTAATTTTTTTTATTATCAATTATCAAGAGGGAACCCCATAATTCCCTTGAGAATGAATCCCACATTCATTCTCCAACCTAGATGCCATTATTATATTTAAATTAATGTGACATAGTATTTATCTGAGGTTTCATAGCATATGGAGAGATATCATACTCTCTCCAAGATTAGACTCCCTATCTAATCTTCCCACATTAATTATTATTTAATAATTTAGGCAATTCCTACCATATTGACGTTTGATAAAAACCATATTATAGTTCTCATAATCCACCACATGATCATCTTCAATTTTTATCACCAATTTGTTTCATGATCTATCCATAAGATTATACTAGAGTCTCTACAAATTTTACCTTAATTTGCAACATAATATTACAATAGGATTAAACTATAGTCTTTACAAATTTGGCCCCAAGTAATCTATCAAACAAGATTATACTATAGTTATCATAATCCCTCACACAAGATTACACTAGAGTTCCTTTCACATTTGGCCACATTTTATATCTTACTATAGTTTTCATTTTATCCATAGGATCATTTTACGAAATTTGACCAAATTGTCTTGTAATATATTAAATAATATTACACCTTAAAAACACATTGGCCTTGTAATCTATCAAACAAGATTACACAATATATAATCAACAATTTTGCCTTGTAATCTATTAGTCAAGATTACATCTTCTTTGTCTTGTAAGTTACCTTATAGTCAACCAAGCTTACTTCTCAATTACAAATTTTGTCCTATAATCTATCAAACAATATTACACCTTAAACACAATTATCCTTGTAATATATTAACCAAATTACATCTTTGTAATGTGAATAAGGTTACCCTCGAGTCAATCATAAATCATCATGTAATCTATCAATCATGAATACTTCTTAATCCTAATTTTTTGGTCAAAATCCATTCGTGATGCTTATAATTGATTTCCTCAAATATTGCTCACTTTAGCAGGGCCATTTGTATTCATACTACTAAAATACTTCATGTTGCTAATAATCAATTCCCTCGAATGTTGCTCACTTTAGAAGGGCCATTTGTATATATGTATTCACATAGTAGTTCCATCTATTTATTAATGAATTAAAAGTGTTTATATTCTAAACATTACTGCTATGCAACTAGTGGTCAAACTACCAACCAATATTTTAGTTATAAGACAAGCATTCACCAACAATAAACAACTTTCATCAATTATGCCCAACCACTAGCACACAATCAATCGATAAGAACAACCATTCCAAGCATGCCATGGGACGAATACGGAGGTCATGTTCGGGTTGGGTTTAGAAGCTAAGCCAAGCTTAGTATGCTTGGTTGTATCCTTAATAGAGTATGAATGGTTTTAAAGAGATACAACACCCTAGCAAGATCTATGTGGGATAATTTCCCACAATCCTCTTCCACTCAATAACTCAAACATTGTTACCACATGTCAGTGGAGTGCTAAATTTGGCTCTAACCAAGGTTTAAACTTCACATCTAGTTAAAGAGAGACATCTCTGTGCAAACCAAATTCCATCCATAGTGAAGATAGATCACCATTAAAGATGTAGGGTGAGATGCTAGTTCCTACATTGGATTCCTTCAATTTGATAATTTGAATTCGAATTAGCAGGGGTGTTTTAAGGAGTTTTAATCCATTATTTGACACTGCCTAAACATACACAACTAGGAATTAAAATTCATAAGTGTCTCCAAGAAATAACAAAAGGAACTACTACATACATGCATCTGGTAGGTTTTTTGGACCACAAAATATAAGGTAGAAGGATGTCTTGTGCATTCAACAATTGCTAGTCATTTGTTTTTTCTAGCATTACCCGATCCGTTATAGATCAAAACCAACACATGACCATTGTTACAACGATTGAATCAATGGGTCCAACATAGTTTAAAATATATTGTTTTAATTGATTATATCGAAGCATTCAAAATTAGACTTCAAACATAGGCAATATGGATATAACATAGATTTCGATGTAAGAGTCAATTTTACCTTGTATGGAATTGATTACAAGCCCCAAAAGGGAGTCTATAACCCTTTCTCTTAGTCTATAGCTTAAGGGTGAACCCAGTATGTGATTAAAAGAATTTGAATCATACCTTGGTAAACCAAAACCAGACTAGACCAGGCTTAAACATGGTAGAAAATAGGGGTTGTTTTAGTGTGAACATGTCGATAGATAGATCCCCAAGCACCTATGATGGATTAATCCCCAAAGGTGATATAGAACCTCTGATCGATTATCACAGTCATGAATGGTTTATCCTTGTGCCATGTAAAGAGGTAAGGTCGGTGCTTGCTAATCAAAGGTTCATCGATGCCTTAAGGATGATTTCCATACCAAATCTAAACTATTTGGAGTTTTGTGAAATAACACAGTCAGGCTTCACACTAGAGTAAGTGATATTAAGGTAGATTAACCCTAAATCCCACATTTATTGTATTATGGACATCGTATGGTATAAAATTGCTAACACGCACACAAGGTGATAACCACCAAGCGGTGGCCACCATCGACGGTTTGAATGGTGTTGGTCTTAAATTATGTAGGTGGTCATTTATGATGACTCAGGTCTAACTCGATGGTAGATACAAATCACTCCCTTTGAATAACAATTGACCTATGTTGACCCATGAGTCTGATTCCATCCACTTTTGTGGGTAGCGAAATTGCTCTTAGCACAATTATGAAAAGGATGAATCCATAAAAAAACCTAAATGAATTCAATCCTAAAGTTAATCCCATTTTAGGTATAATATCCATGGCAGCAAAATTATTTTAAAATTCAAAGGGCTTCTCAACCCAATAACAAGTATAATTAATGATAACAATATTTTTAAAGTAAAAATATTTATTAATGGGCAAATGGGTTCTCCATCCAATACTAAATGTAACGAGGTAATAATATAATTTAACAAAAGCATACTCTTAATGAAAGAGTGGCAGATTAACGTTCTTACAGTCAGTCATTCAAGCCATGCCAATTTACAAATTCTCTATCCTGGTTGCCCTGATTACAATATGGAAAGAGTTGGACAGGATGGCTAGAAAGTTTTTATGGGAAGGAGCAAAGGGAGAGAGAAAGTGGGCCGTAGTGGGTTGGGACAAAGTTACCCAGCCCAAGGTTAAAGGAGGTATGGGTTTGAGAAAATCTAAGCTGAATAATAAAGCTTTGGCTAGAAAGCTATACTAGAGATGGATCTCCCAACCCACCTCCCTTTTCAGTAGAATCCTAACTAGAAAATTCCTGGGACAGGCCAACCTAATCGATGTAGCTCGCATCCCATTGGATGGTACTGGGTCCCTAGTTTGGCAGGCTCTCAAGTTAGGGTCTCAGGTTGTTAAAGACTGCTTATTTTGGAAAGTGGGAAGAGGGGGGAAGGCTCGTTTTTGGATAGATTCTTGGGATCAGTTCCCACCCATCATTGCTGAATTTCTAGAATTACAGCCAATAAAAGCAGCCATTGAAGCCAAGGGATGGATCTATATTGAAAGTTATTTCACAACTACTCATATGGGGGAGTGTAAGTTTAAGCAGTTCAATAAGTTGGATGAGTGGCCCATTTCAATCCCTCCGGATTTGACTCCCATCATGACTAAAATTTTGACAAAAATATTTCTTACAGGGGGAGACATGGAGGATGAATTAGCCTGGGGCTTTGGGAGTCTTGGCATCTATACAGTAAATGATGGATATGACAGCATTCTCCCGGAGCCCCCCCTCATACTTTTCGAGGTTGAGGACTGGAGGAAAATCCGGCACTCTAAAGGTCGGCCAAAAGTTAACTTTTTTGCCTGGCAGTGCATGCACAATGGAATACTCACTTTTGATAATCTCAGATAAAAAGGTATCATCGGCCCTTCTCAATGTGTACTATGCTACAAGAGCGAGGAAACTGTTGACCATGTGCTATTTGGTTGCCCTTTCACCCGACAAATTTGGTTGCGTTGGTTTGCTTACTTTAAAATTCAAGTAAGTGGTGACCTGAACCGGATGAATATCTGGGCAAAATGGCAGAAAGGTAGATTCAAATCTAAAGCTCTTCATTTTTGCTGGGAGCTCGATTTAAGCTTTATCTAGTGGCAAGTATGGCTAGAAATAAATGCCAAAATTTTTAGAGAAACTTTTACTGCTCTATACAGGGTTTGGCAGACCATTTGGAGCAAGGTTACCGAAACTGTGGTTGTTCATGCTAAGGAGGAAGCTCAAATTGACATTAGAGCTTTGGAATAATGCCTTGAACTACAAGAGGGACAGGAAAAAAATTGTTGGAAACCTCCCCCTAAAGGTTGGATTAAAATAAATACTGATGGAGCTGCAAAAGGCAATCCGGGTAGAGCCAGAATTGGAGTGGTGTGCCAGAACCATGCTGGGACTGTGCTCTATTGGGAATTGCAAGGCCTGGGAAGATCCACTAACAATGAAGCCGAAGCCATTGCCATCAAGTTTGCTTCTATTTGGGCAATGAAACATGGCCACCGCAGGATTATTCTTGAATCAGACTCACAAATAATGGTTGGAGCTCTAGACTGCATGAGGAACTTTGATCTGAAAGCTTGGAGGTTGAGGGCTCTTGTTACCCAAATTAAAGAATTTTGGAAGAAATTGGAGGATGTGATCCCAGTTTATGCGAGTAGAGATTTGAACAAAGCGGTTGACTTTCTGGCTAAGTTGGGTGCGGAAAAGGAGGTTGGAGTTCAGTTGCACAGTGACATGGATATTGAGGATGAGGTGATTAGATAGGGTCTGGAAAGGTTCTTGAGCTAATGATCAAAGAAAAAGCAAAGGGAGGAAAGTTGTCACGATATCGCGACATGTTGTGTCATCTTGGTCGCTAGAGGAAAGTTATCGTGATATCGCGACATGTTGCGTCGTCGCGGTCACTGGAGGAAAGTTGTCGCGACATCGTGACATGTTGCGTCGTCACGGTCATGGGCAGAAAGTTGTCACGATATCATGACATGTCACTTCATCGCGGCCAAGGGAGGAAAGTTGTCACGATATCGTGACATGTTGCTTCATCGCGGCCAAGGGTGGAAAGTTGTCGCGATATCACGACATGCTGCTTTGTCACGGCCAGGGGTGGAAAGTTGTAGCGATATCGTGACATGTTGCTTTGTCACGGCCAAGGGTGTAAAGTTGTTGCGATATCATGACATGTTGCTTCGTCACGGCCAAGGGAGGAAAGGTGTTGCGATATCATGACATGTTGCATTTTCATGGCTAAGGGAGAAAAGGTGTCGCGATATCGTGACATGTTGCATTTTTGCGGCCAAGGGAGAAAAGGTGTCGCGATATCACGACATGTTGCATTTTCACGGCCAAAGGAGAAAAGGTGTCGCGATATCGTGACATGTTGCATTTTTGCGGCCAAGAGAGAAAAGGTGTTGCAATATCGCGACATGTTGCATTTTTGTGGCCAAAGGAGAAAAGGTGTCGTGATATCGTGACATGTTGCATTTTTGCGACCAAAGGAGAAATGGTGTCGCGATATCGCGACATGTTGCATTTTTGTGGCCAAAGGAGAAAAGGTGTCGCGATATCGTGACATGTTGCTTCATCGCGGCCGAGAGAGAAAAAGTGTCGTGATATCGTGACATGTTGCACTTTCGTGCCCAAAGGAGAAAAGTGTCGTGATATCGCAACTTGTTGAATTTTCATGGCCAAAGGAGGAAAATGTTACGATATCGTGACATGTTGCTTTTTCGTGGCCAAAGGGGAAAGGTGTCGCGATATCACGACATGTTGCATGTTCGCGGCCTAAGGAGAAGAATAGTGTCGTGATTTCGTGACAAGCTGCATCAACTGTCCATGCCGACCCCCCTGCTAGCTAGTTAATGGTTCAGGATATTTGGCTCCATTGCAAATCTTCTTCTACTATTTTAAGCTTGTGTTCTCTCTGAATTCAGCTGGGAAGAGTCTCTTCCCATATTGTAATTGATCTTTGTTTTAATACAAGTTTTTTCAAAATTTTCAAAAAAAATGAAAGAATGCATAAGCTTGTATATTAGAAAAATACACAGGCTTTAGAAGGATAATATAATGGCACAAAGCAACTCGGGTAAAATTGGCTTCCTACCTAGCCTTCAAGCTTGTCTCCCAGTTCCCATCCATGCTCCTTTCCATGCTTTCCTTCAAATTTTATTCCTAAGTTCACTCATATTGGCCAAATTTCTTTAATTACGACTTAGTACTCTCTCAAGGCCTTTTGGTTTCCGATCTACCAAGTAGAGAGCATACTACCTAAGCCTAAGATTTCCCCTCCTTTTCATTGCTTGTCTCCACTTTTATAGTTTTTCCCAGCTCCCCTTCTTTCATGAGCAAGAAGGTGGGTTTATTATTAAAATGCAAAAAGGGCCTTTTTTTTTTGGGATCAATCCAAATAGTGAGATTCCTTTTTATTATTTAAAAATTAGGGAAAGGTCAAGGGGAGATAAGGTGGGAGTACCTTGCTCATTATGAGCCTTCCCTTTTTCATAGTGCTACTTACAAGGTCAAATTTACCACTATTTGGAAGTAGTTATGTGGGATGGAGAATAGTTCATCCACTATAAGTATATACGTTTTTAATTATTAAATCATGACCTTGCTCTATTTGGGTCCAATTTAAAATTGGATAAATCTTTGTGGACACCTAAGTCACTTTTTGTAAATGATAATTTCCCAAATTACTCTTTTCACAAAAGCCTTATTTTAATTTCTCCAAACCATACAAAATCCCAATTGTTTTCCACATCTCTCCCAATTAACCTAGTAGGATGTAATTAGCTTTAATTAGGGATTTTATAGGGTAATTTTACCATCCCCTATATTTTATCAATTAGATCCTTTTATTAATGCTTGGTAGCATTAGTAAGGTTTAATTAATGTTATCATTCAAGTATTAATTGGCCCTTTGGATTAATTAATACCTTCTAGGAAGTCCCAACGCACGGGCTGTGACACATTGGGATCTATCTTATGGTAATTTTCATAAATATGGATGTAATTCACAATATATGACCAAAAATACACCATTAAAGGAATAATGGCTAGACTAACAAACGTAATTAGTTCTCATTGCTTGAATAAACTACTTTAAAAGGGGTATCATTATGTTATGACTCAACTATTTATAGTGCTATATATAGAAGTTTATGAATCAAACAAATCCTCAAGATTACAAGTACTTCTTAATAAGTATTCTCGAGTGTTAAAGTAACTCCATGGACTTCCCCCACAACACATATGACCATATTATATAAGTAATTCTAAAATTCCATCACCAAACATACACCCTTAAAAATATCCCATAAGAAATATAAAATTTAGTACAATAATTGTTAAAGTCAAGGATAATTTTATGAAGTATCAATCCTTATTCATCACAAGTACTTTTGGTACAAAATAAAAATAGATCATGGAGATTGTGTGTGGATTTCTAAGCATTGAATAAAATCACTATTAAGGATAAATACTCAATTCCAGTCATAGACAAGTTTCTAGATGAACTACATGATGTCCACTTTTATCCAAATTGGATTAGAGGTTCAACTATCACCAAATCCATATTTATGATGAGGATTTTCCTAAGATAGCATTCAATACAATTGATAGGTATTATGTAGTTTTGGTCATGCATTTTTTGTCCACATTTCAATGTATGATGAGTCAAGTTTTTGACATTTCCTAAAACCTTATTTTGGTTTTTTTTATAACATTCTCATAGAAAATAAGAATTTGGAAAAGCATGTGAATCACTTGGTTCAATATCTATAATTACGTATGGAAAATTAGCAATATGTAAAATGTTCCAAGTTCTATCTAGCTCAAAGAGAGGTTAAGTATCTACAATATATCATATCAAAAGAAAGGGTTAAGATAGACCCTAAAAATATTGAAGTTATTAAAAATTGGCCTAATACTAATAGTGTGGAATATTGGTTGGTGAATTGGGTGTTTTTAGAGAAAAGAAACAAAGATGGATCGTCCTTGACAACTTTCATCCTAACATATTTTAGCTAGGGGAAAAGGATAAAAGCAATTTAAGTTATAATTTGTAGCCATATATAGAGTATCTATAGTGGATTGTAGCTAAGGCTATTGTCAGAGATAATTTCCAAGGCTATTTTTAATAGACTATTGTTACAACTATTTTCTAGAACTATTGTTGAGGCTATTTTCAATATTTTTGCTAAGGTTGTTTTCCAAGGCTATTTTCCAATTATTTTTTGGGGCTGCTATTTGTATTTCAATATTGTTGCTAATACTGTATTCTAGGATTATTGTTAAGACTTTTTTAGTCTATTATTGAGAAAAATTTTGAGTTGTATAAGAAGTATGTTGGTGGCTTATAGGTGTTTTTACTAATACCTAAATGGTTTGAATTTATCTTGTAAAGAGTACAAGCCCTTTCAAAACCTTGTATTTACCCTAATTAAAAAGTGGCCTAATACAAAGACACTCAAGCCTAAAAGGATACTGACTACTATCATAAATTTGTCAAAGATTATGGAAAAATCATTCAAGTGGACTAAAGTAGCAAAAAGGGCTTTCAAAATTCTCAATAAAATTATGTGCACCACTCTTATACTTGTTATGTTAGACTTTTTAAGCATTTATGATTGAATGTAATGCACCAAGAAACATAATTAGGGTAGTATTCATGTAACAAGGGTGATTGTTAGCTTTCACAATAAACACCTCATAGACAAACATTTGGAAAAAACATATGATAATCCTTTATGAAGTGACTCATTGGAAACCATATCTTGTGGGTCAATATTTTTACATCAAGACCTACCACCACAATATAGAATACTTATTAGAACGATGAGTCTCTTATTCTAAATAAGAAATATGGGTGACTAATCTATTGGGCTATGATTATGATACCATCTATAAAAATGTAAGTGCAAATATCATATTTGATGCCTTATCATGCAAATTTTATGAACAAATGATATTGTGTGTATTCTCTTTCCAAAATCCAATTGGTTGCATGAAGTCCAACAAGAGTAGCAACAAGATCCACACATACAATAACTAATTCAAAATTTACCCACACACTCAATAACCGAAACAAGATATTTATGGTATAACCAATACTTACTCTAGACCACATTGTCCTTACTACAATTCTTATTATGCATGAAATTTTTTTATAGGAACTATGTGTGCCACCTCTAGTAGAACATTCTATATTTTAAAATACTTGTGAATGCACAAAGAGGAACTTATTTAGGGAAGGAGTGGAATAGGATTTAAAATATATTTTCAAGAATAAGATATTTATCTATGACAAAAAAAGATAATGGTTCTATCTATAGATATGCTCCAACAATTACCTATTCCAACGATAATATAGATTGATATTTCCATCAATTTGTTGGCGGATTTTTAAAGTCAAAAATCAAGTCAAATATTATGACTCCATGGTATGCCCACTTCTATAGTAAAATATTTTAATCTTGAATACCATATTTATAGGTCTTCAATTGTTTTTCATAATTAGATTGAGTTCTATTCAATTACATTCTAAGTTCCACCACCTATTTAAAAATATTCTAGGACTATTTGGATATTTTGATGTATTTATTCTTTAAATTTATTAATTATTACATCAAATATTTGGATATACTCACTATATAGTTAAGTCTTTTAAATGCAATATCATTTTATTATAGAGGCTAGTATGAGATTTTTAGGTGGGCTAAGGTTTTTGTGGACCTTTCATTTCTAGTGTAGCAATGATGGACCTAGATATCACCTTATATCACCAAAAAAAAACCTTATATCACTTTCTTATTTTTCTTAAAAAGTAGGGTTTTGAAAGGGTTGTCCTTTCCCTTTTACATGGATTTAGTCATGTGGAGCTATTTGGTGCCACCAACATTTAAACCTTCGTGTGGGCTACATCAGCTATTTTTCCCTATAACAACCCAAAAGTATAACCCATTTTTCCTAAGGTTTAAGTTTAACCAAGACATGCCAGATAAATTCCATAGAAGCTTCTAACCACATTCTGATTTTTAGATGCTACAACATCCGTCGGGTGGATAGGAGTGGCTGATATCCCATTATAGTTCTATGTTTTACCTTATACGCTGCCCATACAACTTAAAGGATACCTTTATGTGATCAGCCCATTTCCTTTATTTCTTTTGAAGGAAATTTTGACCATAGCATAAGGGTTAAACCTATCTCATTCATTTGAGAAAAGGGATGCCAATCCCCCTAGTGTTAATCATTATTTTATAGTATTTAGGTGTAAGCTTCTTATAGTTTTACACACACCTTATTTAGTATAAAACTATTGTGCACCATTAAACTATTGTTTAGTTAGTTTAATGGAGGTGATTGTCACCTTATGTGGCATCTCCCATTTGGTCACCCATCAGTCAATCAAGGTTTCCAATGACTACCACACCAAATGATATCTCCCATAAAGATTCACTCACATTCTTTTGGGTCCCTATGACTATAATTTGCATGATATTTCTTTCTCACATGGGTATCTCACTTTCAACTAGAGAATACATCACAAGAATTTAGTTACAATGGAAATCTAAGCTCGTTGTCTCTTGAAGCACACTTCAGTGATCCATTACTAAAGTGCCCATTGTAACCCTAAGGGATTTTCAATCACATCTCCCTTAGTTCTGGTCCTTAGGGGTCTAACTAATTTTAGCATTCTATGGTCAAATATTCTTAAAGAAAGAATCCCCAAACCCTAAGGCGAATGTAAGAAATAATATTACTCCATTTTTATTTCATTCCTTTTAGAAGCCACAATTGCATAATCCATAATCTATTGCAAGAAGTAAAGGAAAATTAAACATCCATATTTCTTTCCCATAAATGCATAATTAAAATGAACAATTCCATTTCTTCTTTATATACAATTCATAGCAATATATCATTAAATGCTTAAACCAAACCATAACAAGTTCTACAAATGGTACACAAATGACATGTCATATATCTTGGGAACCCTTTCTAAGAGAAAACCCAACCTTAAAATATCCATATTTATTTTCATTGCAAGTCTATTAACCAATCTACAAGAAGGAATCCATTATTCCTTTTGACACAATATCAATCTATTGCATAATAATTTCCATAATTCTTATGTCTTTTCATTATAAGAATTTGTAAATTCCTCTTTACAAAATGAGGGAACCCTATAATTCCCTCATTAAATCCCATTCATTAATCTATTAAGAGTCCTCTCTTTGAGTAATTTCTTACAAGAGAGTAATCATGAAACCCCCCATAAGTTCCTTTCCATTTAATGGTCCTCATGCCCAATCCTCCATTTATTCACATAAAGCAATAGGTTTCTATTTTTAAAAACATACCCATTCAATCATGAATACAAATAATCAAACCATAAATAATTCATAGTGCTATTTAGTACATCAAACTAAGATTTTTATATTCTATTAATGAATTATTTATTTTGGAAAATTTACAATAATATCATTAAACCTTTTCAAATAAAATTATAATAATAGCTTTCTAAAGAAAGAAGAAATATTCTAAGCCTATATTATTGTAACAACCCTAAAAACAACTAATAAGAAACACATAGAAAAAATAAAATATTTTGAATAAGGAGAGGGATTTATATACCCCTAACCAACCTTAGGTTAACCTAATGTTTAACAAAATCTCCTAAGTTCCTCAAAGAGCTACGTCTCATAAGATTTCCTCACACAAGTCTATATATGTAGGCATATTGTATGTCATGCAAATAAGTCTATCAATCTCATCAATCTTGATGAAGTAGACTTATCACCTTTAGTCAATCTAAGGTATACACACATCTCCATACTCTACACAAGCCAATCTATGTAGGTATGCTACGTGTATTGCGAGTTAATCTATCAATATTGTCTTTCAAAAAATTATCTTAACTCAGATGTTGTCTTCCTTTAAACCTAGTTTCCATTATCCCTAAGGGGTATTAACCCCTTAGGTCCACTACATTCACCCTAATGGATTCTCGATCCCTTAGGTTGTCCTATAAGTTCACCCTAGAAATTGTTACTATTTTTTTTTAAAGCAAGGAAAACTAAGATAGATCTAGATAACAACTCTAACAAAATATAACTCCTAAGAACATGCAAGAGATACTAAGTAAGAAGCATTACTTAAGATAATAAATAATAAGTGGAAGGATTCAAATACAGAACATAAGTAAATCAAATAGTAATTTAAAGGTACATCCTCCAACAATTGCACAATTATTACATAAAAGTAAGCATGGTAAATCCTCCATACTCTTAAAGAATAATATATTACATCAATTTTATCAAGGAAATCTTCCCACAAATCTAGTCTATTTGAGCATAAGTAAAGCATCATAAGTAGATTACTCTGCAAGCTCCAACCATTCCCTTGCTCCTCCATTGCTCTCCCTCGATCATGTGAGGATAGTAGGGGATCAGGGCACTCATGGTTTAGGATAGGCATACCTCTAAATGCATTTACTATTTACTTGCCAAATTGCAACTATACAAATGAAATCAAAACATAAAACCATCTAATGCATAGTTGGTATTAATAAAAATCTCCATTTTTATTTACCCCTCTCATCACCTAATGAGAGTCTCCAACTAAAGCATCTAGATCTTAGGTTTTACTTTAATCAATCATTCCAAACAACTCATAGAATCACATCATCTCTATTTTCTTTAATCAAATAACCTCTTATTCAATTAATTCAATAAATAGCAATTCTCTACAACCTTTATTCCACAAATTAAAGTCCCATACATTTAATATAGAAAATAATTGAGTTTCTTTATTTCTTTCATTAATAAATCAAAGTCCCCTACTTTAATTTATCAATAAACCATTTCCATTTTATCTTCACTAAATAGAGTCCCATATCTCTAAATAACAAAATAACCATTTATACTTTATTTTCACTAAATAGAGCCCCATATCTCTAAATAACAAAAATAATCATTTATACTTTATTTTCACTAAATAGAGCCCCATATCTCTAAATAACAAAAATAATCATTTATACTTTATTTTCACTAAATAACAAAGCTACATCAATGCAATCACAAACCTTCCATCGTGGGGTTGACATAGGGAGCACACAACAAGGGGTTCCCTATTGAGGGTTGTAGCACAATGCTACCTGACTGGGTAGACCAAGACAATGTCCATCTAGCAGTGCGCTAACCACGATGCCAACACTATTCACTCTATGGTTAAGCTAAGGTGCTAGTGGACTTGGTAGAAGTATAGAGCCCATGATTCACTATCTATGAAGGGATTTTAACCAAAAGGAGTCCATGCCATCTGAGCTAAGGGGATAAAACAAAAAGAATATTTAAGCTCAGGATATATCAATGAAACACCTAATACAAGGGAGTATCTCAGAGATTAAACTAGCAAGGAGTACGTACTTTCACACCAACCTGGTTATCCTTACCAACTATGAATCATCGTGCCAAGAGATTTCTTTCACCCAATGATTTGCCTCCCTAGGATTCGCGTCCACCTCCTTCTCTAGAATCTGTGTCCACCTCTTCCTCTGGATTTTGCATCTTCTCCCTTCTCTGGTTTCTACGTCAATTTTCAGACCAACCAACCAACAACAAACCTTATCCTATATTTTTTCTTCCTTATATGGATGGAGACTTGATGTCACATATTTTGATGTGCTCTCCCATCCACCAGAGTTCTTACCAACCTCCATTTAATTCATTCCCATCCAAGTAAGATATTATGATTTTTAAAACTATTGTTAACTTGCTTCGAGGTTCACCATTTAAGAGGTTCTCCTCCTTCTGATAGTGATAAGAAACTTCCTCTGCAAGTGTTTGCAACCACCATATCTATGGTGAGATCTTCCTTAATGGCTTGGTGGAGACTATTCTCACAAACTCAAATTGAATCCACGTAGCCTCCCTTTTCACCAGAAGAAGAGAATATTATAAGGGGAGACCTTATTTTTCTTAGGTTAAATTCTTTATTAAAATAATTATAAATCAAATCTTACTTTTTTTGTAATGAGAGCCTACCATTTCTTAGAATTAAACCTATGCAAACTTTATTATTAATTGAATAGGATTTAATTCTCTTTTTCTTTTTATTTTTAGTAATCGCTTTCTATAATTCAATATAGATTTTATTATCCAATAAAATAAAGCTCACTTATTATTTAATATAGATTTTATTATCTAATTAAATAAAGCTCAATTATTATTTAATTTAGATTTTTATTATCTAATTAAATAAAGCTCAATTATTATTTAATTTAGATTTTATTATCTAATTAAATAAAGCTCAATTATTATTTAATATAGATTTTTATTATCTATTTAAATAAAGCTCAATTATTATTTAATTTAGATTTCTCTCTATCACAAACATGTTTTTCTTAGCATAGCTAGTAAGATACTTGTTAATAGCTATATCGGGAGTTTAGAAGGCAATCAAATCTATGCACTATTTTTAAAGAAAAACCAAGATGTTGATAGTGTTGAAGTAAAATATAAGCAAGTAGATGCACAAACAAAAAGGAGTCTTTCCATCAACTTAGTCACCTATCTCAGCCCAAGGATTTATGATAGCTACTAGGCTATCAACTTGAGGCTCAAGGTGGCTAGTTATTGATGATTATCCCTAATCGATAATGCATACCTATATGAAGGTATCTATCCATGTTACCTCCGAGTTGCCTTATCATCACTTCCCCAACCTCAAGTACCCTCACCTTTGGTGGATGACTCAACTTCTTCCACCTACGAGCGTACCTGATCCTACACATTGGCAACTTGTTAGCAGTATCATGTTCTTCCATATCAACTAACATCACATAGCTACTTAATTGCACAAAATCAAGTATTAAAGCACCATAAAATTAATACATTGTTTTTCTATGTCACAAAGTCCACCAGGGAGGGTCATGACATCCTACCCCGCTAGGACTAAACACCATCCCGGTGTTTCCAGTTTTACAAACAATAACAAACAAAAGCAAATTATTACATTTATAAATTTTCAAACAAGAAGGGAAAATATTTTTGCATATCCTCCACTTTCTCCCAAGTGGCATTCCTTTCTTTAAGAAATGGTCCCACTGGACCTTACATTGCTCAAGAGTCTGATTCTACATAGTCTTAGAATGGAACTCAAGGATATTTACTAGCATCACTTCAATTGCCTCTGGATTTGCCATCTACAAATTAGAAACATCCCACACATGTTTAGGGTCAACAATATATTTCCTAAGCAAAGATATGTGGAAGGTGTCATGGATTTTTGATAGGTTAGGAGGTAAAGCAAGTCGGTAAGCAATCAAACTAATATTTTCAGTGATCTCAAAGGGTCCTACAAATCGTGGATCCAACTTCATGGATTTAATCGCACTTTTCATTGGTTTAACCCTTAGGAACACTTTATCTCCCACCGAGTACTCTCTCGGAGTTCTCTTTAAATCAGCATAACTCTTCTACCTATCAACAACTTCTTTGAGTCTTTGCCTGATTACCTTCAATTGATCTTCCATTTCTCTGACCATTTTTGGCCCAATCACAACTCTATCTTCTAGGTTATCCCAAGATAATGGTATCCTACACTTTCATCCATACAAGGCATCAAAAGGTGCCATTCCTAGAGATGAGTGATGCCCATTATTGTAGGTGAACTCTACCAGATGTAGATAGTCTTCCCAATGAGACTTATGATCCATGCAGTACATGCAGAGCATGTCCTCTAGTACTTGGTTTACCCATTCTATTTGACCATCTATCTCAGGGTGGTATGCCAAACTCATATTCAATTTTATGCCTATTGCATGATGAAGGGCTTTCCAAAATTCAGAAGTGAACTTGGAATCCCTATCTGAGATGATTACCTTAGGAAACCCATGCAATCAAAACACTTCTTTGGAAAATCTATTAGCCACCACCTGAGCATCATCCTTGGTGCTCCCAGGTATAAAATGTGCAACCTTAGTCAATTTGTCAACTACTACCAGGATTGCATCATGTTGGTACCTGGTCTTAGGTAAACCTACTATAAAATCCATAGATATGACCTACCATTTCTGCATAGGTACATCATGTGGATACAACTATCCTATGGGATGCTTGTGTTCTACCTTAACCTTCTGACATTCGAGGCATCGAGCAATAAAATCGATAATATCCTTCTTCATTCCTACCTAGAAGAAGGTTCTTTTCATGTTTTCCCTCATTTTGGCCCCTTCGAGGTGAGCAGAATAAGGATATCTATGGGCTTCTTGCATTAATAGCTTCCTTAAATCACCTACTTTTGGTATGATGATCCTACCTTTGTAGCACAAAATGTTATCTATCATTCCAAACTCCTTATTACCCTCAGGGTCTCTATCCATTCTAGCTCAAATTTCTAGGTAATAAACATCCCAAGATTGCTCTTGTCTCACTTGGTCCATCAACTTCATGTGACTTCTAGTTATGGTTGCTATGTGTCTCCTTCTACTCAAGGCATCAACAACCTTATTCTCTTTCCCCTTTATGTACTCAATTTCAAAGTCATACTCAATGAGAAGATCCATCTTCTCTATCTCGCATTGAGTATTGGTTGGGTAAATATGTACCTTAGACTTTGGTGGTCAGATTTCAATTCAAAAGGTCTCCCCACCAAATAGTGGCACCAGACCTTTAGAGCATGCACCACAACAACTAGCTCTAAATCATGAGTAGCATAATTAACTTCATGCTTTTTAAGATTTCTTGAAGTATAAGCTACTACTGACTCTTCTTGCATGAGTACTCCTCCTAACCCTTCCAGTGATGCATCAGTGCATACTAAAAAATCTCCTTGAGGGTCTAGAATTTTCAATATTGGTGTGGTAGTGAGTTTCTGCTTCAGTAATGCGAAGGTAACTTCACACTTTTTCATCCATTTGAATTCCTTCCCTTTCTTCTGAAGGTTAGTTATTACCACAACAATCTTGGAGAAATATTTTATATAACGTCTATAGTAGCCCGTTAACCCCATGAAGCTTCGTATCTCAGTAATATTAGTAGGGGGTGGCTAGTTTAATATGGCTTCAATCTTCTCTGGATCCACAATAATTCCTTCTACTGATATAATATGTCCTAGATATCGCACCTCTAAAACATAGAAATCACTCTTGGCTAGATTTCCATAGAGTTGGTTTTCCCTTAACAACTCTAACATGATCTTGAGATGTTTATCATGTTCTTCCTTGTTTTGAGAGTATATTAGGATATCATCTAGGAATACAAGGACAAACTAGTCCAGGTGCCTTCTGAACACACTATTCATTAAATTCATGAAGGCGACTAGGGTGTTAGTTAGTCCAAAGGGTAGGACTGTAAACTCATAGTGCCCATACCTAGTCTTGAATGTTATCTTGTGAGTATCCTCCTCACGTATTCTTAACTGGTGATACCTTGATCTCAGATCGATCTTAGTAAACACCATGGCATCTCTCAATTGATCGAATAAATATTTGATTCTAGGTAGGGGATATCGGTTCTTGATTGTAGCTTTATTCAACATCTTATAGTCAATACATAATCTTAAAGAACCATCTTTCTTTTTCACAAATAAAATTGGTGCACCCTAAGGTGACACACTTGGTTTTATCAACCCTTTTTCCAATAGCCCCTGTAGTTGTACTTTTAACTCCTACATCTCAATAGGGGTCATCCTATATGGAGATCTATGTATAGGTTCTACTCCTGGCATAATATCGATAGTGAAATCAAATTCTCACATAGGAGGGAGTCCAGGTAAATCCTCAAGAAATACATCCTTGAAATCCTACAAAATTGGGTGTGTTTCCAACACCTCTTTCTTTGGATCTTCTCTAACTTCATTTAGCTTAATCACATAGACTATCCCTCCTTTCCTGAGGGCTTTCTTTAGTTGCATAGCTGACAACATCTAGGGTTTGAATACCCCCTGCTCACTATGAATCCTTAATCTTTCTTTGCCTTCCTCTGAATACTCGATCCATCTATCTTGGAAATTGATTAAGGCTTTATGGGCCTATAACCAATCCATCCCTAGGATCACATCGAAGGCATGAAGTGGAGCTACATATAAACAACCTTTTATGGTTCCACTAGCTAAAGTAATTTCTATCATGGGAAAACATTGGTTTACTAAGTAGGTTTACCTAGAACCATACTCAACCTTCCATCCATGGGCCAAATATCTTGGCCTTTCTAGCATATCCTTTTCTAACTTACAAGAAATGAAACTATTAGTGGCCCCACTATCAATTAAAATATTCACTTGCTTATTAAAAATCTTACCTTTTATAATCAATGGGGTAATTTGCCCCTCAAGCTTCTGACTCCTAGTTGTAGCATAGATCTGGTGTACATGTTCCTTTCCTTTAGTACTGTATGTGCTAGGCCCTAGGTGATGTGGACACTATGTAGCATAATGTGGGCCTCTATAATGGTAACACCCATATTTGGGTCCTTGCCACTTTTCTGACTTCTGCTCCTCTCCTTTGATTGTTGGAACTAAAGTTTATGGTTTCTTTGGATTGAGGCTTAGCGTTGTTGGGGTTTTTGCCTTTCTTATAAAATTTTTTCTTGAACTTCTTCTAATTTCCATTAAATTTCTTCTCAGAATTTTGGGGGTTTTTAGCCTTCTAACCTTGTTCACCCTCCCATTTTATGAACCCATCGCTATTCCTCTTCTTTAGTGCCTATCGATCTTGCTCAGATAAGGTGTCATATTTGTAATGAAAGTGTGACTCTACTTTCTTCGCTAGGTCGTACGCCTTTTGTAATGACTTAGGCTCATGCATGTCTACATCATGCTTTATCCTAGATTCCAACCCATGAGTAAACTTATGAACCCATATTTTCTCATCATAGGTAGGTACATACTTCAACAATATTACCAACTTTTTGTAGTATATCTCCACTATGTTGGTTCCTTGCCTTAGACTGGCAAACTCCTCAAATTTTAGGGCATAGAAATGCTCTGTAAGGAACCTCTTTTTGAATATGACTATGAATTCCTTCCATGGGATGTCTACTGGTTCAATATTAGTTTTCTCATAATAAGTTTCCCACCAATCTAGAGTGGCCCCTTCAAGGTAAATTGTAGCCCAAATAGTCTGAGTTCCTAGAGAATACCCCTTTACTATGAAGTAAACTTCCAATTCCCTTAACCAAGCCTCAACTACATCTCCTTCTCCATCAAACTTGGAGATACAAATGTTCTTTAGGTCTCTTGTCATTTCCTTTTCTAGAAGGGCTCTAGCTTGTAATTGTTCCGTAGTCAGTCCCTCAGCTTGGTTAACCTCTGAGCCTCTAGCTTGCAAATTTTGATTCACAATGGTTTCTAACACCTGCCTCATCTGATCTTGCATGGCAATAACTATAGTAGTGAGATCTTCCACCCCCTATTGGGAGTTTCTGGATCCTCATTCTAGACCCCTTCTTCGATATTACTTTGTTGAGTCTATCTAAGTGGAGGTGTAGGCCTCCCCTTTCTGGCCTTGGGTGGCATCTTGACCTGGTTACAACCAAGAAAAGGATTAGGCTACAACTTCACCTTAAACTGTACCATTAATTCAAGCCACAATACAAAGTTCTTCTTGCCAAAAGCATCAACAATCTAACTAGGATAACATTCCAAGATTATGATGTATCATTAATACCAAAGCCCATACTTAAGGTATCATAACATCCATCCACTCTTGGGATTAGTTCCCATTAGATTCTAGCAAGCAGAGATTCTAGGTCATCCTAGATTTAGCTTAAACTTTTAAGCAAGCCTTCATTGGAGATATCCAAATCTCTTTAGCACATAAGAAGCTCTATACCCTCGTACCTAGAGCTCTGATACCAAATGTAACAACCCTAAAAATAAGAAAAAAAAAACACACAAAAGAAGAATAAAAATTTTTTGACTAAGGAGAGGGATTCATAAACCCCTAACCAACCTTAGGTTAACTTAATGTTTAACAAAATCCCCTAAGTTCCTCAAAGAGCTACATCTCATAAGATTTCCTCACGCAAGTCCATCTGCGTAGGCATATCTTATGTCATGCAAATAAGTCTATCAATCTCATCAATCTCGATGAGCTAGACTTATCACCTTCAGTCAATCGAAGGTATACACGCATCTCCATACTCTACACAAGTCAGTATGTGTAGGTATGCTACGTGTATTGCAAGTTAAGCTATCAATCTCATCTTTCGACAAGCTATCTTAACTCAGATGTAGTCTTTCCTTAAACCTAGTTACCATTCTCCCTAAGGGGTCTTAATCCCTTAGGTCCACTATGTTCACCCTAAGGGGGTCTCAATCCCTTAGGTTATCCTCTAAGTTCACCCTAGAACTTATTACTATTTAATTTTTTTAACATCAAGGAAAACAAAGATAGATCTAGATACTAAATCTAACAAAACATAACTCATAAAACATGCAAGAGATACTAAGAAAGAAGCAATATTTAAGGAAATAAACAATAACCTAGAAAGGATTTAAATACAAAACATAAATAAATCAAATAGTAATTTAAAGGTACATCTTCCAACAATTAAACAATTATTACATATAAGCAAGTATGGTAAATCCTCCATACTTTTAAAGAATAATATATTACATCAATTTCATCAAGGAAATCTCCCCACAAATCTAGTCTATTTGAGCATAAGTAAATGAGTTGAAAGTAGAGAACTAGTGCATTGGTCCATTTACCACTTTGGTCCTCCAATGCTCTCCATCGATCATTTGAGGATAGTAGGGGATCAAGGCACTCATGGTTCAGGATAGGCATGCCTCTAAATGCATTTACCATTTACTTGCCAAATTGCAACTATACAAATGAAATCAAACATAAAACCATCTAATGCATAGTTGGTATTAATAAAAATCTCCATTTTTATTTTCCCCTCTCATCACCCAATGAGAGTCCTCAACTATGGCACCCACCACAATTCTTACCAACCTCTATTTAATTCATTCCCATCCAAGCAAGATATTATGATTTTAAAACTATTATTAATTTACTTTTAAGTTCACCATTAAGAGGTTCTCCTCCTTCTAACAATGATCAAAAGCTTCCACTGCAACTATTCGCAACCACCACATCTATGGTGAGATATTTCTTAATGGCTTAGTGGATACTATTATCATAATCTGAGATCAAATCCACGTAGCCTCCCTTTTCATCAAAAGAAGAGAATATTATAAGAGAAGACCTTATCTTGCTTAGGTTAAATTCTTTATTAAAAGAATTATGAATTAAATCTTACTTCTTAGTAATGAAAGTCTACCATTACTTAGAATTAAAACCTATGCAAACTTTGTTATTTAATTGAATAGGATTTAATTCTCTTTTAGGTAATCTATTTCTATAACTCAATGTAGGTTTTACCATTTATTAAAATAAAGCTCCGTTAATTATTTCACATAGATTTCATTATCTAATTAAATAAAGCTCAATTATTATTTAATGTAGATTTTTATCATCTAATTAAATAAAGCTCAATTATTATTTAATGTAGATTTTATTATCTAATTAAATAAAGCTCAATTATTATTTAATGTAGATTTTTCTTTATCACAAACATGTTTTTCTTAGCATAGCTAGTAAGATACTTTGTTAATAGCTATATAGGGGGTTTAGAAGGCAATCAAATTTATGCACCATTTTCAAAGAAAAACCAAGATGTTGATAGTGATGAAGTAAAAGACAAACAAGCAGATGCACAAGCAAAAAGGGAGTCTTTTCGTCAACTCAATCACATGTCTCAGCCCGAGGATTTATGATAGCTACCAAGATATCAACTTGAGGCTCAAAGGTGGCTAGCTATTGACAATTATATCTAACCGATAATGCATGCCTATATGACAATATCCATCTATGTTACCTCCAAGTTGCCTTATCATCACTTCCCCAACCTCAAGTATCCTCGTCTTTGGTGGATGACTCAACTTATTCCACCTACAAGTGTACCTGATCTTACACATTGGCAACTTGTTAGCAGTATGATGTTCTTCCATATAAATTAACATCACATAGCTGCTTAATTGTAAAAAATCAAGTATTAAAGCACCATCAAATTAATACATTGTTTTCTAGGTCACAAAGTCTGCCAAGGAGGGTCATGACACTTACCTTTTAAAAGTATCCTTATCAACTTAATTTTAGCATAGTTCAATGGCTATTTCATTTTAATCTAAATATATTAACCACATAACTATATTATTCCAAGGTCTATCCAATAAAACCAAATCTTCAATATAAAGATCAATTCAATATTTCACAAAAGCAATTTATCTTTTAATTAAGGATTATCCATTCCATACTAGATAACTCATAATAATAATTCACCTTTATCCAACATATAATATCCTTGGTCTATAGCTTATAATCTAATAGTCTCAATTCCAAGGTTTAATTCATTTTCATATGAAATGAGTTATCTTTTACTTTATAAGGTATTTCATTTTTATCTTTAAGCCATCGAACCAATATGGTGGACAAACTAGCAATCTTGAAGCCGTGGTGAAACAATTAGTTTCCTGCATAGACCAGATAGATCCCTACCGTCCCTCGTACAATTATCGAGAGATGTGTAGTCAGCCTTTAGATCCTATAGTCGTAGCATAGCCGTATCCTAAACATTTTCCTATGCCTGTTCTTCCCATATATAAAGGAACCGAAGATCCCATAGAGCATATTCGTATGTTTAGGATAGCATGTCATGATATATCACATGATGACTTGTTATTACTAAAAATGTTCTCGAAAAGCTTGGGAGGAATGGCATTAGAGTGGTATTATCAATTACCCACTAATTATTTGAGGAATTTCGAAGAAATTGTCGAGTCTTTTGTTCATCAATTTAGTGCCTACATTGAAATATATGTGACCATTAAAGATTTGTATAACTTAAAATAGAGAAAAGATGAATGCTTTGCTAATTTTCTAGCTAGGTGGAGACAATTGATAGGAAAATTGCACTTTGTGTTACCTTATAGGGAGATGTTGGACATCTTTATTAATAATTTGCAAGAGCAACTATCTTACGAATTATCAACTGCTACCTTGACCACCTTCGATCAGGCTATAGAATTAGCCCAAAGAGTGGAAGATGCTCTCATTAGGAGAGGTCGGATTAAAAAGAGAGATGATGAGAAAACATCCAAAAATCAATATAAGAATAAACAAGTTGTGGGTGATGGAGTCACCGATAGCAAAAATATCGCTAATGTTAATGTTGCGAAGACAACGGAGAAGTTTGTATTGAAACCTCTTGATAGACCTCCTCGAGAATTTACTAGGTTAAATCAACCTTTATCAACTATTCTACTGCAATTATTAGAACGAGGTTTGATTCAATTACCAAATATTTAGGAACCTGATCCAACTATACCCGAATACAGAGCAGATTTACACTATGATTTCCATAGAGGACCTAGACACACTACCAACTCTTGTAAAATATTAAAACATAAAATACAGGACTTGATTGATAACAATGAGATGGAGGTGTAAGCCTTTCAACCTAAGCAAAATCCTCCTAATAATGTTCAAAAGAACACCCCACAAAACCAGAATCAGAATGCCAATCAGTTATTGGACATCTTTCAACATCCCTTACCAAAACATGGTAAGGAGGTGGCTAATCAAGTTGAACATCATAATGTCCCTCCTCCTGCCTAATATGTAGGAACTATTAGTGGGAATTTACCTGTTCATGATATGGAAATATTTGACACAACTTTATCCGTGGTTACAACCAGGCCTCTATATAATATTCAGATACCTGATCTTAGTGATACGAATACGAGACTGAGAGTGATATGGAAATAACATCAAATCAATCGAATAGTTCTAAAGATGAATCAGATCCTATTTACCCTATCACAAGTTATATGGTTCCAGAAGAGCCATTTCCAAGAAGAGTCACTACTAGACCATCATCTCACTAATTACTTTCTAATGAGCTGGATATAAACACTAGACCAAGACCCATTCATCATCCGTAGAATAATATTGTGGGTACCATCGGAGCTGTTACTAGACAACAGGCTCAAAATTCTCAACAAGATCAAATTCAGAATGGTGGATCAGCTCCATTTGTTTTAAAGATTTATAATAAAGGGAATCATTCACCTAATGTTCAACCTAAACCTCCTTATAATATTAATGAACAATTATCAAATATTACATCTAGAATTTCTCTCTTGGACCTTTTAAGATCTCCTACATAAAGATGAATTAATGCTCACATTAAGTCAGATGATGGTACCACAAGACATTCAACCTGAAGCCATAGCCGATACTATAATAACTCGTAAAGTTGATTGTATTGACTTTCGGGATAGAGACATACCGCAACATAGTTTACATAAAGATAACCCCTTGTATATTACTGCCTTAATTGGAGATGTAGCAATCAAACGAGTTTTGATTGATAATGGTTCATCTTTAAATATCTCGCACTTTTGACTTCTACCAAATATTTGGGTTTAGAAGTGATGAAATGAAAAGAACTGATATGATCATAAAATATTTCAATGACAAAACACAAGAAACGTATGGAGTTATTACCATTCCATTGCAGGTTGGTCCAAGAACCTGGGATACAACTGTGTTTATTGTACATTGTCCTGCATCGTACAATATACTCTTGGGTCGTCCTTGGATCAACACGATGCGAGATGTTCCCTCAACTTTACATCAATGTGTTAAGTTTGAATTTAAGAATTAGTTGGTTACCATTTATGGTGATCCAAGACCCTTTGATATGTGTGCTTTGGCAGAACCTACTGGAGTTCAATTTTACCCTGCTCTATCATCCACACATCCTATTCTCATTATCCATATAAATGTATGAAAATAACACCCACAACGTCATCTACTTCTTCTCCATTAGTTGCACCTCCACATATAGCTCAACCATCTTCTGAACAAACCACATTAGGACCTAATAAAGATCCTAATCCCACAACCAATGTCTCTTTTTCTACTCCTATAACTTCCATACCTATAATATACCCATCTATCGACACCTCTATACCGTCTACATCCACCAAATTCATATCTTCTGCATCGAAAGACGTAGGGAATATTCCTTCTATCTCTTATGCTCTTATTGACAATCTCTTACTCGATCTATCTAAAATTCTTATATCAAAAGAAACGAATGCTTCTATGCAAGATTCTCTTATTTTAAATAATTTACCACCATCTCCTTGTACCTTGGGCCTCCCATAGCCTATGGGAAGTATTTACCAAGTCGGGAGTTGTGCCTTTATTTATAAGGGATATGACTAGGGTAGAATACACAAAAACATCAAAACTCATTATGATGGATATGCTCGATTTTATTTTACTAATGAGTATATTAAAGCCAAACCTATAATGCTTAAATTGGGATATAAAGGGAAAGGTTTGGGACCTTTCCATAATGGTATGAAAGAACCTTTTGAGGTAGAAGCGTGGCCCACCCGATGTGGTGTGGGCCTATTTTCTAGTAAGGGTCAGCCATTCCCATTTGAGGATGATGACCATCTTATATGTTACCAATATTATTTAGATGAACGCGATGCTTTGCGTTTAACGAATAAGACATTCACATGTAATATGCTATCTATAGCTTATCCTGAGATGATCATTGAATCCGATGATGAGTTGGAGGGAGATATCTTTCACAATGTCTCCATTGAGGAATTATTACATAATGGATTTTATTTTGATGGCTCTATACCTAGTATAGCCTAGCTTGAGGCCATGACTCCTCAAGATGAATTATCCAAGTTAACCTTGGAAGAATTACAAGAATTGGGTGTTTCACCCACCCCACCTAATTTTGAGAGAGATCTACACATGGAAGTAGAAAATGTCATAAAAATTAACATTGGAACCGACGATAACCCTCACATAATCAACATTGGATCAGAATTGAGTCAAGAAAAATAGGATAAATGCATTGCATTTCTTAAAGAATATGAAGATGTTTTTGCTTGGACATATGAAGATATGCCAGGTTTAGACCCTTCTGTAGTTATGCATCACCTAGTAGTGCATCCATATGCTAAACCTGTTAAGCAGAAGCTTAGAAAAATGCATCCTAAAGTGGCCTTACTAGTCAAAATGGAGTTATAAAAACTCCTGAATGTTATTTTTATACAAGCCATTGATTATGTTGAATGGATCTTGAATGTAGTTCCAGTAACTAAGAAAGAAGCTACTAAGATTAGGGTTTGTACAAACTTTAGAGATATTAATGCTGCATGCCCTAAAGACAATTTTCCCCTTCCCAATATGGATTAGATCGTTGATTTTACTGCTACGAGTGGAATGATATCCTTAATGGATGGATTTTATGGTTATAATCAGATCAGGATAGCTCCTAAAGATCAGGCTAAAACAACATTTATTACCCCTTGGGGGACTTTCTATTGGAAAGTGATGCCATTCGGTTTGAAGAATGCAAGTGCAACCTATCAACAAGCCATGACTTATATCTTTCATGATATGATGCATGATATACTACATGATTATGTAGACAAAATTATAGCTCATTCTACTGAAGAATATGACCATTTAGATGACTTGAGAAAAGTATTTGATTGGTTAAGGGAATATCTTATCCGATTGAATCCAGCCAAATGTATATTCAAAGTTAAGTCAGGTAAATTATTGGGGGTTATAGTTTCTTTATGTGGCATCAAAATTGACCCTCTCAAGATTATGGCTATCACTGATATGCCCGCACCTACAAATATATCTGAATTACGAAGTCTACAAGGTAAGCTTTAAGCTATCCATTGCTTCATCGATAAACTAGCGGATAAAACTGGACCCTTTCTTAAGATTCTTAAGAAGGATGTCTCTTTTTATTGGGATGATGAATGTAAGGAAGCATTTGAACTCCTCAAACAATATCTTCTTAACCCACTTGTACTTTCACCACCTAAACCTGATTGCCCATTTATCTTGTATATTTTTGCTTCGGATTTTGCTTTAGGAGCTATGTTAGCTCAACTTGATGATGAGAAAAGAGAGCGTGCTAATTATTACATTAGCAGAACATTAATTAGTTATGAAACCCACTACACAACATTAGAGAAGTTATGTCTAGCAGTTGTATTTTCTACACAGAAACTATGCCATTATATGCTCAGTCAGAAAACATATGTTATTGCTAAATCCAATCCCTTGCAGTATCTCATGAGTCGACCTTATTTATCTGGTCGCACAACGAAGTGGGTTCTTGCTCTAAGCAAGTTTGAAGTCATGTTTATAGGACATAAGTCTGTTAAGGGTCAAATCATAGCAAATCAATTAGTTGTTGCACCCTTAGAGTCCACCCATCCCCTCGTCATTGAGTTTCCTAACGAATGCCTTAACCTAGAGGCGGATCATTCAGAGCAATGGTCCCTATACTTTGACAGAGCTCGATGCATGAGTGGGGCTAGTGCAAGTATTATTTTGATATCTCCACAGAAACATCTCATACCACTATCCTTTAAATTAATGTTTGCCTATACTAATAACACTGTTGAATATGAGGTTTTAATCCTTGGATTACAAGCTGCCCTGGCACTGAAAATTAAAAATCTATTAGTTTTCGATGATTCTCAACTTGTTATAAATCAAATTAATGATGTTTATCAGACCAAAGATGATAAATTGCACCCATATAAAGCATATGTATTACAATTAATATCTTTATTTGATCAAGTTACCTTGGAAGCTATTCCTAGAACTAGCAATCATGCGACTGACGCTATGGTCACAACTGCATCTCTTTTACCCTTGGATTTAGATGATGAATATGCTACCATCATTATTCGTCAACTCCAAGAACCCGCTTCAACTAAATCATGCTTGGAACCTTTGGACGTGTTTCTAATCAACGAAACTATTCCTAAACTTTGGTACACTGAAATCCTCAATTTTCTTCAAAATGGGACCTTCCATGAAGGTTTTAATAAAACCAGCATCGATTATTACGTAGATGAGAAAGTCGCTTCATAATAATTGGCAATACGTTATATAGGAGATCTTTTGAAGGTATCCTATTGAGATATTTGAATCTAGAAGAGTCTAGATCAGCTTTGAGTGAAGCCCACGATGGATCTTGTGGGGGACACTTTAATGGTAGCGCCATTGCTAAGAATCTCCTTAGGATAGGATATTTTTGGCCTAGCATGGAGAATGATGCACATGATTACATGTGCCATTGCAACAAGTGCCAGAAACACGTTGACCTTGTCCATGCACCTGCATAAGAACTGCAGGCTATTTCATATCCTTGACCCTTTTCAAAATGGGGCTTAGACATCATCAAAAAAATCAATCCTGTGTCATTTGATGGACACAAATTCATCATAACCGCCACCGAGTATTTTACGAAGTGGTTCGAAGCTATGCCCTTAGCTTCTTGCACTAGAACGCAAGTTTCCAAGTTTATTCTTAATCAAATTATTTGTAGGTTCAAAATTCTCGTAAATCTCATCTCGGATAATGGAACTTGTTTCAAAAACAAATATGTAAAGAAACTATGTCAAAAATATAAAATTCAACATCGTTGGTCCACTCCCTATTATCCTCAGGGTAATGGCCAAGCGGAAGCATCTAATAAAACATTAATTAAAATCCTCAAGAAACTGGTCAATAAATATGGCCGTGATTGGCACATTCAATTATATCCTACTTTGTGGGCTTATCGAACTAGCATTCGTACTCCCATGGGCACTTCACCTTTTATTTTGGTTTATGGCGCTGAAGTTGTTTTTCCCTTTGAACTAGAAGTTCCTTCTTTGGCTCTGCTACTTCAAGATACTAAAGTAGGAGATGAATATCATGCTGGTAGATTTAGTCAGCTGGAACTCCTAGATGAGAAGCACATTAATGCTTTGGAGCATCTTCGTGCCTACCAGAACAAGCTCAAACAAGCATATCTCAAGAAAGTTCATAATCGATCCTTTGAGATCGACGACCTCGTCTTAAAAGAAAATCAAAAAATACTAATGCAACTAAAGACCTTAAAGGCAAATTCGAGCCTAACTGGCTTGGGCCATATATTATCACTACTAAATTTGGATCAGGAGCATACATATTAGCTACCTTAGATGGTAAAGATCTTAAAGAACCTATGAACATTATGCATCTTAAGCGCTATTATGCATAAATCTGGTAATTTCATCATTGTATATATTATACATATTGTCTCATATTAGTAATTCATATAAAAATTTCAAAAATAGTAATATTATGTATTCTCTCAATTCATAAATTAAAATCAAAATATAAAAAAAAATCAAAATCCTCAAAAACATCTTCTATTTTGCACCTGTCAATTCTTGAAGTATTGCAGTTATATTTTTAGTTATTTTGGATAAATTAGCATTTATCTGGAATCCCTCTCTTTCACACTCACATGAATAAATATCTTGATCTTATTTGGTATGATTATTAATCTCTCTTATATTGAAGTCCATAGTTGAATTAAATAAATTTTTGAGCATAGAGAACTGATCTTGTTATTTACTTGAACCAAGTACACCTTTTCACATTAAAATGATTTCATTGCAAATTCAAAACGATGCTACACAGTAGAAGTGGTCTCTTGAGCAAAAAGTTTCCCCTGTTATCCTATCATGCACATGGTCTAGAATATTTTAGAATTGACAAAAGTACAAGCTTACCCCTACCCAGAATAAAAATCCCTTGCTCTACAGCCAATCCGAGCAAGTATCCCTAGTCTATGCAGAAAAAGAAAAAGAAAAAGAAAATCAAGAAAAATCATGAGAAAAAGAGAAATTATTCAGAAGCATTATTTCAGTATCATTTTGTACCATCTCAGAAATATTTCAGCATTAGCTCAGTGTCAAGCAAAAAAACAAAAAAAAATAGAAAAAGAAAAGAAAAGAAAAAGCAAAAAGCAATAAATCCCCCCCTTTGAAAGAAGGAAGTGTGAAGCTTGAATCCCTGGAATTCTCAATTATTTGAAAACTGTGAGGTAAACCCCATAACAGGTGATTTGTGCTCAACTTGCTTGACATTGGGTAACTCCTAGCATGGTGATATTTCTGTCACATTAGCGACCTTATTTTGTATAGACCTATGTCCGCTTATGGATCAGCTAGCTCTTGATGACCCGACTTACATAGTAGTCTGGTACGGTTACATGCATATAAATCATGGTCAACGAACACTCATTTGGTTAATTCAAATTACTTGTATCAAATTATCTTGCTCAAAATCGATAAATGAACATTACAATTGCACACACATTTGTGTTTGAGAGATTTTGTATCATTATGATAGATCAAGATCGACAATGAACTCACGTATGCACATGGGGTTCCTTATAAATCTAAATTTTATCTTTGAGATAATTTAAAATATTTATTCAAATATTTTGGAATAATTTGACTTTCTTACTTGAGAATATGTGCTTAGCGTAAAATCAATTAAATACATTTTTTTCAAAAATCCAAAATTGTCTTGCAAAACATGTTAAAAATTCTAGCAATAAAGTCACATTTATATATTTTCGACTTTTGCGACAATGGTATAGTTCCTAAGCCTAAATTGGAATTTTATGCCTAGTGCAATTCCTCATTTTTATTTTTTGTTTATCTCAAAATCAAAAATCAACTATGCAATAAAACTATTATATCAATTTCTTCTTTGGATTTCACGATGATGGTATAAGTCTATACCTAAAATTCTATGCCTAGCGCAAACCATTGTTCTAATTTTATTTCCCATTTATTTAATCCATAAAAGCATATGGCTTAAATCATTATGTTACACAATTGTGCTTTAAAAAGAATGAAAACTTTCCTATTTCATTTCATTATGTCAACATTATTTTTTTTTGACGATGGTATAATTCCTAGGGAATTGTTCAAATTTCTATCATACTTAGGAATTTTATGCCTAGAAAAAATCATATTTTTAATATTTCATGCATAATATTTTCATGGAAATCTGAAAACAAATCATCACTATCATCATTTTTCATCATCACAACACAAAGTCTTAAGAAAGTCTCTTAAGCACCCTTTTACTTTTAGCAATATTTCTCTCATACCGGGATTAGCTTGATGACCTAGCGAGTGACGACTCCATGAAATGGTCATGTAACAGTGACAATGTCCTTTGAAATTATTGTTAGAAGTCACTTTATTTTCATTAAAACACACCACAACAACCAGTTTGTTTACATCAAATTATTTTATTTAATTTTATAGCATGACATAAAATTATAATATTTTCAACGACATAATTACATGAATAGTCAATCAACAATTAAAATATTAAAAGCATCATAAAACATATGCACAAGTCATATCACAAAAATAACATCATATATATATCAAGAAGTATATACATCATATCAAAACGGATTGGTATGCCACAATCTATACCCTGGCATACTCAATCATCTCAAAAATAGTCTATGTACAATGTGCACCTAGTCTTGAGAAGACCTCGAGCTCTCAGCCTCATCTCCTCTCCTGCCCTGAGGTGGAGGAGGTGGTCCCATCGAAGCCCGTCCTATATCGTGGGTCCTCGACGTCGATCGTGATGATGTCCTCAATGATCCCATCCTGATCAGCTTTGTAATACCGACTGACAACTGTATCCTATGGCCCTCTGGAACCAACTGGTAGTACACTCCTTGATAGAACATGGTATGAGCAACCAACCATGCCAGCTCTAGAATGCTCGCCCCTCCGCTCTGAGCCCTAAGCCGTGTAGCCTCATCCTGTAGAGTCTACACCTGAGCTCGTAGGTGGGCATTCTCCATCCAGAGAGCTGCCATCTCACTACTCTCCCCCACCTCGACACCCTTGCCCCTATCGGGTTATGGTGGCCTATCCCTCTACTGAGGAGGGAGTATTTCTCTCCTCTCCTCTCTCCTCTCCTCCATCCTCTTCGACTACTGCTATCTCTTCGGAGCCTGTGGTACTCTCCAGCATCTCTCTTGAGGAGGCCATTGCTAATACCTCCCTCTATGACCCCTCATTGCATCGATGGCAGCCTGGCATCACCGCTCCATTCATTGCACTACAGTTTGCATCAAACCCTATGCCCTCATCATTCGAGGAGGGCGGATGCCTGCATACCAAGCATCATATCCATCTGCTATCCCTGCATCATCCCCATCCACTGGCTAAATGGGGGCATTATCAGCATCCTGACTCCAGAACCACTACATGTTTGGAGCCCCACTTAGTGTGGTACTATCCCACACAGTCCAAGAGTACTCATAATCCCTAAGAGTAGGGATCCCTTGTTGTAGACCGAACTACCTCAAAACTCGGTCGTAGCGATGGAGCTCTACCTCTCCCCGCTCTATCCTTAACCATATGACTCACCTGATGCGAGCCAACTCTTATACATCCTCTACCCCCTGGATGCTCTCTCTATGGTATCTAGGTGATCCGATCTAGGGTGAGGTCATCCAATAACCTTCGACATGTTGACAGATCTATTCGTCACTATGACCCTCTCTAGAGCCACCAATAGAAAACTCGGGGTCTCTCCCGGTCAACTCCTGTCAGTGGAAGCCCTACCGGCCTCCACACCATAATGTGCTCCTAGCACCAAACCTATAGAAGTGATGTCAGCACCAGACATCAACCCCCCTTGTATACGACCCCATAAAGGATCCTATACAAGTGGAACAGTACAAAGCTGCCCCAAGCAAACCTGTATTTGTGGTCTCTCATGTCATAGACCACATCTAAAAGTAGCCACGATAATCTGCATCCGCTTTGGTGGCATAGAAGAAGGCCACCCACCACCCCTACCAAAACCTGGGTCAACCGAGATGCCCTAGGCATCCGCCTCAAAGCCTCGATGTTCACTCCGCCCTTCTCCAGGATGAAGCTCGGGTCCTCGCATAATCTCATCATAGCGTGGCCTTGATTGGTCGAAGGGGTCATGAATCGACCGTGTATGGGGATCCTTAAGATCCTCCATACATCCTCTAGAGTGGGAGTCATCTTCCCTATCGATAGATGAAAGCAAGACGACTCCGGATACCATCTCTCTGCTAGGGCTGTCAGTAGCCCCATGTCTATAGGAATTTGTGGCATCTCTGCCACATGCTGCAGTCCTACCTTTGCCAATATATCTCGCTTGGCCTGATCGAGCATGGCCAAATCATCTCTTAGACCTCCATATTTCCACTCTTGACTCTTTAGCAATCCCCTCTTCAAAATAAGCAATAAAACAACAAAAATCATTAGTACATAATCATTAAAAAAAATCAAATCATCTCATAAAGTTGATATCGCCCATTATTGGACAATATCGTACCAAATTTAGATAACATCATCCTTAATAGGATGAAATCGTCTTCGTTCTTCAATTTGGGGATCACCCCATATTGGACGAGATCGCCCCTATTTCTCCGATTTCATCCCTAGACAAAATAGGCAATATAGAGACGATTTCATCGATGGCCTAAAAACGGTCGCGACGCCCAAAAACAATTAAAATTCAAGTCAAAAATCAAGTAAATCAAGTTAAAAACACAATAAACTAGGTTTAGATCCTTACCCACAACCCGCATCGGATCTCTGTTGATTTGTGTGTCATTTCCACCATTTTGCCTGTAGAGCTCTAAAACAACGAAAGTGAACAATAAAAATGAATTAGGGTTTTACCCTATTTTTCTTATTTTTATTCAAAACAACATTTTTTTTAATTTTTGTTTTTTCGTGCTTTTACCTCAAACATTCGATTTGGGTAAAAACTCGGAGGGGGCACCATAGCAAACAGTCGTACGATTCGACCTAGAATCGTCATCTAAAAAATGAAATAAATTTTTGCTTTCTCGTAAAGCATGAAGAAATCGTCTTTAACGCATTTTGTTAGGAAAATTCGCTAAAGAGGGGGCAAAATGTAGCACCCTAAAATTGGCACAGTTAAACCATCAATAAAAAGTAGAAATTTGAATTTTAACCCCAAAACCGCCCATTAACCGCTTACCTCATTTTTCATGGCATTTTTAGATGTTGTTGCGATCGTTGGACGATATCGTCATCGATCTGACGAATTCATCTAGAACAGAACATCCAGACGATTTCGTCCCAAAACCAAATTTTTGCAATTAGCTTTTGTTCCAATGACCTCTCCAACTTGGGCAGAAGCGTGTCTACGTGGTTGGAGATTCCCACATTGGGGATCTCCCATATTGGGATGATCCCCAACCTCCTAACCTCCACCTAATCCTATATAAACTAGGATTTTCCTAGTTTATCCCCCTGACTCCCTCCCTGACTCCCTACTTGGTTTCCTGGTTGATTATTTCCCTGCAATTTTAGTTTTTGCTATGATCTCCCATCATTTGCACTTGTGTTTTCAAGTTTTGTTGCAGGATTTCACTGTGTTTTAGTCGGAGGTAGCTCGGATCGTCGTAGGTGATTCAACTATAATTTTAGATGATCCTATCAAGATCAACAATGATCTTGTCCGATTATAGATGATCTGGTCTGCAATTCAGCTTGGAGGAAATCAGAGCCCTGAGTTTGCATTCTCTATCTCATTTTCCTTATTTATTGGTGCATTAGATTAATTTACTTCTGTTTTGCATCTTGGAGTTCACCTCATTTAGCATAATTGCATGATAAAATTCAAAGTAAGTTTCCAAAATAGTGCATCTCATTTAATTTGATATTTGGATTTATCATTCAAACATCTATACTCTTATTTCTATCATTTTGCATCATTCTTGCAATTGTATTTTTTGGTTTTTGGTGTCTGTTTTCTTGATTGTAGGTTTTTGATGAATTCGTTAGGTCGCTGACGATCCTGGGTGATCTCGGAAAATCTCCTATGATTTGGGATGATTCTGTACAATTACAGATGATCCTATCATATCCAGGATGATCTGGACTCCTACAAGCTTCTGAATCTTCATCAGACATCAGAAATTAGGTGTACTCTTCTCCATTTTATAGATTCTCTGTATTCAATCACATTAGGATTCATTTATGTCTGTTGTCTTCATATAAATCAGAATCCTCATAAAGAATAGCTTAGCTTCATTTTGGCCAACCTAGGAATCTGAATGATTGAACATAAAATGAATAAATCAAACCCATTCTCAACCTAGGCATGGAAACTGCCACTCAAAGTTTCCTGGTGAACCCCACCATCCATCAAAAATTCACCTTTATACCCCTCCCCCGAGAGGCATGACCTTCAAAGGGCCTCTCCGTCCGAGGTATTGTTCCATCCTTTTCTCACCCCCCTTTCGGGTACGGATCCTTTAGCCTGAAGGTAAGGGTGCAAAAAAATTGGGCGATACACATTCTATACTAGATAACTCATAATAATTCACCTTTATCCAACATATAATATCCTTGGTCTATAGCTTATAATCTAATAGTCTCAATTCCAAGGTTTAATTCATTTTCATATGAAATGAGTTATCTTTTACTTTATAAGGTATTTCATTTTTATCTTTACTTTATGGTTTCTATTAACATAACTGAATATTGGAATCTATATTTTACATAATACTAACTTCAAAGTAACCCTATCCCCTTATAATTCCATTTCCAAGTCTAACTTAATTAAAACTTAAGTTGCATTCTGATGGGCATGAGGGTCCCACCCTTTCCTAAAGCATGTTAAGGCCCTTTATGAAACCCATTTAAGAATTTATAAGACCTCTATCTAAGGGTGCATGATGTTCGAAACAGAGAACATATAAGACATTATAGAAGCATAATTTGAAGTGTCAATGCATCCAAATAGACTATATCATCCCAAATATGTGGTGATTCTACATTGCAGTATGGAAGGTGATATGAACGTAAGGTTCAAATTTATTAGAAATTAAATCCATTGCTTTGATTTTTAGGTTTTACTCCTCAATAAACTACGCAGTGCAAACAATGTTTGCCTACACCAAGCTCAACCAACAAAATGTAGTACATTCATTGTCGAACATCACATATAGGTGTGCATGCAGTTCTAGGCACAAGACAAAATGGTAAACACAACCATCTGCATGAATCACATATATACATGTGCATATAACATAAATAGACATGGCTTTGTGTCTCTGGTAGTCACTCACAAAGAATCTAAGGCATCATAACCATTCAAAAAAAGGCTCATATTATTATTAAAGGTCTTTATCCAAACAAATAAAAAGGTAAACCAATACATATAGTCCATCCCATAGATTTGAAGCACCTACTTTAAACATTCACAAAGAAGAGTACCTTATAGCTTTAGAGAATGATTATTTTGTAGAAGATGCTTGTGCACATTGGAGAACAGATCCCTCACTACACTTTCCTTCTTCCAAAATATCCCAAAGCCTTCTCTACACTACAGGTTCTTTATTCAAAATAGAATAGTCTATATCACATCCTCTTATTTCCTCATAAGGATTTAAAGAAAGGTCTAGAGAGAATTCGCTACAGATAACGAACTCTCAACTACCCACCAATAAAATTATCTTTTACTTAGCTTTTGTGGGGTTATATAATGAATAGCATTATTTATTTCATCCTTAGTGTTTAACATATTAATGTCCTTTAAGTTTTAATAAATATTTTAATTAAAACACTTTAGACATTTCTACTTTCATTATAATCTATTACAAAGCACATTAGAAATGTCAGCATGATATAAAGTAAAATATGGGAAAGATATATTAGATCAAGGAAAAAAACTATATCTAGCATAGATTATCATTTTTCAAATCATTTTGACTATGCTAGCCTTCAACTTTATGCCCTCTTGCGAAGGTATCTTTCCCTGCAAATATACAAATCTATTAGTAACATATCATCTGTCATCAAAACATAACAAATCCATAAACATATGTTATTAAAAATAACACTTAAGTTCATAAATCCTTTATATGACAAAGTTGGTCCAAGGGAGGATGATGACAGTCCCAACCATTGAACCAAGGGCCCATTGGCAAATATCACCATTTTTAAGTTGATATTCCTCTTTATTTTATTTTATTTATCCTCTATAGACTATCCTCCTCAATGGTATTTTTTAACCAATTATAAAAATTAAGTGACTTGCATTTTAAGCTAAGTACTCATAAAATTAAGTAACTTTTCATCTTAGTATTCACTTCTAAGAGTTCATTTGTTATTTTTGCTATGATAGTTATCATGGTTTGAACCATACTAGTTGTTCCAAGTGCATCCATAGAGGGAATCATGGTAGATGATAATTTAATCTTTTAAAATTTATTTTTATTTAAAATAAAAAAAATTATGTCAATAATCATAATGATAGTAGTTTTAAATAATTTTAAAGTTTTCATTCAAACATACACTTTTTATTTCTAGTAAAATTTTAGTAAATATAGTATAAAGATCAATGATTGTCTCACTTTAATACATTTCCTATTCAAATTCCATGATAAATATTAAGAAGTAATCTAAATTATAATATTTTTAATATCCTTACCTTTCCCATAATTATATATTTTTGGAAGAAATTAGTTTACCAAAAACTATAAAAATATTATATGAATAATATAGCTATTATTGACTTTTCTCTTAATTCTCCATTAGTTGTTTATTCATTCTATTATTTCCACTTTTGCGAAATATGTGTAGGGACTTATATTCTAATTTTTTTCATTATAATCATTTCCACCATCTTTTGGACTTGATCCTCTAGTTGAATGTTTGATTGATGATATTCATTCTTCTGTATCCTTGAAGATATTGATCCAAGTTTCCCCTTATTAGAAGGGAAAAAATGAGGATATTTTGCTACAACAAAAGGTAGAACATTTTTCATCATAATTTTATCGATCAGTAATTCCATGTGAATAGCTTGATGTTTATAAGTCTTCCTCCCAAAAATTAAAGGAATAGAAAGCAACTTGAATTTTGATGAGTACTCAACCTAATGTCTATCTTCAAAAATATATTTTTAAGCTTGTTCTTTCACAAGTTTAATTTATGTTCCACTATTATTCTCTCTAAGTATATCTATTTTTAGAGACTCATCTATACTTATTTATTGATAAACTCTCTCTCTCTCTCTCTCTCTCTCTCTCTCTCTCTCTTTATGTTTATTATTCCTTCTATTACCTCTTTACATTTGATTAAATCACATCTCCCAAGATGTTTGAATTTCTTCATATACTCCACTTAGGGAATTCTTCAAAATCTACATATCTCATCTTCACTCTATTACTATATTTGACATTTACCCATGAATATTTAATATCTAGATCGTGATCATATACAAATGTTGAGAAGTACTTATATTATCCATGAATTACATCCCTTTTATCATACATTTCTTTGTGATGATCACAATTGAGTTCAAAACCATTCATACTAATAGCTAGATTTTCAATGTGTAGTATGGATTTATAAGTGTAATTTACTATTCTAGAATAGAATATAATGTGCTAGTGGAGATAACTAATAACATACTTTCTAAACAAAGGATTCAATTGCCTCATGAAATGCATAAAAAATAAACTGATTAGATACTTCAAATAAAAAATAAGGTCTAGATTCCCTACTAATGGCCTCGATATAAATCTTTTATGTGTTTTATATATATTAATAAGAAATTTGATAGCTCATTATTTGGATTGCTTAAATATTTTTATATTTCTAACCCCTATTAACTTAGTCAACTTATCCAGTACTAGATTAATAAAATTATTATAATATAAAAAAAATAGTTTTTCAATTTTTTTCATGCAAAGAAGAAAAGCATTAAAGGGAAGGTTATTTTTGTTAATCATTCTATTCAAACTTAATGATTTTATCAAGGTATTAAGTAGGAGAAAGTAATCAAATAAATAGGAAGTTATGTAGAACTTCCTTATGCTTTGAATAGCTAAAATCTACTTGAGAACCATCTCACTAATCAAATACCAAACATGGATGGTTAAAACCTGGAAGATATCTTCTCTCACCTTTTAATATTCTTGGAAATACTATGATAAACTCCACTTCTTCTTTAAAGTCACTTTTATACATAAGTTTACCAAATTTAGGGTAGTGACATGATTAGTAACAAATAAATTATCAAGAATAACTTTTACATTCTCTTTGCTATTCGTTTCATAAATCTGCATATTGATTTTGTAGTGAAGGGCACCATTCCTTGGTCATCTAAGATGTTGAAAAACTATAAAAATGGTTTATTTTAAATGACTATATTTTACCTTTAGCATTTAATATGGTTTCTAACTCCTAGTAAAACCAAAATTAACTTTGGACAAGAAAAGTAGGGATGAAAAGTGAGATATTTAAGATTTCAAAGTTGTAAATCTCCTAATAGATACATAGTAAGAGATGATTTTTCTTAAATTTAAATTTCACTAATTCTTCTCCAAAGCTAGAAGTTAAATTTTTTTGATTACAACTTATGGATTTTGTTGCAATGAAAATACAATATACATATTAGTAAAAAATTACTAAGCAATCTTCTCATTTTAAAATTAACTATCAAATATAAATTAATAATAAAGAATTTATGAGGTGAAGAAAATATTTTTTGAGTTTTGATTCTTCTAAGAGTGTGAAATGTTGGATGGGATTCATCTAGATGGAAGAGGAAATATGGAATCATGATATTATTAAATCCCATACATATAAGATAATGGAATTCTTAGCAAATATTCATATATACATGCCTTGTAGATCAGTGAAGGATGAATAAGGTTGGAAAAAGGGGATTACAAACTTTGTCTCATCCAAATTCTATAGCTTGCATAAGGAAAAAAGCTCAAGAAAAAAGTTGTTGTAGAGTTGTAAAATTTAGAAAAAACCTAATTGACCTATAGATATGCATGGAGAATAAAGTTTGCAATATTATAATTCATAGATGCATTTGACTTAAGTTAAATATTATATACATGATTCTAAGTGGTATAAATAAGATAAAAGTGGAAAAATATCATTAAAGAGTTATTGTTCTAAATGGTAACAAAGAATGGTAACTAAGAAATTTAATGGTTGTAAATACTTGACTCATAGCTTTTAAACTCTTCATAAGATTTTGTTCTATAAATCACATATTATTATCTATATGTAATATAGATGTATTCAATCTAAATCAATATAACTATACCATAAAGATTTTGTAGAAAAAGAAATCATAAAACCACATAAAATTTTACCTTTTTAAGTCTATCATTGAATATTTTAATTATTTATATTTCTATATAGCACGAACATTGTTGCCTACTAATCTAAGCAAACTCAATGTTGCATAGTTTACGTTTTGTTGAACCTTTTCTAACATGATAGAAAAGAATTATAAATTATTTTAATTTAGAACAAATCATTCAATTATGTAAATTTTATCAGTAGTGAATGGAAGAAACGGAGATACACTTTCACTATCTCAGAAAAGAGTATTTATACAAGAATTCTGGGTAGTCCAAGAGATATATGGTTACACCCATTTAATTACCAACATTAAACAAATATAAACTAATGTAATATCTAATGTCGTTAAGTTATTATCCTAGATACCAACTTTCCTAACTAATGTATTATTATAAAATTCCCCCCATAATACATTAGGTCTTCAAAGAACAAGAGATGATGCTTCGAAAGTATTCAAACTTTCCATGATCCAGATATTTGGTTAAAACATCAACAACTTGCTTTTTCGTGGAAATGTAATGGAGCTGAATATTGTGCAATGAAACATGGTCGTGAATGAAGTGAAATTGTATCTAAATGTGTTTGGTATGCTCATGAAAAACAGGATTGCAAACTAGTTTTAAAACGCCCTGATTATTGCAGTGCAAAACTATAGGCTGACTTTATGGAATCTCAATGTCTATCAAAATGTGACGTAACCATACTAACTCACAAACAACTTCTGCAGCACCATGGTACTCCGAATTTGTGGTATATTTAGATGTGATACTCTGTTTCTTGCTACCCCAAGAAATCGGTCCAAATCTAAGGAAGAACACATATCTTATTGTCGATCTCCTATCATCCAAGGATCCTCCATAATATACATTTGTGTATCTAGTAAAAAAGAATTTATCATTCTTTTTGTACTCCAAGCCATAACTATAAGTACCACAAATATATCTTAATACATGTTTATCCGTTGTCCAATGAGCTTTCTTAGGTTCATGCATGACTATAGAAAGATAACTAAAAATATAGCAAATATTCAGCCTAGTATATATCAAGTAAATTAACCCTCCAATCAATTGATGATAGAGAGTTGCATCTACCTGTGGAGAGCTATCATGGCGAGAAAGATGTAGACTAGGTTAAATTAGCGTGGGCATGGGTTGGCACTCTATCATTCTGAATCTCTCCAACAAAGTCTTGGTGTACTTCATCTGAGAAAAAAATATTCGATCTTGCATCTGCCAAACCTCTAATCCAAGGTAATAGTGAAGTAAACCAATGTCAATCATGTCAAATAATTTTTTTATATCATCCTTGCAAGATAAAAAATTCTCAGTACTCTCCGTGATGACCAAATCATCGATATAAACTACAACAATGGTTGTCTCCCCCATGTTGTCGAAGATAGATATTAGCATCATACAGACTCCTAACAAAGCCATGTTGTAAGAAGTGTTCATCAATTTTGATGTACCAGGCTCTTGGAGCCTATTTCAAACCATACAAATACTTGATCAATCTACACATTTTTATTTTGCCTAGATCAATGACAAATCCCTCAGGCTACTGCATGTAGGCTTATTATGCTAAGTCTCTATTTAGGAATGCACTCTTGAAATCCATCTGATGTACCTTCCAACCAAACTGTGTTGTCATCGCAAAAGCAATACGAATGATCTTGATCTTGGCTATAGGTGCAAATGCCTCTTCATAGTATATGCCTTCCTCCTATGCATACCCTTTTGCAACTAAATAAGCCTTGTGCTTATCGGGTGTTCCGTTAGCTTTATACTTTGTTTTAAATATCCATTTGCATCCTATGGCCTTTTTACCTAGTGGAAGATCAACTAGCTTCCATGTGTCATTCTTCATAAATAAATTATACTTAGCCTCCATGACTAACTTCCAATGTGGCAGCTCAAGAGCTTCATGAACCGTTTCAAGTTTGGGGCTATTCACCATGGTGCTCATTAATGCCCAATTCACTTTCTCACGAGCCATGCTTCATGTCCTTGGTATGGAGGTAGAAGTATCAAGTGGAGCATTCATATGGGAATCCTGTAGTGTCTTTTTGTACCATAACGATCGACTCAAATAATTTGGAGGTAAAATTACAACAAGAGTAGCTCCTTTGCTATTATCTTCATCATCATGGATGATTATCGGGCCACTATAAAGATCAGATGGTTCTGCAGGAGGACTTATTGTAGGGTCACTATTTTTGTCAAATATGACATCTTTGCTAACATTAATCTTTCGAGTAGTAGGATCCATGAGCTTATAGCCTTTAGATTCACTACTATACTCGAGAAGAATACACCTCAAGGACTTCTCTTCAATTTTATTTCATTTCTCTTTGGGAATGTGCATGTAGGTAGTACAACAAAACACTCAAAGATGAGATATGGATGGTTTCTCTCTTGACCATGCTTCTTGAGGAGTCATTCCATGAAGAGCCTTTGTAGGTGCTCTGTTTAGAAAATACACTACAGTTTTCATCGCCTCAGCCCAAAATGTTGGACTCAATTGTGCATATTTCAGCATGCTTCTTACCATTTCCATGATGGTACGATTTTGCCTTTCACAAAATCCATTTTATTGTGGCGTGTATGATGTGGTCAACTACCACCGAATCCCATTCTCCTTCAAGAATGCAAAAAATTCTTTTGATGTGTACTCTCCCCCTCGATCTGAGTGGAGTACATGAATATGATGGCTAGTGGCATTCTCTACAAGAACTTTGAACTCCTTGAAATACTGATAGGTTTCATCCTTCGATATCAAGAAATACACCCACATTTTTTTGGAGTAGTCATAAAAAAATGGCAAAAAATATCTAAGGCCTGTGTGGCTAGCCTTTATGGGTTTGCAAAAATCGATGTGAGTCATATCAAGAGGTCCTTTAGCATGATGTGTGCTAGCCTCAAATAAAATTCTGTGTTGTTTGCCTACTATGCAAGTAGAACAAATATTAGAAGGAAAAGCAAGGGATGGAAGACCACATACCAAATATTTTGTTTGCAAGGTAATCAAGTAGTTAGAATTCATCTGTTCATATCATCGATGCCAAAGGGTAGTGACATCTACAACATGAATAGTGAGTAGCTGATTGTTGAAAGCCATACAATCAACCAAGAACATATTTCCAACTCCTGATGCTCTAGTGACGATGCAAGAATATCTAGCTATGTCTTGAATGAGATAATATTTCTCTCCATTATCAAAATCCACTTGCAAATTGTTATCCAACATCTAATTGATAGAAAATAGGTTATTCGTGAGTCCTGGCACATAAAAGACCTTCTTTATCTAAAAATTATGCTTTCCAAACCGGATTTGCACATCTTCCATTTATTCAATGTCATATGGTTTTTCATTCCCCAAATGTACATGACTTTGATAAGACTTCTCATCCAATGAGACAAACCAATCCTTTTGGCTAGTCATGTGCTTGGAAACACCTGAATCAACATACCAAGTGGTAGTGGTCGATGGTTGATCCTGATGAGCAAGAGCAAAATTCTCAGTCTCCTCCTCATCTACAATATTAGAAACATTCCCTTGTTGTATTTGTGGTCTTCGTTGTTTCCACTCTCCTTTGTTCTTAGGAGGTGGTCCTCTTTGCTTTATATTTTTGTTACTCGAATCTCCCTGAATAAAAGAATTGAACCAACATTCATTCAAGTCATGTCCCTTCTTACCACAAATCAAAAAACTCTTCTATGACTTGTTGGGATTTTGTTTTTCTTTTCCTTTCTGGTGGAACAACTTTTTGCCCTATTTATTCATCATCATGGTATGCTCTTATTCATTTGAGTTCTCATGGAATGCTTCCTCTTGTTGAAACAGATTTACTAATTCTTCAAAATTTGGATTATGCTTCAAGATGTTCAAGGATGTCACAAAGATGTGATACAACTTGGGGAGCGCTCTCAAGATAATGGGTACAAGGAGCTTATCTTCCACAGTATCTCCTAGTGCTTTCAAGGAGACATAGAGCATCACAACATGGTAAAGAAATAAATCCAACTTCTCACCACCTTTCAACCTCAGAGTGTGCAATTATCCTTGAAGATGAAGAATTTGATTTTGATTATTTGACTTATACACTTTTTGTAACTTTATCCACACTCCATTAGAAGTATTAGCATCCCAAACATGATATTGGACATCATACGAGATACCAAGTAAAATGATCATATGATATTTTACATTTTTATTGATCAAACTCCTCCTGATCTTTACTAGTTGTCTATGGACGTTGCTCAGTCCCAGTAACAATCTCCCATAAATCTTTAAATTCAAGAATGACTTGTATATTCATTTTCCAAGCCGCATAATTGTCACCTTTGAGGACTTGAGAATTCGAAAGCAAAATTTTTGGAGCAGGTGATTGCGCCATCTCACTTATGCATGACTCCTATTTTTCTCCTCATGTGTGTATTTTTTTTACTTTCGTATGTGATTCTAGTGTGTCACACTGCCTTCACCACTCGCACGGGCAGTGGTATCTTCAACTGCGCAATAGTTTCTTCAGCACTTATGTTCTTTAGTACTTGCATTGTTTCTCCACGCTAACTCCTCTCTTTGCAGGCTCTCTCAAACACAAAAATCACAGGTCATGTCAAACAAACATGCAGGTTATTATTTCTCCTACAATGATCTCAGGAAGTCACACTAGATGTAATTTGTTGTACGTAGTCCTCTCCACGTGTGGGTCTCCTTCTCAAAATAATTTTGTGGGCATTGGATGCACCATATTTTACTCTAAATCTGTAAGACAAGAATCTTCACAAGTTTAATGGCAGACAAGGAAGACAATTGTTCTTACACCATGCTCTGATACCATATCAGTAGTGAATGGAAGAAATGGAGATACACTTTCATTATCTCATAAAAGAGTATTTATACAATAATTATGGGTAGTCCAATAGACGAACGATTACACCCATTTAATTACCAACATTAAAAAATATAAACTAATATAATATCTAATGTCATTAAGTTATTATCCTAGATACCTACTTTCCTAACTAATGTATTATTCTAACAAAGTTCTTGTTAATTGTGTAACTATTCTAATTAGTCTTATGGAGAACCTTTGAAGTTTTCTTTTCTAGCGATATTTTATTGTTTTTATGTTGTATTAATTGTTGTGACAGTATGAAAAAATATTCTAGCCTATGTGATGTCTAAAATTTAACAAATTTGTTTATATCAACAAATATTCTAAATATACAATATATACCATGAATATGGAATCTATGCTTGTGGTTCTATCTACCTATGTTGTACGTGCTAATGAATCTAGTTTTGCAAAGATGCACAGCCCAAATGCTTATATCAGAATAACCCTAATATATTTTTGTGAGAGGATATGGTTGTCTAAAATTGAGATGTAATACGATGGTTCAGTAAGTGGTCTACTAATAAATCCTCTACAATAGATGATTAGAACAACACAATAGAGCAAACCACATTATAATAGTCTTCGAATCCCGATAAAATAATCATTCTTAGGAGCAAGTAAGTAGGAGAAAGGAAGGTTATTTTTGTTAATCATTCTCTTCAACCTTAATGATTTTATCAAGGGATTAAATAGGACAAATAGTCAAATAAATAGGAAGTTATGTAGAACTTCCTTATGCTTTGAATAGCTAAAATTTACTTGAGAACCATCTCACTAATAAAATACCAAACATGGATGGTTAAAACCTAGAAGATATCTTCTCTCGCCTTCTAATATTCTTGGAAATACTATGATAAATTCCACTTCTTCTTTAAAGTCACTTTTATACATAAGTTGACCAATTTTAGGGTAGTGTCATGACTAGTAACAAATAAATTATCAAGAATAACTTTTAAATTATCTTTACTATTTGTTTCACAAATTTTGGTCATCTAAGATGTTGAAAAACTATAAAAATAGTTTATTTTAAATGACTATATTTTACCTTTAGCATTTAATATGGTTCCTTACTCCTAGTCAAACCAAAATTAACTTTGGATAAGAGAAGTAGGGATGAAAAGTGAGATATTTAAGATTTCAAAGTTGTAAATCTCCTAATAACTTATTTGTGCGAAGTTTTATCCATAGAATTAGTAGATACATAGTAAGAGATATGTTTTTCTTAAATTTAAATTTTACTAATTCTTCTCGAAAGTTAGAAGTTAAAGATTATTTGATTATAACTTATGAAATTTGTTGTAAGGAAAATATATTACACATATTAGTAATACATTACTAAGTAATCTTCTCATTTTAAAACTAACTATAAAATAAAAACTAATAATCAAGATTTTAGATGAGGTGGAGAAAACGTTTTCCAAGTGTTGATTCTTCTAAGAGTATGAAATATTGGATGGGACTCGCCTGGATGGAAGAGGAAAGATGAAATCATGATATTGTTAAATCCCACACATATAAGGCAATGGAATACTTAGCGAATCTTCATATATACATACCTTGTAGATCAGGGAAGGATGAATAAGGTTGGAAAAGGGGGATTACACGCTTTGTCTCCTCCGAAGTCTATAGCTTGCATAAGGAAAAATGCAAGAAAAAATATTGATGTAGAGTTCTAAAATTTAGAAAAACTAATTAACCCATGGATATGCATGGAGAATAAATGTTGCAATATTATAATTCATAGATGCATGTGACTTAGATTAAATATTATATACATGATTCTAAATGGTATAAATAAGGTAAAAGTTAAAAATATCACTAAAGAGTTATTGTTCTAAGTGGTAACTAAGGAATTTAAAGGTTGTAAATTCATGACTCATAGCTTTCAAACTCTTCATAATATTTTGTTCTATAAATTATATATTATTATCTATATGCAATATACATGTATTTTATCTAAATCAATATAACTATACCATTAAGCTTTTATAGAAAAAGCAATCATAAAAACACATAAAATTTTGCTTTCATGTCTAATGGTCTTTTCCTAAACATGTCCTAGGCTTTAACAAGCAATATGGAGTGCTCTACAAGTGACTAAAAATCTTTGATTATTATTTTTAAGTCTATCATTAAATATTTTAATAATTTATATTTCTACATAGCATTGTTGCCTACTAATCTAAACAAACTTAATATTGCATAGTTTATGTTTTGTTTAACCTTTTCTAACATGATACAAAAGACTTATAAAATTATTTCAATTTAAAACTAATTATTCAATTATATAAAGTTCTTGTGAATTGTGTAACTATTCTTGTTACTCTTATGCAGGACCTTTAAACATAGTTTTTGTGAATTGTATAACTATTCTTGTTATTCTAACATGATACAAAAGACTTATGAATTATTTCAATTTAAAACTAATTATTCAATTATATAAACTTCTTGTGAATTGTGTAACTATTCTTGTTACTCTTATGGAGGACCTTTAAACATAGTTTTATGAATTGTGTAACTATTCTTGTTATTCTTATGGAGGACCTTTAAACATAGTTTTTGTGATTTGTGTAACTATTCTTGTTACTCTTATGGAGGACCTTTAAACACAGTTTTTGTGAATTGTGTAACTAATCTTCTTTTTGTATGGAGGACCATTAAACATGTTTTTTTGATGCTTTCTTAGCTAGATATGTTTTATTGCTTTTAAAGTTATTCTTTCTATATAAGTTCATGGCTATTGAAATTTTGAACTTAATAAAACTAAATTCAATGTAAATCTATCAAAATTTCATGGATTTTTATATATAATCCGATTATCATTTGTTATTTTTTAACTATTTAACATTTGAGTTATTTCTAATTCTTAAAAATTTTGAACTTAATAAAACTAAATTCAGTGTATCTAATTGTAAATCTATCAACCTTTCATGGATTTATATATATAATCCTATTATCATTTGTTATTTTTAATTCTTAATTTAAGACACAAATTTAAGACTGCCAAGTAAAATTCTTGGAGCTGAATTTATTAAACAATAATATAAAAATAGAATAATCTTATGAGATTGTAAGAAATTTTTATTTCAATTTATCTCGTATTAATTGTTGTGACAATATGAAAGAAAAAAATTCAAGCCTGTGATGTATAAAATTTAACAATTTTGTTTAATTTCAACAAATATGTTGAATATATATATATATATACCATAAATATGAAATCTATGCCTGTAGTTCTATCTACCTATGTTGTACTTGCTAATGGATCTAGTATTGCGAAGATGCACAGTAAGTGATCTACTAAGAAATCCTCTACAATCTACGATGATTGGAACAACACAATAGAGCAAACCACATTATAATAGTCTTCGAATCCCATTAAAAGAAAGGGTATTTACATAGCTATCAACATTCTAAGTGTTCCATTTAGAAAGACCTCACTCCTCTTCTTCGATAATACTCTCCAGAGAAGGTCTCCATGAACTACTGTCGGAACAATTCTCCTCTAAAGTGAGGCCACCACACTTAGCTCCAACCCTCTGCAGCAAAATAGATGCCACTAGTTCTTCCTTACTCTTCGCTTGAGAAAATATCTCCGCCAACTCCTTTGAGGTGATTCGGACCTTGATCCTGCATACCGTTCTTCCTTGATCTGCCTCCACAGCCCCTTTCGTCCTACCAGAAGAAGACCCCAATTTCGCCACAATGAGATTATCCTTACCATTGGTAGAAGACCCCAATTTTGCCACAATGGTGGTGTTGGTGGACGATCTTATCTTCTTCACTGTCTCTACCTCTCTCTCATAGTGCACCGCCTCTCCAGCGCGCCCGAAACAAATGCCCATTGATGATTGCAAGCTTGCCAATACCAAAAAACAAAAAAAATACTTGAAGCTATGAATTACAAGCCTCCTCCTTACGCATGTATTTATGAGTTCAATTCCAATGCCAATGCCAATTCCTATCTCCTTTATTGTTGGCAGATTGTACCTGCAGGAGTAGGCATCACTGATTGTGCCAGCTCAAAGTTCTGGACAGAACGGGTGGACGGCTACAAAGGACAAGGAGCAGGTCACCTAACACCAATATTGTCACTGAAAACAATAACTATGAGGGACCGCATTCAATGGGAAAACAGTCATTTCCAGATCTTTTATGGACAAAAACTTATGTCTGGACAAGGTGGAACCGGATGAGACATCTGGAAGACTTTACTATTAACTGCTAACAGAACAAATAGGAACCACCGACGAAAGCTGGAAGGACCCTACTGATGACGACGGAACGTGGGCTTAACGTGCCTCCACCGGAGATATTGCCCGACGTGTGGCTAAGGATTAGAGTGCCAGTTCTAGAAGAGACCCATTGGATTTTCTGTAGGTGATCTCATCGGTTCATATTTATATACCCATCTACCTAGAAAAACCGAGAGTGATGGGAATGGCGACTATAGAATAAAGAATTCAGTGTTCCTCTAAAAGGCCAATAAATATACTACGTCACAATGGAAAAGTATCGGCCGACATGTTTGAATGGATGGAGACAGATAAAATTTCAAATACCAACAACCAGAGGTAGTTGATGCACCGTTTCAAACAAGAAGTTTCTTTTTTTTTTTGAAGAGCTGCAGGAATGGAAATTCTTACTAAAATTTATATTCAATCCTATTTAAGATGTTTAGGAATGGTAGAAATGAAAGTTATTTCGGTTAAAATTTCAAATGCCACCAACCAGAGGTAGTTGATGCACTGTTTCACACAAGAAGTTTCTTTTTTCTTTTTCTTTTTTTCTAAGAGCTGGAATGGAAATTCTTAGTATTCAATCCTATTTAAGATGTTTAGGAAATTGATACAAATGAAAGTTTCTTTCGGATGAAATTTCAAATGCCAACAACCAGAGGTAGTTGATGCACTGTTTCAAACAAGAAGTTTCTTTTTTCTTTTTCTTTTTTCTAAGAGCTGGAATGGAAATTCTTACTAAAATTTGCATTCAATCCGATTTAAGATGTTTAGTAAAATGATACAAATGAAAGGTCCCTTTGCTTCAATGCAGTTGAAGATGAAACTATATCAGATATAAAATTTTAAGCTTTGGCCCTTAAGATGGAACAAAATCGTTCTCAGGGTTAAGTTATGGTCATTGGTTGACAACATATAGTGCAATATATCTACCTTTAATTATCATAAAGTATAACTATATTTTATTTATTATTAAGTTTTTTTTTAATTTATATTAGTTTTATTTATCACATGTAATAAGTTTTATGTGGTTTAGGCAAGTCTTAGTATTCGTTGTGGAACACAATGGGTTTGGATAATTTGTTTAGTCCGTATTACTTTTAGTAAAAGGGGTGTAAATGTTACTTTTTGTGAAAGGGGTGTAAATGTTACTTTTTGTAAAAGGGGTGTAAATCTTAGGTGTAGGCAAGCGACGGAACAAAGCGACAAATTTGGCTATAGTGAAAGGGATGTAAGCTTTGAAGAAAGAGGGAAATTTGGCTACAGCAAAAGGGATGCAAACTTTGAAGAAAGAGGGAAATTTGGCTACAGCGAAAGGGATGCAAACCTTAGGTGTAGTCAAGCGTTGAAGAAAGAGGGTTGTTCGCAGACCTTCTCTTCAAGTTGTGAGAAAGCCTTTCGATCAAAAGAAATATCTCTTATGGCTTTCACCTCATTTGCTAATGGTCTCAAAGTTAAATGAGTGATGGATAATCCAGTCAACTAGCAAAGATTAGTGTCATTTTCTAGGGGTTGCCTTTAGGAAAATGCCTAGTTCATCAAGGACTAAATATTTACAAATGCCCCTTTTGTCATTGTAGGGAATCCATTAAACACTTGTTCTAGTACTATCCTAAAGCCCAAGCAACCTGGGCCTAGATCTATGATAATTTTTGAATGTCAACAAGCATTGAGAAAATCTTGAATATTTTTGTAGCTGAGATTGTGTTTGACATATGGAAAAGTTGTAATACTATTTATTTTCTAAACAACAAGACCTCTAGATTTTTTAATGTACTCAAAATCTCCAATCTGCTCTAATGTTTTACTTCATATTTTAGTATAGGCAAATAAGATAGCCCTTGAGGTTCAACATTTGTTGAATCTTTTAGATAATTAGGTGAATGCTCCTTGCACTATGGCTCATGTCTCGCCCTCACTGCCTCACTAGAGAAACTCCTTGTCTCAACAAAAAGTTGAAGGTAGAAAGAGATCATGAGGATGGACTATGGATTTCAAATAGCCCTAGATCCCAGGAGTGCCACACCTGAGGTGGATTTTGTTCCCCATAACACCCTCCATAGTACCAGGACTAGGGTTCTTATTTATGGTGGGCTAACCTTCCTCCTTAGATTGTGGATGACACTCCTAGGCAACAAGATGATGGCTTTGATTGGGAGCTGGTACTAGCAAATCACGATCCACCCTTTGGTTGGGGGAAAAATTATAGATAAGGACCCCCCTCCTTTAGATGGTGTCACCCCTATGGCAACTTGATTATTAACTAGCTTTTTGCCCTTTCCTTGTGTTTAACTGTTAGATGTTTTATAGTTACTTTAAGACTGGTTGATTCTGAATTGATTTTTTTGCATAAGCTTTATGAGGGTGCTTCTATACCATCCACTTTTTGAATAGTGTACTAATATTATTTGTAATAATAATATTAGTCACTTTCAATTAAAAAAAAGTTTATGAAATTACTTAATATATTCTCATACTTTATAAAAAGTAATCCGCTTTATGGGGGATGCTTATGTATCACCCCACTTTTTGTGAATAGTGTACTCTTATTATTTGTTTTAATAATATTAGTCACTTTCAATTAAAAAAAGTTCATGAAACTACCTAAGATATTCTCATACTTTATAAAAAGTAATCCCAAATGGTGCGAGCAAAGGAACAAATGGTGTGAGCAAAGGAACAATGAAGAAGTAAATGGTTTGATGTTTCTAAATCCTTCTCACACAAGACAAGTGTAAAAGGTTCATGATATATTCTTTATAAACTCTCTCATGTAAGGATCTAAATTTGAACTGCTAACCAAAAGAATGTTGAGGTCTTAAGGAGAACTTCTAGTAACCAAACATTCATCCAAGGTATATCTTTAGGAGGAGAAAAATTTTATTACTATAAATCTTCATATCCCAACTTGATCAAGTATCCATTGTCTTTTGATACATTCCAAACCAACTTATCCTTTAATGTAAAAATAAGCAAATAAAGCTCTTAAAGCATCTTTTAAAGCTGATTTGCAAATTTTTTGAGTCCCTCCCCCTCAACCAAGTTCTTAATAGAAATCCCTGATCAAGAGTTGTTGTTCACATTAATATAAAATTTTCTCTTTGAACCTTTACAAGCTAAACATATCCAATCCAAATGAAAAAAGAAAATTGCTTTGTATAATTCCTCCATAAATAAATTCTTCATCAAGTTTTTTTTTCATGATAACTCCTAAGATATTTTGTAAAATCTTCCCTTATACTGATATCTTTAAAAACATTTTTAAAATAATTAAATGCTTTCTCCTTATATCTTCTTTCTTTTTAACATTACTTTTTTAGCTTCATGTCTTCTTTCTTTATTATTCGTAATTTGTTTTCTTTCGCATAAGAATCGTATACGATTCCATTGATTTCTACTGTCTGTTATAAATTTTGAGAATGGACAAATTGCCCGACGTGTACGCGTGGCTGAGGATGTAAAGCGGTGTTCTAGAAGAGACCCACTGGATTTTCTGTACGTGATCTCATCAGCTCATATCTATATATGTATGTAACTAATTAAGAGACCCATCTACATTCGCACAACCGAGAGTTATGCGAATGACAGGCATTAACATAAAGAATTCAGTGATCCTCTAAAAGCCAATAAATATAGTACGTCAACAATAGAAAAGAGAGTTATGCGAATGACAGGCATTAGAATAAAGAATTCAGTGTTCCTCTAAAAGCCAATAAATATAGTACGTCAACAATAGAAAAGTGGCCGACATTTTTGAATGGATGGAGATGAGTAAAATTTCGAATACCAACACGAGGTAATTGATGCACAGGATCCATCCACGATTCAAACAAGAAGTTTCTTTTCTTTTAGAGCTGGAAGGGAAATTTATTTTACTAAAATTTGTATTCAATGCAATTTAAGATGTTCAGGAAGATGATATAAATGAAAGTTCTCTTTGCTTCAGTGGAGCTGAAGGGTGAAACTAAATCAGGTATAACATTTTAAGCTCTGAGCCTTAAGATGGAACGAAATCGTTCTGGATTGATTTATGGTCATTGGTTGACAACATATAGTGCATTATATCTACCTTTAATGAGCGTTTGACTATATTTTATTTATTTATTTATTTACTACATGTAATAAGTTTTATACATGTTTTTATTGGGTTATTTTTATCCAAATACTAAAATTATATGTAATTTGTTCTTTTGTTAAGGGTGTCTTTTATTTTTTTTAATGATATATATTCTTCTAAAAAATGTTACGTTTTTGCAATGTGGTTTTTATTGGAAGTCCTCCTCATTAAAATATTAAAAAATCATATGTAGTTTGTTTTTTTAAGATAATTTTTATTTCTTTTTTATTAAATTTTGTTTTTCATCTTTTAAAATGTTATATTTCGAAAATTAACTCCTTGACATTATTTTAAAATTTCGTTAGGTTTTAAATTTGAATTTTACCAAATTTAAGATTAACATTTGAATTGGTTAAATAATTTGCTACTTGACCTCCTTTAGATAAGCTCATATTTTCAAAGAAATTACCTCCAATAATAAATTATTAACATTAACAATGATATTATTTTCTATTCAATCCCCACATCCATCTTTGTTGATAACTTTAATGGTAATTTGTGAATCCTCCAAAATTGATATAATTCTATCCATTTTCAATTTTAATCTCTCTAATAAGTGCCCTACCTTATGCATAGTTGTTAGTTGAAGTTCCATATGAGAATTTTTGTCTTTATTATTTCAAAAAACACCATCACCATATTTCATGAATTTTCTTTGCAAGCACCATCAAAATTAATTTTGATAAAATTTTAATTTTTAGACATTTCCATTTTACCATAGATCAAAGCAAATCCTTTGTTTTAATTTCATTATGGCATATGACTCTTCCATTTATGTTTAAGTTGTGTAACCAAGTTGTTATCACCTCTATTTCCACACGTGAGACTTCCCATGATGAGCACCATATTTGTAAATATTTTGTAAGCAGGTAATAGGTAATAATATGGTCTCAAGCTAACAAGATTTTGATATTTCTTTTTAAAAATTCTATTATTCCTTTCAAACCATAAATTCTAATAAATAATGGCAGGACCAATTCTCCATAGAATCCATAATGATCTTTGAAATAATTAGTTCAATAGTTTAACTCTTTCAATGTTGATGGAGCTACTCATTATATTCTCCTACTTTTAAAAAGTAACCCAAAATGATGTGAGCAAAGGTACAATAAAGTAAAGGGTTTGATGTTTCTAAATCCTTCTCACACAAGATCCATGTGAAAGGTCCATGATATATTCTTAATAAACTCTTTCATTTATGAATGGGAGGAAGTAAGCAAAATCTCCCATGGATTAAAGCAAACTTAAACAACAAATTATTAGTATGCTAAGTATATATATTGCATAAATGCAAATAGCATAAAATTTAATAAATTAAAATTAAAATGTAAGGTAAGATAGAAATGAATAAAACCACATTAAAAAACACCAATATTATGTAGAAATTCCTATAACAGAAAAAACCACAACTAAAAATGTATATCCACTTTTGTAATATCTTCAACAAAACATATAAGCATTTTTTCTCAAATGTGATTGGTGCAAATCACCAATATCTTAAGTAAACAATAGTGTATCACAATTAGCTCACATAGTTGGGTCATATTATTTTGCTATGTATAGCTAGCACTATTATAACACAAGGATTTTAGCCCAAATATATAGTTTGGGCTATCCTCCCATTGAAAAATAACCATGGAGGAAAACGTCCACAACATGTGCTACCACACCACTCAAGTCTCATGTCATGCCACCTTTGACTTTGAGTTGACTAGAATTAAACTAGATATTGAAATTATTTTAATTTAATAATTATAAGAATAATAATATTAAGATGTAGGATTAAATACATGATATACTTAATATATATTAGTTTAACTTAGGTATATATAGATATTAATAAATATAAACTAAATACCTATCTATTTAATTTATATTAAAGCTTAGATACCTAATTTTATTATTCACCTTTATATTTATATGAATTTACAATATAATCTATTATTTGTTCCAACAATGTAGGATCTTATTTTGAACTTCTAACCAAAAGAATGTTAAGGCCTTATAAACTCCAATGACCGATTTCATCTAAACTAACTTGTTCTTTAATGTAAAAATAAGCAAATAAATATCTTGAAGCATCTTTTAAAACTTATTTGCAAATTGTTTGAGTTCCTCTCCCTCAACCAAGTTTCTAATAAAAATCCATGATTAAGAGTTTTTGCTCACATTAATATAATATTTAATATAATATTTGACCTCTAAACCTTTACAAGCTAAGCATGCCTAATCCATTAAAGCCAAGTACCTTGAGGATGGAAAAAGAAAATTGTTTCATATATTTCCTACATAGATATCTTCTCATCAAACTTCAATTTTTTCTCTAATAATTGATAAAAAAAAATTGTAAATTCTTCCCTTATACTTATCTTACCTAATATCTAACAAAATAGTTTTAAAATAATTAAATATTTTCTTCTTGACATCTTATTTTTAATATTTTTTTAAACTTAAAACACATTATTATTTCCTAACTTGTAATTAATTTCTTTCGCATAAGAACAGTATAGTATAAGATTCCATTGATTTCTACTGTTTCTTATAAATTTTGAGCATGGACATATTGCCCGACGTGTACGTGTCGGTGAGGATGTAAAGCGGTGTTCTAGAAGAGACCCATTAGATTTCCGGTACGTGATCTCATCAGCTCATATCTATATATGTATGTAAATAATTAAGAGACCCATCTACTGAGCACAACCGAGAGTTATGCGAATGACAAGCATTAGAATAAAGAATTCAGTTGTTCCCCTGAAAGCCAATAAATATACTACGTCAACAATAGAAAAGTGGCCGACATGTTTGAATAAATGCAGATGGATAAAATTTCAAATACCAACCAGAGGTAATTGATGCACCGGATCCATCCACGATTCAAACAAGAAGTTATTTTCTTTTAGAGCTGGAATGGAAATTGATTTTACTAAAATTTGTTTTCAATGGATCCAATCCTTCAGGGAGATGATATAAATGAAAGTTCTCTTTGCTTCAGTGGAGCTGAAGACGAAACTGAATCAGGTATAAAATTTTAAACTCTGGGCCTTAAGATGGAACAAAATCGTTCTCAGGATTAATTTATGGTCCTTGGTTGACAACATTTAGGGCAATATATCTACCTTTAATAAGCATACACTCTAACTATATTTTAATTAAAAAAAATTGTATTAGTTTTATTTATCAGATGGTTTTTAGTGGAGGTCATTATCATTAAAATATCAAAACATCATATTTAGTTTGTCTTGTATTTTTCATTTTTTCTTTTTTTTATGAAATATTTTCTAAATCTTCTAAAGTGTTATGTTTCTACAGTCAACTCCTTGACATCATTTTAAAATGTTATTAAGCAAGTTGCTTTCTAAAATTTGAATTTCACCAAACCTAAGATTTACATGGTAATTGGTTAAATTACTTGCTATCTAATTTCCTTTTTTATATAGATATACTCACATTTTCAAGAGATTGCCTCCAATAATAGATGATGAACATTAACAATGATATTATTTTTTATCTAATTTGTACATTTATTTTGTTTGTGAATCCCTCAATTGAAATATATTTCCATCATTCTTCAATTGCAATTTTAATCCATGTAAGAAGGACCCTAACCTATACATAATTGTTAGTTGAAGTGTCATGATTCTAGTAAGTGAGGAGCATTTTGTCTAAAATATTTTAAAAAATACCATCTCATCGATATTTTGTGGATTTCTGTTGAAGCACCATCAACATTAATTTTGATAAACCTAATTTTTGAACATTTTCATTTAACCATAGATCAAAGTAGATCCAGTTTTAATGTCATTGTGGTAGATCACTTCACTTTATGTTTGAATTGTGTAACCAAGTTGTCAGCACATCATTTTCCTAAAACTTCCCATGATGAGCACCATATTTGTAAGCAGTTTATAAGAGAGGTAATAATATGGTTTTAAACTTGGACAAGATTTTTAGATTTTTTAAAAGTTTTATTATTCCTTTCAAGCTATAAATTCTAACAAATAATGACAGGACAAATCCTTTATAGAATACATAATGCTTTAGCTTTGAAATAATTAATCCAACATTTCATCAACTCTTTCAATGTTGATAGAACTGCCCAATATATTATCATACTTTTTAAAAAGTAACCCCAAATGGTATGAGCAAAGGGATAAATGAAGAAGTAAGTAGTTTGATATTTCTAAATCCTTCTCATAGAGGACACATGTGAAAGGTCCATGATATCTTATTTATAGAAACTGTCATGTAAGGATCTTACTTTGAATTTCTAAACAAAGGAATATCGAGGCTTGAATAAGAGCTTCTATTGACCAGACATTGATCCAAGGGAAATATTTGGAAGTAAAAAATTTTGATTGCTTTGAATCCTCATATCCCAACTTGATCGAGTATCCATTATCTTTTGATAGATTCCAAACCAAGTCATCCCTTCATGTAAAAATAAGCAAATAAAGTTGTTGAAGCATCTTCTAAAGCTCATCTACAAGTTGTTTGAGTTCCTCTCCCTCAACCAAGTTATAAATAGAAATCCATGATCTAGAGTTGTTGCTCACATTAATATAATCTTTTACCTTTGGGCCTTTACAAGCTAGGCATACCTAATTCATTGGGGTCAGGTGCCTTGTTAGTATGGAAAGAGAAATTTGCTTCATGTAGCTCCATATATATCTTCTTCATCAAGCTTTTGTTTTGTCCCTATGTGATAATTGATAGGATATTTTGTAAAATATTCCCTTTGCCTCCTTATATTGCATAGTATTTAACAAAATATTTTTGAAATAATTAAATATTTCCTTCCTAATATCTTCTTCTTATTTCTCAATATTTCATTTTTTTGAGTTTAAATATTTTTGATGTGAGGAAAAGAAAATTTTGTTATTTTAGCATTAAAAATTTCTATTCATATCTTCTTCCTTTCAATTTATCCCTAGATTTTTGGAATCAATATGAGTCCTCCTTTTCAACGCATTATAATAATTAGAAAGTAACTAGTTTTCTTTCACATAAAAATCCTAGACCATTCCATTGATTTCTACTATCTCTTGTAAATTTTTTAGCATTGGATTCAATTCCCCTTTTTATTTAAAAATATTATCAAAAGATATGGTATTCCAAATATTAATTTGATCCTTTATATATTTTATCTTTCAAACAAACATGTACATACATGATCCTTCTAAAATTTTCTTGATCCTACCATAACATAACCATCTAGAAGAAATCAAGGTCTTTGAGACACATACCCTAGATTTGTGAATTGATTATAGTTACAGTAAAATATATGAAGAGATTGTATACTCTGTTTGCAACAATGTGTTGGATAACAAGAATCTATCCAAACTTTTTGCTATATATTTTTGCTCAATGCATATATTATCCCAATTATATGTTGGAAAATATTACATTATTTGGTACATGCCAATATACCACCTTGGTACATTATTGTAAATATTAGATTAGGGTCATGTCTTAGATTAGTGTGTGAGTTAATATTTTATGTAATTTAATAATGTGTAGGAAATGCACAAATGTCATGTAAATATGTGTGCAAGTGTTGTGAGTGTAAATGTGCACATGTCTCATATGTAAGTGTGCACATGTGTTCTTATATTAGGAAGAGTTATATGAAGAGTCATGTCCAAGTGTGCATACAAGATAGTGTCATGTGTATGCAAGTGTCAAGTATAGAAACCAAGAGTCATCATAGAAAGGCTAGATATTACTCTGTATAGTAAAGAAAAGAAATAGTGATCATAGTGATCTACATTGTCTATATTGTCTACATAGAGAGTTTCTATGAGATATTTTTAACAAAAAGTGGAGTAATGCAAATTTGCATACATATGAGCAATTGATATTGTAAGTCTTATTATTGTGTATGATTAGGCTATTACATTCATATTTCGATATATTGTTTATCATGACCCTCCCTTGGTAAACTTATTCATATGATAGGCTTATGAATTTATATGTTGTTTTAATGATGGATTGTATGGCTATATGATGATTAGTTATTGCAAACATTTATTTTATGTAAGAATATGATGTTGCTAATGGATTTGCACATCTGAAAGAATAGGTACTCTTATGGGTGGAAGAAAGGATCAACCATCGAGAATGAGATGCCATGAGAAAGGAAAATGATGATGATGATTTATTCATCAGACAACTCAAGGTAACATGGATGAATACCCCCTTCATGTAGTTGCATTCATGATTTGCATATGGGAAACATACCATTGACAAGGAAGTTATTGATAACAATGGAGTCGATTGGGTAGATGTGTTGGAAATTTGAGCATGTGTTGTTGTCATTGATGTCAAGAGGTTTGATATCCAAATTAAATGGAATTAATGTCAAGAGGTTTGATTAATGTCAAAAGGTTTAATGTCCTAAGTTGATGGAAATATTTGTGAGAATATTTCTCATGGTGGCACATGAGGTATAAGGCAACAAGAAGAAAGGAATATCTCTCCATGATGTTTGAGAAAGAATTTATAAATTACCTTGGTGGTAATTTTGCAAAGGTTAAAATATTCATTAATGGTGGCAAGGTTATCCTTAAAAAATTTACCTTGGTGGTAATTTTGCAAAGGTTAAAATATCCATTAATGGTGGTAAAGTTATCCTTAAAAGAAAAGGCCCAAAAATGTTTTTAATATTTAATTTATAATATTTAAATCCTTTGGATTTAAATTATTATAATTAAATAATTAATTCAAGTGCTAAATTTGAATTGCAAAAAGAGCCGACGTCAAATATAGAGGAGGGCATATGTATTAATAGGCTAAGGTTTAGCCTAAGTCACAAGTATTCAAATTGATAATCCCCAAATTATTTACCTTGCTCATTCTACGTGGCGGAGGAAACAAATAGGAGGTTACGCGATTTTCGAAGTAGAAGGTTCGATAAAAGATTGGATGGGGTGTGTCCCCACTTGAAGTAAGGTGGCAACCGAGATAGAAATTTAGGCTTGCACAACGTGTAGTGAGAAGAAGGTGTTGTGTTTGATTCACGTGGAGACCTTTTGATTGCATGGTTGATTTGGTTTTAGCATCGACGATAAAGGACAAAAGGAAGATCATGCATTTTTGTTTTGTATGGGTTGGCTAGCCCATGCGGTGACCTAGCAGTGACTAGGGTGCATGTCCAATAGGTAGTGCAGGTTCGATTTCCAGTGGCAGGTGACGGTGAAGGAATTAATTTTTATTAAAATTAATTTAATCCCTAAGGTCTAAAGTGGCTAAGGTATGTGCTAGGGAGATATAAGGAGTTTTGCATTGTTTTTATTTTTGCAATAAAAGGGGTTATAAAATGATTTCTTTTTCTTTAGCAAAAATTAAGGTGGTTTGTTTGCTAAATGTATTAGGATAAACAAAGGAATATCGAAGCTTGAATAAGAGCTTCTATTGACCAGACATTGATCCAAGGGAAATATTTGGAAGTAAAAAATTTTGATTGCTTTGAATCCTCATATCCCAACTTGATCGAGTATCCATTATCTTTTGATAGATTCCAAACCAAGTCATCCTTTCATGTAAAAATAAGAAAATAAAGTTGTTGAAGCATCTTCTAAAGCTCATCTACAAGTTGTTTGAGTTCCTCTCCCTCAACCAAGTTATAAATAGAAATCCATGATCTAGAGTTGTTGCTCACATTAATATAATCTTTTACCTTTGGGCCTTTACAAGCTAGGCATACCTAATCCATTGGGTGGAGTGAATTAATTTTTATTAAAATTAATTTATGCCCTAAGGTCTAAAGTGGCTAAGGTATGTGCTAGGGAGATATAAGGAGTTTTGCATTGTTTTTATTTTTGCAATAAAAGGGGTTATAAAATGATTTCTTTTTCTTGAGCAAAAATTAAGGTGGTTTGTTTGCTAAATGCATTGGGGTAAAAATTAAAGTGGTGATTTATTTTTGAAAATGCATTAATGGCAAGTAGGAGATATAAGGTGTAAATGAAATATTTTTTCTATGTAATTTGTGATTCTTGTTGATGAAATTTTGGTTGCAAAGTTAGGAGTAATAAGGTGTAAAAGTGGTTTGACAATTTTTGTATGGTGAAATAATTGTTGAGGTGAAATATTCATGTGGAAGTTTTGAACTAGATTGTTGCACAAGAAGGATTGGTTATTTGTGAGACAGGTTTTGAAGACATATCTCCATCAAAGCAAAAGGTATGGGCACATCATCCTTTGTTTGTAGTGTTTTTTGGAATGAATGTTGTGAAATATAAGGTGGAGTGAATAGGATTGTTTGATAAGCATTGCTGGAAATATTTGAGTGAGTTTTATGTGCTTCATTGTTGAATAGTTTGAGAACATTTGAGATAGAGATTATGAATTATTTGAGTTAGGGTTTGAGACCTACATTGGGATATTTTTTGGAAGAAGTGTGAAACCCCTTTTTTAGGGTTGTAACACCCTAAAATTGACTCACATTAATCCACATTAAGTCAAAAACTTGCAAAAATTGATTCCTAGTTGGTTACCTCGATTTTTGTGCCCTCCTGGCGAGATCGGGTCTAAACTTGATGAGATCGTAAGTACGATATTTGATAGCCATTTCATGTACGATATTGTAAGTATGATCTCATCCAAAAATTGAAAAAACCCAGTTTAGCAAAATGACAAATAAGTTGCAATATTTTTTGTCTCTATCCATCTAACTGCATGACAATTACTGGGATCGGATCCATCGATCAGTCCCAACTTGGAAGAGGTTGTAACCCATTTTTTTTTAGCCCAACTTCTCTAGTTTTCTTAGCCTATTTAATCAGGCATTCCCCTCCCCTAAATTTCTCCTAACTCACTGATCAAATTACGTATTCTAGTCACTTAAATTTTATATTAGTCTTTGTTATTTTTCTAATTTCTTGTAGGATCAGGAGTACGATAACTATGCAATCATGGTTACAATATACGATCAGGCATACGATCTTGATTTGTGGTTACGATCTCGTATACAGACTGCTTGGGGGTAACTCCAAGTTCTGGTTTGCATTTCCTTAGTCTCAAATTTACATTTTAGCATCATACTTAACATTTATCATTTCATATAGAACAACATTTTGATATTATCATTCTTGGTGTTCACCATTTTACATCTAATTGCATATTTTGCATGATTTTATCCATATTCATATCATTTCTTGTTCATATAGCATTTGATCAATTTTATACAATCTAATCTCTGCTTAATAAAGTCTATAGCGCATTGCAATTTCTCTATTTTGCACTGTATTTATGAAACTATAGGTTTCTACTATGATCAGATCTGTCGATCATTGATCGATGGATATGATCACTGATCGACTAATACGATCTCTGATCGTACTTTCGATCTTGCCCTGCAACCATCTGATCCTACCTGCAACAAGTAAACAGAATCTACATCAGACTTCTAGATTGAGTAAGAGTATCAAATTTCTTCAAAATTAAGCATTTGCATTAGATTATCTCTTTTTTAATAATTTAAAGTTGCATTTGGCCAAAACTAGGTGATTATGAGCAAATTAAAAAGAACATATCAAACAACCTCCCAACCCTAGGCATGGAAACTACCAAGAAATGTTTCTTGGTGAACCCTAAACAATTCATCAAAAAATCACCAAAGAAGGCACGACCTCAAGTGCCTCTCCTCTGAGGTGTAGACCTACTATTCTCCCATTCCCCTTCGAGGCACGGATCCATTAGCCTGAAGGAAAGGAGTGCGAGAATTTTAGAGCTACATTCTTTGGTGAACCCGACGTGAATAACATAGGCATCTTTTTTATTTATATAAAACATAAAAATCTAAAAAAAAAATAAAAAGATTATTCATCAAAATTTGCACATTTTAAGTTCATTTCATAGATGTTAGATTTCAACATAGGAAGAGTTGTAAGCATAAATGTTAGAACATTATTATCTACATAGGAAATCTCTCTAATAGTTGAAAATTCTAGTATTCCATCTCAAGAATAGTGGACTGAACTCTGGAAAATATTAGACATTATAAAAGCCAATGAACCAAGACTTAGCCAAATTAAAATATTTGACATAGCTAGAATCCTGGAGCTCGATAACGCTTCTCACTACTTTGATATTCAAAGGGCATGTGAGAGGTGGTTAATAGATAAAAGAGCAAGTGTTTCTTCAACTATTTATACTTTTGATGATTACATTGAAAATGCCATAACAGTACACAAGTTTCTAGCACACATAGAAGATCAAGAAATAGTCTTGGAAAATAAGAGAAGATTTCACAAAACTCCTAGGGCAGTCCATTATCATGAGTATTGTCATGAACTATACTTTTATATGCAAAACTATGAAATTGATAGTATCACCATAGCCCATTTTATCAAATTTTTGAAATCCAACTTTCAATTTGAGGAAGAACATTATATGTCACCTGAAGAACTTGAACCTATCAATGATATCTATAGACTCTTTCAGGAAGACTAAAGTATAATATCTAGAATATTATAATTTCTATTTTTTGCTTTGTTTTCAAAAATATAAAAAAACCAAAAATAAAATATATTTATATATTTACATATTTATATAGGTATATATATATACATATATACCCAAGAATTAATATATATATATATATATATATATATATATATATATATAATATAATATAATATATATATATATATATATATGTAAAGATAAAAATATCTTAAAAAATACCTAGAATTTTGAGAAATGGTAAGCAATTAGAATCTGATTACATGGAGGAACAAGATCAAGAAAACCTTGATGATAGGGTAAATATTGAAGATGATAAACTCACAGAACAAGGTGAGGATGATAATAAAGAAGATGAAATAGATGATCCAACTAACCTCTTGTATGGATCCTGAAGGTAATGTCAACTTTAAATTTGTCCAACAATTTACTATTTTTCTAAAAGAAAATATAGATGATCATTCATCATGTGATAAAGATAGAAGATTAACTTCCTACGGGAGATTATTCAATGGAGGCTGCTCTAGAAGCTGCTTTTTGATTGTATTCAAACCCATTAACATATATGAAAAAAGATCAAGATCAAGCTGGTACAACCCTAAAATTTAAATCAAAACATAGCAAAACCACCACCAACACAAATTCAAATTCTAAACAAAAATAAAATTCTTCTGCTTCTCAAGCTCCTAATCAACAAATAGCTACATCACAAAGAGCTAAGAAAATTCAAAATACCAATCATCATCAACAGAAAGTTCAACAAAATACAATCCCATATAAGCTCCATAACATTGTTCCCACAAACACTTTACACAATAGTATTTCAACTGGAAATCCTTATGTGACAACACAACCTTATTATCAAAGACACAACAACATGGTACAACAAAATCAATTTGGTGGACAACCACAGGGGCTTGAAGCCATGGTTAAACAATTGGCTTCACGTCTAGATCAAATGGATCCCTACCATCCCTCATACAGTTATAGAGAGATGTGTAGTCAACCCTTGGATCCTATTGTGGTTGCTCAACCATACCCAAAACATTTCCCTATGCCTTGTCCTCCCGATATATAAAGGAACCGAAGATCCTATTGAGCATCTTCGCATGTTTAGGATAACATGTCATGATATTTCTTATGATGACTTGTTGTTACTAAAAATATTCCCTAAAAGTCTCGGAGGCATGGCCTTAGAATGGTATTATCAACTACCAACAAATTCTTTGAGAAACTTTGAAGAGACAACGAAAATGTTTGTTCACCAATTTAGTGCATACATAGAAAGACATGTCACTATTAAGGATTTATACAACTTGAAACAAGGGAAAGATGAGAGCTTTGCTGAATTCCTAGCCAAATGGAGGCAACTTCTAGGAAAATTACATTTTGCTTTACCTCATCGAGAGATGTTGGAAATATTCATTGGCAATTTACAAGAACAATTATCTTATGAACTTGCTACAACTACAATGACCTCTTTTGATCAAGCTATAGACTTAGCAAGAAGGGTAGAAGATGCCCTTATCAGAAGAGGCCAATTTAAGAAAAAGGATGAAGATAAAACTTCCAAAAACCAATATAAGAATAAACAAGTAGTAGGTGATGGAGTCACTGATAGTAGAAATACCTCAAACATCAATACTACAAAAGTTGTAAAGAAGTTTTTGTTAAATATTCTTGATAAACCTCCAAGAGAATTCACAAAATTAAATCAACCCTTAACCATGATTTTGCCTCAATTATTAGAACAAGGTTTAATACGGTTGCCAGAGATACGACAACTGGATACCACTGTAGCTGGATATAGGGCTGATCTACATTGTAATTTTCATCAAGTGGATGGACATTCAACTAATTCTTGTAAGCGGTTGAAACATATGATACAAGATTTGATTGATAAAGGTAAAATGGAAGTACAACAATTTCCCACAAACAATAATACTCAAAATAATACCCAAAAACAACCAACTCAAAATGCAAATCAAAACCTAGATATTTTTCAACATCCTTTACCCAAACATGGTAAAGAGGTTGTAAATCAATTAGAACATCATAATGTTCCTCCTCCAACTCGATATGTAGGAACCATTAGTAACTTTTTACCACAACAAGATTTGCAAACCTCCTATGTACCTACTCTATCTGTAGTCACAACTAGACCAATACAATATTTTCAATCTTCATCTTCAGAAGATACAAGAAGTGACACAAAAAACATAGAAAGTGAGACAGAAAGTGAAATGGACATCACCTCAAATAATTCAAATAGTTCTGAAGATGAGTCAGATCAAATTCTCCCCATCACAGATTTATTAGTTCCAGAAGAACCATTCCCTAGAAGAATGACCACTCGACCCTCATCTCAACAAATACTTTCAAATGAACAAGCAGAAAATGCTAGACCTCACTTTAGTCATTTACAAAACAATAATATTGTGGGTACTATTGGAGCCATCACTAGACAACAAGCCCAAAATCAAAATTCTCAATCACAAACTCAAACTCAAAATGAGAAATCAACTCCATTTGTATTAAAAGCACCTACAAAAGGAAATAATATATCAAATCCACAACAAAAATCTCCTTATGACATTAATGAACAATTGGCAAATATCATAGCTAGAATTTCTCTTTTGGATCTTCTAAGAACTTCATCTATCCATAGAGAGGAATTAATGAGTACCTTAAGCAAAATGATGGTACCTCAAAATATAGAACCTGATGTTGTGGTAAATGCTATAATTTCTCATGGAACAAATTATATAGATTTTCAAGATAAGGACATTCCTCCTCAAAGCATGTATAGAGATAATCCTCTATACATCACAACATTAATTGGGGATGTAGGTGTTAAAAGAGTTTTAATTGATAATGGATCATCATTAAACATATGCACATATGACTTTTTCCAAATATTTGGATTTAGAAGTGAAGATTTAAAAAGAACTAAAATGATTATCAAAGCATTTAATGATGAAACTCAAGAAACATGTGGAGTATTGTCGATTCCATTGCAAGTTGGTCCAAGGATTTTAGATACGATCGTGTTTGTTGTACATTGTCCTACATCATACAACATCCTTCTAGGTCGACCTTGGATCAATGCAATGAGAGCGGTACCCTCTACATTACATCAATGTGTTAAGTTTGAGTTTAAAAATCAATTAGTTACTATCCATGGTGACCCTAGACCATTTGACATGTGTGCTATGGTAGAACCAATAGGAGTCCCATTTTGTCCTGCTATGTCTTCAACACACCCTAGTCCACCTTCATCATCTAAACCCACACCATATAAATCTACAACTAAAGAAGATAGTCCTTCTACTTCATATCCTCTTTCGGATGAAGTATTACCGAATTTATCTTCAATACTCACAACTTCAGAATATAATAATTTTGCCACTCAAGATTCCCTGGTGTTATCTCAATTACCGCCATCTCCCTGAATGATGGGCTTGCCACAAAAATTGGGAAGTATCTATCATGTTGGGAGTTGTGCCTTTATCTATGCAGGGTATGATCATGGTAAAATTAATATTAAAATGAGTGTCACAATTGATCAAAATGGTTTTGCTAGATGTTACTTTTCTAATGGATATATAAAATCAAAACAAATAATGTGTAACATGGGTTATAGAGGTAAAGGTTTGGGACCTCTTGAAAATGGAATACAGGAACCTTTAGAAGTTGAGGAATGGCCTACCCGATGTGGTATTGGTTACATTCCTACAAAAACCCAACCATTCCCATTTGAGGATGATGATCAACTTGTAACATATCAAGAATATTTAGCACATCAAGAATTTTTCAAACCAAGTAGGAGGATATATTCTTGTAACATGTTATCAATAGCATACCCAGACATGATTGTTGAACTAGATGAATATTTGGAAGGAGATATATTTCATAATATTTCTCTTGATGAAGTTTTGAGGAACCAATTCTTCTTTGATGGGTCTATACCATGCATAGCACATGTTCAAACAACTACTCCACAAGAAGAATTGGCTAAGTTAACCTTAGAAGAATTACAAGAAATGGGTGTATCACCCACTCCTCCTAAATTTGAAAGAGAATTAAACATTGTGGTAGAAAATGTTCTACAAGTCAACATTGGGATAGAAGAAAACCCTCACATGGTTAAAATTGGAGCAAAATTAAGTGAAGAAAGACAAAACCAATATATTGCATTTCTCACAGAATATGCCGATGTTTTTGCTTGGACATATGCAGATATGCTAGGCCTAGATTCTTCTGTGGTCATGCACCATCTAGTAGTGCGCCCTGATGCAAAACCTGTAAAGCAAAAACTTAGAAAAATGCATCCCAAAGTAGCACTACTAGTTAAAAATGAGTTAGAAAAACTTTTGAATGTAGATTTTATCCAAGCTATTGACTATGTTGATTGGATATCAAATGTTGTTCCAGTAACCAAAAAATAAGCCACTAAAATTAGGGTTTGTACTGATTTTAGAGACATTAATGTTGCATGCCCTAAGGATGACTTTCCTCTCCCTAATATGGATCAAATCATAGATTTTACAGCTAGGAGTGGGATGTTATCCCTCATGGATGGTTTTTTAGGATACAACCAAATCCGAATAGCTCCTGAAGACCAACCCAAAACAACTTTCATCACACCTTGGGGAACATTCTGTTGGAAAGTAATGCCCTTTGGTTTAAAGAATGCAGGAGCAACATATCAAAGAGCTATGACGTATATCTTTCATGATATGATGTATGATATTCTACATGATTATGTAGATGATATTATAGCTCATTCAACTAAGGAAGAAGAGCATATTAATGATTTAAGAAAAGTGTTTGATAGACTAAGAGAATATAAGATTCACTTAAATCCAGACAAATGTGTATTTGGAGTTAAATCTGGAAAATTGTTAGGGGTTATTGTTTCTATGCATGGTATAGAAATAGATCCCCTTAAAATTAAGGCTATCCTTGATATGCCACCACCTAAAAACATATCAGAATTAAGAAGTTTACAAGGTAAATTACAGTCTATCCATCACTTCATTGACAAGTTGGCAGATAAAACCCGACCTTTTCTTAAGTTACTTAAGAAAAACATTCCATTTCAATGGGATGATGAATGTAAAGAAGCATTTGAAAACCTTAAACAATATCTTCTTAATCCTCTAGTGCTTGTTCCTCCTAGACTAGATTGTCCTTTTATTTTGTACATTTCTACTTCTGAACTTGCACTTGGAGCAATGTTGGCTCAAATTGATGATGATAAGAAAGAACGAGCCACATATTATATAAGTAGAACATTAATAAACTATGAAACCCATTATACTCCATTAGAAAAGCTTTGTTTGGCAGTTGTGTTTTCTACATAGAAATTATGCCATTATATGCTCAGTCAAAAACATTTGTCATTGCTAAGTCTGATCCATTAAGGTACTTGATGAGTAGACCTTACTTGTCAGGATGCACAACTAAGTGGGTTCTTGCTCTAAGTGAGTTTGAACTCACATTTATCGGCCAAAAATCTATTAAAGGCCAAGTTATAGCTGATCAATTAGTTGTTGCACCTCTAGAATCTACTCATCCTATAACCATAGAATTTCTTGATGAGTGTCTTAACTTAGAAGAGGATCTTTCTGAATCTTGGTCTTTGTATTTTGATGGAGCTAGATGCATGAGTGGTGCAGGTGTAGGTATTATATTAATATCTCCACAAAAGCACCTTATTCCTTTGTATTTTAAACTTCAATTTTCTTGTACTAATAATATTGTAGAGTATGAGGCTCTAATCCTTGGGTTACGAGCCACTTTAGCCTTAAAAATTAAAGTTTTATTAGTCTTTGGAGATTCTCAGCTTGTGATAAATCAAATTAATGAAGTATATCAGACATGATATGAGAAAATCCATCCTTATAAAGAGTATGTTCTTAAGCTTATTTCATTATTTGAGAAAGTAACTTTAGAAGCCATCCCTCACACTAGCAACCATGCTACCGATGCCATGGTTGTTGCTACCTCTTTGTTACCTTTGGAGTTGGATGATGAATATGCTACTATAATTATTCACCAACTCCAAGAACCAACTTCCTCTAAGTCATGTCTAGAGCCATTAGATGTGTTTTTAATTAATGAAATAACCCCAAAACCTTGGTATATAGATATCTTTAATTTTCTCCAAAAAGGGACCTTCCTAGAAGGATTAGATAGAAACCAACGTAGGCTATTATGTAAGCGAGTTGTTCACTTTGTAATTATTGGCAATACCCTATATAAAAGATCTTTTGAAGGTATCCTTTTGAGATATCTCAATCTAGAAGAGTCTAAGAAAGCCTTAAGTGAAGCCCATGATGGATCTTATGGAGGACACTTTAGTGGAAGTGCCATTGCTAAGAAGCTCCTTCGAATGGGATATTTTTGGCCTTCCATGGAAAAGGATGCTAATGATTATGTGCATCATTGTGACAAGTGTCAAAGACATGCAGACCTTGTTCATGCTCCTGCTCAGGAACTCCAAGCTATATCTTCTCCTTGGCCCTTCTCTAAATGGGGTTTAGACATTATTGGTAAAATAAATCCTATTTCTTCTGATGGTCATAAATTTATCATAACAACAATAGAGTATTTTACAAAATGGGTAGAAGCTATGCCATTAGCTTCTTGCACAGGAGTTCAAGTGTCCAAATTCATCTTTAATCAAATCATCTATAGATTTGGAATTCCATCAACTCTCATCTCTGATAATGGAACATGCTTTAAGAACAAAGATGTTAAGAAATTATGTCAAAAATATAAAATTCAACATCGATGGTCTACTCCTTATTATCCACAAGGAAATGGCCAGGCTGAAGCTTCTAATAAAACCTTGATCAAAATCCTAAAAATATTGGTTAATAAATCAGGTCGTGATTGGCATATGCAATTATATCCTACCTTGTGGGCTTATCGAACTAGTGTTCGTACTCCTATAGGTGCTTCACCTTTTGTCTTGGTCTATGGTGCTGAAGTAGTTTTTCCATTTGAGTTAGAAGTTCCTTCTCTAGCTCTCCTACTTCAAGATGTTGAAGTAGGAGATGAATATCATGTTGGCAGACTAAGTCAGTTGGAGCTTCTAGATGAGAAGTGTATTCATGCTCTAGAGCATCTTCGCTCTTACCAAGATAAACTCAAAAGATCATATGCAAAGAAAGTTCATAGTCGATATTTTGAAGTTGGTGATTTAGTACTTAAAGAAAATAAAAAAAATACTAATGCTAGAAAAGATTTAAAAGGTAAATTTCAACCTAATTGGCTTGGACCATTTGTCATCACTGCTAAATTTGGATCAGGTGCATATCGCTTGGCTACCTTGGATGGAAAATATCTCAAAGAGCCAATGAATATCATGCATCTCAAAAGATATTATGCATAAAGCAAAAATTCCATTTCTGTATATATTTGTAAATAACTTCTTCATCATTCAATTTGCAATTGTCATATTATCAAAACAACCAAAAAATTAAAAAAACATGAAAAATTTCCAAAAATATTTCAAATTATTGTTAAGTTCTCATTTTTGCATCAATGTGTGTTGTCTTTCAAAAATCAAGTTATATTTTATTTTATTTTAGATAAACTCAAAAGTTATCTTGAACCACTCACTTAATTCACATCTTTACTAAATTTTGATTTTGTCACTTTGATTATAAATCTCTCTTGTATTAAAAAGCACTATTACTTCACTAAATAAAATTTTGAGTTTTGGGAACTGATCTTGCTACTTCTTGAACCAAGAACACATTCTCACATCTTAAAAATGATTTGTTGCAAATTCAAAAAGTGATACTACATAGTAGTCTTAGTTCCTTAAGCGAAAAGTTTCCCTTGCTATCCTATTATGCGCATGGTCTAGAATACTAAGAATTGGCAAAAGGACAAGCTCCCCCCTACCCAAATAAAATCCCTTGCTCCTTGTCTAATCTGAGCAAGTATCCCAAAAAAGAAAAAAAGAAGAGAAAAGAAAAGAAAAGTAGTTTTACTACAAAAAGCAATAAAATCCCCTTGTTCAAAAATGGACAAGAATCCCTACTCCAAAAATCAAAAGAAAATAAGGGGGTAATGAGCTTGAATCCCTGGAATTCCTCAGTTATTCGAAAGCCATGAGGTGAGCCCCATAACTCGTGGTTTGTGCCCAACCCGCTTGGCCTTGGGTAAGCCTTTCACGTGGTGATATGTCTATCACATTAGCGACCTTATTTTGTACAGACCAATGTCCGCTTGTGGATTAGCTAGCTTTTGGTAACTTGACTTACATAGTAGTTCGGTACAATTGCATGCACAAAATCATGGTTAATGAACATTTCACTTGCACACACATTGGTTCATAAAAGTTGGCTTGTATCATTACCTCACTCAAAATCGGTAAATTAATTTCACAAGCACACACATTTGATCCTTGAGAGATTTTGTATCATTATGACAAATCAATATGGATAATGAACTCACACGTCACACACTGGTTCTTGATAAATTTGACTTTGTCTTAGAAATAATTTAAAATATTTCTCTAAAATTTGTGAGACAACATTAGTTTATCGATATATTAATTCATTACATATATATATCTCAAAATTTTCAAAATGACTTATTCCAAAAGAACTTGCATTTCCAAAATCATTTATCATGCATTGCATTTTGACTTCACGATGATGGTATAATTCCTAGTAATTATTTTTCTCAAATTTCACACTAGGAATTCTATGCCTAGCGCAAGTCATCTTTCCCAAATTTTTAGGTTTAAATCATTTCATATTTCTCAATCTTCTTAAACATGTGATATAATGATTTTCTTCATATCAATTTGCATTTTAAGAACAAATAATTTCATATTATCATGCATTGCATTTTGACTTCGCGATGATGGTATAATTCCTAGTAATTATTTTTCTCAAAATTTTCACACTAGGAATTCTATGCCTAGCGCAAGTCATCCTTCCCAATTTTTCATGCTTAAATCACTTTATTTTCTCACAACAATAATCTTTATCAAAATATTTTCTTAAAAATCAAATTTTCTCAAAAATAAAATCAACATCTTCTTTAATCATCATAAGCCTCAAGATTACTCTTGAGCCCCACAAAAACTTTTCTATTATTAGCAATACAAAACTTCCTCATAACAGGATTCACTTCATGACCTAGCGAGCATTTGATCTCCACCAACGGTCATATAACAACACAACATCCTTTGAGGTTCATTTCTAATCCATCAATTCTATCATCATACAAAAATACCTTTTTCAAAAATATACTTTACCAAAAATCAAAACCATTTTTCTTTTATGTTAAGCATGATCAAAATATTTAAAATAGAAAGCATGATTATAAGAAATTTAAACATCATAAAACAAATACAATAAAAAATACAATCAAATCATTCAAAGTCACATAAGACAAGAAGATCAATATATATATATATATATATATATATATCAAAAGTATATATACAAAATAGAGTCGATTGATATGCCACAATCTCCAACATCGACATACTCAGTCACTAAAGAATAATAGTATAAAAATAATCCATATAGATCACCCTCTAGAAGCCCTAGAACTTTGAGCATCATCATCCCCACTAGGGGGTCATGGTGGTCTAAATCCTCCTACTCCTGTAGTAGTAGTTGTCTTGGAAGTCGAGCGAGATCTCGAGCGACTCAAAGTCATAGGTATATCATCCATCGGAGGCTCTGGCTGCCTCTACTCCATAGGTACTACTATAAAGTATAAAGCTTGATAAAAACCCATCAACTAGAGATCTCAAGCTAGCACTCTCTTTGAGTAAACTGACTAAGAAGATGTAGGAGTTGGATCCCTAGATCCCTGACCCACCTATACCTGAGCTCGTGCCTATGCGAGCTCCACCTCTAGAGTCTGAATCCTAGCCCTCAGAATTACATCCTCTCTCTAGAGTCTCAATCTTGATCTTCTGAGTCACAATATCCTCCCTCAAACCAGTGAACTCTACTCGTAGAGACACCATCTCGCTACTCTCCCCCACCTCCTCTATCATGATGCCCTTCTCGGGTAAGTCAGGTATAACCTCCTACTGAGGAGATGCTACATGCTCCTCCTCCATCCTGTCATCCCTCACCCTATGAGAATATGCTCTCCTCTCTCCCCTGGTACCCCTAACTCTCTTGCTAGTCCTAGATGCCCTCTCCCACCTCATATGATGCTTATGCCTACCCCTAGTGTGAGGCCCCTCTCTCCTAGAGGATACCTATGTCTCTAATTGCTGCTACTAGCTAGTTGTATGCCATTATCTAAAAACCTGCTCAGTTTCCTATTGTATTGCACTCCTCGATGTAGTCAGTCATGTAGGATGAATGCGAGTATACCACTATCGGTACCTATCTATAATCCCAACATCATCTCCCTCTATCATGGGTAGTACCTCATCATCCGATTGAGGGTCCAAAAATTGAGCCATATTGGGAGCACCACTAATAGTAGTGTGATCTCGAGTCACCCTGGAATATGTGACATTCCTATACTAAGGAATGTCCTACTATAATCCAAATTGATGCATCACTCGGTCCATGTAATGTAGCTCCAACTCCCCTTGATCCATCTATATCCAAATGACTCACCTCATGCAAGCCAACTCATAACCATCCTCTCCCCACCCCGGTATCTCTCTCCAGGGTCTCCACCAGATATCCTCTACTAGTAGATCATCAAAAATTCACCTCGCTACATCGAGGCTAACCCACCCATGGCGCCCTCTCTGTATAGCCCAATAGAATACCCTGGGTCTATCATCCTCCACCCCAAGCTCACCATCCCCTACCCATGCCAAAGGAAGTCCTATAGGTCTCCTGATAGCTATGTGCTCCCAACACCATACCTATAGAAATGAGGTAAGCACCAATCCCTTACCCTTCTTGTAGACCACCCTATGTAATATCCTATAGAGTCTATAGAGAATGAATGGACCCCAAGAAAACCATACCCTCTGATCTCGCATGTCGTAGATGACCTCTACCAAAGTCCATGGTAAGTGGCACCCACTGAGATGACATAATAGAAGGCCTACCACTATACCACTCAAAAGAGTAGTCAATCGAGAGACTCCATCGATCTATCCAAGCTTGTCAATGTTGATCCCACCCTTCTTCAAATTGAAGCTAGGGTCTTCTGTCAATCTCATCAATGCCTGGCCTTTGTTTCCAGATGAAGATATATGCATACCTCTGAGAGGCACCCTGAGGATCCTCCAAACATCCTCTAAAGTAGGGGCCATCTCCCCTATCGATAGCTAAAAATATGATGACTCCGGATACCACCTCTCTACTAGAGTTGTCAACACTCTAAGATCAACTAGAATTTGTGGCATCTCTACCACATGTCGAAGCCCAACCACCTCTAGAGTATCTCTCTCATCAGTAGAGAGAGCACCTAAGTCTACCTGGAGATTAGCATATCTCCACTCCCGGTTCTTCAAAGCTGGTCTCTATCAATAAAACAAAGTAACAAAAAATTAAGTTAGTGATCGGACCTAAAAATCAGAAGATCAGATCAAAATTTGCAAAATCATACCAAAATGTTCAATATCGTATCGATTTTGGTGATATCGTACTCTCCGATATCGCTGAAATCGATCCGATATTGACCAAGATCGGATCAATTTCGATAATATCAAAAGTCCGATATTGCAAAATCGATCCGATATTGCAAGATCGATACGATCTTGCTATTACGACTGCACGACGGTAGTCGTGCCCTAAAAATCCAAATTTAACCCAAATTAAATGCAAAAACATGAAATTTCTAAGCTAAATGAGTGTAAGATACTTACCTTGATACTCCCAGGCCCTGCTCGGACTACATCCGCATGATGGATAACCTCTGCCATAATTTTCTCCAGAGCACCAAACCAGAAAATAGCAAATAACAAATGAATTAGGTTTTAATTCTATTTTTCTATTTTATTCATTATTTTACCCTTAATGCAGAAAATTTTGAGTTTTTCCCCAAACAGAGAATTTGGTGCAGAAACTCGAAGGGGGTATCACACCTAATGCAACTTGCAATAAAACTTCAAACATTAATAAATTTTGCTTTCTCGTAAAGCATGCCATTCTTTTCTTGAAGAACACACGCTTATACTAAGAGGGGTGGTGAACAATATAAGACCACTTTTTACTTTTATTTCACAATAAATATTATGCAATGTATCAATAGCAATATCAATAGTATTAATCAAAGCAATGCACAAAACACCACACACAATAGAGACACCAATTTAACATGGTTCACCCAATGTGGACTACTCCAAAGAGAAAAGATTTCACTAAAATTTTCTCAACAAATATCTTGGAAATACTTTCCTTATTACAATTTTTATGGACCTCTATCCAAATGAGACATCAATCCCCTAATCAAGTTCTTATATATCTATCCATAGGAGAACTCTTTCTCCTTAGCTCTGGCTGGTGATCTTCTAGAAGAACTGTTGCATCCACTACACTAGCTTATGGATCTCTATCCACTGAAGACTCCTATCCTCACTCAAAAGACCTGTCTTCACTACTCTAGCTAACGTATATTTGTCCACTGGAAACTATCATCCTCTATACTCTGTCACCTCCAAAGCTTACTCTCAGCTCTATCTCAAATTTACACTAAACATAGTCCTTTGGTTTTGCACAAATTTTTTCAATCTCTGTTCTCAAATCTGCACTAAACACAGTCCTTTGATTTAGCACAAATCTACTCAATCTCTGTCCTCAAATCTATACTAAACAAATCCTTCGATCTAGCACAAATTTGCTCAATCTCTATCCTCAAATCTGCACTAAACATAGTCCTTCGGTCTAGCACAAATCTGCTCAATATTTGTCCTCAAATCTATATTGTAATCTTCCACAAAATCTCACACTAATTTGTCCACAAGTCTTCACAAAGACTTGCCTCAACTCTGCTTCACAAGTCCTCACTAGAATTTGTTCAATCTGCTCAACAAGTCTTCACCAAGACTTACCTCAAATATGCTCAACAAGTCCTAACTAGAAATTGTCCAATATTACAGAAACATATAGAGAATTGTTAGAGACTCAATATGCTTCACACTCATCAAAATACTCAATCACTTATAATATCTTTCTCAAATAAAATTAGAATATAGAACAATTTATTTCACATAATTTGAAATATCACTTCAACACTTCCAATTGACTAGGCTTAATCAACTCCACTAAATTAATCACTCAAAGAAATACTCCTTGCTTACAAACCCTAGTCTAAGCATATAAACACTCACTCAAATATATCCAATAATATTTGTTAACCAATCTCACATAACAATGATACTCATGATATTGCAAACCCTAATTCATAATAGTTCACAACTTCACATAATAATGATACTCATGTTCTTTCACAAACTCTAGTTCAAGATATTTCACAACTTCACATAACAATGATACTCATGTGTTGGACATTTTGAGTAGTTGAGTTGTCATTGATGTCAAGATTCAATTTCAGTGAAGTCGTGCAAGAGGAAGTAATTCCAAGCAGATTGAGTGGTCATTGATGTCAAGAGTCAGTTTCAGTGAAGAGTGCAAGAAGAAGTAGTTTCGCAAATCGGTGCAAAAGGAAAGTTCACTTCCAAGTGGTCAAAATGAGTTTTGAGAGCAAAGAAGAGACCCAAGAAAATAATATTATAATATTTTATTATAATATTAAAAGGGAAGATTTAAATTAATTTAAATAATTTCATTATAAATTAATTTAATTAACTTTAAAAGTTATTAAGTTAATTATAGATTAATTATAATTTAATTATTAAATTAATCTATAATCCTAAGGTTGGGTTATAATAAAATTAATTTATTAATCCTAAGGTTGGGATATAATAAAATTAATTTATTAACCCTAAGGATGGGTTATAAAGTCTATTCGAATTTAAATTCAAAAATTGAATTCATCTATCGATGTCAATAAAAGCATGGCCTAAAGCATATAAAAAGGGGACAAAACGTTGATTAAAATTTATCCAAATGCATTTCGTGTGAAGTGTTAAAGACTTTGAATATTGTGCAAGGAAGAAGGAAGATTTCGTGTTTCAAGGTTATAAGTTGTAGAAGAAAGGACAAAGGGGAGCAGTACTCCGTTTTCATTGCATAACACTGCATAGCGTAGTTGGCACTCGTGGAAGGCACTGTTCTTGATAGGCTTTAGGTGCAAGGTTCAAAGCCTACTGGCTTCGTTTTTACAAGGTATAGTGTAAAGGTTTTTGGGCACTACAACGAACAAAAGAAACAAGAGGAAGGCTTTTGCCTTCCCCTTCACATAGAAGCTAGTAGCCCACGTGGTGGGCTAGCGCCTTGGTAAGACGCTTGGTGAAGGAGTAGTCACGCGTTCTAAATCCATCATGAAATTTTGAGTGCAAGGTATGCTCCATAATTTTTGCTAAGGTTGTATGTGGTATGCGCCATGGTGTTTGTGGAATGTTTGAGATTTCAGAGGTGTTTGGTTGTGATAAATAAATATTGGCTAATGTCTTTGAGGAAGATATAAGGGTTTTAAAATATTTTATTTCAATTTTGGAAGGTTTGAGTTATAAATTTGGAGTAATAAGGTGTAATTGAGTTTGATTATTTTTGTGTTTAAGAAATATTTTTTAAAAGAGTTAGTGAGATATGTTTGTCATCTAACCATTGAAATTGGCAAAGAATAAAATTGTCCACTTATACATCAAACAAAAGGTATGGGCACATCTTCCTAGTGAGTGATTGTTGAATGTTGTGAATGCTAAGTTGGAGTAAAAATAATTTTTTTGATAAGCATTGTTGTTGAAGTAGTTAAGCAAAAACTTGAACTAGGATTTGTGCAAATAACATGAGTATCATTATTATATGAAGTTGTGGAAGATCATGAGTATCATTTTTATGTGAGGATCATTTGATAAGCATTGTGTTTGAAGTGAATGTTTGAGTAAAGAAATTGAACTAGGGTTTTCAAAGATCATGAGTATCATTGTTATGTGATATTGGTTGATAAGCATTGTTGGAAACATTTAAGTGAGTGTTCATAATTTTGGACTAGGATTTGTGAGCAAGAATTATTTCATTGAGTAATTGGTTGAGTAGAGTTGATTGAACCTAGTCAAGTGGAAGTGCTAAAGTGATAGTTCTAGTTTTGTGAAACAAATTGTTCTATATTTTGAATTATGTTGAGAAAGAGATTGAGCATTATTGTAAGTGTGAAACATATTGAGTATCTAACAATTATCTATATGTTTCTATGGTAAAAAGAGAGATTGAAAGTGATTGAGCATTGTGGTGAGTGTGAAATATATTGAGTCTCTAACAATTCTCTATATGTTTCTATGGTAAAAAGAGAGATTGAAAGTAATTGAGCATTGTGGTGAGTGTGAAGCATTTTGAGTATCTAAAAATTATCTATATATTTCTGTGAGATTGGACAAGTTCTAGTGAGGAATTTTTTAGCAGATTTGAGGTAAGTCTTTGAGAAGACTTGTGGACAGATTGATGTGAGATTTTGTGGAAGCTTACAATACATATTTGAAGATAAAGATTGTTGAGCAGATTGGACAAGTTCTAGAGAGGACTTGTGGATAAATTAGTGTGAGCTTTTGTGGAAGCTTACAAGGTAGATTTGAGACAAGTATTTAAGAAGGATTGTGAGAAGAGTTAATTGATTGATTTGTTCAAACCTTGAGTTAAGATTTGGGACAAATCTAACAGAGTTGATTGAGTCAATATTTATGTTAAGGCTTGAGGATAGATATTGAGGACAGATTTGTGCTACAACGAAGGGTTATGTTTAGTGCAGATTTGAGGATAGATTTTAGTTCAAATTTGAGGATAGGTTTGTGCCAGACCAAAGACATAGATTGAGAAAATTTGTGCTAGACCGAAGGACTATGTTTAGTGCAAATTTGAGACAGAGCAAAGAGTAAGCTTTGGAGGTGACAAAGTATAGAGGATGATAGTCTCTAGTGGATAGAGATCCATTAGCCAGGGTAGTGAGAATAGTTCTTCTGAGTGAGCACATGAGTCTTCAGTGGATACAGATCCATTAGCCAGTGTAGTGGAGGCAATAGTTATTCTAAAATATCACCAACCAGAGCTAAGGAGAAAGGAGTTCTCCTGTGGATAGATATCCATGAACTTGATTAGGGGATTGGTGTCTCCTTTGGATAGAGGTCCATAAACATTGTAATAGGGAAAGGATTCCCAAGAGATTTATTGAGAAAATTTTAGTGATTAATTTTCTCCGTGGAGTAGCCCACATTGGGTGAACCACGTTAAATTGGTATCTCTATTTTGTGTGGTGATTTATGCATTGCTTTGATTACTACTATTGATATTGCTATCTATACATTGCATAATATTGATTGGAAAGAAAAGTAAAAAGTGGTCTTATATTGTTCACACCCCCCTCTCAGTATAAGCTTATGTTCTTCAATTGGTATCAGAGTGGGTTCCTTTGAAATAGTTTAACAGCTTGAAGAAAAAACTTTCAAGAACATAATGGATTCTAAGAATGGGTCCTCAGATAATTCAACACCAGTATTTTATGGAAGCGATTATATATTTTGGAGTATGAGAATGAATATTCACCTGATGGCACTTAACAATGAAATATGGAAAGTAGTTGAAAATGGATACACAGCACCAGCTACTCCATCATTACAATTCAAAAAAATGAATTCAGTTTTGAGAGGTTTGCATAGAACAGAGTTCATAAAGGTTATGCATTGAAAATCAGCAAAGACAATTTGGGATAAGTTGTGAAGCATATATGAAGGTGATAAAAGTGTCAAAAAAGCAAAGATACGAAATCTCTAAGGACAATTTGAAGATTTAAAAATGAAGGATGAGGAAAACATTAGTACTTATCTACTTCATGTAGATAAGGTTGTTAACGCCATGCAAGGACTTGAAATTGAGATTGAAGAATCTGATGTTTGTGATAAGACCTTAATATATCTTCCAAAAATATTTAGTGAAAATATTTCTGCTATAGAGGAATCAAAATATGGTGATTCTTTGACAAGAGATATGTTACTTGGTATTCTTACATCTTTTGAGATAAGAAAAAAATAGGAACATAATCTCTGAAAGGAGGTAGCCTTCAAAGCTACTAAGAAAATAAAGGGCAAGAATTTAGATTCAAGCATTGAGTCATCCAGTGATGAAGAAGTAAATTATGGCAGAAAGAATAAGGATTCACGAAGATTTAAAGATGCAAAATATGTTAGATGTTTCAATTGTGGAAAGTATGATCACTATGCAACCGATTTTCAAGAAGCCATAAGTAGCAATGATGAAGAAAAATAGGATCATAAGAACAGGGAATCAAAAAAATATAGGTACCAAAAGAAAGGTAAGTATGGACAAGGCAGACAAGGAATGAAGTTATTTCAAAGACAAAAGAGGAGCTACTATGCAGATAAGGCAAGTAAGTACTCAAGTGATAGTGATAAAAGTTTCTCAGGTAATGATAAATATGAAGTCCTATTTATGATAGAAGAAAAATAAGTTAAGAAAAGGTCACCAATAATTCTCAAGTATTTTATATGTGGTAATTTTGGACATCTTGAAGATAGTTGTACAAAGAATGGTTTCAATTTTAGTGATGATGAATATGAGGATACACTTGAAGGACTAGAAGAAAATATTCTAATGGCACTAGAAGAAGAAGGAGGTGATCATGTAGAATACAAGTCAGAAAAGAATGAAGATGTTTTCAAAGGAAAAAAAATAGAGGAAGAATCAGAAAAAGGAGAAGTTGATCTTGAGGGAGAGATTATTTATGCTCTTAAAACTTTAAAGAAGGTAATAAAGAAAAACTCCCAACTTGAGCTTCAATTTCAAGAATGTGATGAAGAGAGAGGGGAGCTTATGGAGGATCTAAATAAGTCAATAGCTAAGACAAAGAATTTCAAGGATAAGTTAGAAGCAAAGGTCTTATAATGTGAAAGATTAGAACAAGAAGTAGCTCTATTGAGCGAAGAAGTAGAGAAGTCTAAGGATAAGCTATACAAGTTTGGAAGGAGCTCAAAGAATTTAGATAAGATTATCAAGACACAAAAGCCTACATCAAGCAAAACATGTCTTGGTTTTGAACAGACTCAAAAGAAATAAGAAGAAGAGTCAACCTCAAGTTCTGAAGAAGAAGAAACTTTAGAATAAGACAATGTAAGAGAAAGTGAGACTTCTGAGGATGATTTGGACAATATAAATTTCAACAAGAAAAATAAAAATGCACAAAAGAGGAACATATGGAATAGGAACCAACACAGGGTAAGAGAGACTAAGAGACCAATGAGGTTAAGGCAGGGTAATTTCAATGGATGATGTTTCTCATGTCACAGATTTGGGCACAAGGCTTCATAGTGGAGGACACATGAAAGACAAGAATATAAGAACTTCAAGAATAGGTAGTTATTTCATGGGTATTGCTACTCATGTAATCAGTTTTGTCACAAGGTAATGAATTGCAGGGTTCATGATGGGAATAGATATGGGTTCACCAGGATAAATTCCAAGATATTTGTACCTTCAAAGAATAACAATATTAAGTGTTACAAGTGCAATAATTATGGACACACAACAAAGTAGTGTAGAGCAAAAATTCCAAAGACAAGAAAGAACAGGAACAGTTAGAGGAATTATATGAGAAGGAAAGCAGGCAAAGGTATACTAGGAGTATAAATACTCCCACCCCATAATTAACCACCTCAAGAAGAGGTTGTGGAGGGACTAGTCTAAGAAACTCATTCTTAGCCCCGAGCCCCAAAGGTGACCCTTTTCCATCGATGTCAAAGAGGGAGATGTTTGAGTAAGGGGGAGAGATTTGATTTAAGAATATAACATTGAGTCAGGAGAGCATAACAGAAAAAGGTTAAGGAAATTGAAAAGGTAATTGGGTTTCCATCAATGACAAATGGGGAGATTGTTGGACATTTTGATTAGTTGAGTTGTCATTGATGTCAAGAGTTAGTTTCAAAGAAGTGGTGCAAGAGGAAGTAATTTCATAAGCAGATTGAGTGGTCATTAATGTCAAGAGTCAGTTTCAGTGAAGAGTGCAAGAAGAAGCAGTTTCGCAAATTGATGCAAAAGGAAAGTCCGCTTCGAGGTGGTCAAAATGAGTTTTGAGAGAAAAGAAGAGACCCAAGCAAATAATATTATAATATTAAAGGGGAAGATTTAAATTAATTTAATTAACTTTAAAATTTATTACGTTAATTATAGATTAATTATAATTTAATTATTTAATTAATCTATAATCCTAAGGTTGGGTTATAATAAAATTAATTTATTAATCATAAGTTTGGGATATAATAAAATTGATTTATTAACCCTAGGGATGGGTTATCAAGTCTATTCGAATTTGAATTCAAAAATTGAATTCATCCACTGACATCAATAAAAGCATGGCCTAAAGCATATAAAAAGGGGGAAAACATTGATTAAAAGTTATCCAAATGTAATTTGTGTAAAGTGCTAAAGACTTCAACTATCGTGCAAGGAAGAAGGAAGATTTTGCATTTTAAGGTTATAGGCTGTAGAAGAAAGGACAAAGGGGAGCACTGCTATGTTTTCATTGCATAACACTTATAGACACGTAAAACGTGTCATGTCGAGGGGACTGCTCATATGGGACACGCTTACAAACCATATGAATGATCTTGGATAGCTCCAAGGCAAAAGCAATGGTTCTAACCACTCAATTTGGGCATTTTGGCCTATCTAGCCTTAGCCGCTAGTGTCACCTGCGGTTAGGATTCTTAGCCGCTAGTGTCACTCATGGCTAGGTTTTTTAGCTTCTTTTGAGAACCATGGCTAGCCCTATAATAAACTCAGATGACCAGAGCCGAGTAAAATCAGTTGCAATAGCCATTTACGATGGTTTTCAAAGTGATTTGGACTTGGAAGTGTCTAGAAGCTTCCTTCCAACTACCAAATCTTGTTCTTGGATTCTCCATAAAGCTAGAGAAAGATTTTTTTGATTCTATTTAAGACCCCAATTTCAAAGAGCAAACCCAAGTTTTTCTTAACTATCTTCTCTAACGAAGTGCTGCCAAATTGTTGATCTGAATAATTGTTCAATTGCATCATAGCGAATCCCTATTAGATTGGAGAGCAATTTCATATCCCATTGAGGAGTAACGAAGTGCTATCCAATTGACCAATGAAAATTGTGCATGCATCAATGGAGATCTCAAGATCTTGAGGAGAAATCTTGGCAATTGACACACTTCCATTGCCAATTCTAGTGAGTTCAATTGCCAATTTGTTTTAGAACACTGAGGCGACCCTTGATCATAAATTCCTTGGACGATTTGAGAGTTTCTAGCCCTGGTTTCAAGAGAAAGGACACTTTCACCTTAGCCACGACTAACAGTGCTAACCTCTTTAAGCACCCACGACTAGTATTTGATGCTCTCTTTCCTCCATTTTAGAAGTAGATTTCCATTTCCAAGTATGCAAATAGCTTAATCTAGCATAGATTAATATTTTAGCAGACATTTGACCAATTAATTTAGGAATTAGAGGTAGATTTGCTTCCATTTTCCTTGCATTTGTCAATTTAGCATAGTTTCATGCTTTTCAAGTTCTAATGGTTAATTAGGCTTCCTAATTGCTAGATTTCATGCTTTCTTTACATGCTTTATGACAATTTCACCATTTCTTGCATAGATTGATAGTTTTACATGCTTTCTTGATTTTATGCTATTATTTATGCAAGATTTCTCAAAAAGCCTCATCAAGAGAGGTATCCTTTGATTTTAATATTTCTTTTTGTTTCTTGAATGCAAGATTAAAAGGGTCATGCCATTCAATGCAACAAATACCTCTAATTATGGAGAAGAAGGTCATCGACACCTTGAAGCAGTTCGTGTCATCCTGAAAGGCATTTTGATTGCATCTACCCTTGAGAGGGGCTAGACACTATTGTAATTTATGTATCAAATGGGTATCCCTAGGAGTGAAAAATTTGTAATTTAACTCCATTGAAATTAATAAAGTATTCCTTGTATTCTTTTTATTTCTTGTTGTTAATTTATTCATACCTATTTGTGTATCTTTCATTAATTGCAATAGTTATACTAGGTGCGAGCCTTTTTTGTGGTTACAGTAGGCGATCACGATGGAACTCTGCAATTTAAGCGATCTAAAATTTAACTATGCAGAGCTAAAATTTAACTTGCTATATTTTTTGATGGCAGGTCTTAACTATGGTCAACAGTATTAACCAAGGTTGACAACCACGGTTAATAGTTTTCACCATGGCTGACACCCACGGGCAACAATTGCAACCGTGCCACAGAGTCATGGTCAGCAAAAAAAAGACAAAAGTAGATATCAAACACCATCATTAGACTTGGATCTAAGGTAGGATCATTTTCCCCTCTCTGTATTTTTTTGTCTGTGTTTTTACAGAAGCATAATGCAATAGATGGATGCTAACTAGAAGACAGCAAAAATTAGAATGAAGAATTCATAGATGCTTTTTAGTTTTCTACTAGTTGTTTCTAGGAATAGCGGATCTCTGATTGCAATCCGCCCTAGTCTCCAGCAGTCTAGGATATTGCGTGTTTAGAGTTTTCATGTATGAGTCCCAATCAGTGGCCATTTTTCATCATAGATAGTTGCATTCTTTGAACATCATCAAGCATAATCATGCATTCTCTTAAAATCAAACATTCTTTTGAAAAGCATGTAGGAAAATCATATGAATGTTGTTTTATGCATTTTATTTTCATGCAAAGTAAAAGGAATGACACACATCATGACACATTGTAAATGCTAGTGAGTTGGAAGTCACATCCAACCAATAGTAGGGTTTCAATGATGGTGGTAGTGATTTTTCATCCATTGGCCCAACTCCATCGTACCTTATGTTCTAGACCAATACCGGACCCAAGAACCATCCGTAGCCTAGAAAATTTGCATGTACTTCTCTTCAAAGGGTATAATTCTGACTGGGTGATATTGGGTGAGGGTCTGGCAGGACCTGTGCTCGGGTGTGGACCTCATCACCATATTTCAGGGGGATTATGCGACCTGGAGTTCATCGACAGATTGTCGAGCTGCAACCATACAGGTGAAAACATTTTAAACAATCTGAGAATATCATCAACTATTGAAAAACATGATGAGAGCTAGATTTTAGTATCAACAAATCTCAAAACACACTAAACCAGTTTTAGGACACACATCTAAAATTAAAAAGAGAATCATATTGTCTACTTTGTGTGTTTCTTTATTATTGGGGTAATCAACATAAGATCCTTGATCTAGGGCCAAACCCTAACCCTAATAATAATAATTGTTTTTTCACTTTTTGATTCTACATCCAATGGATCAAGAATCGTGCAAATCAGAACTATAACAAAAAAGTTATTTTTGTTTTATGATTACTCTATTTTCAAAGCCAAAAATAAGGAAAAACTACACTAAAAAGGTCATAAAATGGTCTAGACAACTCCAAAAATCAAATTTATTTTGTTGTCTTAGTTATACCTGTGTGCACCTCTCATAGAAATTTTAGGTCCTAACTCTTCATGGTTCAAAATTTCCCAAAAAATCCTAAAAGTGGTCATTTCCCCACGAGCCCCGGTTGGCCAGTTATTTCAAAAATACAAAATTTTGACCCAAAAATCATATCTCTGAGTTATAGCTCATTGTGATCAGCTCGTCGCACTGATCATTTTGATATATAACACTTTCAAATTTTTTTTGGATGCCAAAAAAAATTTCTATATGGTCGGGAGACCTCCCAATGTGAGCAAGACCTGCAATCTAAAGAGGAAATCAGGTTCCATAACCACTGAACATACTCAAATCAGTCCATAGGACATGGCCATCCCTGAATGGCATCCCAGGTCTTAGCATAGCATCAATACCATCCATAGGGGGTCAAACCTTCAAGATATCTCTATTAAGGAAGCACCCATAGGTCCTCCGAGAAATCTTCCTGATTAGAAAACCTTGATATAATTCTATATAAGGAAAAATCCACCCACTGAGGAGCCTAGTAGGGCAATGGCACAAGTTCATATCCTAGCTTGATCTATACATCAATGAACATACACCATGGCCTAGCTTGGATGAGCAAACCACCCCATCGGGTCAAGCAAGTCATGCCCCTACTCCTCATAGGGAGCATTCTGTGTAGTCTGGATATACAGAGCTTACATTTGAGCCTGAATATGTATCATTCCTTAAATATGAGAAAGAAGACCCAAGTCATCCTCCTACTCCTCATGAAGAGTACGTGGGACAACCATGTTGTGGCTCTACATCGTCAAACTATATAGAGCCCAATTATAACTCAAAATATCAGGTCAATGCAACCTTTAAGGAGTGTGGAAAACAAGTAATAGATCCTACTAGGGAGAAAAGACATGATAAAACCATTCGTATTTCCAATATGAGGGTACATAGCCCCCATACAACTGAACAACAAGATCATACACATCAGGCACTAAGGCCACAACTTAACCAACAATAATTAAATCAACAATGGGTGGAATCGCCATGAGCACACCTACAAAGGGTGTATCAACAAAAGATACAAGAACAACAAAAGATACAGCAAGATTGCAAAAAGTGGTGCTTACGCCTAGCACCCAGAGGATGCAACAATGCATAAGGTGCCCATTGCAACCTTGAAATATTTCACCGTGGCCATGCAAGAATCATGTTCAACATCATAGGCCATTATCTAGGTATCATCATGAACCTCATACTCCTCAAAAGTACCAAGATCAATATGATGAAGAATCATATGCGAAGTCTCAATGAGAACATCAGGAAGAAGTAGATGCTTACCCTGAATCTAGTTATGATGAGGTACTTAATGATTATACTTATCGTCCACCTCAGCATCAAAAGCAACCTCCTCTACCTAATAAAGGGAAAAGATATGAAGATCATATCATTTCATCAGGGCCATACAAAGTGCTCGTTGATCAGATAAATGCATTCAAAAAATAAAATCAAAGATTGGTTTATGAAAAACCTATGCTGAAGCAGCTTATAAATCAGCCTTTGCATCCCTCAGTGTCATCACAGACATACCCATCGAATTTCAAGATGCCTACACTTGAAAAGTTCAAAGATGATGAAGATGCACGAGAGTACATGCCAGACTTCATCCATATGTGCTTTAGTTTTCAAGACAATGACCCCTTGATGTTGAGAACCTTCATGACAACATTAGATGGGGATGCTTTAGAGTGGTATAACCATCTACCACATCATAGCATAAACACCTTTGAGCAATTAGCTTATGCATTCCTGCAATATTTAGCCTCTAGTGCTATGGAAATGACAAATTTGACTGACTTGGTTAGCCTTTGTCAACTAGACGATGATCCAATCATTGAGTATGGCAATAAGTGGAGGAAGGTGATTGTTGGCAATTTTGGGTTTGAGATCCTAGCTTCTTGTCTCCGAGTTTTCATTGATGTCAAAAGGAACTGGCATTAATGTCAAGAGGATTTGTTGGCTTCAAAGGTTGAAGATTCCAAAGAATATTTTTTAGAAGATTTTGGAGAGATTCCATGTGGCAGATGAAAAGGTTTTTATCAAAACCATGGCAGGTTTAAGGGTTTTTATTATAACCAGGTGGATGCATTAAGGGTTTTTCTCAAAACCACTCTCAGCTTAATGCAAAGGCTGGAGACACTTATTAATTAAATAACTTAATTAATAAAACCTTTTTAAGGTTTTTTAATTAATTATTTATTTGATTTAGTGATTAAATTATTTTAATAATTTAATGGGTTCTCCACCTAAGGTCTAAGGTCTAAAAGACCTGTGATTATTTTTTAAATAATCAAAAGGGTTTCATAAACCCTAAAGTTGTTTCGAAGGCGTCAAAGTAATATTAATTTGAAAAATTCGAATTATCCTTTCGTCGACGTCGTGCATAGCATGGAAGTTTGGCTATATAAGCCATAACCTATAGTCCAAAGCAAAGGAGTGAAAGAAATTTGAATTGCGCAAAGGTTGGGAAGTAAAAGCTACGACTATCATTTCTTTGCCACGTTTATCCGCCGTCAAAGGGTTAAGGAGAAGGAGACTCTTGCTAGCCTTCAAGCTAGCGTCGTTGGCCTAGTGGCAACGACTGTTCTACAAAGGCACTTGAAGGGAGGTCAAGTGTTTGACTCCCGTCGTGGAGTGTGAGAAGAGTTTTTGTGCTCCGATTTTTTTTTGAGGTTACATGCTTCTTTGGAGATATAAGGTTGATAGTGTGTGGTTGAGATTTTTGGCTTGATTGTTGAGTGAGATTTGCTTAGAAGCTATTATTCCTTGAGCATGGTTTAATTAATTTGGAGAAATAAGGTGTAAAAGGATATATTTTTTGTATGCTTTATATTTTTGGTAGTTGACTTCTAAGGATTGGAATCATAAGGTGTTTTATGGAATAAATATTTTTGTGGTTACTTTTATGATCTAACCCTAACTTGGTGGCAAAGTTGAGGGTGGTATTGGTAACAGGTTGAAGAACTATTCTCTTCTTCCTCAAACAAAGATATGGGCAACTTCTTCCATGTTTATTGGTGATGGTGTATTTTCTGAAATTGAGTTTGGAGTGAAAAGGTTGTCTACTAAGTATTCTTGTTGGTGTAAATCCCATTTTCTGGATATTGAAGATTGTTTATGCATTAAAATCATTGATGAGTTTTTTGGGTGAATGCATAATTCTGATTGAGGAAGAGGAAGCATTTTGCACTAGGGTTTATGTTAGTAAGTCTTGCTACTTGCATTGAGATGGTGAAACCCTTAGTACATGAATTGGGCTTACTCCATTGAGATTGATTTGAGCAAGTTATTCTTTGCATTGGTGATTTATGTTGGTGGCTATTTTTTTCAAATACCTTTGGAGGGAAAAGGATGTCTACTAGTTTCCTTTTCATGTAGTGATTGGTTGAATGCTTCAAGGTTAATGTTGAGTTGAATGATGTTGGTTAAACCTTGTCTATAAGCATTGTTTTTAAAGCCCTAATTGGTTGAGCAAAGATATTGGTTGTGGAAAGAACATGAGTATCATTGTTATATGAGATATTGCATGGTTAGCAATTGTTGGGTTGTGTTTCATGTTCTTGAGAAAAGCATACTACATCTATCTTATTCTTTTGAGATTGAGATTGAGTTGAGATTGAGATTGGGAGTTAAGTATAGAACATATTGAGTCTCTAACAATTCTCTTTATGTTTCTATGAGATTTGAGATTGATATTGGGAGTTAAGTATAGAACATATTGAGTCTCTAACAATTCTCTTTATGCTTCTATGAGGTTGATGAATCACATTGGGTCTCTAACAATTCTCTTTGTGGGCTCATGCTAAGAAAGTTTTTCTTGATGAACTTGTGAGCTGATTTGGACAGAGTTCTAGTGAGGACTTGTGAGCTGATTTGGACAGGTTCTAGTGAAGACTTGTGAGCTGATTTGGACAGGTTCTAGTGAAGACTTGTGAGTTGAATTGGACAGGTTCTGGTGAGGACTTGTGAGCTGATTTGGACAGGTTCTAGTGAGGACTTGTGAGATGAATTGGATAGGTTCTAGTGAGGACTTGTGAGCTGATTTGGACAAGTTCTAGGGAAGACTTGTGAGCTGATTTAGACAGGTCCTAGCAGAGGACTTGAGGACAAAGTTGAAGTGGTTATTTGAGAAGAACCTGAGGACAATTTTGACAAGTCTTTGAGAAGGCTTGTGTGCAGCAGAGATTGATTTATTCAAGCTTTATGAGTTGAGCTTGGGACAGATCTGACAGAGTGAGGAAGACTTGTGCTAGATTGACTGACTGTGTTTAGTACAGGTTGATGAGTTGTTGTGGAGGTGATCAATGAGGACAGAGGTCTCTTGAGGCTAAGCATTGAGGATAGGAGGTCTTCTATGGAAAGGAGTTCCACATGCTAGCGGAATAAGAGGCAAGTGATCTTCTGAAGTATCATTTCTAGAGCTAAGGGGAAGGATTCTCCTTTGGGTAGGAGGCTCATAAATTCATGAGGAGGGGAAGGATTCTCCTTTGGGCAGGAGGCTCATAAATTTGAGATGGGGGGAAGGATTCTCCTTTGGGCATAGGCTCATAAATACTTGAGTAGGGGAAGGTTTCTCCTTTGGGCTGAGGCTCATAAACATTGTAATTGGGAAGAATTCCCAAAGAACTTTGAGAAAGATTTTTAGAGAAATTTTTTGTGGAGGTATCCCATGTTGGGTGAACCACGTTAAAATTGGTGTCTCATTGTGTGTTGCTTTATGCATTGCTTTGATATTGCTATTGGTTAATTGCTTTGCGAAGTTGAAGTTAAATAGAGAAAGTAAAAAGAGGTCTTATACTGTTCACCCCCCCCTCTCAGTATAAGCTTGTGTTCTTCAGTGATGTCAAAATTACCTTTCACTTTACCCACAACAGAGCTCATTTGAATGTTTGTGAGAAGTTGTTTGAAACAAATCTCCCTTCTCTTGCAATTACAATAGTATCAAACATTCGAGGAGGCCTTAGCATAGGCCCAGGTCATTGAAGACATAAAGATACAGGAGGGTGATGTTCAAATCCAAAAAAAAGAAATGGCCAAACAAGAATATTATAGGTGGTAACATGCAATAAAATGTGACCCCAATCAATCAAGTTGTTTTGAGTATTCCCGAATCCTCAAAGCAGGTCACACCGCCTCTACTAGTGTAGCATAATTACCAAGCTCAACTTCCTCTAGCCCAAAATTATATGCAACAGAATAAGATACAAGGCCAACAACATCGGCCACAACGATAATATGCTAATTTTCCAGATACATTAGCATCACTCTTTGATCGATTGTGTGAGGCATGAAGAATCAATATTTCGGAGATCCATCCTTTGAAACCTAATAAGCGTAGATCAAAGGTGCACAAGGAAAATTTATATTGTGTGTACCATCGACAAAGGGGTCATGACATCCAGACATGCTATCCCTTTAGATATTTAGTGCAAGATATGATCAAGATGCAAGAGCTTCAGATATGAGTCTTTCATGACCCCTTACCTACACACGAAGCAAACATAATGCCTACCAATCAAGTTGAGCAACCTAACAAGGTGCATATCAATCAACCTCCCCAAGAGTTTGTGGGAATGATTAGTGTTGTAATAGAGAAACAGGAATGTCAAAATTGATCTATGCAACCTATGGCATCATCCAATGTTTCACCTTCGCTTGTCTCATCTCTGTGGGACATTGGTAGTGCACAAAATTACACATCACATCAAGGGAAATCAATTTCTACTACTCCTCCTAGTCAAGCCAATCATGGTACATCAAACACAATGCACATTGGGGGTCTTCAAGGTTTCACTCCTTCCCCACCATCCACATCACGATCAATGAAGCAAAGTGAGACTTCTAAAGGTATCACACCTTCCTCACTTTCATTGAATGGCACACACACTAGGGGTACCTAAGGTAGCGTACCTTCCCCTTTCAAAAACAATTAATAATTCAATAAAATTTCAAAAACATTCAAAATATCAAAAATTCAAAAACATTCAGAATATTTAAATTTCAAAAACAATTGAAAAATCATAAATTCAAATATCAAAACATCAAAAATATGGAAAACATCAAAATCCATAAAAATGCACAAAAAGCTCCAAAGGCATCATAAGCCCTTTGGTCAATTCATAAAAGGCCCCAAAGGCATCTGTAAGCCCTTTGGTCATCTCATAAAAGGCTCCAAAGTCATCTAAGCCCTTTGGTCACCCCATAAAAATGCTCCAAAGTCATATGTAAGCCATTTGGTCATCTCATAAAAGGCTCCAAAGGAATCTAAACCCCTTTGGTCATTCTCAATAAATCTAAAACTTAAAAAAAAATTAAAAAAAAAATTCAATTTACCCAACAAAGTATATATATATATATATATATATATATATATATGCTATTCCAACATTTATAAGAATGAATCCTATATGTTAATCCTTATAAATAAAAACTCTTCTCACCATGTAAATGCTTTTTAATCTAAAATTAGACCATTTATTTTCAACAATAATAATGATTAATAAATAATATACAGATATATTAAAAACATAAAAAAATATAACTTTAAAAATATCTGCTTCAATAAAATCAAAAAATATATATTGTATTTCCTTTTGCACATGCATTTCATTTAATTGCATTGCATTAGGCATCTTCATCCATTGCACTTGCATTAGGATAGGTTGTGTTTATAATCTTACAAACGACACCACGTTTGTGTTTCAATCAGGCATTTATGCATTATCATTATCATCCATTACCCTTTGTGATTAATTGTGTTTTTCAATACAACCCCTCATGTTGCTATGAAGAATATACTAGGATTTTTCGGTCATTCAACCATACCTAGAGGTCTTCTCAAGAGTTGATAGAAAGATTGCTTTGCTTTTATAGATAAGGTCTAGTTTGTATAACCCTTAGCATATCATAATTCTATCACTAAAAAATCCTAATAAGGACTAGGGGAAGATGAAAGCTACGAAGCAGGACTAGGTATCCTGAGGCAAAATATTTATTCTTGCTTATCCCCCTATGCGGACGGTTTGGGAAATTTTGGCAATTGGAAAAAGGACAGGTCTATTCCCTATCCAAAATCCCTTTCTTATGTTAAAATGAGCAATATCATAGAGTGATATCCTGGATAAATCCTCCAGATTGATACCCTAGATTGATATCGTAGATCGACATCCCATATTGATATCATAAGATCGATATCCCAGAAACAGTTCCCCAAAGCAAAATCCTCAAAGGAAGTTTCTTAATCAAATTAAAAAATGTAAATCTTAGAATGTCAAGTCAAATCAAAATCAAGTTTTCAAAGTAAAATCAAATCAGTATCAAATCCCTTGCTCAAAAAGAAAGAAAAAAAACAAATAAAAAAAAGAAATAAAAAACAAAGAAAAAAGAGAAAAAAGAAAAGAGAGTATATACAAAATAAACAGTGATTTTTGTCACTATATATGAGCAAGTATCCCAATAAATTGAAGAAAATAAGGGAGCAAACTTGAAAGCATTTGCAAGCATCAACTGGGGCATTATCAGTATCGATCCCCAAAAGCTCCAAAGAAGTCTAAATCTTTGGTATTTTCATTCAAGTCATAAATGCACATATTTGATCACCATAAGGAGTTTCATATTGGATATTAAAGCATATCTACAGGTCCAAAATTTCAAAATTTTTAAAATTAACAAAAAAATTAAATAAATCAAAATTCACAATGATTCAGCAGATCATCGAAAATAGTGATTCAACACAAGCATAATTGGAATTGCTATCATCTTGATTCCCTAAGAAGTCCATAGTAGCCGAACTTCTCCACATGATAAAGGTGTACAATTACTATTCATAGTTGAAATCATGGTTGAGTTAGGCCTTTCCAAGTAGTATCAAAGTGCTAAAGTCTTAAACTATTCAAGTCATTCATAGTAGTCAAGCGACTCGTTGCATTTCATTGTCATTACCCTCATCGACTCGTCACTTGAGGGGGTAGTAATTATATCAATAATCATAATCAAAGTCAACAGAATATCCCTTGATCGTATATCCCTCGATCTTGTCAAAAGTGCATTCATTCAAGAATCATTGCCAAAGATAATCATGCACCCTCCTTGCTTGGGGCAAATAAGCAAGAGATCAAGAGTAAATTCAAGCAACTGGGTAGCTTATCTCCTAATTGCCATCAAGGCTGGGATTAGACTTAAGCTTATCTCCTAATTGTCATCAAATCTAGGATTAGACTTAAGCTTGTCTCCTAATTGTTGTCAAGGCTAGGATTAGACTTAAGCTTATCTCCTAATTGTCGCTAAGGCTAGGATTTGACTTAAGATTATCTCCTAATTATCGCTAAGGCTAGGATTTTGACTTAAGCTTACCAGAATCAAAATTTTCAACTCATCAAAGGTAATGAGTCAAATATGTGTGCCCTTTTGTAGGACTTGGGCATCTAATGTTGATCAGACTAATGATCATCATCCAACCTACTCCATCCTTTTAGGAGGTCTATTTTTGTTTAGTGTTGTTCGATATCACAACACATCTCAAAAGTGGCATCTGTAGACACCTAAAATGTGTCATGTCAATGTGACTACTCATATGGTACATGCTAACAGACCATATGAATGATCTTGGATAGCTCCAAGGCAAAAGCAGTGGTTCTAACCACTCAATTTGGGCATTTTGGCCTATCTAGCCTTAGTCGCTGGTGTCACCCATGACTAGGATTCTTAGCCACTGGTGTCACCCATGGCTAGGGTTTTTAGCCACTTTTAAGACCCACGGCTAGCCCTGTAACAAACTCGGATGACCAGAGGTGAGTAAAATTAGTTACAACAACCATTTGCAATGATTTTCAAAGCAGTCCAGGCTTGGAATTGTCCAGAAGCTTCCTCCCAACTGCCAAATCTTGTTCTTGTCTTCTCCATGAAGCTAGAGCAAGGATTTTTGGAGTCTATTTAAGACCCCAATTTCAAAGAGCAAACCCAGGTTTTTCTTGGCTATCTTCTCTAATGAAGTGCTGCAAAATTGTTGATCTGAAGAATTGTTCAATTGCATCATAACGGAGCCCTGTCGGATTGGAGAGAAATTTCATATCCCCTTAAGGAGAACAAAGTGTTGTCCAATTGATCAATGACAACAGTGCATGCATCAATGGATATCTCAAGAGCTTGAGGAGCAAGATTGACAATTGACACACTTCCATTTCCAATTCCAGTGAATTCAACCACCAATTTGTTTTAGAACACCGAGGCAACCGTTGATCATCAATTCCTTAGAGGATTTGAGAGTTTTTGACCCTAGTTTCAAGATAAAGGACACTTTCACCTTAACCGTGGCTATCAACCATGGATAACAGTGCTAACTGCTTTAAGCACATGTGGCTAGGGTTTGATGCTCTCTTTCCTCCATTTTAGTAGTAGATTTACATTTCCAAGTATGCAAATAGCTTAATCTAGCACAGATTAATATTTTAGCAGACATTTGACCAATTAGTTTAGGAATTAGAGGTAGATTTGCTTCCATTTTCCTTGTATTTGTTGATTTAGCATAGTTTCATGCTTTTCAAGTTCTAATGGTTAATTAGGCTTCTTAATTGCTATATTTAATGCTTTATTTATATGCTTTATGACAATTTCACAATTTCTTGCATAGATTGATAGTTTTACATGCTTTCTTGATTTTATGCTATTATTTATGCAAGATTTCTCAAAAAGCCTCATCAAGAGAGGTATCCTTTGCTTTTAATATTTCTTGTTGTTTCTTGAATGCAGGATTAACAGGGTCATGCCATTCAACACAACAAGTACCTCTAATTGTGGAGAAGAAGGTCATCGACACCTTGAAGCAGTTCATGTCATCCTGAAAGGCATTTTGATTGCATCTACCCTTGAGAGGGGCTAGACACTATTGTAATTTATGTATCAAATGGGTATCCCTAGGAGTGAAAAATCTGTAATTTGACTCCATTGAAATTAATAAAGTATTCCTTGTATTATTTTTATTTCTTGTTGTTAATTTATGCATGCTTATTTGTGTATATTTTGTTAATTGCAATAGTTAGACTAGGTGTAAGCCTTTTTGGTGGTTACAACACTACATAGCGCAGCTGGAATTCATGGGAGGCACTGCGGTTGATAGGCTCGAGGTGCAAGGTTCGAATCTTGTCGGCTTCATTTTTACAAGGCAGAGTGTAAAGGTTTTTGGGCACTATGACGAACAAAATAAATAAGAGGAAGGCTTTGTCTTCCCCTTCACGTTGGAGCTAGTAGCCCACATGGTGGGCTAGCGCCTTGGTAAGGTGCTTGGTGAAGGAGTATTCATGCATTCGAAACCTACCGTGATGTTTTGAGTGCAAGGTATGCTCCATAATTTTTGCTAAGGTTATATGTGGTATGCGCTGTGGTGTTTGTGGAAGGTTTGAGATTTCAAAGGTGTTTGGTTATGATAAATAAATATTGGCTAAGGTCTTTGAAGGACATATAAGGTTTTTAAAATTAAATATTTTATTTTAATTTTTGAATGTTTGAGTTATAAATTTGGAGTAATAAGGTCTAATCGAGTTTGATTATTTTTGTGTTTAAGAAAATTTTATGAAAAGAGTTAGTGAGATATTTTTGTCATCTAACCATTGAAATTGGCAAAGAAGAAAATTGTGTTTAAAACAGGTTTTGAGGTCACTTCTACATCAAAAAAAGGTATGGGCACATCTTCCTAGTGAGTGATTGTTGAATGTTGTGAATGCTAAGTTGGAGTGAAAATGATTGTTTTGATAAGCATTGTTGTTGAACTAGTTAAGAAAAAACTTGAACTAGGATTTGTGCAAAGAACATGAGTATCATTGTTATGTGAAGTTGTGGAAGATCATGAGTATCATTTTTATGTGAGGATCATTTGATAAGCATTGTTGTTGAAGTGAATGGTTGAGTAAATAACTTGAACTAGGGTTTGAAAAGATCATGAGTATCATTTTTATGTGAGATTGGTTGATAAGCATTGTTGGAAACAATTGAGTGAGTGTTCATAAGTTTGGACTAGGGTTTGTGAGCAAGAATTATTTAATTGAGTGATTGGTTGAGTAGAGTTAATTGAACCTAGTCAAGTGGAAGTGTTGAAGTGATAGTTCTAGTTATGTGAAACAAATTGTTCTATATTCTGAATTGTTTTGAGAAAGAGATTGAGCATTGTTGTAAGTGTGAAACATATTGAGTCTCTAACAATTCTCTATATGTTTCTGTGGTAAAAAGAGATATTGAAAGTGATTGAGCATTGTGGTGAGTGTGAAACATATTGAGTCTCTAACAATTCTCTATATGTTTCTATGGTAAAAAGAGAGATTGAAAGTAATTGAGCATTGTGATGAGTGTGAAGCATATTGAGTCTCTAACAATTATCTATATGTTTCTGTGAGATTGGACAAGTTCTAGTGAGGACTTGTTGAGCAGAATTGAGGTAATTATATGAGAAGACTTGTGGATATATTGATGTGAGATTTTGTGGAAGATTACAATACAGATTTAAAATAAATATTGTTGAGCATATTGGAGAAGTTCTAGAAAGGACTTGTGGATATATTAGTGTGAGATTTTGTGGAAGCTTACAAGGAAGATTTGAGATAAGTCTTTGAGAAGGCTTGTGAGCAGAGTTGATAGATTTATTTGTTCAAACCTTGAGTTAAGGTTTGGGGCAGATCTAGCAGATTTGATTGAGTAAATCTTTGTGTTAAGGCTTGAGGACAGAGATTGAGGATATATTTGTGCTAGATAGAAGGACTATGTTTATTGTAGATTTGAGGACAAAGTTTGATGCAGATTTAAGGACAGTTTTGTGCCAGACAAGAGACAGAGATTGAGCATATTTATGCTAGACTGAAGGATTATGTTTAGTAGAGATTTGAGATAAAGCAAAGAGTAAGCTTTAGAGGTGACAGAGTATAGAGGATGACAATCTCTAGTCTCCAGTGGATAGAGATCCATTAGCCAAGGCAGTGATGACAGTTCTTCTGAGTGAGAACAGGAGTCTTTAATGGATAGATATCCATTATCCAGTGCATTGGAGGCAGGAATTCTTCTAGAAGATCACCAACCAGAGCTAAGGAGAAAGTAGTTCTCCTATGGATAGAGATCCACGAACTTGATTAGGGGATTGGTGTCTCCTTTGGAAAAAGGTCCATAAACATTGTAATAGGAAAAGGATTCCCAAGAGATTGATTGAGAAAATTTTAATGAAATATTTTCTTCGTGGAGTAGCCCACATTGGGTGAACTGCGTTAAATTGGTGTCTTTATTGTATGTGGTGATTTCTGCATTACTTTGATTACTGTTGTTGATATTGTTATCTATACATTGCATAATATTTATTGGAAAGAAAAGTAAAAAGTGATCTTATACTGTTCATCCCCCCTCTCAGTATAAGCTTGTGTTCTTCATAATGTTCTTTCACAAACCCTAGTCATGCACATAAAGGTTCAACCAATATTTCCAACAATGCTTATCAAACAAGGTTTTTATCTTCAACCTTTATTCCAGAAAACCTTGAAGCATTAATACAAAAACCAAAATCAACAATGCTTGCCAAACAATCCTTTTCACTCCAACTTAGCATTCACAACATCCAACAATCACTCACAAGGAAGATGTGCCCATACCTTTTTGTTTGATGAAGAAGTGCCCTTAAAAACCTGTCTCAATTATAACCACTTTCCTTTCCAAGCATAAAGGTTAGATGACAAAAATATCACTCTAACACTCTTCAAAAATATTTCTTCAATACAAAAATAACACTCAAATACACCTTATAATATCTAACTTAAAAATAATATTCAACAACCTTCAATCTCAAAAATAATAAATTTCTTTACTACCTTATAACTCCTTAATCACTCAAAAAATCAACTCAAAAATTAAAGTTTTGCATTCCCCTTTTAACTCCCCTAAACAACTTATAATCCAAATTAATTGTGCAAAATCCTTAATTAAAATAAACCTATGGAAACAAAAAATATATTTTTCCCTTTTATTTTTTGCAAGCCAAGTCAACCCAAATAATCCGCATACCTCTATTATGATGCCCAAAATTTCATGGCGAGATTCGAGCCACCAATGGCTCTTCCCTAAGCGCTTTCGTAGTGCTCATGCCCACCAACTGGGTTGTGTGGCTCCACAAGAGCCAAAAGGCACAAATGTGCCTTTGAATTCCTTCTCCTCGAATGATGTAAAAATGTAGCACGATATTCCCTTTGGCAAAATGGAGTGTGCAAGATTTTAACCCGCACCTGGAGTTCTAGAACACATCTAACACAGTCCTTAGATGCCAACTCAGCTACAAGGGACTTCAAGTAGATTTTAGAGGCCACGAATTCTTGTCCTTTTCTATGCTCAAACACACATGCAAAAATGCAAGCCTTTCTCTCTTTTGCACAAGCCAATAATCAATCGCATGGATAATTTTCAAATGTCAAACTTTGGTATTATTTATATGTAAACCATAGCATATTCCAATGTCGACGAGTATTCAAATTTTAATTTGAATTCGAATATTAAAATTAATTTTAAATATTAAATAAATATTTAAATTAAACCTTAGCACCCATCATTATTTAAATTAAAATTTTAATCAAAGATTAAAATATTTTAATTTAAATTAAATCTGGTTGTGGGTCTTTTTCACCTTGGTCCTTTATCTTCTTCAGCTCGATTTTTTATCTGAAATAATAATAATAAAATATTTTTATTTAATTTTAACTTGCTTCTCCTTCCTTGGATCTTCATTCTTTGAGCCCTCCTGGGTATATAATATTTAAAAATAAATATTATAACCTATTGTTTTTTAAGACTTTATTGATTTTGGAAGAAACACTTAATATCCTCAAAGATGACGAAATAGCACACAAATGCTTTTGACATCAATGACAACAAACACTCCTCAAAATGTCCAACATTTCTTTAACGCATTTTTTTTCAAAAATGCGCTAAAGAGGAGGTAAAATGTAACACCCTAAAATTGACTCACATTAATCTACATAAAGTCAAAACTTACAAAAATTGATTCCTAGTTGGTTACCTCGATTTTTGTATCCTCCTGGCGAGATCGGGTCTAAAATTGACAAGATCGTACGTATGATATCTGATAGCCATTTCAGGTACAAGATCGTAAGTAAGATATCATTCAAAAACTAAAAAATATTTCAACCTCCACCAATAACCAGAGAGCAAGTAGTTTTGACCAATAAGATGCTTGAAAGGAATCCAACTATGTTGACAAATGAAGAGGTTGGCCCATCAGACATAACGTATTGGTGTTCCACTTGTAATGATCCACATGGCAAAGAGACTTGCATGGTTCATCTGAACTATGTGCAGACGTTGGTAGACAACTCTTCTGGAAGTATGATCAATATTATTAGAGAAGTTGATCATAATTTTATGATCCCTTTTGTAGAACAAGTTTCAGTTCTCATGAGAGCTAGAAAAAATCCGATCACAATAGATCCAATTGAAATGGAGCCATTGAAGGTACCCACTTATTTGAAGGTGTAGAATGAGAGAAAAAATCACAAGCGAAGGTGCCTATTCCAAAACCCAAGCTAGATGCACCTATCTTGTTAAAGCATATCTTGCCTCCACAAGCGAAAGAAAGATTGCAATAAAAGGCTTCAACCTCACAATCTCAAGTTGAAACAAAAGAAAAAGCTAGATAATGGCTCAAATACTCATCCTTGACCAAGTGACAGAGGGTAGAGGCCACACAACAATATCAAAGCAATTATGAGGCTACCAATGAAGGAAGAGAATCCATCACATCTACATATAACATTGTTGAATAATTGAAGAAGATTCCCTCCAAAGTAAGTCTCTATGATGATTTGCAATTGCCTAGATAAGTTGATTTGTTGCAAGAATATTTGAAGTTTGTTAAAGATATAAAGAAAAATTTTGCTTATACTGTGTTAGCCCAGATGCTTACAACTTTGGCTACTAGAAAAAATAGACCACCGCCATTTTATTTGTCTCTTAGGATGGAGGGTTGGATTGTGCATAACTGCATGATTGACTTTAGTGCTGCAAAAACTATCATATCGAAGGTGGTGTGTGAAGTTATGGGTATGGAATATACAAGAATCAGTCCAGGTGTCTTGTAGTTGGACAGTTTCCCTATAAAAATAGTGGGTATCATCAAACATATCCCCATTTTCCTGCATAAGATGCCTCAGATCACTATGATCCAAGAGGTGGTTGTAGTTGATCTAGAGCCATATTTCAGTATGTGTCTCTCAAGAGATTTTAAGGTCAAATTGGGAGGTTATATCTCTTTGGATTACTCTCACCTAGAATTTCCTTTAGAAGTTCCTTTAAAAGGAAAAATAAATTGAATCTACAATGAGAAGCCTTCCATGTTTCATGTAGAGAGGATCAAAGAAGAAGAAAAATCCATGAATTTTGTCAACATGATGACTGAAGAACTAGGAGAATTGGATTTAATGAAATAATATGAGCTTTGTACAAAATATGAATTTTCAATGAATGATTTTAATGCAATGATTGAAACTAATTGGAATCCAGAAGAACTTGAACAAATCAATGAGCTATACCATGAATTTCTAGATATTGTTGCCTAGAGCTACCACAATTTAAAAGGTTACAACAAGAATGTGATCCAACATACTATTGAAATGTAAGAAGAAGTGAAACCCTTCAGGCATAAATCAATCCCAAAATTGAAGTTTTTATGAAAATTGAACTATTGAAAATGCTAGAAGCTAAAATTCTTTACCTAATAAAGCATTCTAACTGGGTAGCTAATTTGGTCCCTGTAAGAAAAAAAATGAATATATTCACTTGTGTGTTGATTTTGAAATTTAAATCAGGCTTCTCTGAAGGATCATTTTTATTTGCCACAGATTGATCAGATTCTTCACATAGTTGCAGGAGATCAAATATTTTCTCTGTTATATGGATCTCTAGCTACAATCAGATATGGGTCAAGGATGAAGACCAATACAAAATGACATTCACCATAAAATGGGGTATATTTTCTTATCAGCGAATGCCTTTTGGTCTCTCGAATGTTGGAGCAACATTTCAGAGAGCGATGGATGTGGCTTTCAATGAGTTATTAAACCGAGTCATTATTATTTATTTGGATGATATGATTGTCTTCTCTCATAACAAGGAGGAGCGCATCTTGCATTTAAGACAAGTTTTTGAAAAATACCGAGAGTTAGGATATCCATTAACCCGAATAAGTCTATATTTGTAGTGGAGGGAAAGCTCCTAGGCCATTTAATCTCAAAATAAGTTTTATTTTTTGATTCGGGTAGAGCTGAAGCTCTTTTGAAGCTTCCACTACCAACCAACAAGAAGGGTTTACAGTCATTTTTTGGTTAAATTAACTTCGTTCGAAAGTTCATTGTAGATCTTTCCTAGGTTGTGAAACCAATGACTAAACTCTTGAAGAAAATTTTTGATTTCAAATGGATTAAGTAAAGGAAGCAAGCATTTAGGGAAATCAAGGAAAAAATTGCTCAAGCCCTTGTTCTAATAAACCCCAACTATTCGAAGGATTTTATCCTTTATGTTGTTTGTGAACAAGAGAGTTATGTAGTTGTGCTAACATAGAAGGGAGAAAATGGTGATGAGCATCCAATCGCATTTCTAATCCAAGTCATCCAACCACATGAGGAAAATTTCAATTTCATAGAGAAGCAAGTGTATGCATTAATGAAGTCCCTGAAGAATTGTCAACATTTTGTTTTGCAAAGTAAAAGAATTGTTTATATTGTTCATTCGGATGTCTAAAGTTTCATTATCCAGGGTGAGCTTGGAGATAAGAGAGCTAGTTGGGTTTCTAAAATCCAAGAATATGATATCAAAATTTGGCCAACCAAGCTAGTTCATGGTCGAGCACTATGTCAAGAGCGTTGCTCTTGAATCAATGGTTTACCGGTATGAAGATCCAATAAGTGAAAGTAATATTGCTAATTATTCATCAGTTGATAGGGATTGGATAGAGGACCTTGTTGAATACTTAAATTCAGGAAGGTGTGCTTCACATCTCAATGCTTCACAAAGAAGAAGATTTAGACTACAGGTCCTTAGGTATGTTATGTTACCAAGTGGATTGTTCCATATGAAAATTGGTGGAGTGCTTCTCAGATATGTCAGAGAATCAGTAAAGTAGGAAATATTGGAAGAGTTTCATTTTGGATTATTAGGAGGCCATTATGTAGGAAGATCCATGGCATTAAAATTATCAAAGTAGGTTATTTTTGGCCCACCCTTTTTCAGATGCATTTAAGGTCAGTCAAATTTGTGATAAATACCAAAGGTATGTCGGTAGGAGCAAAATTGCACTTTTGCCTCTTCACTTGATCTAAGTAGAAGTGTCATTTCAAAAATAGGGTGTAGATTTTATATTTATCCTAATTCATCTGTCGAACATAAATATATTTTGACTGCAACTGATTATTTCACTCGATGGGCCGAAGTAGTCCCAAATAAGAAGACAAACCAGGAGGTGGTCATCACTTTCCTTGAAGGATTGATTACTCACTTTGGTATACCAAATGTAATTATAACAGACAACGGAGCTCCATTTATTGATGCCAAAATTAGTGATTTTGGAAGTAAGTATGGTATTTATTTGAAAAATTCATCAAATTACTATCCACAGGGAAATGGTTTGGCTGAATCTATGAACAAGAATCTGCTTAGGATTTTGAAGACTCTTGGTGACAACAAGCGAAGTTGGCATTTGCTATTGAACCAAGCTTTATGGGCTGATCGCATATCAATTAAAAAGTCTATCAAGACGTCCCCCTACTCCTTGGTGTATGGTAAGGAAGAAGTCTTGCCCATTCACATTGAGTTGTTGGTTCTTCAATATTTGCAATTGCTCAATGATGAAGATGACGCATTTAGTCCCATGAGCGCAAGGTTGGCTCAACTATTACGGTTGGAAGAAGAAATGGAGAAAGCATATAATGCTTTCATGGAGCATGCTCAGATGAAAAAAAATGGTTTAGCAAGAAGACTTCAGAGAAGGCATTTAAGGTTGGTGATCTTGTGTTAAAATGGAATGAGAACAAGGCAAATCCAGGCAAACATCACAATTTTGAGGTAATTTAGGAGGGCCCATTTTAGATTTATAGTGTGAATCAATTCAATTCATATTATTTGCACGATATGGACGGTCGTGTGTTGCCAATTATAGTGAATGGTCTTCATTTGAAGGTCTACTACCTGTAAACAAATTTGGGATCAAGAATGTAAATATGTACATAGTGTGCTCATGTTGTTTGAAAATGGCCAAGTGTCTTTGCCTTAAAAAAAAGAAGGTATTTTTGCTGGGAAGATTTAATTTTGCCTTGAAAGGGTGTTTTCACTTGAAAAATGCATTTTTGTTGGAAAAAATCATTTTTTCCAGCGAAAATGATTTTCAAAGCTTTGTTTTTTCGCTTGCATGCTTCAAAAACTATCAATTAAAAGAGCTACTTCTCCAAGTAATAAAATTTTAGATGCGATAAATGGCAGAACTCTTAGTTGCATTATAAAGCAGGTTATTTTTTGTAACTCTTTCAATGATATAACTGCCAGTCACACCTTGCTTTTTTGACAATAAAGTTTTTGGGGCAAATAAAAGAGAAGTTAAATTTATTTAAAAATGCCAAGCGAATAAATTCACCAGTGAAAGCATAAGAAATTTTTTTTGGTGCTTCAGTTCAGCGAAGGTGCTTTTCAGTGAAACTATCAGTTGCATGCTTTTTTCCCCCCAACCCACTCGAGAAAACACATTTTTTTGGCACATTAAAAGCAAATTTATCTTTTGCCTTGCTCTTCAAGCAAAAATACCGATATGAAGTACTTTTGACAGCAAATTACGTTTGCATGATCTATTTTTTTGGTGACATGACTCCTAGTTGGATTAAAAAAATACATATTTTCAAAATGGGAAAATATTCCAAATGCATTTTTGCCTAGTTGAGGTTTTAAGGAAAAGTAAAAAATGAGTTAACCTGAAAATGTATTTTCATTTGCATGATTTACTTTCAGCAATGAAACTCCAGTTATGTGCACAAGTGGAAGGTAATTTCGCCAACAAAATTATCCAAATGTGCTTTTGGTACCTAAAATCAGTGAAAAAGGTAATTTCACCCAAAAAGAAAGTCAATCACATGCCAAGGTAAGAAATACGACGATCACGTTCCCAAGGACAACCATTAACAATTGGATTGCATGCCTCAAAATTGAAAAAGCGGTTGGGCACAACATTCAAAGAAGATTTGCAGCCCAAGTTGTTATGAACTGTTAAAAATTTATGAAAAAGCATGCTGAGCGAGGGAACCAAGGAGCACGTTCACCTGAATTTGATATGTGAACCAAATGCATTAAATCGGGTTGTTGAGGACAAGCATTATAAAAGGGGCGAACCCATGAATATTGTAAACAAAGAAAAACATCAGAGTATTCTCTCAGGGGTGTTGCAGAAATATCACTTAGCTTTATCGAATTGTTGCTAAATTTTAAAACCGTCAAAATATTGAAGTAAAGTTGTTGAAGGACGAAAATAGGAAAAAAAGTCACAGAATAAAGGAAGACGTAGAAAAAAGTTAAGGCAGGCAAAAAATCTAAGAAAGCCAAGAGAAATGAAGGTGAGGAATTCAAACCATATTATGATGCATTGGAGAAAATTGGTTATTGCACCATTTCAAGCAAGGGTGTGGAGGAATTGCGTCAAGATGTGGAATTTGTTGTAGTACAAGGATTAACACCTAGAATCCCATGAACTATAGCATACCATGTGCACATTTTTTGGTTCTTGTGTACACCGATTCATGTCTGCCCATAATTTATTTTAGCAATTTCAAAATTGCATCACCTTGCTACGAAAGTTGTTCAAAATTTAAACTAATATAGGTTGTTCAAAATTTTAGCCAATGCAGTCAGAGAAGCGTTCGCTTGCAGGGCCAGGCCTCCTTGACATAATGTTCATAAATCTTAATCTCAGGGAGCAGGATGAGAGATACTAGTCAACTGTGTTGTTGCACCAGTTTATGGAGAGTCAATTGGTAAATACTCCATAGTTTGAAGATCTATTAGCTTTGCCAAAGCCTTTGACAGATTTTTAAGAATCTAGGTCTGTTTTCCATATTGTCCTGGGTTATTGGTCTCTCTATCGACTTTGTGGTGCATAAATGGTAAGCGGTGATTGAACACTATATTTTATAGTTAGACTTTTATGCCCCTATGGCTATGAAGGTGAGCACTAGTCCAATTGTATTTGATTGGGTTTATTATGTGGCTCGAAGAATGCACACATAGTTGGAGAAGGTGCAATGTGTAGAAGAGGTGGTGTTCAAACACTGTTTGCTCTTGGTATGGTATTTATTTTTTCACATGCACCAATTATTTCCATTTATAGTTGTGGAATAGATCAATGAGGTAGACAAAAACTACTCATTTATTTATGGACTCAAAGTTTGTCGAGAACGGAATCCTAATATAATTTTAATTGCATATTCTTGGGCCCCGCCCTCGAGCTTATTTTTGATGCATGTGAGAGAGTTCTGAGGGTGATGAAGGAAGAGATCATTGTGAAGGAAAAAGGTGATATCTTCCTATTGATGCATGGTATCATGGTACAAATTTTTGGCTTTACTGGTAAGTCGTTCCTCCTATACTTCACTACAAAATGTGTTTTGGCATTGGAGGTCTTTTGGTAGAGCAACTTCACTCATGACTTAAATGGATTAGGTATTGAAAAGTGTGCTACGTGCACCATGCCTTCTCATTTCTATGACATTTAAGTGAATCAAGTGGCACAAAATGAGCTAATCGCTAAAACCCTCTATGACCTTGGTTTGGTCGAATTGCCATAGCGATGGAAATATGACCCTTTGGGCCATTTCACAAAGTTTATTAAAGCGAATAGTTTGCATTGCTACCCCAGGAAAGATATCATATAATAAAAGAATATCCAAAAGGGCACGATCTTGAGTGGCACATTGAGAAGATGATGTTGCTCCCTCCTTGGCATAACTTTTACAAGGTGGAAGTTGAATATAATCCCAAAGTCCACAAGCACTAGATTCCTTCTCTAAACCTATTTAGAAAATTAGGAGTTAGTTTCCTGATTGGTCTAAGGAGAAAATCACCAACTAGTAGATTATAAGGACCCACTGAGGAAATACTGGGTTAGCTTATGACTTGGTGATGGATGAGACATTTTCAATTATATATGATGAGCATTGTGACAAGTACCAGCTAATTGCTTTTACTGAAGTTGCACCTCAAAGCTTTCAAGGATATGACAACAAAGATATCATGGATTGTAAAGAGCAACTGGTAGTTGAATAAGTACCACTTGTAAAAGAAGAAAAATAACCATCGTTGAAAGAGAAATTTTAGCATAAGAAAAAGAGTGCGGGTGAGGCACTTCCTTTATTATGTTGATTAACACCATATTATGATGCGTTGGAGAAAATTGGTGATTACACCATTTCAAACAAGGGTGTGGAAGAATTACGTCAAGATGTGGAATTTGTTGTAGCACAAGGATTAACATCTGAAATCCCATGAACTATAGCATACCATGCGCACATTTTTTGGTTCCTGTGTACACCGATTCATGCTTGCCCATTATATATTTTAGCAATTTCAAAATTTTATCACCCTACTACGAAAGTTGTTCAAAATGTAAACGAAGATAGGTTGTTCAAAATTTTAGCCAATGCAGTCAGAGAAGCCTTCGCTTGCAAGGCCATGCCTCCTTGACATAATGTTCTTAAAGCTTAATCTCAGGGAGCAGGAGGAGAGATACTAGTCAACTATGTTGTTACACCAGTTTATGGAGAGTCAATTGGTAAATACTCCATGGTTTGGAGATCTATTGGCTTTGCCAAAGCCTTCGATAGATTTCAAGAATCCACGTCTGTTTTCCATATTGGCCTATATTATTGGTCTCTCTATCAACTTTGTGGTGCATAAATGGTAAGCGGTGATTGAAAACTATATTTTACAGGTAGATTTTTATGCCCTTATGGCTATGAAGGTGAGCACTAGTCCAATTATCTTTGATTGGGCTGATTATGTGGCTCGAAGAATGCACACACATTTGGAGAAGGTAAAGTGGAGAGGAGGTGGTGTTCAGACACTGTTTGTTCTTCGTATAGTATTTATTTTTCATATGCACCAATGTTTTCCATTTATAGTTGTGGAATATATCGATGAGATAGACAAAAAACTACCCGTTTATTTATGGACTCAGAGTTTGTTGAGAAGGTAATCCTACTATAATTTCAATTGCATATTCCTAGGCCCCGCCCTCGAGCTTATTTTTGACACATGTGAGAGAGTTCTGAGGGCGATGAAGGAAGATATCATTAAGAAGGAGAAAGGTGATATCTTACTATTGATGCAAGGTATCATGGTACAAATTTTTGTCTTTACTGGTAAGTCATTCCTCCTTCTATACTTCACTACAAAACATATTTTGGCATTGGAGGTATTTTGGCAAAGCGACTTCACTAATGACACATATGAATTAGGTAGGGGAAAGTGTGCTACATGCACCATGCCTTCTCACTTTGATGACATTTAAGTGAATCAAGTGGGACAAAATGAGCTAATCGCTAAAACCCTCTACGACCTTGGTTTGGTCGAATTGCCTTAGCGATGGAAATATGACCCTTTGGGTCATTTCACAAAGTTTATTAAAGTGAATAGTTTTTATTGCTACCCCAGGAAAGATATCATACAACAAAGAAATATTCAAAAGGGCACGATCTTGAGTGGCACATTGAGAAGATGATGTTGCTCCCTCCTTGGCATAACTTCTACAAGGTGGAAGTTGAATATAATCCCAAAGTCCACAAGCACCAGATTCCTTCTCTAAACCTGTTTAGTAAAATTAAGAGTTATTTTCCTGATTGGTCTAAGGAGAAAATCACCAACTAGTGGATTATGAGGGCCCACTGAGGAAAAACTGGGTTAGATTACGACCTGGTGATAGATGAGACATTTTCAAGTACATATGATGAGCATTGTGACAAGTACCAACTGATTGCTTTCACTAAAGTTGTACCTCAAAGCTTTCAAGGATCTGACAACGAAGAGATCATGGATTGTAAAGAGCAATCGGTAGCTAAAGAAGTACCACTTTTAAAAGAAGAAAAATAGCCATCATCGAAAGAGCAACTTCAGCATAAGAAAAGGAGTGTGGGTGAGGCACTTCCTTTCTTATGCTGATTAACACCATATTATGATGCATTGGAGAAAATTGGTGATTGCACCATTTCAAGCAAGGGTATTGACAAATTGTGCCAAAATGTGGAATTTAATATAGCATAAGGATTAACACCTAAAATCCCATGAACTATAGCATATCATGCGCACATTTTTTGGTTCTTGTGTACACCGATTCATGTCTGCCCATAATTTATTTTAACAATTTCAAAATTTTATCACCCTGCTATGAAAATTGTTCAAAATGTAAACTAATATAGGTTGTTCAAAATTTTAGCCAATGCAGTCAGAGAAGCGTTCGCTTGTAGGGCTAGGCCTCCTTGACATAATGTTCATAAAGCTTAATATCAGAGAGTAGGAGGAGAGATACTAGTCAATTGTGTTGTTGCACCAGTTTATGGAGAGTCAATTGGTAAATACTCCATAATTTGGAGATCTATTGGCTTTGCCAAAGCCTTTGATAGATTTCAAGAATCCACGTCTGTTTTCCATGTTGGCCTAGGTTATTGGTCTCTCTATCGACTTTGCAATGCACAAATGGTAAGCGATGATTGAACACTATATTTTACAGGTAGAGTTTTATGCCCCTATGGCTATGAAGGTGAGCACTAGTCCAATTGTCTTTGATTGGGCTGATTATGTGGCTTGAAGAATGCACAAATAGTTGGAGAAGGTGCAATGTGGAGAAGAGGTGGTGTTCAGACACTGTTTTCTCTTGGTATGGTATTTATTTTTTCACATGCACCAATGTTTTCCATTTATATTCATGGAATAGAATGATGAGGTAGAAAAAATACTACCCATTTATTTATGGACTCAGTTTTTTGAGAAGGGAATCCTATTATAATTTCAATTGCCTATGCTTGGGCCTCGCCCTCGAGCTTATTTTTTATGCATGTGAGAGAGTTCTGAGGGTGATGAAGGAAGAGATCATTGTGAAGGAGAAAGGTGATATCTTCCTATTGACGCAAGGTATCATGGTAAAAAATTTTGGCTTTACTGGTAAGTTGTTCCTCCTTCCATACTTCACTACAAAACGTATTTTGGTATTGGAGGTCTTTTGGCAGAGCGACTTCACTAATGACACATATATATTAGGTAGGGGAAAGTGTGCTACATGCACCATGCCTTCTCACTTCGATGACATTTAAGTGAATCAAGTGGCACAAAATGAGCTAATCGCTAAAACCCTCTACGACCTTAGTTTGGTCGAATTGCCCTAGCAGTGGAAATATGACCCTTTGGGCCATGTCACAAAGTTTATTAAAGTGAATAGTTTTCATTGCTATCCTAGGAAATATATCATACAACAAAGTAATAATCCAAAAGGGCACGATCTTGAGTGGCACATTGAGAAGATGATGTTGCTCCCTCCTTGGCATAACTTTTACAAGGTGGAAGTTGAATATAATCCCAAAGTCCAAAAGCACCAAATTCCTCCACTAAACCTGTTTAGCAAAATTAAGAGTTAGTTTCCTGATTGGTCTAAGGAGAAAATCACCAACTAGTGGATTATGAGGGCCCACTGAGGAAATACTGGGTTAGCTTACGACCTAGTGATGGATGATACATTTTCAAGTATATATGATGAGCATTGTGACAAGTACCAGTCGATTGCTTTCACTGAAGTTGTACCTCAAAGCTTTCAAGGATCTGACAACAAAGAGATCATGGACTGTAAAGAGCACCAGTAGCTGAAGAAGTACCACTTGTAAAAGAAGAAAAATAGCCATCATTGAAAGAGCAACTTCAGCATAAGAAAAGGAGTGTGGGTGAGACACTTTCTTATGCTGATTAACACCATATTATGATGCGAATAAAATTGGTGATTGCACCATTTCAAAAAAGGGTGTGAGGGAATTGCGCCAAGATGTGGAATTTGTTGTAGCACAAGTATTAACACCTGAAATCCCATGAACTATAGCATACCATGCACACATTTTTTGGTTCTTGTGTACACCGATTCATGCCTGCCCATAATTTATTTTAGCAATTTCAAAATTTTATCACCCTACTATGAAATTTGTTCAAAATGTAAACAAAGATAGGTTGTTCAAAATTTTATCCAATGTAGTTAGAGAAGCGTTCGCTTGCAGGGCCAGGCCTCCTTGACATAATGTTCATAAAGCTTAATCTCAAGGAGCAGGAGGAGAGATACTAGTCAACTATGTTGTTGCACCAGTTTATGGAGAGTCAATTGGTAAATACTCCATAGTTTAGAGATCTATTGGCTTTGCCAAAGCCTTTGACAGATTTCAAGAATCCAGGTCTATTTTCCATATTGTCCTGGGTTATTGGTCTCTCTATCGACTTCATGGTGCACAAATGGTAAGCGGTGATTGAACACTATATTTTATAGGTCAAGTTTTATGGGTCAATGAAGGTGAGCACTAGTCCAATTGTCTTTTATTGGGCATATTATGTGGCTCGAAGAATGCACACACAGTTGGAGAAGGTGCAAAGTGGAGAAGAGGTGGTTTTCAGACACTGTTTGTTCTTGGTATGGTATTTATTTTTTCACATGCACCAATGTTTTCCATTTATAGTCATGGAACATATTTTTGAGGTAGACAAAAAACTACCCATTTATTTATGGACTCAAATTTTGTCGAGAAGGGAATCCTATTATAATTTCAATTGCATATTCTTGGGCCCCGCCCTTGAGCTTATTTTTGACACATATGAGAGATTTCTAAGAGTGATGAAGGAAGAGATCATTGTGAAGGAGAAAGGTGATATCTTCCTATTGACGCAAGGAATCATGGTACAAATTTTTGGCTTTACTGGTAAGTCGTTCCTCCTTTCATACTTCACTACAAAACGTATTTTGGCATTAGAGGTCTTCTGGCAGAGTGACTTCACTAATGACACATATGGATTAGGTAGGAGAAAGTGTGCTATGTGCACCATGCCTTCTCACTTCGATGACATTTAAGTGAATCAAGTGGTACAAAATGATCTAATCACTAAAACCCTCTACGACCTTGGTTTGGTCAAATTGCTCTAGCGATGGAAATATGACCCTTTGGGCCATTTCACAAAGTTTATTAAAGTGAATAGTTTTCATTGCTACATATCATACAACAAAGGAATAATCCAAAAGGGCACGATCTTGAGTGACACATTGAGAAGATGATGTTGCTCCCTCCTTGGCATAACTTTTACAAGGTGGAAGTTGAATATAATCCCAAATTCCACAAGCACGATATTCCTCCTCTAAACCTGTTTAGCAAAATTAAGAGTTAGTTTCCTGATTGGTCTAAGGATAAAATCACCAACTCATGAATTATGAGGGCCCAATGAGGAAATACCAGGTTAGCTTACGACCTGATAATGGATGAGATATTTTCAAGTATATATGATGAGCATTGTGACAAGTACCAGTTGATTGCTTTCACTGAAGTTGTACCTCAAATATTTCAAGGATCTAACAATGAAGAGATCATGGATTGTAAAGAGCAATCGGTAGCTAAAGAAGTACCACTTTTAAAAAAAGTAAAATAGCCATCATTGAAAGAGAAAATTCAGCATAAGAAAAGGAGTGCGGGTGAGGCACTTCCTTTAAGAAGTTGAGAACTAGTATAGTCTCTTTTTCTAGCACAAACCCTCCTCCTAAATTTTTAGTCACATAGGCTGGTATTTTAGAGATTGTTCTTTTGGTCCAGGGAGGGTAGCTTGGCCAGAAGATTGATATCATTAAAATTGAGGAGGATATAAAAGAATATCGAGCTTAGAAATAAGTAATATCATAGCTGCCTTCATCATTGACTCAAATGGTGTCAGAGCTCGTAGGTATGTTTTCTATATATTCTTCCCTTGATCATGAGCATTTTATGATCGTTGCATCCCATTCAGTAGTTTTCACTTCTATTTCACCCTCATTTGCCATACCTTCCTCTTTTGTTTCACTCACTGTTTCTCAATCATCGGTCACCAATGTTCCTTCTTCTTTTCCCTTTCCTTCTATTTTCCTTTATTTTAGTTCTTTTGCATCCACCCCTAATCCATTTTTGTGTCCATTTTCACTCCCTTCATATTCTATTTTGATTAGTTATCCTGTAGTTATAAGTACACCAACCTCTTTCTCAAGTAAGTGTAACTATAGTCAAACCCTATGTTTCCACTTCATCAACTACTCTCATTTTTGTTTCCCTTTTTGAGCTAGAACCTAAGTAGGTTATTTCCCCTTTTCCATGTTTCTTGAGTTGCAGACGCTACTAGAGTTAGAAATTGAAGTTGTGCCAGAGCACCCGATTGCAGAAAAGATCAATTGAGCCCAATAAAGTTCATCATGGTGGCTAAAAATATGTAAGCAAAAGGAGGCTCAAACTCCAGTGAAAACATTGAAGAAGGTCTCTTTTGATCCTAAAGCTATGGAGTCCCACACTATGAAAACGATTCCCCAGGTCCAAAATCCCCAAGGAGAGATGGCTCCAAGAGACTATGCTTATGAAGTCATTACAAAGGACATTACACAGATTAACACTATAGAAAATATGAGGAAAATTTAGGTGGAGATGAGCTCAATCTACTTGCACAACGAGCATTTCAAGAACTTTTTTGAAGCTGAAATGAAGATCGTCGAGTTGGAAGTTTCTCTGGCCGAATATAAGGCCCACTTATAAACAATGAAATCAAAGTTAGAATGTAGATGGCTTGGGGAAAGAAATCACACAATATAGACAAGTGACTGAGGAACACCAAAAATCTTAGTAAGGAGCAAAACAGTAAGTGCAATCATTGACTGCCCAACTCAAAACTTTTTAGAATCACTGGTTGAAAAGGTAGTACAATCAGTGGGTTTCTCCAAGGAGAAAATAAAGGAGGCTCACCATCATTTGATTGAATACTGTACAATATGGGACTGAAGATCCAATAATTAGCTCATTCTACCCTCTAATTTAAACCAATAGGTGGGATGGACCGAGCTTGGTCTTTTGCTAGGATAATATTACACAGTTATTTTTTCTAGATTGGATCTAGCTAGAGAAGGTCGTAAGTTGCTTAATAAGTATGAGAACGAGCATTGTATTTCTCTCATTTATTTTGAGGTTGTAGCTAATGTCAGATTCTCAAGTTTCACTGATGATCATGGGGAGATTTTACCAAAGCAAGAGTTGGATGTAGTCTGGAGAGATTTCGTAGAGGATACCTCAAAGATTGATAGCTAGATAGAACCAATTATAGAAGAGCAGATATTGTTGTTCATGAAGAGGCTCACCCGCATCGAGTTGTCCTTTCTAGAGTTAAGCCAAAGAGCCAATCATATCAGCTTGGACCAGATCTAGACATCGCACTTCATTATTGATTCACTCCATAATTCTTCAACAATCGATGTGGATTCTTGGGTTGAGGTGATTGTAGTGTATGAGACCACCAGTGCACATCTCAAGGAGTAGGAAGAATGGGCACAAGTGAAAAGAGAGCATAATAAGGCTATCAAACTAAATAAACCATCTGATGCAGCAAGTAGAGGTGAGAGTTGAGCCTAATGGATAAAGACCTAGGGTTGATTGCATCCAGACAAGCTTAATACCCTGTGAGCCGCTAGAATTGTTGGTAGTTTTACCACACTATAACTTTTTGTAAAAATTCCAAGTATAAAATATAAGTTGGGCATTTTCACTGATATTTTCAACTTTTGGGTGTTTTCATTGATTTTTTTTGGCATTTTTGCTGGTACAAATACCTCTTTCAATGCTTTCATCAGCAAAGATGTTTTCGCTAGCAAGGGTCAAACTTCAGATGACTTTGTTGGTAAAAGACGTCTTCGCTAGTGAAAATAATAAAATACATATTCATCAGTGAAAATAAGAAAATATGTCTTCATCAACAAAAATAATTAAAATACATCTTCGCCAGTGAAAATAAGTAAAAGGCATTTTCACTAGAATCCATGTATTTTGGACGGTAAAAGTCAATTTACCTTTCTTTTTAGCGACATTCCATTTTTGCTTGGTTTTGAGTGAAAATGATTGTCGGGTGTCCATTTTAGCAAAAGTACCTTTTTTGCCCGTATCCCAGTGAAATCGTTTGTCTCTAGTTACACTTCCAAAAAATATATATTTTCGGGAAGATCTTAGGCGAAAACGATTTTTGCCTAATTTTTCGGTGAAATTAGTTTTCTTAGACGAACATGAATATTCAACGCTCTCCTCGACAAAATTAATTTCTAGATGGCTTTTGATAGCAAACCTCTTTTCCGATATTCTTGCCAAGAAGCTCAAAGACATAATTTCACCAGTAAAATCGACAAAATGATTTTCGAGTGTTATTCAAGCAAAAATGAGTTTCGCTCATTTTTTTAGTAAAAAGGATTTGGGAGTGTTGATTTCGCTCACTCTCTAAGCAAAATTGAATTTCATTGGCTCCTTCTAGCAAAAATAAAACTTTGAGGTGCAAAATGCTAAAATTTAATATTCAAGCTCTTGATCCTCATGTGACGTCGTTGTTGCTTGATGCACTGACTTACGAAATGAATTTCCATCATTCCTTCTTGTTGATTTCCAAGACGCTCTTTGCTGAAGAAGGGTTATTGCTTCCCAAGGTATTCACTGATTTGTTCATTGTTGTTCTAAAAAAGAATGTTATTTTCGACCAAGTTGCAGTCTACCACCATTTTTTTTAATTCTCATTCAATTACAAAGGCACGACCCTCTATAAATACTAAGAAATTTTATGTAAATCAGGGGAGAGGGACATTTTTTTGAAAAACTTTTGAAGTTAAAATTTATGCATCAATTGAAAGACCATGGAATTTGGTTCCTATATCAATTGTGTATGTGATTACTTTTTGCCTATCATTTATGTTATATTTATGCCTTTGTTAGATAGATTTAATTTTGCATTTGAATTTAATTTTTGATGAAGTAAATGTTGAAATATTAATTGAAAGCCATATTTACAATATGTTAGTGGTTCCTATGTTTTTCTTTCTATTAAATATTGGTAAGAACTTGACTTGGTTATTTAGTTGTTAGTTCATCCCCACTCATTTTTTCTAGCTTACAACCATATTTCCCATCTCTTTTTGTTAATCTCTCCCTAAAATTTCTACTGATTTTTAGGTTAGTAAGGGAACCAGCCCTCTCTGGAGATTGGCCCAAAGGACGTCTCTTTCCTTCGATCTTTCAATGTTGGTCGGGTCTAGGGCGCATATTTTTATACTTAGGCAGATTCATGACCACCAGGTATTAAAAATTAAAATATTAGAGGATGATGGATAAGATATTGAGGGATTAAGACTTCATGTGGAATCCATAATTGCACTTGTGAGATTAGAATGGAGGTTATTTACATGAGAATTAGAGATTCAGACACCTTATAGTACACTATGATTATAAGCATAAATTGTGCCCACTTGTTGAGATATATAATAACTTACATTACCCTATAATAATTCTTCAAGAGTAGGCAAAGATGTATGATATCCCAATTAATATAGAAGGTTTTTCCTCTTGGCATCCATGGAAGTGGTGATTAGAGGAGGATTTAAATTAATAAAATTAGAATATGATGCATTAAAATTTGTATTTATGGATCCAAAGGTTGGATTCAATTATTTTAGAGGCAAAGGATTTGAATTATGGATTTTTAAGCCTTAATATTAAGATAAATTTCATTGGATAAGTATCATAGGATCAAATATAAGATAGTCACAATATATTAAGATCAAGATAATGATTTAAACAAAATAATATGATACAACTAAAATGTATATCAAGGCTTATAATATATTAACTAAAATTCATTAATTAGTAGCAATATGAATATAAATATCTTGAATCATACATGTACAAAGCATGTAGCACAACTTACAATATTAGTTGCTCAAATGTATGCAAACTTTATTACTCCTCTTTCTCTTACAATATAGCACTTGCTTTTCTACACTTGATGAATGATGATTGATGTTGTATTGATTATGTTTCTCTATGGAAGACTATATAGCCATAGTAGAATTACTTTTTGTATACCTGATTATTCCTTTCCTTATGCCAAGTCTCATGACTCTTGGCTTCTCTACTTGACACTTGCATACACATGACTCTATCTTGTATGCACACCTATACATGAATCTTCACTTAGCATACTCTAATGCAAGGACACTTGTGCACATATACTCACATTACACTTGCACACTTACTCACATGACACTTGTGCATTTCTTGCACATACACACTTACATAACACTTGTGTATTTTGTGCACATTATTACATTACATAAAATATTACTCACACTCTAAACTAAGACACAACCCTAGTATAATATTTATAATATGTTACCATGAAGGTACCATAGGGGTACATTAGCACATGTCAAATAATATAATATACTCCAACACCCCCTTGTATTACATTAGTTGGTTATTGAACTTTGGATTCACCTAATGCTTTCATCGATATAAGGATTCCTGAATCCCATTTCCTGTATTTTACCTTTCAGAATATTTAACAATGTTATCTTTAAATAATACAAGCTCTTGATAAAAACCAATTGAATCTAAATTATATACCCCATTATTAATTGATCCCATGGCTTCTATTATAATTTAAGTTTTGATAATACATTTATTGTTCTCATTTATATATTTGAACTCAATTGATCTTCCACTTTCAACCAACTTAGTAACTGAAATGAGATTGGTTGACAACCTTGGAACATACATGACATATTTTAGTATAAAATATGAGAATGGTGCACTAGGTGTTACACTACCACTTCCATGAACTAGGTACCTCTTATCATCAACAATTTTCAAATAGAAATTATCTTTGACTTCCAAACAATCAAACCATTGTAAATTACCAGTCATATGATGACTAGCACCTAAGTCTATATACCAAAGATCTTTTCTATTTGAATCACTTGATTGGATTTACTTGAAACTATTTTGCATTGTTGACAAGAGTTTTGAGGAATTTTATCATGTTCACTTGATGTACCTTGTTCTTGAAATTTTCCTTTTAAAGAATATGGTTTTATATTTTGATAATATCTTCTACATTGAAAAGTTCCTCTTGATAGCTTATCCATTTTTGTATCTTATAACTTCCTAGGTTTGAAAATTTTTAAAGTTTCTAAATTTGAATCCTATGAAGTAGTAATCCTTGTCTCCCTAATTTTTAGAAACTAAGAAATAATGAATTTTGTAAATTTAATTTTCCTAAGTTTGAAGTTGAATTTATTTTGACTCCCAAAATAATTAATTTGCAAAAATTCAATAACCTTCTTTTTCAAAAAATATTAAATAAAAATTTTCTACCAAATAAAAAACATATTAAAGAACTTCTTATAACTCCAAAAAATTTTAGACAATTATTCTACTGATCCCTCCATTAAACAAATATAGTAATTAATAAAAACACTTCTATTGTAACGAACCATTACACCAAAACCTTGAGGTAGAAGTGAAATCTGAATACACCAGGATCATAACATTTCCACCCACTTTGAGACCAAACTTTGGATGGTGGGCCTGATTCTCCATATGCTCCCACATGGGGACTCTGGCATGGCAAACTTGACTTCCCATATGCTTTGCAACTTGAACTTGGGTGGTTTCTCTGATATCAAATGTAATGAATCGTTACACCAAAACCTTGAGGTGGTAGTGAAAGCACATACACACCACGATCCTAACATTACAATATTATAATATTAAATACTTATCTTTGGTAATTAGCATTCCATACCCATTACAAAATGTTTCATCCTTGAAACATAAGAAGAGACTAAAAAATATGATCTTCTGAGGTTTGCTATGAACTGGTACCAATCTGATCATTCATCCATCCTAGTGAAACTTTGATTGGTGGTGGTGTTTGTTGATATTGATATGCCCTTCTACAATTTGAATTTTTAGAAGTAATCCTTTGGTTCCATGTTTTGAAATCATCTTTCTGCTGGCAATAAATATTACTCTTTTTCATCCATACTTGTTTGCATTTGCCACTTGAGTATTCAAGACTGCTTTGTTGGCTCAATGCTTTTGTTGCCCTACTATGGTAACTCAAATGATGGGTTCATTTATTCTTTGATGGTATTGCACCACTCTAAAAACCAAAGTCACTATATTTTCTTTTCCAAACATTGTCATAGTTGTTGCCCTTCTGATTTTGTGTAGAACCATAATATTGTTTTCCAAATCCAAACCTTCAATATTGTTGCCACTAGTGGTGGTGTGGGTAGCAATATGTTGCAACCTTAACTTGATGTTTTGTTATCTTTAATTGTTCAATATTTTATTCTTTTCTTTTATGCTCCTTTTTCATGCTCTCATATTTTGGTTTATCCTCAAACTCTACTTTTTCTTCTTCTTTGATTTCTACTATTGCCTCCTCCTTTGCCTCTATTTCAGGTTCTTTTGCTTCTTCTTCAATTTGTTTTAGAGTTTCTTTGATCTTTGATGTAGTTTCTTAGAACTTTGCTATTTTTTTTAGGCTATTATTGTTTCCATATATTTAAATTTTGATTCTTCTAATGTATTTTCAACTTGTTCCTCTACTATAACTACTTCTTGTTTTTCCTTGGATTATTACCTTTTACAATGGGAAATATCTTATACTGTTATTTTATTTTTCCTATACCAAAATATCATGAACTTATTTTGTATATTAATGTTAACAGTACCCAAATTATTTAACCAAGGATAACCAAGAACAATGTTTGCATCATCCATCTCAATAGCATAAAAATTTGAGTGTAAAATATATTTTTCCATGGTGATTTTTGAAGATAAAAATTTGAGTGTAAAATATATTTGTCCATGGTGATTTTAAATCTTCAAAAATTTGAACATTTGTACCCTCAAGTTGTATGTCTTTTATTTTCTTTGTCTGAACTTGCAACCTCTTAGCCAAAGACATATTAATAACATTGTATCTACTACTAGGGTTTATAGAAATAATAGCATTTTCCTTCTGGATGCAGCCATGAACCTATAAAATAGAATTTTTAAAATTGAAAAATTCCCTCTAACCACTCTTTGACTTATCTGATACCAAAAATGTGGTTTTTTTTACTTGCTTGTTGTCATCTGCATTTTTCTTTCATCATCTTTATTCATCTTTTCACATTCCTCTTGAAGCCTGTTTACCTCTTCTATCAACTTGTTCATATTTTCAAAATTTTCTACACAACCTTTGGTGTTTTCTTCAATTTGTATACTATCATCCTTCTCTTTTTCTTTTGCCATGTTTTTACAAATTATCTGCCCCTTTATTTCTTCTATCAACTTTTTCATATTTTCAATTTTTTCTACATAGCCTTTGGTGCTTCCTTCAGTCAGTATACTATCATCCTTCTCTTTTTCATTTGTCATGTTTTTGCAAATTATCTATCTATTTATTTCTTCTACATAGTGTTTGGTTTGCCTATTTATTTTGTTGATTTATTTTATACATTTTGGTAAACACAATTTTTTTTAACACTATTCAACTTATCTGACATCCAAGTTGTGCTTCCTTTAATCTGTATACTGTCAACCTTACCTTTTTATTTTGCTAACTTAAAATTTTTTAACTCTATTTAGTTTAATTTTTTCAATCGAGGTTTTAATTACCGTTTTTCCAAATACCCATATGATTAAGAATGCATCTTCAAATTCCTCTCGTGTGTATTTATACTGATAGGTAAATTGAAAGTTTATAAACCATGATGCAGCTGCCCCATCAAAATAATTATATATCTTATCTTTTCATTCAAAATTATTAAAATACGTAAAAATTCTCCACCATATATTAGCATCATCATTATTTCCAGTGAATACTAACAAATCCATGACCTCAAATCCAAAAAAAAATCAAAACTTGGATTTTTTTTAAAAACAAACAACCTTAAAATTGAAAAAAAATTTGGACTATGACCAAATTGTGGACTTCTCTCTCCCTCTCTCTATTTTCTTAAACAAACTATCACTTTTAAAATTGCTTTAATATTGTTGAATTTTTTTTCTCTAAATTATTTCCAAACTACAAACTTTTTTTTCTTTTTGAACTACCACCAAATTGCACACTGATTATTTTGGTACTACTACCAAACTACAACTACTACTCCATGGACTGCTACCAAACTATAATTTGCTACTTTATAGACACTTTTTTTTCTTTTTCTTTTTTACACTAATAAAAACTTGCTCTGTGAACTATTTTTTTCTTTTACTATGATTAAACTGCAAACTTCTTTCTCTCTCTCTTTGTTTTTTTCTTTAAATAACTGCCACATTTAGATTATTGGTAGACTGCAAATTTTTATGCTTTGTTGAAGTTGTGGAACTATAGACTCTTGTTGAAGTTGTTGATGGTTGTATGACACTTCTATGAAAATTTTGGCAATGAATTGAGCCCTAGACTTTGGCTTCCTAGTGGCTTAAGGTAAATCTCACTGACCACAGAGGTTTTCTAAGCGAGTACCGCTCTTTGATTACCAATAATATTTTCCTAAGAAATAATTGTTGAGAAACCAGCCATGGTTTTAGCTCTAAATGACAACTCTTTGTATACTCTCATAGGGTAAAAATACTATCAAAAAGGTGTGGGGATGTTGACCCTTTCCAATGGTGACACACTCGAACCAGTTACTCTAGGTTTCCTGGGGTACTCCTTATAATGAGTTTTAGGGCAATTATTGGCCCAAGTACTTCCCTCAATTAAGTGGTTGGGACTTACACCCAATCCTACAAGAGGTTATTAGCCTAATGCAGGTGCTTATTAAGCACCAAAACTTTTTTTGTTGAACTTAACCCTAGAATCTACTCTGGTTTTGATGCTTCTATAATGAAAATGGGCCCTGTAATATCCTTTGGTACTTAAGCTTCTACAGCAAAACACGGCCTTGGAAAGTGCTCTAATACCAAATGTAATGAACCATTACACCAAAACCTTGAGGTGGAAGTGAAATATGAATATACTAGGATCATAACATTGCACGAATACACTAGGATTCTAACAAAAGTAAACAAAACAATCATACCATATGCAAGAACAAATCCACTCTCTTAATGTTGTGTACCATCATTTTATCTCTAGATGAGTGGCTACTTATTTAATATAGACATAAGCTATCATCGACTCATGTTTAAGGAGACTCATTGCAAGAAACTTTCCTAGTCTAGTGGTATGAACATGAATATAAGAAAACCATAATGCACCTACATGAAATGGTATTCATTCGTGTTATCCTAAGCTATTTGATGAACAAGTCATCATCATCATTTCCCCTTCAATATGGTTTCTCGTTCCTTATGGTCAATTCTCTTATCCACCCACGAGAGTACCTGATCTTGCAACTAAGAAAAGCATTAGTAGTACCATATTCTTATGCCAAATAGACACAACATTAGAAGCATATATCCATCAAAACAACAAAGCTAAGTATTAAACATCATTCACTAATGCATAGTCCATTTTAGTAGCTAGTACTACCAAGGAGGGCCATGACAAAGGCTTTCAACTAGTTTCCATGTGTCTCTTTGGCTTCAATTAGAGCACATTATCCTTTACCACATGTCTCCTTGGCTTTACCTAGAGCACTTTCTCCTTCGCTGGTGCCTCTTTAATTGAAAGTATCATACAAACTATTGGATTAAAAATCAATGGCTCACGGGCCTTAGTGCCCTTACTGGTATGATACAGGCAATCACAAAGCACTATTCATAGATGGAAGATTTGATGGTTGGTATGGATTTTAGATTACCCATTTTTCTATGAAGCTTATTTCTTTCAATCGAAGGTAAGAGGCACATTTTTGATAGGAGGTAGGTAGTGCCTTTCAACCACAAAACCTTGGCTAGTCCCACTTTCTACTAGTCTAGCTTGGAGTGAAGCAGGATTGTAGGAAAAAGTTCCTTATAGGGACTATTTAAGCTGGAGGGGAATGTTAGACTTCCTTGAACAAAAATTAGGCCTTGCTTAGATAGATATAAGAAATAATAAAAATAATAAGTGCACAATATAAATGCTTTATTGCAAAAGTTATATTGGGTTGGTGATAGCATCATCGATACTTCTATCTAAGTAATGACATTTTTTCTCTTTGTGTCTATGTAAAACCAAAGATCAATAGTGCCCCCGGATTTGCAATGTAGCAACATTTTTGCTTTGGAAAGTAGTAAAACAAGATTAAATATAGGAATGAATGGTTTGATGATTAAGATGATGAAGTCCTATGACTTAGGATTATAGAGACATGCTCAATGATAAAAAAATAAAAGAGATTTATTGATTAAAATAAATATTAATAATGACAAGATGAAATGCCAAGCTAAGTGCAAATGAGATATGTAATGTTAATAATGTGCACCAATATAAAAGCTTATATTTGCAAAGTAGGAGAGTTTCAAAATAAAATAAGTGTAAATAACATAACCCAAGATGCTAATATTGTTTCCACCTTGTTTGTGGAAAGTTATTAAAATCTTGTTAGTTTACTTGTGGACACTTGAGATATTGAGTTTTGAGAATCGAATGCTTGAGTGCTTGATTGATTGAGTACTTTAGTGCTTAAAAAATTGATGCTTGGATGCTTGGATGAACAATATATTGAATGCTTGAAGTAGGGCCTTCATAAGATTATGGAAATATTTTGGCATATCCTTCCCATGGATGAAGATGAATTCCTATAAATCTAGAGCTATTTTGACCGAAATTTGTTTCTATCCAAGATGATATGAATGAATTTTGATAGAGTTTTAGTACTTCAAAAACCATGATCAAGTGGTCATCCAAAGTGTTGTTTTTATAGGAAGTCATGGCTTATTGGAGGAATGATTGCATTAAAAGTGATAGGATTAGATAAGGTAAGAATTTGAAATGGATCAAGATGTTATTAGTGGAGGAAGATTAAAAGTGATAAATCTTGGATTTGGGATTTATGTTGGGGGCTATGAATCACATCTTTGTGATTGGATCAATTAATGGTGGGTGGCCTAGAAAGTACTAGTAGTCAACTTCCTTAGTTTTGGTACATGATAGTCAAAAGTGCTAGTGGGGAAAAATCAGTAGCAACACTTTTTATGTGGTTATTTTGCTAGCATGACCATTGGAGGTCAAATTTGGATGGGAAAAGTCAAAATTTTAAAACTGGCAAAAGGCATGAAAGTGTTGGCAACAATTTTGCTCATGCACCAGGGCTTTTGCTTCTAAAGTAATAAATTTTCCAAATTTGTGCATAAGAATGATTGATTCAATTTGGTCAATTAGTTAACTGATTGATGAAGATATTGGAAAACTTGAAGATTAGCCATACACTCAAAATTGAGTGTCTATAATATTACACTCACTAAGAAATCCTTCATGGATTTCCTAGGATCCACTCTAGACTACCTTATGATCAATGATATTTTAACATTTTTTTCTTATTTTTTTCTATTCGTGTTTATGGAAGTTTTATCCTATTGGGTCTTCCACCCATTCATTTATTGAAAATATATCATTTTTTTTAGTCTCTAGTCAATTATATGTGATTTTTTTATCCCTTTCTCTAAGTATAATAATGCATTTTTGTAATGCTTTTATAACTTCCTTACATTACTTGTGAAATCTCATAGTGAAAATGCCATCTTCACTATTCAATCATCTCTAAGGTATCAAATGCTTCAATATTGACTCCCCTATTGCAACACATCCTTAGATTACTAAAATATGGGTTCAAATAAGCATTATCTAGGTGTTATAATAAAATTAATGTATGCATGGATCCAATTCCTAAGTACCTACCCTCTTTAAAAGACATCAATTTTTGGTCATATTACATAGCATGGTTTATGCTTCCAACCCCTTCATGTTTTATCCCATGCTTGTAACTCGAAGTACTCCTTTGTATCACATGTTATACAAATGTGAAGTTACCTTATAAATACAACTACCCTTTACTAAAGGGTTTCTCTTACCAATTTACTACTTCTAATATTATCTACTACCTTGCATTCATTGCTAGGTTCTATTGCTTCATTTCTTCTTGTGACTCTCACACAACCAATTCTAAATAATGGGATTAATTACCTCTTATGATTCATCTCTAATGACATTTTTAGGCTATTCATTTTACTTTATTTACTCAAGTTAATATAAAATCTATTATTTCATTGCTTCCATTCTTTTGTAAAGGATCTTGTTGTCACTTATAAAGATATAATTTGTCTATAATTCCCCTCTATGTCCTTTCATAACACTTAATTTTTTTTTCAATTTAATTCTTACCTACTTAGTTCAAATGAAGGCTATTGTACTTACCAACATGGGGTTAAACATTTTTTTGACCATACTTTTTCTATAAATATTATTGTTGGACTTATAGCCATTGAATAATATGTTTTTATTTGTGCAATGATTTACATAACACAAAGAAAAATATTTTAGAGTGAATAGTTAGGTAGCTAAGTGAAAATGATTCTCTTTGTCAACAATGCATTTTATACCTCTTTTCAAATCTTGCTTACAACTTCATAATGGATCAAGTACTCAAAGTAAAATACCCTTGTTGTAAAGTTTTATAACTGTGTTGTATTGGTCCCTTTCCCAATATTACTATTATTATATATAATGATATGTAAATTGGTAGCTTTAAAACCCACATTTGACAATTCATTGTGTATGAATGAGCAATAATATTTCTTGCGTGAAAATTTCCTTGACACCTTCTTACTTGATTGGTCTTTCCCATGGTTTATGAGGTTCATAATTTGATTATATAGAAAATCATTTAGAAATTGGCATACAAATAATGATATCTCTTATGAAAGATAATTTATCTATGAACAATATTTTTCTATTGTCCTCTAATATTTATTTGTGATAATAAAATTGTATGTATTATTTTTGAAAGCCTATATGACTAAGAAGATATATAGGATCTGGAATATCGCAATGTATCAATGTGTACTGAATTCAAAAATGTATCATACTTGGCAATGCTTAGTTGTTCTCCATTGCTTGCAATAAATAATAATCAAACTTATCATTGTCAACTATAATTACATTAAAATGATGTTTTGTTGTATAATATTAAAATTATAAACATTGTCATGATACACAAAATATTTCAACTAGTAAGAAGACCTCATGATATTAATTGTAATGACATATAATTTGATTTTGATAACTCTAGATTTGTTATTATAGAATATTTTAGGTACCCAAATTCATATTATGTTTTGTATTTATCAAATAATGGATGATAATTTATGAATCTTGAAGTCATTGAAATAGAAGGGTAAAGAGTACACACTATCTTATTCAGTTATAATCATTTTTTATATATGCATTTGTTTTTTATTATAAAAATATTCAAAAGTATTCATGGAATTTCAATGCTAAAATATAATTTTTGTTGTTAAAAATTGTTAAAATAAAGAAAATCATATTAAAAATTTAAATTGGTTGAAATATATCAAAACTACAATAAAAAAATCTAAAGTTTATGTTTTTTATTTTCAAAGATATCTAAAATGTAAGTATAAAATCATCAACCAAATAGAAAGCAAGAAACCCATCTATCCCTCATACATATGATGTGAATCCATGTTAATAAGGGTGGATAATTCCACATATAGCTTACACCTTTAAAACTGCTACTCCATTGATAAAGAGTTTGTCAAGAGGTGGGGCCCACAAACCACTCAAAGTCCTACAATCATGCCAATATAGAATTATTGAAATAAAATTCCATCTTAAGAATATGCCCTCAAATAGCTTGTATAAGAAGAATATCACAATAGTTAGAAAGTAAGACTACTAACTATCCCAATGCACTGGCCACAAATTAATGTTAATAGGGATGAGATGTCCCACATGAATGAGACCTAAACCTTGCACCTTTAAGCTTGTTAAGCCATTGACAAAGAATTTAACAAGGTTTGAACTTGGGTTTGCTTGATGAGAACTTAAAGAAATATCAATGGGGTGTCTAGATACAAACTATAAAATAATAATTTTAAAGTAATATTTTTTTAAATCCCTTATTAAATATAATATTATATTGATCATGGTAATCTTAAAAATAATGTTTTATTAAATATAAAATTTTATTAATTTTAATTAATGAAATTATTGTTTTTAAATTATTATTAAACTTACTTATATATATATACTTGTTGGAACATTAATAATTATTTATGGGTTTTTAATCTTAAAATATAGATTTAAAAAAAAATGACAAAATAAATAAAATTATGTTAAAAATTTAAATCTAAAAACATGTTTTGATTGGTTGAAATGTATTAATAAAAAAATAAAAAATATTTTTCAAAAATTATTTACATGTAAATATAAAATCATCAACCAATTAGAAAGCAATAAATCCAACTATCCATTATATATGTGATGTGAATACATGTTAATTAGGGTGAATAATTCCACATGAGCAAGACCAACACAAGCCCTTTAAACGTGCTACCCCATTGACAAAGAGTTTGGCAAGAGGTGGGACTCATAAATCACTCAAGTCCTGCAATCATGCCAATGTAGAATTATTGAAATAAAATTCCATAGTAAGAATATGTCCTCAAATAGCTTGTATAAGAAGAATATCACAATAAACTAGTTAAAAAGTAAGTCGACCAACTATTCCAATGCACTAGCCACAACTTAATGTTAATAGGGATGAGGTCCCACATGAATGAAACCCAAGCCTTGCACCTTTAAGCTTATTATGCCATTGACAAAGAAATTAGCAAAGTTTGACCTTGGGCCTACTTGATGAGAACCTAAAGACATACCAATGGGATGTATCCACACAAACTATACAATAATAATTTTAAAGTAATATTTTTCTAAATTCTTTATTAAATATAATATTTTATTGATCTTAATTCATAAAAATATTAGTAAAATTAAAGATAATTTTTTATTAAAGATAAAATTTTATTAATTTATATTAATGAGATTATAGTTTTTAAATTATTATTAAAATTATATATATAAATATAGATATATAGAGAGATAGATAGATGTACTTTTTGGAACATTATTGGTTAAAGCATTGAGTTCTTTTAAACAAGACCCAAGTTCAATTCAGAGAGTTTGATTTTCCACCATGATAAAAATTTAAAAATAAAACAAAATTATACTCTATGATTATATATTGAACCCTAAACTTAATTGTAATTAAAAAAAAAATCTTTAAAATCTTTTTTAATAAGTAAAAGTAAACTAATAGATAGATAGATAGGTATTAAGGTGAAGGAAATTCCAATCATAGAATATACCACTAAACTTGCATCGTCATATAAAACAAAAATAACAAATACCATTTTTTTACATACTCCAATTATCAAAACATAATAATATCAATATCATTTATTCAATGCAAATATCTAACTATAGTTTAATTATCAATATAATTTATTCAATACAAATATCTAACTATAGTTTAATTATCAAAACCTAATAATGTGCAACCCTACCTGCAAAATTAGACGAATAGCAGGCTTTCAAAAGACGTAGCTTTTGTGGTGCATACATTCTTTTTGTCTTGTCCTTTTGAAAACAAGTCATTTCCTTGCTTGCAAAGAGGTGTTTGAATGGGATACGGACTCTTGCTTGCGCTCACACATCGAAATGTCTGGAATCTACTCATGACAACAATGACTTGGGCAATGGACCACACCGCCTAACGTGTCCAGAGAATGTTACCGTCATCGCTTTATGAGAATACAATATTAACACAAATTCTTAATGCAAACTTAATCCACTAACCGCCCTTTGTGCATGCGGGTTGACAATCTTCATTTTAAATGTGAGATGGAAAGAAAAAGTAATAAAGTGCAACAGTGCGCAGTATTCGTTGAAAAGAAGACGAAGGGACCCATTGGCAACAGGCCCAGCAGCTCTCAGGTTCCTCAAGGGCGGTGACCATTTCTAGGATTTAAAATTATATTATAATATTATTAACACCTCCTCAAAAGATCTTATTGGAAAATCAAGCACTAAAAGTAAATAGCATCTACTGCTTTTGGACTATATTTGAAAACAATAGTCTTTTATTACTTTTGGATTATATTTGAAAACATAAGGTAAATCATGTTGGTGGCGGTCTATATGTTCAGATAAATAGTTTATTGTTTTTGGATTATATTTGAAAACATGAATAAGGTAAGTCAGGTTGGTAGCGGTCCAATGTTTATTTGTAGGTTATTCAAGTAAATAGTCTCTACTGCTTTTAGACTATATTTGAAAACATGAATAAAGTAAGTTATTTACATTTGTTGATAGTGGTTCAGTGTTTGTCTGCCTAATTCGATTCTCTAGAAGGTTAAAATGTGGTCCAGTGTTTGTCTGCCTAATTCGATTCTCTAGAAGATTAAAATGTGGTCCGGTGCTTGTTTGTAAACTGTTCTAAATGTGTCTGCCTAATTCGATTCTCTACAAGGTTAAAATGTGATCCAGTGTTTGTCTGCCTAATTCGATTCTCTAGAAGATTAAAATGTGGTCCAGTGCTTGTCTGTAAACTGTTCTAAATGTTGGTGGCGGTCCAATGCTTATCTGTAGGCTGTTCAAATAAATATTCTCTACTGAGTTTAGACTATATTTGAAAATATGAATAAGGTAAATCATTTACATCTATTGATAATGGTCCAAGTGTTTATCTGTCTAATTCCATTCTCTAAAAAGTTAGAATGTAGTCCAGTACTTATCTATAAACTATCATAAACTATTCTAATTAAATTCTCTATAAAATTAAATATCGTTAATTTTTTTTTATTTACCAATATTAAAGGTTATAGATGTATACATTTGATTCCTAATGTCCACATCCTCACATTTGAGTATCCTATTCGAATAATTTGAGAATTGGTTAGCGTTCACATTTGGGTTATAGTGTTTCCACTATATTTTGAGAAGCATTTTTTGACATCATATAACGTCAACACTGTCAGTTTTGTTCTCTGAGAATATATTAATTTTGTAGTCCATATCTTTCTACGTAACTGCTGCTCTAAAACCATTTAAGAATGGGTTAGAAACAGATAATGCTGTCTACAAACCCTAAATCTCAACGCAAAAGAGAAGATTTAAGAATGGGTTAGAAACAGATAATGGTGTCTGCAAACCCTAAATCTCAACGCAAAAGAGGAGTTAAGGTCAGTCAACTATCGTTCAAGGTAATCATGATTCAATGCTTCATTACCATGCGCACCATCATGACGCAGATCACATTCTAAAAAAGGTAAAAAGGTCAGTGTCATACTACCACTAAGGAATTACATGTTTTCTAGATCTGAGCATTATTTTAATGAACATTCGCTGTTGCTTCACTCATCAAACACCTTTCTATATATTTATATGTAACTCAATACATGTTTTTCTTCTTAAGCTTATGCCCAAGTTAGTACTTGGTACAATCTATTGAAGCAGATCTCTCAGCTTTTTCACATCATCAATGGGCAACTGTATGCAAAGAGGATGTGCAAGAGTCTCAAAGGAGATGGAGGATCAATTAATCAGGATTACAGAGGTCGACGGAAAAATTATGGAGTACAAAGCTCCTCTGCTTGTGAAAGATTTGCTGATGAATTATGAAGGCCACGACGTTACTGTTAACTCTGATGCCGTTTGCAACAATCTTTGTCCAGATGACGAGCTCTCTCCTGGTCGGCTCTACTCTCTCGTTCCAAAGGGCAGGACTTATGAGAAGACAGAATCCGGCCAAGCGTTGAAGACTGAGACGAAGACAGAGGAGGAGACATCAAAGACGATGAGAGTTAAGGTCGTTATTACAAAGCAACAACTTGCGGAATTGCTGGCTTCTAACAAAGGGACGACGCTTGAGGAATTGGTCAGACACGTTCAGTCTCAATATCAATGTCAGCCAACCCTCTCAAGATCTGATTTTGATAAGTCTAACTGTTCTGGTTGGAGACCTTCATTGGAGAGTATTCCTGAAGCTTAGGATGTAATAGTATGAAATCATTGTAGATGAAAAAATACAGTAGTAGGTTGGCTTCTGGTATGGGTCTCGATGGAGGGATGGGCTTAATAGATGTGTATAGGTAGACCGCCAAAAAGAAAAAGCCGAAAGCTCCAAATTTTATAATGTAAAGAGAGTTTATGATATGGATATTTAACTCCTTGATCTAGACAATATATTATATGAATGAATGAATGAAAGATTTTAATTACGTCCGCGAGACCCAAATGTGGTCTATGGGACCTCAAATATGGAAGTACAATTACTCAAATCATATCATATGATCTTTAATATCTTTGAGAAGGTTGTTCCTTCTCCTGTTGATTTGTGTTAGCAATTCTCCAACTTTTTTTATTTTCTTGTCTTCAAATAAATCTGTAATAAACTCGTTCCCAAGTGTTTCTTTGTATTTGTCACGGATATCTGAAAAACTCGGGCATTTATAGATGAAGTGTTCCTCTGTCTCTACTGCCCCTGTGCTGCATAGAGTACATATCCTTTCTTCCCATTGTTCTTTGGGCGTTGTCCATCTCCCTGTTTCACATCTAAGCCTATGAGAGCTTGAGTACCTTCCAGGGCATACTGCATCCTTACTAGCTATGCAAAGATACACATGATCCATGATTCTATTGTTTATTTTAAAAAATAAAAATAAATAATTCAAAAAGCATAATGTCCAATACTGCATCCTTACTAGCTATGCAAAGATACACATGATCCATGATTCTATTGTTTATTTTAAAAACTAAAAATAAATAATTCGAACAAGAGAAAAGCATAATGTCCAAGCAACTCGATTGTCTCTTGTGTTGATAAACTGTCATTTATGAAGTACAATTCCAATCATATGAATGTCTCGCTAGAAATATCCGACCATGCATTCATCCATTAAAAAGTAAAAAGATCAGTACTAAAGTCCTCAAACCTGTATTTCATAAAATAAAGAGGAAATATAAGTGGCTCTTTTAAGTTTAAGAATGTATTTTTTAATAAAAAAATTTATAAACCTTAATTCATTAGTTAAGGATGAAATTTAAGACATTTATAGGTCCTCGCCATTTAGGAATTTGTAGGCCACTGCCAACAGACTTACCCTCGACAAGCACTAGGCCGCTGCTAACAGACCTATCATTTTTGGTAAGAAATGCATTTATTATTTAGTTGTAATAAAAAAAACTCTTCATACAATTTAAAAGATACATTCAAAAATCAAGTTTCAAAGGTTAAATAATTAGAATTGAGTGAAAAGAGAATATCATATATTTTCAAAATTTTTTGTTTTTTCGGTAGAACAACTTCAATACATGAGGTGTTTTAGGTCTTAGATTTAAGTTTTAGGTGGTACCTTTAACAAGGTATTAGAGCTTAAATAATAAAATTGAAGAATATAGCAACAACAAGAAAAGCCCTAAAAGAGAAAGGACAATGGTAGAAGTATTCTTAGAAGAGAAAGGAGGAGTGATGAGAACCATTGGATAAAGGTTATGTATGGTAGAAGTCAAGTTTTACACGTGAGAAATGAAATATGAAGAGTTGGTGCATAAACAAAAGAGTGAACACTGTAAACAATGATCTACTCTATGAGAAAGGAGAAGTGATGAGAACTATTGGATGAAGGTTATGTATAGTAGAAGCGAAGTTCCACAAAAGAGAGATGAAAGATGAAGAGTTGATTCATAAACAATAGAACGAACCTCGTAAGCAATGATGTACCCCATTAGACCTAGCAGTTGCAATGAGTGGTTATCCATGTAGTCGAAAGTTGGGCAAATAATCAATATTTATGAGTGAAGTTAAACATTCATGCAAACAAAACTTGGACAAGTAATCAAGATTTGTGAGTGAATTTGAACATCCATGAAGTCGAAAGTTGGACAAGTAACCAAGATTTGTGAGTGAATTTGAACATGTATGGGTAGGAGTATTAGTAGGACATGAGTAAAGGTGTATATGTTAGGATCCTCAATCATAACATTATTAGTTAGTATTAGTTAGTATTATTAATCATTTAATTATTATATTATTAACTTATAAATTGAACCATCACAACCCTTCATAACGTGAACAATCACGTCTCTTCATACGTGAACCATCATGTCTCTTCACAAACGTAGCTTTAGGGTAGATATATATATTAGGTTGGCCATCCATATCAAATCATCCAAGAAGAAGAATAAGAATATAGATTCTAAAGGAGGGAGCCCCCTATAGTGGCAAAGCGATTACAAGGGAACCCCCTTTGAGTGGCCTACGATTACATTTACATTAATTTGTTAATAATTTTATAGTAAGACCTTGGGGTCTTACCATTTGGTATCAGAGCCATGTGGGACCGAGTCATGTGGGAATTGCTTAAAGATCTTCATCAAATCACTTTTGTGCATGAGTATCAAAATCGATTTGAGGATATCACCAAACACAACACAATATTGGATGAATCAATTCTCATCAATGGCTTCATTAGGGGATTAAAAGAGGAAATTAGAATGGAGGTGATAAGGTTCAATCCCTATACCATGATGCAAACCTATGGATTGGCAAAATTAGCTAAAGATAAAATCAATGCACAACAATGATTAGGGAAACCACTTATGGAAAAATCGTCAACCACTTACATCGCTCCCAAACCTATGCATAATGGAAGAGCACAAAGCACTTACACAACCCCCAAATCTAATCAAACTTTACAAATTAAACATCTTAACTTTGAGGAGATGAAGGAACAACGAGCAAAAGGACTCTGTGATAATTATGATGAACAATTTGGACCCCACCATAAATGTGCTACACTAACATTGTATTTATTGAAGGAAGTTGATCCCTGTCTCTCCATAGAGCAAGCATATGAGGTAGTTGTGTCCGAAGCGACCAATGCACCTACTCACGGCAATGAAGACAATGAGGTCGATGTGCAAGAAGTGATTGATGTACCAAGCAAGGATGAAGTAGACATACTTAAAGTGATCAATGCTAGCCAAACATGCACTCTACAAGACCTACACATACCTTCCTCACCAATAGTGAGTTCTTTCCATATGACCAAACCTATTCGGAACCAACGTAGAGTGACTACACACTCCTCCATTGGCTCTACCAAGGAACCAAAAAATGATATGAAATCATTACCATCACTTTTGATGCATCATTTTAAAGTATTTGAGGAACCCCAAGGGTTGCCCTCCCATTGTCGTCATGATTTTCCTAAGGGATATTCTACTATTATTCTTGGAAACCCCTCGCTAATGCTTCATCCTTCTCGATATCCCTGCCTACGAAAGGATGCCATTAAAAGAGTCCAAGAACTTACACAAATCCTTCTTGGAAAACAAAGGACAAAGCTTATCACTTTGAGCTTTGAGGACAAAGCTCTTTTTAATGAGGGTGGCATGTTAAGATCCTCAATCCTAACATTATTAGTTAGTATTAGTTAGTATTATTAATCATTTAATTATTATATTATTAACTTATAAAGTGAACCATCACAACCCTTCATAATGTGAACCATCATGTCTCTTCATACGTGAACCATCATGTCTCTTCACCAACGTAGCTTTAGGGTAGATATATATATTAGGTTGGCCATCCATATCAAATCATCCAAGAAGAAGAATAAGAATATAGATTCTAAAGGAGGGAGCCCCTTATAGTGGCAAAGCGATTACAAGGGAGCCCCCTTGAGTGGCCTGCGATTACATTTACATTAATTTGTTAATAATTTTATAGTAAGACCTTGGGGTCTTACCATTTGGTATCATAGCCATGTGGGACCGAGTCATGTGGGAATTGCTTAAAGATCTTCATCAAATCACTTCTGTGCGTGAGTATCAAAATCGATTTGAGGATATCACCAAACACAACACAATATTGGATGAATCAATTCTCATCAATGGCTTCATTAAGGGATTAAAAGAGGAAATTAGAATGGAGGTGATAAGGTTCAATCCCTATACCATGATGCAAACCTATGGATTGGCAAAATTAGCTGAAGATAAAATCAATGCACAATAACGATTAGGGAAACCACTTATGGAAAAATCGTCAACCACTTACATCGCTCCCAAACCTATGAATAATGGAAGGGCACAAAGCACTTACACAACCCCCAAATATAATCAAACTTTACAAATTAAACATCTTAGCTTTGAGGAGATGAAGGAACGACAATCAAAAGGACTCTGTGATAATTGTGATGAACAATTTGGACCCCACCATAAATGTGCTACACTAACATTGTATTTATTGAAGGAATTTGATCCCTGTCTCTCCATAGAGCAAGCAGATGAGGTAGTTGTGTTCGAAGCGACCAGTGCACCTACTCACCGCAATGAAGACAATGAGGTTGATGTGCAAGAAGTGATTGATGTACCAAGCAAGGATGAAGTAGACATACCCAAAGTGATCAATGCTAGCCAAACATGCACTCTACAAGACCTACACATACCTTCCTCACCAATAGTGATTTCTTGCCATATGACCAAACCTATTCGGAACCAACGCAGAGTGACTACACACTCCCTCCCGTTGGCTCTACCAAGGAACCAAAAAGGATATGAAATCATTACCATCACTTTTGATGCATCATTCTAAAGTATTTGAGGAACCCCAAGGGTTGCCCTCCCATCGTCATCATGATTTTCCTAAGGGAGATTCTACTATTGTTCTTGGCAACCCCCTGCTAATGCTTCATCCTTCTCGATATCCCTGCCTACGAAAGGATGCCATTAAAAGAGTCCAAGAACTTACACAAATCCTTCTTGGAAAACAACGGACAAAGCTCTTTTTAAGGAGGGTTGCATGTTAGGATCCTCAATCCTAACATTATTAGTTAGTATTAGTTAGTATTATTAATCATTTAATTATTATATTATTAACTTATAAAGTGAACCATAACAACCCTTCATAACGTGAACCATCACATCTCTTCATACGTGAACCATCATGTCTCTTCACCAACGTAGCTTTAGGGTAGATATATATATTAGGTTGGCCATCCATATCAAATCATCCAAGAAGAAGAATAAGAATATAGATTCTAATTGAAGGAGCCCCCTATAGTGGCAAAGTGATTACAAGGGAGCCCCCTTTGAGTGGCCTGCGATTACATTTACATTAATTTGTTAATAATTTTATAGTAAGACCTTGGGGTCTTACCAGTATGTGCATAAGAAAATTGAAGAGGGAGTTTTGTTCAAGAAATAAAAAATTAGAATATCAAGCATAAGGGGGAATGTTGAAAAAAATAAGGCTTAATGTGTAAGGGCACATGCAAAGAGTTAGAGAAAATAAGAAAAGCAATTCTAAAGTTAGAAATGCAATTGGAAAATAGAAAAGTGCATGCAAAAGGAAAAAAGAAAGTTTTGAAAATAGAAAAGAATAACTTGGAAAAGTTATTATTATCATTGTCATGATCAAATAATAATAATATTGTGAGATAATTTTTATGCTTTCACAACATTTCGTATAAGAATAGTTAAATATCAAAGTATATGATGTTTTCATAATAGATACCATTTTCATATGTTAAAATTATAGTGAAGAATAAGGAGGAAATATGTTGCAATAACCTTACAAGTTTAAAGATGTATATAAATTTTTGCAATCTTTCATAGTTAGATGTCCATCAATGCACCAATGCCCAACCCTTGTGGTGGTAGCCTAGATTCTCCATAAAGTATGTGAAGAACGATGACAAAATCCTACAAATTGAGTGGTATATTAGTTTTAGATTATCAAACTTTTCCATTGAAGAACATGGCAATACTAACTTGCTAGAAGTATTTGGGCATCAATGCCTATCTTAAGTTGTTTGGTAGTGGTCTAGTGTGCTCCAAGGACATCTAAAATCAAGATTTAAGTTCCAATATTATGTTAAAACTCATGAATTTTTAAAAGTTGCTTTAGCAGCTTTTTATCTATGGAGTCCACATAATGGGCACGTGAAAAATATAGAGGCGCAACTTTAATATTGTAGATACCCAATTTTACACATTAACTGACCACTAGAAGTGTTGAAAATTAGATATTTTAGCTAATTAAGTCAATCACCCCTTTTGTACCTAAATTCAAGGCAAAAAGTAGTCTGATCTTTGAGGCTTATAAAACTACTTAAAATATTTACAAAACCTTATAAAAGTGGTATGGAACATGCTTGAAAATAGTATAAACATGTTTATACTTATCTAAAGGTCAACACCCCAGAATACCCAAATATGATAGCATCATAATCCTACAAAATTGTCGTATAGAATTTTGTGAAGTGCTTTTATCATTAATGATAGCACTATACGAAGTTTTGTATAGCACTTTTGTAAATCCCTAGTAGTTTTATACTATACCGTCAAAACTTAAGTTTCAACAATCTAATTACCCATCATTGCAAGTTCATTATAAATCTTGGCCTACCTACCACATCTACATGCAACTATAAGGAATCGTATCCATAATCAAACCAATTGATTGCCAATAAAGCCATGCAAAGTCCTAATTAGGCATGCCAACTCCTTTATCACTTCATGCAACTACTTCAAAATTACCTAAAACTACCACCTCAAATCCACCCTTGGAGGAAGCCATGAGAAGAGAAATTTACTTTATAAGTATATGATGTAGAAGTTGCCTTTTGGTGCTTGTGCTTGAAGACCTATTGAGACTCTTTTAGATCCAATTTTTTTTCTTCTTCAATCAAAGGAGGTATCCTCAAGGGCATTGAACAAGCATCATCCATAGAAAAAGGAGGTATCCTCAAGGGCATTGAACAAGCATCATCCATAAAGCATCCAAATTTATTTTTGTAATAAGCTATGTGTGGCTGCTATTGGGGGCCACTCTCATTATAAAAACAAAATATTACATTGATCTCATTACATTTCTAACAAATTAATTAAAGCATACGCATATGCCTTTCTATCAGAGATATTATCCATCTTCCTCAAACTACTAAATTTCCATAATCAACTCTTTTTTAAAGGGACTAACAACAAGAACAACCCTTACATAACACATAACTCCAACATATATAAGGAAAAAAAACATAATAGTCATCCATCAAAGAGGAAATCAATTCGATTATTTTTCTTCTATAGCAAAGGTTCTTCCTCCTTTAGAGTGGCAAGATTTGAGAATGCATTTTTGCACTTCAAGCTCCTGAGGTAATTGTTGCCATATTTTGCATGGGGTGCCATGTTTTCAAATTTTGTAAGTACTACTTGCCCTTCACTCCTCCTCCTTTCCCTTTCTCCACTGTCCCCTTTCTCCCCTTCCAACAGCTTCATTTCCCATATTTTTCCCCCTTTGTACTTTCTCTGGTTAGATTCCTAAAATAGAGCAAACATCCCCTAAAAATTTCTAAGTCTAAGAGCGCAACCCGACTTCGCAGTGAAGTCGAGGTGGGCCCTTAAGTTCGAGCACACTCGAGAATGCAAAGTGCGAAAGATGACCGAAAAGAAGCAAAATTTGGCTAAGTATAGGGGCACAACCCGACTTCGCAGTGAAGTCGGGGTGCGCTCTCTTTCCTGTGTGCACTTAGGAAGCAGTGTATCTATAAAATTAGCTAAGTGCCAGAGTGCAACCCGACTTCACAGCGAATTCAGGCTGCATCGTGATTCCTATGCGCAGTCTGAACAATGACCAAATCGACTAAGTTTTGGAGTGCTCAACCCGACTTCGCTGCGAAGTCGGGTTGCACCCTCTAGCTTGTGTGCACGTGGGCAAAATATTTCAAGCAGCCCAAAAATAGTCTAAGGCACAGAGGACTCCCCAATTGCATTGTTCCCCACTTACGTTGTCCGATTGCGCTTCGATTCCAGGCGAAGTAGGACATAAAAGAGAAAATGCCTTTCAAGATAGATGCGTCCCTCATCAAAATTTGACAAGTGTCCAGCCTCGGGATTCAGACCAAGATATGATGGGAAAAAGGACAAGAATGGGCTAAATTATCGATCGCAGCTACCCTCATTTAAGCTGACGCAAAGTTCCATCTACCGTAGCTACTCGCATTCATGCTGACTCAAAGTTTCATCAACCGCACTACCACATAGCTGCCAGGTTTTCAGGTGGACCTTACTGCAAGTACAGTCCCTATCTATAGGAGTCAACATCAACAGCTCTTTTGCCGCTTTTGTCAGCTATTATCGAGTCTAGGATTTTGTGCCCAATATTGTAATCGGGGGGAAATTACGCTATAAATAGTTGCACTACATCATTTTAATGGGGGGAAGGGGGATATCCTACTAGGGAACCATTGTAGCTATATGTTTGTTTCTAAATGCAAGATACATTTGGCTCTATTTGTTATTATCATTCTTTATGTTGCCTTTACTTAGCATTTTTGCCTCATGTTGCTTATTTTATTGCTTACTGTTATTCTGCTATCTGGATATCGGTATTTGATGATTAAGTATTCCTGGAATGCATAGATAGAGGATACATAGGATGTGTGACAGTTGTAGTTTTTGTAGTGTATTCTGTATTTAATTGTTGTTAGTAGTGGTGATTGATCGTTGTCGTGCTGCTTATCTTCCCCACCCAAATCAAATCATATTTGCATCTCTTTCCACATTTTAATTTCTTTCCTGCACTCTTAGCTTAAAATATTTGACAAAACCCATAGGAATTCGGCCTTCTTTGGAGATTGGCATGGAAGGCATCCCTTCCTTCTAGCATTTCAATCTGGTGGGCGAATCTCGGGAACATTTCACTAAATCCTTTCCTAGTGGCAGATTCATAACCAATAGTTTCTCTAGCATGCCCAATGGGACCCAAAAGTTTCCCACATAAAACATAATCGAAGCATCGATGTTTGCTTCATTGCTATTAAAATCAGAACACCTGGCGACTCTGCAAGTACCTGAACATTCTCTGAGTCCGTGAGACCGGTCCAAGCGCGTGAGTCTCTGAGTCTGGGAAACCAGCCTTATCTTTACGAAATCGACATTAATGCTCCAGGAGAGTGCGTTAGGCTAGCTGACTACCAAGCTTGCATAGACGAATCTAAAACCAAAATCGAAGAGGCCAAAGTTGAAGAGCAATCTACATCTTCGAACGGTACTGATACCGAGTACACGATCGAAGGAGAGGAATAAATGGTTGCTCGGAAAAATGATGACGATCTCTTCCCGGTGGTCGACTCCACGGGGCCCTTGGCCCTAGTTGGACAAGAGGCTATACCCCCCGCTGCCCTGAAGGCCATTCCTACTTATGATGGCTATAGAAAAATGGCGTATGAACACATCCAAGACATTTTGGCCTTGGCTGCGCTACACTCTATTACTGATGAGAGTGTCAAGACTCGTTTGTTGGCTCTTTCCCTAAGGGGGAAGCTTCTCTATTAGTGGATATCCTTGCCATAAGGGTCTATCATAGGGTGGCCTCAGCTGGTAGGTAGGCTCGTAAAAGGATGCAACGAGTCTGACGATCCCTCTTTGATGTTGCATTAGTTCCAAAGCATCCAACAACACCCACAAGAGGAGGTATCAGACTTCAACATAAGGTTTGTGAGGTCTTGGAAAAGATTACCTCATGAACTACGACCTTCAGTAGGTCAGGTTGCACACTACTACCTGAGGTCTTTCAACTAAGATATTTTCCTACTTTTGAATATAGCCCAAGTCGACTCCTTCCTTGCCCTATACGAAGCTGCCCAATAAGCGAAATTAGATATAATATCCATAGACAGACTCCCGCATAGAGTGCAGCCCCTTATTTACCCTAATTTTCCTTAGTCCTAGTATCCATTGGCCTCTGGTGAGATGCCTTCATCTTCAATTCAGCACCCCTAGCAGCCGTGTAATCTGACACCAGTCATAAAACCCTACAACCTGCCTCAAATCCATTATCCTAACCTGCCACCTCCACCTCCATAGTATCCCGCACTCCCTGCTCCCCCTCAGTACGTGATGTATTATGCACCCCCGCCATTGGCTGCATTACCTCCACCGACCCAATTGGCACCTGCAGACAATAATATTCAAAATAAAATCCTCCAAGAGGTACGGGCTCTGGCCTCTGGATATCATACCATGACTAATGACATGACAATAATGAAGAAGAAGCAAACCTAGATGGAGTTCCTTCCAAGGAGACCATATCCTCCTCTAACGCTAACGAAATATCAAGCCGCACAAGATCAAAGGCCACCTCCTGCAAGAAATGCTGCCATTGAACATCAACCTGGTACTTCTAACCAGGTCAATTGGTGGTTCATGTGTAATGATCCACACTCAGAAGAAGGGTGCACGTTGCATCAACATTACCTCTAGACCCTAGCAGGCAGCGCCATAGAGGATGAATTATATATGATCCTGGACGATGAAGGCAACTTTACCGTCCCAAAATAAGATCCTGCGTTGCTCCTGACCAAGGAAGGCAAAAATCCTGTTGAAGCTATCATGGCCCAAGAAAAGCCATTAAAGGTATACGCCATAAGAGAAAATGTGCAACCTACTGGGTTACCACCTGACAAGTCACTATGGCCTCATGTAGCCAGAGAAAAGTTTCTTGCGCCCAAAGCTCCCACGATGAAAGCTCATGCAGCTCAATCTCCGATCGAAATAAAAGAACAAGCTTAGGAGAAGCTAAGATATTCGTCGCTAATGAAGAGACAGAGAGTCGAAGCCACATAGCAATACCAGACTAAGTATGAGCCTGTGAAAGAAATGGAGGGGGCCAGCACTTCAAGCTACAACATAGTTGACGAGCTAAAGAGGATCCCTGCAAAGATAAGTATGTACGAGGATCTCCTCCTCCTAGGAAAAGTTTATCTGCTGCAGGAATATTTGAAGAACATAAAAAATGGGAAGCCTACACAACCTGTTGTGTTAGCTCAACCCCTGACAGTCTCTGCCATCAGAAAAAATAAGCCACCTCCTTTCTATCTATCATTGCGGATGGAAGGCTATATAGTGCACAACTGCATGGTGGATTCAGGTGCCTCCACGACTATTATGTCGAGAGCTGTCTACGACGATATCAGTATGGAATATACAAGGAGTAGCCAAGGTGTGCTACAACTAGACGGCACCCCTATCAATACAGTTGGTGTCATCAAGGATATCTTAATCCGGCTGCACAAAGCTCTTGACATAGTGGTCATATAGGAAGTCGTTGTGGTCGACTTGGAACCCTACTTTGGCATGTGCCTCTCCAATGAGTTCACTACAAAGTTGGATGGGTATCTATCTCTGGATTACTCGCATATGGAAGTTCCCTTCAAAGGAAGGAAACTGAAGATCTACAATGAAAAGCCTTCCACATTTCTAGTAGAGAAGATACCCAGAGAAGAGTCACATAACTGCATGGTTTAGCTGACAACTAAGGAACTGGTGGTGGTGGACATGACAGAACAAGCCCTTGAGTTGTTACAAGTGGAGGATGAATTCTCCTTATTGGACTTCAATGCCATGATCGAGACTGAGCAAGGCTGCTAATCCATCACTTAGCTTGAGATACTTGACCAGTCAGCAAGGAAAGAGGTAGGACCTACACCATAAAAGCTATGGCAGCTCTTCTTTGATGATACCCGATGAAAAATGGCACCAATGTAGGGGTACTCCTGGTTTCCCCATCCGAGATCTAGAAGGACTACACCTACAGGCTGGCTTGGAGCTGTACTAAAAATGCGATAGAGTATGAAGCCTTGTGCTTGGGTTTGAGAAAAGCAGAGATACTGGGGATAAAACATTTGCAGATCTTTGGTGACTCAGAGTTGGTGTGCAACCATATTACTAATAAGTGTGCCTCCAAGAAGCATTATCTCAAGGTGTATCGTAATCGTGTCTGGGACCTGATGGAGTCATTCGACTCGTTGAATGTCAAAGCCATATCACATGAGAAGAACAAGCACGCTGACATTCTGGCGTTTGTTGGAGCCAAGTATGTTCTGGCTGATGACACTATCCAGAAGCCGAAGCCATTTTATACCATCTACAGGCCTTCTATGCCTGATAAAGACACCCACTAGCAGGTGTTTGATTGTGACGAGGATATCATCACTTTTTTTATTACCGAAGCATGTACAATAGAAGGTAGAGACCCTGATGATGAGCAGTACGAGGGGTTGATACAGTTGAAGAACAATCATGTCTCAAAAGGACTGATTACCTTAGAGAGTCTCTTTGACCAGAATGATAGAGTAATATCACACAGGATCAAAGTAGACCCCAAGAAGTACGTAGACCTAGAGCTGGAACCTGGAAAAATAATAAAGGTCAGGATGGATTGCACTGAAGAGGAACTTGAGTAGATCAGATCATTATGTAGAGAATTCCTCTATATCATAGCCTGGTGCTACCAGGACTTGAAGGGGTATGATAGATAGATGATACAGCATACCATAGAGTTGGAAGAAAATGCAAAACCTTTTCGATAGAAGCAAAGGGCAGTAAACTCGAAGATTGAAGCCATGATGAAAGCTGAGCTCTTAAAGATACTAGAAGCCAAAATCATCTACCCCATCAAGCATTCATCTTGGGTCACGAATTTGGTTCCTGTGAGGAAAAAGAATGGAGACATTTGTCTCTATGTGGATTTCAAAAATCTTAATCAAGCCTCGCTGAAGGACCATTACTCGCTTCCCCAAATTGATCAGATCCTCCACATAGTTGCTAGAGCGTAGAGGTTCTCTCTTGGACGGATTCTTGGGATACAACCAGATATGAGTAAAGGACAAAGATCAGCACAAGACAATGTTCACCACCAAATGGGGAACGTTCGCATATCAGCGCATGCCCTTCGGCCTATCTAATGTCGGTGCTACATTCCAGAGATCCATGGACTTGGCCTTCTGAGAGCTGCTCAACAATTTCATTGTCATCTAATTGGATTACATGACTATATTTTCTCATAGGAGAGATGACCATGCTTCCCACCTATGACAGATATTTGAGAGATGTCATGAATTTGACATTTCCATCAACCCGAAGAAGTCAGTCTTCATGGTAAAAGAAGGTAAGCTACTGGGACATGTCATCTCCGAGAAAGGCCTTGCAGTGGATCCCGACAGAGTAGAAGCTCTCCTCCGCTTGCCCACCCCAGTCGACAAGAAAGGGTTACAGTCATTCTTTGGCCAGATCAACTTTGTGAGGAAGTTCATACCAAACTTCGCACAAGTAATCAATCCCATGGCTGAACTGTTAAAGAAGGATGCCGAATTCTTGTGGACTAATGAAAGAAATCAGAACTTCGAGGAGATCAAGGCTAGAATTGCGCAAGCTCCGATGTTGATTAATCCAGACTATTCCAAGGATTTCATCCTGTAAACGATGGGAGAACCCGAGAGTTACATCGTAGTCCTGACTCAGAAGGGAGATGAAGGTGAAGAATGTCCCATAGCGTTCTTAAGCCAGGTGATTCAACCGCATGAAGAGAAGTACAATTTTATTGAGCGACAGGTTCACGCAGTCATGAAATCCCTCAGGAAGTTCAAGCACTTTGTCTTCCAGAGCCAGATAACTGTCTTCGTAATACATCCGAACGTCAATAATTTCATCATAAAAGGGGAGCCTGGTCACAAAAGGGCAGGATGAATAGCCAAAATCTAAGAGTTTGACATCAAGGTATGGCCAACAAAGCTAATCAGAGGCTAAGCCTTATACCAAGAGCTGGCCCAAAGCACTGTAGCTAAAATCTCTACCTACAAGTGGGAAGATCTGATAGCAGAAACCAACCTAGCCAACTCCTTATCAGAGGAAAGTGATTGGAAAAATGACCTGGTACAGTATTTTAGCACCGAGAGATACCCAGATCACCTCAATGCCTCATAAAGAAGGAGGTTTAGGCTAAACACCTTGAGATACGTACTTTGCCCTGAGGGGCTTTATTTCAAAAACATTGACGACATCTTGTTGTGATGCGTCAGAGAAACATACAAACCCAGGGTCCTTAGAGAATTCCACTCTGGGATGCCTAGGGGACATTATTCTGGAAGGCCTACAACCTTAAAAATCATCAGAGTTTGGTACTATTGGCCCACTCTCTTCATAGACGCACATGCGGTCTATGTCAGATGTGACAAATGCCAGAGGTTCACTGGCAGGAATAGAAAAGCACCCTTGCCCCTCCAGCCAATTCAAGCCGAGACTCCGTTTCAGCAATGGAGTATAGACTTCATCAGGGTCATCACACCTAACTCTATAGCGGGATACAAATTTATCCTTATAGCCACCAATTATTTCACCCAGTGAGCAAAGGTGATCCCCACTAAGCATACGAACCAAGAAACGGTCATTGGGTTCCTCAAGAGCCTCATCACTCATTTTGGGGTCCCAAAGGCAATAGTGATAGACAATGGCCCAGGGTTCACAGGCATAGTACTCACGGAGTACACCAACAAATATGGCATCTATCATAAGATGTCTTCGAACTACTACCTGCAGGGGAACGACTTGGCTAAGTCCACCAACAAGAATCTACTAAATATTGTCAAAAGGATAGTAGAGAGAAACAAGAGGACATGTACTCCTGAATCGAGCATTGTGGGTGGATTGCATATCATTCAAGAAGTCTATCAATACATCCCCCTATGCACTCGTGTATGGCAAGGAGGCAGTTCTGCCTACCCACATAGAGATACCCTCACTCTGGATGCTAGATGAAGAAAAAGGCAACGGGGATCCGGTGGACGCCAGACTCTGCCAACTATTGCGGTTAGAAGAAGAAAGAGAAAAGGCATACCAGACCTTTACTAAACATGTTGAGGCAACCCAAGGCTGGTTTGCAAAAGGCACCACCACCCGAGTTTTCAAAATCGAGGACCTAGTGTTGAAGTAGGACTCACTGAAAGCAAAGCCAAGCAACCATGGTAAATTTTATGCCCTCTGGGAAGGTCCCTATCAGATTACTCGGGTGAACCAATTTAATGCATTTGTGCTCCGAGATATGGTGGGACAGCTTCTCCCCATTCCTATCAATGGGTTCCACTTGAAGATTTACCATCGCTGAAGGCACCCGAAGGGTCCTTCCTTGTACATATTTCTTTTCTACATTTTAGTTTATCACAATGTACATATTTATTTTAGCATTTAGCTTTTAGTTTTCAGAGCCTAAGTGAAGCCTAGAGCAAACCCCGACTTCACAGTGAAGTCGGGCATCGCCCCTTGAATAGTGTGACATCAAGATTTTGAGAAAATGTAGCTGATGAAAAAGGCCAAAAAAATTACTAAGTGTTGGGTGCGCAATCCAACTTCACAGCGAAGTCAGACTGCGCACCGTCTTGGGAGCGCAGTCGGGGAGCACAGAACAAAAATCGGCTAAGTGTCAAAGTCAGACTGTGCAACTTTTCTAGGCGAAGTCAGACTGTGCAACTTTTCTAGGTGAAGTCAGACTGCGCAACTTTTCTAGTCGAAGTCAGACTGCACAACAAAGTCTGGGTGAAGTCGAAGTGCGCATGTTTTTTGGGCGAAGTCCAAGTGCGCCCTGAATTTCAAGCGCACCTTGGATGGTCCGTCATGGGAAACTTGGGACATAATGATAAAATATTTCTATGTATGGGCCCAGACAACGTAGTGTGGCATAGTGCAAAGTTGGGTTGCGTCCCTCCTTAAAACCCTAGGCCAAAATTTCTCCCTCGAAGTGTGTGCCCAGGCGATGGCTATGACGTCATTGGAAGCATGAGGTCCAAAATTTTTAAAAAATAATGATTGCACATCTTTCAAAGTGAATGACATTAAAAAGTAGGCGCATTAGGACCAACCGCAACTAGGGTATGCTTTCCAAAGAAAAACCCATGCACGATCACCAAAAAATTATAACGCTTCCAACTACTTCGAGTAAATCACCTTAACCCCCTCCCTTGCACCATTAATATTGTATTCCTTGCCTAGAAAAGGGGCCCTAGCATACTCAAAATATCCAAATTGTCAAGCTGACTCTAAGCTGCAAGGCGCAGAACTGAAGAATCAGTAGCCAAAATCCCTGTCTCTACCAATTCGAGCAAAAAAGAGAGAATGGACAACGAAAAAGTGCCAATGCCAGCACAGTCCAATGACGTAGAACGCAAAGCTGAAGAACAGACGAAATCCCGTGCTTGTGAGAGCGAAGCTCCGCGAGAGCAAACAAGGAGAACCAGGTCGAAGAGAAGCCAAGGGCAAGCTCCATCGCCACCCATAAATCACCTAGCCGGGTATAGATATGGTGAGTACTCTATCAGCCTCACCAAGCTGTGGCCAAACATAGCAAAGTGGGCTGACAAATTTTCACTCTCGCACCATGTCGGGGCTGCATACAAATCAAACCTGTACTGGTTCTTGTGCCCTCCTATCCACCAATGCCTAGAGATGGTTGAATCCATTGTGACATACTACAAACCAGCTGCCCAACAAGTCTATGACAACAAAGGAAGGGTGTTGTTCACCCTCTTCAAGGAAAGCATCCAGCCAGCTTTCGTCCCAGGGCTTCAGTACGACCCTAACGCAATTGTCAGGAGAATTAACTTGGATGAACAGGCGGGAAGATTCGCCCAAACCAAAATAATGAGAGAGTTCCTCGACTCAAAGTTGAAAACTCTTCTACTAGCCGGACAGTGGCCGACAGGCCCTATACCCCTAGATAGGTTCAAAAAAAAGTACATATACATCATACTAGCATGGTACTTGGCTATGATTTCGATAGAGTGGTACGCCTGTATTGGCTGGCGCTAGTAAAATGCATCTTGGATGTGGAGTTTTATGACTCCATGGTGCAAAGAAGCGAGAGGCGCCATATTTTCTTTGATTGGGTAGATTGGGTGGCGTACAACATACATTCAAACCTAGTCAAGTTGCAGTAGAAGCAGACAACAGAATTTTGGCTCTACTCGTTCCTCACATGGTTGTGCCTATACCACATGCACTACCGGATTAAAGTACCTGACCAAAAGAAGGTGAATGAAAAGGGAGAGCCATTACCTGTGTACGAATGGAATGAAGCCCTGTACAGGAAAGGGTCATACTACGAGTTCAACTTCAAATTTCTAGGTATGACCTTGGCGCTGTTCAACGGTGAGGGGTCTCGCCCACCAATAGCCATGATGAACTATCTGAGGAAGTACAAGTGTGGGGAGACCTTTTTGTTGAAGCAGGGCATTGTAGTCAGAATCTACGAATTCAAGGGGAAGTCGTTCCTGCTGCCCTATTTCTGCACTGACCATCAGTTCGGTATGGAGATATCACGCCAGATGGACTATGTCGAGGAGGAATTTGGCCAGGGAAAGAAGAGAGGTCATATTTTCCAGTATCCTATTACCTGGTCAAACATCCAAGTGCATGATATTGGGCAGCATGCCTACCTCGAATAAGAACTCATCATCATGGGCCTGATACAGCTCCCTCAGCACTGGAAGTATGACCCAATTGGGGTCAGGGGAAAATTTGTGCATATCTACCCCCGAGCGAAGCTCATGCAAGAAAGGTGCAATAGAACAGGAGAAGACCTAGAATGGCACATTGAGCGGATGCAATCATGGCCACCATGGCATAATTTTTACTATGAAGAAGTGGTGTTTGATCCAGAGCGCAATCCCGGCCACCGATTAGACTCAGCAGGCTTCAAGAAATTCCTCTCCAAGGTGGCACCCCTCAACTAGAAAAAGGACAAAATCATTGAATGCTGGAAAATGAGGTTCTACATGCAACACGATAAGTCTAACCAAAAGACGTTGGTCGTTGATGATGAATTTTTGTCCTTATGTGATCAATACGCTGACAAATGGCAGTCGTTCACATTCCGAGATTGCGTTCCCCCAGGTTCCAGAAAAAGGTATAAAAGGAGACCTCCATCCTAGCAATTGCCTACTCTAGGGACTTCCAGCACGACACCAACAAGAATCCAAGTGGGCCCAATATTACCTCGAGCTCCTGAAGCGTTACCTTAAAGGGTACACGAGCCAAAAAATTCAACTCCTAAGGTGTCCCCCCTAAAGGAAAAGGTGCCAGAAGATTCAACCAGTGGAACGGCTGTAGCAAGCATTCTCCTGTCAAAACCTAGGTATAAGTTTACCGTGGGAACATCACTGCCTGCTGCCCCAACCTCCTCTACCTCCTTCAAGCCAACTATAGCTCTAAAAGAAAAGAAGAGGAAGAGGAACAAAAAGGCCAAACGACCTAAGGAGTCTGCACAGCAAATGACCACAGCATGGATGGGGACAACCACATCAGAAATCATTTCATTGGACAGCCCCAGGAAAGAAGCAGGAGCTTGGGCTATAGACATCCTTTAATTAGTGGCTCAGGCGAAGCCCATAGGTACGTCCTCTTCCCCAGTTCCCCAAATCCCAATCAGCCCTACCATAACATCGTCCCCCACTGTATCAGGGCAAGCCCTAGTTGCATCCTATCTATATCAAACCACCCAACCCTCCCACAGTTCCCATTCCTTTGATCAGTTCACCCAAGACCCAAATGCTTTCTAGACCCTCAGTCAAACCCTAGACCCCTCACTTGCGGCTAGTGCTGAAGCTATGCCTACATCGTCACATCACTCACTTCCCTTGTTCAAAACCCTGCCTACACCTTCCACTCAATCGTTCGCTTCCCCTAGGACTTGACCGCCCTTAAAAGTGACCATGCCTTCTCGAATATCTCCTACTTCACTGTTTGTAGGAAGAATACCGCAATAAGATTTAGTCTCGGCATATTCAATGATGGTGGACCTTGACTTCATGGGAGAACAGCTACAGATTATATATGATCAGCCTTTGGCAACAAATGTTGTAGGGTGTTCCGCCTCTTTCCTCCAAGGCATCAAACGGAGAAGATCCGAGGAGATAGCTGCCCTGGTAAAGCACACCAAGTTTGACTTGGACAGGAGAGTGCTACGAACTAAGAAGTTGATACCGAAAGTGAATAAGCCTCTCTAGAAAATGACCAAGGCGGACTATGAACACAAATTCAAGGAGAAAAGCTTTGATGATATATGCAAGGAATATGAAATCAATGGTATTCATTATAGAACTCATAATCTCCTTGTAAAGCGACTCAAAAATTAGGAGACGTTTTAGCTACAAAATGACTCAAGGCAGCTAGAGGAAGATTTGGCTAGGTCCACCACACGACTGGAGTCTGTCCAGCATGAAATCGATGACCTGAAAGCACAGCTCGTCGCCTCTTAGCAAGAGGCTGCAACACAGAGAAAGATGGCCAAATAGCTGTCAGAGGAGAAGAAGGTAGTGTTGGAGCATTTCTCTCAGCTCTAGGATTCGTTAAGGCAGGCTCAATCTCAGCTCAAGGAGAAAATGTCCCAGACGGTGGCCTTTTTGAAGAATAAGGTCAAGGAGATGCGGGTTGGTTTGCTGCAGGGTTGCAGAGCTAACATCATCAGGTCCATATCCGTCCTGGATTTTGCATCCAGGATCCAAGAAGTATCTGCCCAAGGAAATCCTGTGGTAGAGGAGGCCGAACGCCAAGAGAAGCAATGGCTAGACTTGGCAATAAAATTTGAGGAGTTCACATGCAAAGGCCTCCGATTTCCCCCAATGTCCCAAATTGTCTTAGAGTGGGCAAATGCAAGGGTAACCTTGCACAATTATTTTGAAAAAATAGAGAAAACAAGAGCCGCCAGGAAAATGTTGGACTCATTAGACCACGAAATGAACATTTGCTTGGCCCCCTTCAATGCTCTTTCTGAGCTCGGTTGCCCAAGATTCATCAAGGATGGGGAGTTTTTGCCCCTTGAGCAGGTGAAGTTGAATTGGTTGTCTTTTGAGGCAGACACGTCAAAAATTGATAGTTGGACCGAGCCAGTCCAAGAAGCTTAGGTCACCCAGATGGTGTCGAGATATTGCAAGATCAACACCTCCCTTCAAGAGTTGGGAGAGAGGTACAACACCATCAACATACATGCGGTTGCGGCATTCAGAGCAACGCTGAGAGATGTCAGTGACTTAGGGCCATTTCAGGCAGTAGCCTAGGACCAGGCCAGGGCCACATACAATCATGTCTATGAGCGGGAGCAGTCGGTCGAGCAAGAAGGTGACAGTGGTGACCATTCAGATTCAAAAAGAGGAGGAGAAACAGAAGAGGCAACTACCAAAAGTGAATCCTAAGAGGAGTAGTTGCCCAAGAAGAAGTCGTCAGAGCAATGAAGTGCATGGGAAGGGAGTTCCTCTATGCCCAAAGGATGAAGACCTGGTTCTTTGCATCGAGGTGAGCTCGATACCTTGTGAGCCACCATAAATGTTGCCACATTTTGCATGAGGTGCCATGTTTTCAAATTTTGTAAGTATTGCTCTCCCTTCCCTCCTCCTTTCCCTTTCTCCACTGTCCCCTTTCTCCCCTTCTAGCAGCTTCATTTCCCCTCTTTTTTCCCCTTTGTACTTTCTTTGGTCAGATTCCTAAAATAGAGCAAACATCCCCTAAAAATTTCTAAGTCTAAGAGCGCAACCTGACTTTGCAACGAAATCGGGATGCGCCCTTAATTTTGAGTGCACTCGAGAATGCAAAGTGCGAAAGATGACCAAAAAGAAGCAAAATTTGGCTAAGTATAGGGACGCAACCTGACTTTGCAGTGAATTCAGGATGCGCTCTCTTTCCTGTGTGCACTTGGGAAGCAGTGTATCCAAAAAATTAGCTAAGTGCCAGAGCATAACTTGAATTCGTAGCAAAGTCAGGTTGTGCCTTGATTCCCATGCATAGTCTAAACAGCGGCCAAATTGACTAAGTGCTGGAGTGCGCAACCCTACTTTGCAGTGAAGTCGAGCTGCACCCTCTAGCTTATGCACACTTGGGCAGAATCTTTCAAGCATCCCAAAAATATTCTAAGGTACGGAGGCCTCCCCAACTGCATTGTTCCCCACTTGCGCTGTCCAATTGCGCTTCGATTCCAAGAAAAGTAGGACACAAAAGAGAAACTGCATTTCAATACAAATGCATCCCTCATCATAATTTGACAAGTGTCCAGCCTCGAGATTCAATCCAAGATGTGATGGGAAAAAGGACAAGCGTGGGCCAAATTATCAACCGCAGCTACCCTCATTTAAGCTGACGTAAAGTTCCATCTACCACAGCTACCTGCATTCATGCTGACTCAAAGTGTCATCAACCGCATTTCCACGTAGCTGCTAGGTTTTCAGGTGGACCTTGCTACAAGTACAGTCCCTATCTGCAGGAGTCAACATCAGCAGCTCTTTTGCCACTTTTGTCAAATTTTGTCAGCTATTGTCGGGTCTGGGATTTTGTGCCCAAGATTGTAATCGAGGGGAAATTGCGCTATAAATAGTTGCACTACATCATTGTAATGGGGGGAAGGGGGATATCCTACTAGGGAAACATTATAGCTATACGTTTGCTTTTGAATGCAAGAAATATTTGGCTCTATTTTTTGTTATCATTCTTTATGTTACCTTTACTTAGCATTTTTGCCTCATGTTGCTTATTTTTGCCTCATTCTTTATCTGAAAAACCAATTATATCTATATTCCATTACCCAATATCTATCCTTTAAATTATAGAAGGAAACATAAAAGAAATTTTTGAGTAAGAGAGTCACTTGAAATTTTGTACTGGTCCACCAATATTTAATGTATCCTTTGAGCTCCTCTAGGCTTGGTACTTTACTCTTGAGTTTTATATGGCACTTTTGTAAAGCCCTAGTAGTTTTATACTATACCGTCAAAACTCAAGTTTCAACAATCTAACTACCCATCATTGCAAGTTCATTGTAAATCATGGCCTTCCTACCACATCTATATGCAACTAGAAGGAATCTTATCCCTAATCAAACCAATTAATTTCCAATCAAGCCATGCAATGTCTTAATTAGGCATGTCAACTCCTTTATCACTTCATGCAACTACTTCGAAATTACCTAAAACTACCACCTCAAATCCACCCTTGGAGGAAGCCATGAGAAGAGAAATTTATTTTATAGGTATATGATGTACAAGTTGCCTTTTGGTGCTTGTTCTTGAAGACCTATTGAGACTCTTTTAGATCCAAATTCATTTCTTCAATCATTTTAAAGGAGGCTTCCTTAAGGGCATTGAACAAGCATCATCCATAATGCATCCAAATTTATTTTTTAATAAGCTATGTGTGGCTTCTATTGGGGGACACTCTCATTACAAAAACAAAACATTACATTAAACTCATTACATTTCTAACAAATTAATTAAATCATACGCATATGTGCCTTTCTATTAGATATATTCTCCATATTCCTCAAACTTCTAAGTTTCCATAATAAAATATCTTTTTTAAGGAACTAACAACAAGAACAACCCTTACATAACACATAACTCCAACAAATAGAAGGAAAAAAAAATAATAGTCATCCATTAAAGAGGAAATCGGTTTTATTATTTTTCTTCTATAGCAGAGGTTCTTCCTCCTTTAGAGTGGTAAGATCTGAGAATGCATTTTTGCACTTCAAGCTCTTGAGGTAATATCTAGTTGTAACACATTTTTTAGGATATTTATTTTTAAAAAATTGATTGTCTCTAATTATTTTATAATTAGGTTCAATAATACCATCTGAGGTGCTAATATTTTCCATGGAATAATCTAGATGGTCTTTAGTAACCATTTGGATTTTATCAATGATCTAATTCAAATTCTTCTTTTGGGGTTGAGTATTTTGTTGCTCGCATGATTCCTACTAGAAAATTGGTGCATCTAGAGTATGAGCATATTTCTTTGAACTGGGATATTTGAAATTTTTGAATCATTCACATGCAAGCCCTTCTCCTCCACTAAGAAGGAATTAAATCATTATTGTATGACTAGGCATCTCTTCTTCAGGTGGTCATATTTTTGACAACCATAACATCTTAGGGGGAAGTTCTCATAATCCAATATTTTAAATCCATTCCCCTTTCCTTGAGGATATAGTAATGGATTGAGGCCCAGAAACTGAAACATCCATCTCAACAACCAATCTTTCTTTACTCATATTAATTTTACTAGACAATTTTTTCTCTATTTAGGCATCCATATATTGGAATGCACCAATGGCATTACCAATTTTGGTGAATATATTCTCTCCCTAAAACTCCATAGGGAGAGCATAAAGATTCACCCAAACTAGGAAGCCATTAACTTCTTCTATAAAGGGGTTGAAACTAGGAGTCCAAGGTCTTATATAGACACCTCTTTATCTGAAAAACCAATTATATCTATAATACATTACCTTATCTCTATCCTCTAAATTAGAAAATAAAATAGAAAAGAAAGTTTTGTGTAGGAGATTTACTTGGAATTCTAAATTGGTCCACCAATATTTAATGTATCCTTTGAGCTCCTCTAGGATTGGTATTTTACCCTTGAGTTTGTAGATAATTGTTTGAGCTTCATGATAAATACAAATTTAACTCAAATTCATCCTCTAAAATCCTAATAGAGGGTCGAGGTTCATCCACCCATGAACCCAAAGATCCTTAAGAGATTTCTTTTGACCGAAGAGGCTTTCTCATAAACTAAAGAGATGGTCTATGAACAACCCTCTTCCTTAAATGTTTGATCATTATTGGAATATAATATATTATTTGGTACATGCTAATGTACCATCATGGGTACATGTTTAGATTAGAATTTTATGCTATATTAGGATTTAAATATTTACTTTATGTAATGCAATAAATGCACAATGTACAATGATGTAAATTTGCATGGTGTCCACATATACATGAGTCATTAAGAATAGGAATATGAAGAGTCATAGGATTATGGAAGGCCAAGATTCATGTATCATTATATATAGGCCTTCTTAGGTGATAGAAAATGAGGATTTGTGGTGTGCACAAGGTAGAGTAGTAGTAGATACAATGTAGAGCATTGGTGTAATATGGAGTGTTAGTGATCTCCATTTCATAGCATTGTACTATTTTTGTGAGATTTAATTAATGGCTATTTCATGAGTATTTTCTCAAGTTTCTCATGTTATTTACTTTCTTATTATATTGTCATTGTCATAGTTATAATATTGCATGCTTATTTTACTACTTGTGATTGTATTTCCTTTAAGTTTATAGCATCAAAATCTAAAAATGGTATCAGAGCACAAGGTAGATTGATGGGAAATAAAAAGAGACACAGAAAATATTGAGAGGAGATATGAAATATCATTTTCATAATTTCTAAAATTACTATTTGGCTAGAGTATTTCCACAAAGTTGCAAAAAAACTTGTGAATACTAGGACTCAGTATTGATTCCACTAGATTGACAAATCAACTAGTGAAGTTCATTTTCTTTATATTTAAAGAAATTTCTATTATCATTTTCTAATACTTTATTGCAGAAAAGAGTTGATTCAAATAAAGTTGAGAAGCTTCCTACAAGAGCTAGGAAGAATATCTTCTTTGGAATCAATCTAGTACTTGAAGAAACAAGCTAAATATTGAATATTTTGGAGGCCTAAGGAAAAGTTCCCATTGCAAGATTTGCAGATTTAAGATTGAGAAGAGATAAAAAGGCCAAAGGAGCTTTATTGAAGATTGAAGGAAGAAAAGACTCAAGGAAAATATTCCCAAAGAATATTGGATATTGGAGATCAAGGAGGTCTAAGAAGAGGGTTTCCATATAATATTGAAGACTGCAGATTAAAGAGTGAAATATGAAGAGAGAAACTCTAGGAGGAGACCCAAGAGAAAGAACTTGTTGAAGAACTTTCATATTTGGAAGATTGAAGATTGAATATAAAGGACTAGGAAGATTCCTATTGAAGATTTTAGAAGCTACAAAAATTAAAGACCCAAGATAAGATGTCTCAAGAAAGGTTGGAAGGAGGAAGGAGATTGCAAGCAAGGAGAAGTTCCTAATAAAAGGATTTGGGACAATTTACACCATCCAAAAACAACACCAAAAGGATTAAGGATTTGGCAAGAATTTTGCCAAAATTTGAAAGAGTTTTTTAAAGTCCTTAAGCTATTCAAACTCTTGAGAAGAATTCAAAAAAATAGGCCAAGGTTGAAGTCAAAATTTGACAAGGAGGTTGAAGGAGAAAAGGAGCCAAAAGAAGACACCATATGTAAGAGATCTAAATATTACTATTAAATGCTTGAAGGTTGATTTTTGAAGGATAATATTGTTGGATTTATAGTAGAAGTTAAATATTCATAGGACAACAAGTCAAGGTGACATAGAGTTGCAAGGTAGAGAATATTTGGGTAAAATTTGAAGATCCCTTGAACAACTAGCTTAAAGGAAGGTTTGATAGAAAATAAGGCAACATTCAAAGAGGAAAAGATAGTTGAAAATTGGAGGATTTTCCTACCAAGGTTGATAGAGTTAAGGATAGCATATCGGAGGAGAAATTGGCTATATTAAAATATGAAAATTTTAGATATTAGGACATCAAGAGAGCAACAAATTGGGAAGAACTAATAGCTGCAAATTCTAGGGTCCTAGAACAGCAATATTGAAGGTGAAATAGGTAGCATTGAAAAGCTACAAAATAGAAGATTTTTGGATAGCATAGAAGCTGATTCCTAAATAGCATTGAAAGCTACAAATTATAGAATTAAATACAATAAGAGGGTATCAATTAGAGCTACAAATTTATAAATTTTAGAGTAGCAAATTACAAAGAGTTGAAGCTACAAAAATTACAAAACTAGGACAACAAATAGGTGAATTGAATCACCAAGAAAGCTTGCTATAAAATAGACCAATATAAGGTTTGAAAATTGGTGTTATTAAAGTTTTATTATTCAAGTATTATTTAAGTTTTTTAACACCATATTTGAGTAGCAAAAGGAAATATTTCAAGTTTATGTATTCAAGGGTGCAAAAGATAGCATTTATAAGGAATTAAAACTTGCATAAAATAAATTGAAGTTAGATATATTATCAAGGAAATAAAATATCAAATTCTCATTATCTATTAAAAGCTAACAGTGGATATTGTATAGCAAATAAGACATTACTATAAAGCAAATATTGGATATACTAAGTTATCCAAAAGGTAAGGTTCTAGCATGATTTAGAAGCTTGGAGTCACCATAGAAGAGATCACCAAGCGTTATGCCAAGAAGAAGTGGTAGAAGAGTAGCCAAAGAGGAAAAGGCAACGTAGAGGAGAAACCACCATTTCATGATAGTTGAAAGTATAGGGGGGTAAGCATTTAAATCAGTTCATTTTAAGATTACAAGAGCACCACATTAGATCCATCAAAGTCAGCAAAATAGATCTCTAAATTTTAGTGTCTCCAAGGTGATAAAGGAGGCATCTTGAGTATCATTAAACCTGCACATTTCAAATAACATAAAGCAAATCAAATATTTCTTAAAGGATTCATAAAGGAAGAAAGTATCAATTTTAAAATATTGCTTTAGACTCATCAAGGTGCAGATTATTCTAAGGTCTATTGAGCATAAGAAGAAGACTCAATAGTAAAATCTAAAGAGGTGTGTCAAGTATTCAAAAGCCTTTGGTGAAGGCTAGTTAAAAATGCATATAAGGAACTTCCTTAAGCAACGTCATCTTCTTGAAGAAGATAGCCACTTGGAGGGAAACACAGAATATTGTTTAAAAATAACTATTCATCTAGCGTAAAGCACTTGAAAACCATCACAAATTGTAAGGATTAATCCAATAAAGTTGCACCAATAGTGAGAGGAGAATAAGCATAGTTTCAAAACCAACATGGAATCACATGCCATGACATATGAATAGTTAGCAACTAAGAATGAGCATTGAAAACAAGCACCACTAGCATCTTCATAACACCATCAAGAAACTAAATAAAATACTACCAAATTAGTTTCAATCTCAACTACATAGAAACTACCATAGAAGGATAAGTGTTGGATAAGTAATAGGTGAAATAACCAATACAATGAGTGTTGGAAAGCACAAACGATATTTGAGTGGTAAGAACCAAAATTAGGGTGCATAAGTTGCATGACAAGGAAAGCCAAGTGTTAAGGAGTCATTTGCCATGTGGAGAGAGTTTCATATTCCATTGGAGGGTATTACATATTCCATTGAGGAGAGCTACGTTAAAGAAGACCTAATATCTTCACACTCAAGAAGTATAATGCTCTTAGCAAGTGTTAAGCAAGAAGAGTTGGTTAGAGCACCACAGGAGATGTTAAAAGGAAGTGCAAAGATCTATAGTGCCACTTGGTGCAAGTGTTAAAGCAAGAAGAGTTTGGTAGAGTGCCATAGGAGATGTTAACAATGAGTGTAAAGATCTTAGTGCCACTTGGAACTTTATACGTAATATATCAGTTAAATTTAAAGAGAGAAGCAACATCCAAATGGCATTTATTTAGTGCATAGGTTGAAAATACCTTGAGAGAAACAAAGGGAGCGCATGAAGACCAGATTTGAGCATATAGGAGAAATTTAAAAGCATTGAGAAGAGTCAAACCTTAAGAAGTTGCATTGAAGAAGCAAAGAGACTACATTGATTGCAGCAAGTTAGAAGTCCTTTATTGAGCATAGGTTGCAGAGTTAATGCACATTGAGATTAGCGCATTGAGAAGGTAAGAATTATTTTTCATAACCTTTGCAAAGTATAAAGGAGATATAAGGCATCTTTAAGGATATAATTAATTAAGTTTTTATACTTAAGGTTATTTAAGTAATAGGAGTAATAAGGTGATAAACTATAACCTTGAATACGGTATTGAATATTTTAGAAGTTACTTGGAGAAAGAAACGTTAAAATTAATATATTCAATTCATATTGCATTAAATATTTTCAAATTATTAAACTTGGAGATATAAGTATTTCCACATTGAAATTGAAATTGCAAATACATTGATTTTCTAAATTTCCAATTAGGGAGTTATAAGGAGTCCAACATCAAATTTAAGTTATTGAAATTTAGAAATTATACTATTGAGAATTGAATATTAAAAGAAGAAAAACCTAGAATTAGTTATAAGTTGGAAAATTATTGTTGATATTAGTCTCTTATACAAATTGAAGGGACATAGAGAATCCAACTTAAATATCTTAAAGATATTGAAAATCTTATCAATTGAAATTGCATCTTTAGCTTTCTACAAGGAGAAATAAAGTGCTTGTATTAAAGGATAGGAGTTGAACATTATATTAAAATTATCATCAAAAATTAGGGAGACAAAAGGGATTCAACTCAAAACAAAACCTAGAAAGCTAAGTCTACTATCAAAGTCATATTCAAAATAGTTTATAGACATAAGGTATTCTACAAAACTTGAATAATTGAAAAGATCTTGATCTTATACTAGGGAGTCATAAGGAATTCAAACTCAAAGGTTTAGATTTATTTAAAATTCTATCAAATTTTTTCTTTTTAACAAGAAATATCACTTCAAAAATAACTATGGAAAATATTATTAAGTATACAAGATTCAAGGAATCAAAATGGTTTAGAGACATACTTGATTCTAGAAATGATAATAGAAAATATGCAATTGGAATAAAATAATCTATATGGAATGAGAACTCACAAGCTAATAGTTTGGTAAAAGTAGATTCTACAAAAACATCATCCAATGATATGATGAAAATAATTGATGACAACTATATTAATGAAGATATTGAGAATAAAATCAATAACCATACTCAAAAGGTAGAAAATAATATTGATCAAAAATATATCCTATATATTTATGAAAGAAGCAAAGATAGAATAGCTTCAATTGTACATAGATGATTTACGTATTTCATCAAGGAAATGGATGGACTTGATTCTCCTAAGATAAATAACAAATAAGTTGGGATATCTTTACAATGCACTTATTGCAAAAAATTTGGTCATGAGAAAGCAAACTATTGTCTTTTCTATCCATGCAAATATTGTGGAGGAAAATCTCATTCATATCTCTTCTATTACTATAAATACAAGTACTATAAAATATGTGAAGAGAAATTGTTATTTATATTATATTATCTTTTTCAAGTTCTTATTTCAGAAGCATCTACTAACAATGAATTCAAGTTTGAATTTTTTGAAGAACAAGAAGATAGGTCATTTAGAGAACCAAAGGAAAGAAAGTGGAGAAATTATGATCCACTTAGGACTTGCAAGATAATGAGATCCATTGTTCATCAAAGATACCAGAATAATTTCAAGAATGAAAATCATATCAATCACTCTAAAATATAGAAAAGTAGTGGAATAAATAAGACAATAAAAGACTACATGAACTTGAATAATAAAATGAAAATCGAGCCATGTGAAGGACAAGAACCTGATCAAGCTGAAGAATCTTGAAATATGAATACCATACTGAAGACTAAAGTCTTCAATACCCAAATAATGTAATACAAGGGGGTGTTGGAATATATTACATTATTTGGTACATGTTAATGTACCATCATGGGTACATGTTTAGATTAGGAGTTTGTCCTAGATTAGGATTTAAGTATTTACTTTATGCAATGGAATAAATGCATAATGTGCAATGATGTAAATGTGCATGGTGTCCACATGTACATGAGTCATTAAGAATAGGAAGATGAAGAGTCGTAAGAATATGAAAGACCAAGAGTCATGTCTTATTATATATAGGCCTTCTTAGATGATAGCAAGTGAGTATTTGTGGTGTGGACAAGGTTGAGTAGTAGTAGATACAATGTAGACCATTGGTGTAATACGAAGTGTTAGTGATCTCCATTTCATAGCATTGTACTATTTTTATGAGCTTTCATTAATGGCTATTTCATGAGTATTTTCTCAAGTTTCTCATGTTATTTACTTGCTTATTATATTGCCATTATCATAGTTATAACATTGCATGCTTATTTTACTACTTGTGGTTGCATTTCCTTTAAGTTTATAACATCAAAAGCTAACAACTGCACCTAGTGTTTGTATCCTTTCATGAAAACTATAGCCAAATTTATCGCTTTGTTCCATTTCTTGATTGTAGCTAGGGTTTACACCCCTTTCACTATTGTTGTAGATCTTGAGACTTCCATAGAGCATCCACATTAGATTGGGGTAAATTTTGAGTTTTGGTTATGATCTTCCTTCACCCTTCCACCTAACATTTAACTATTTTTAGCCATTATTCTATCAACATTTTTACATGCTTTCATCCTTCTACAATTTTCAAATTGAGACTATTTTAAGCATTCACCATAAAAGGAACATGGGTTGATCCCTCTACCAAGGAATTTTATCATTTCTAGAAAGATTATACAAAACCCCTTCACATTGATCATAAGTTTTATCTATTTCTATGTGCAGATTTTGTGTTCTTTTAGGTATAGGATGAAAGTTTCATAAGCCCACAAAAGCATTATACAAAATTCCATACAATACTTATGTCATCCAATAGCACTTTATTAAGTATGGTGAATCTATCACTTTGTGATGCTTCCGTACAAGTGGTGAAATCATTATGTGTTGCTTACACACAAGTGGTGAAACTATTTCTCTATGATGCTTCCATATAGGTGGTGAATCTGCAACTCTACAATGCTTTTATTCTAATTTTATATTAGGTACATATTTCTCTGATTTGATTCTATTAAACTTTTAAATCAATATATCTAGGTTTCCTTTGCTATTTTGTAGTAATTTAGGTAGTTTTTAGAAAACTTTCTTACAAAAGGGTAAACTATGCAGTCTTAATTACAAAATCGCTAAAAAAGTAATCACAAACTATAATTTTTGTATTATTAAATCCAAAACTAGAAGCATAATCATTAATATTAATAGGCAGTTTTATTGATTTGATCTTTTTGTAAATATTTTATTCCATTTTGTAGTCAAATTTGCAAATAGAAAGAGAGACTTAACTACTTTTGCAAATCAATGAAAGGGGACAAAAATTGATTTTCTTCCTACATTTAGGCATAAAATCTACACTCATATAGCTACATTTTAGGGTAAATTATTTGTATGCATGTCCTCTTGAATTCTTACTTCTAAGAAAGGAAGTTTATTACTTATTTTGTAAACATTCAAAAGAAAAAGGAAATCACATAGAATTAGGATTTGTATTTTGCATATTATTTGCACGTGCATCTTGTATTCATCATCATGTATTGCATTTAGGATAGGATTAGGATCTTAATACCCTATATGTATGCTAATTCAATGCATAAAACTAGATCCTCAAGCCTCACAATTTTCCCCTCAATATCAAGTGTGATCCCACATGAAAAGGAGCCTACACTCATGGATTTTTTTAATTTACACGATCAAATATTTGGTGAACCTAACATGAAAAAATAGATAAAACAACAAATGGCCTTATTAGGCATCCTTATATAGTCATATATATTTTTATGAGGACCTATACAACCAACCTTTAGACCCGGTTATACGTAGTCTCCCTTTTCCTTTGAATTTTAAAACACCCAAATTCCAAATGTATAAGGGAAAATAAGACCCCACAAATCATATTGGACTCTTTCTCACAACCTATAGTGACATCACATATGACAATGAAAAGAGTGAAGCAGTTCCAACTAAATTCATGTTCCAATACATGAAATAAATAGGCAAGAGGATGCTAAAATTATAAACAACCACCATCCGCCATATCTCAATGGAGGCCAAAGTAAGATGATTTGCTAATATAACATCCAAGTAAACTTAGAAATAAATAAACTAAAGTAAAATTACTCTAGAACATGGTCAAAATAACCAACCATCTACAACTACACCTAAGCAACTAAGAATGCATGTTGAACACTATTCTCACGTGGATACAATTATTAGTAAATAATAAAATAACTATGCTAAACTAATAAATCAAATGCAATACTAATCATAGCTAGGAGAAATATGGGTCATGTAAATATCATTCCTCATCATGCCTCCCCATAATAAAAACATCAGACTCCAATACATTTAGAAGAGAAGAAAAATCATGGGACATATAATGAGAAGAAATCCAACAAGCCAGATGCAAAAACTAGCCACATCGAACCACAAGATAATAAGTGGAAGATTTATGGTAAGGTTGATGAGTCTTGGTACCATATACTTGATCAAAATACAATAGTGACTGATTATTAGGAACCACAGTAATAGGATGGTTGATGTCAGATTCGATATCCAATGTAGAATCGTGGTATAACTTAAGAAGATCTACATTGATGACATCATGAATCCTAAGGTGTGTATGAATATCAAGGCATAAATAATTATTGGATACCTGTTGAAGGATAGAATAATGCCCATAATGAAGAGGTTTAATTTTACTATATGTTTTCTCTAGAAAATACCGCTTATTCAAGTGCAACCAAAATTTGTCATCAATATGAAAGATGAGGAATTCTATGTTTATCCATGGCATGCTTCTACTTTTGTTGTGTCTTTTGCATAATTTGAATCACCATATATTGAATGTTCTATAAATTTTGAATAAAAGAGTGGGCCTTGTCTTTCTCTTTTTAAAACTAAGTGATGGCTAGATAACTAGGCAAAGACAAGGGCAACTCATAAGGATCCAATTACTGAAAACCAAAACAAACCTCAAATGGAGAATGTCTTGTAGAAGAATATACTAACCTATTTTATGCATGCTTAATATGGGTGAGACTCAAATTCTTCTTGGCTAGTTAAGCATGATGATATATTCACAAACTCTACACAAGGGTACGATTCACCACTTTGGTCTGCCCATCAAACTGAGGATGATAGGCAACAAAAAAATTAAGAGGGACCCCTAAAATTTTTCATAAAGAGCACCAAAATTGACCACAAAGCATGAATTACAATTAGAAACAATAATAGTTGGTAGACCAAAGGAGTGCCATATGTAATCAAAGAATAGTTGGGCTAAGTCTGGCATAGAACAAGTCTTGTGGCAAAGAAGAAACTTATCCATTTTTTGAATCTATCAACAACAACAAAGATAAAATCATGGTGTTATATTGTCATGGGAAACCCACTAACTAAGTCCATGGAAATGCTTTCCCAAGGATGAGAAAGAATAGATTAAGGAATTCTTAAGCTAGACTTTTTGTTAGTAATTTTGGATCGACAACAAACAACACACTTTCACAAAAATCTAAAAATATCTCTTTACATATGTGGCCAATAGAAGAAGTGTTGCAAATGATGAAGTGTCTTGTGTTTTTCAAAGTGACCACCATAGAGTATGGAATATGCCTCCTTGAGAAGATAAACTCTAGGATCATGAGGAACACAAACCTTGTCCAATTTTTAGAGCAACCCATCCTTGATGTAAAAATATTGGAAGGGATAAAAATTGGAAGAAGTAGGATGACACAATTGCTTGTACATCTTCCCAAAGTTATGATCATTAACAGACTAAGATGGTCGAGTTTTAAAATCCAAATGTGAAGTGGTTATAACTATCAAGGTATGAGTAGTAGGAGGCCAACTCAAACAATCTCCCATAGAATTAATCATCCTCTTTTTGTACTTAATGACCAAATAGAATTATTGTAGATAATATGTCCACTTCATGTTTCAAGCTTCTTCAGTTTTATTTTGTGATTGAAGAAACTTGAGGGGCATATGATCAGTGTGAAAAATTGTTTGTTTTACCAAGAGGTAGTGTATCCAGTACTTAATGGCTTGAATTAAGGCATATAACTCCTTGTCATATGTCAAATAGTTCATCTTAGTAGAAGAAAAAGTTTCAAAATGGTAAGCTACTAAATGACCATGTTTCTTGAAGAGAACACCTAAGGCATCTTGAGAAGATCTATCTCAATCTCGAAGAGTTGAGAGAGATCAGGTAAAACAATCATAGGTGTTGTACATATTTTATTTTTTAAAATCTCAAAGGCAACTTCTTATTTCTTTCCCCATTGAAAAGGAACCTTGTATTTGGTTAAGTAGTGCAATGAAGTTGCAATAGTGGAATAATGAGGGATGAACTTGTGATAGAAATTTGTAAGTCCTAGTAAAATTGTCAACTTAGTGAGAGGAGTAGGAGGATACCACTTAAGTAGGAAATCTACTTTAGTAGGATCTATCTAAATTCCATGCTCACTAATCACAAAGCCAAGGTAAGAAATAGAATTTTGGCCAAAGGAGAACTTGGCGAGGTTGGCATATAAGTGACTCTTTTGAAGGGTGTCAAGAAATTGCTTAATATTCTCAAGGTGGTCCTCCCAAGTGTATGAGAATACAATTATATCATCAAGATATATGATTAAAAAAATTTCAAGAACATCATGGAAGACATCGTTCATCAATTTCATGAAAGTCGCAAGAGCATTGGTAAGACCAAAGGACATGACCAACCATTCAAAAAGACCCATTTTGGTCTTAAAATTTGTCTTCCATGTATCTTTTGTCTGTATACACACTTGGTAATATACACTCTTAAGATCTATTATAGAAAATAATTTGGCTTCTTGGAGTTGATATAAGAGATCGTCCATGTGGGGTAGTGGATATCTATTCTTGATAGAAATCTTGTTCAAAGCCATAAATTCTATACACAACCGCAAAGTTCCATCCTTTTTAAGCACAAAAAAAATTTGTGAGGCACAAGTAGATGTACTTTGTTTGATGAATCACTTAGACAAAAAATCTCCTATTTTCCTTTTTATCTCTTCATTTTACAAAATGGATTGTCTATACATGGGTGCATTTGGAAGTGATGTTATAGGGATGATTTCAATGTTGTGATTAATAATGTGTATGGGAGGAAGTGACTTAGGATCCTAAATTATGTAAGAATACTTTTTCAATTATATATCCAAAAAACATGGATGTTGAAGTGGAGCATAACAATGAGTGTGCTATGGACGAATGAATACAAGTGCAATTTCTCATGCTTGCTTAATTGTTTTTGTGACTTGATTGCAACTCAAAACTAGGTTTTGTGTTTATTTGATGCATTTTATGAGATATGCCTTATCATTTTGTTGTATTGTGTATGTTTTGTGATAAGCATCATATGCTACCTTCTTATCATATTGGTAAATGTTGACCAATTAAGAGACCACATTAGCTCATAGGTGTCACATCACAAGTGACCCTATCTACAAATTTGGGACCAAAGGTAAAACTCACAATGCAAGTGTGAGTAATTTTGGAGCTCGTACCACTATCCTTCCATACCAAAGAATAGGTATGAGTATGAGGCTCCATCAACAAATGTAATTTGTCAACTATGGATCTCGCAAATAAGTTTTTTTTTGAGCCACTATCGATAATACAATCTATTGAAAAATTGTGAGTCAAATGTGTTTGAGTGACAAATAAATAATCATGAGCACTCACAAATGAATTTTAGTTCATTAAGGTAACTTGATTAAGTCTACCTTTGAGCTCATCATATGCTTTATCTTCTCCTACAAACTCAATGGGACTTTGCACTTGGTCCTTCACCTGAGACTTTACAAGTAAGCTTTTCATATTTAACTTAAAAAATTTGGATTTTTCATGTCCTTTATTCTTAAAAGAGTTACAAAGTTTCTTAGAAGAAGAATAAGAAGTAGGCTTAAAATAAGAAGAAGAAGTAGGTTTAAAACCATTTAATATTCAAATATTGTTTATAATTTGAGGGGTAGAAGTTTTGTTTGAGTACCTTAAAAATATTGTACCAAGTGGTTATAACATCTTGACCTTATTTTATTTCTACCAAAATTTTGTCTAAGCTTGAAAAATTAATCTTGGAAAATAGAAGTTTGTATTAATTTGAATTTTGGGTATAGTAAAACCATGTTTCCATATCCAATATCCAGCTATTCAATATATCAATATTCCTTGATTTGTCGTACAATGAAACCTCACACCTCGACTTTGAGCATGGGTCATTGTTGTAGATATTGACATCATGAGGTACATATTGATAGAAATTGAACTCTTGATCTAACTAAGAACTCTAAGATATGATTAATAAAACTAATGAATTACTGAATAAAAAAGAAACACATGAGAGAGACAAAAATAATAATCCTTAATGTTGTAAGAACTTGTACGATAAAATATGGAACTAAGAGTCCATAATATAGATTCACAAATGACCCTTGATCTTCCTCAAATGACCCTTGAACTTTTACATATAAAATAATGTAATATTCTCTAACACCCCCATGTATTACATTATTTAAGATGATATTTTCTTGATCTGCACAACGAATCTCTGAATGTTTGGAATTTGTTTCAACCTAGTACTTTTGTGAATATATATTTCATTTGTTATTCTGTAGGAACATGCTTCAAACTGATGTTACAGTTCTGAAAATGATCTCTGATGAAATGGCATTGGGTCTCAATATGCTTTGTTCATTCATGTACAATTGATTTTTTTATTAAATTGAGTACTCCTTGATTGTCACAATGGATTAGAGTTGTAGTTTTTTTATTCCTATATCAGATAATATATATTGTAACCATAAAGCTTCATAAGTTGTATCTTTGGTTGCACGATATTCTACTTTTATGGATGATTGTGCTACTGTATGTTTTTCCTTATTGTTCCATTAAATTGATCCTGACCCAAGATAAAAATATACCCAGAAGTATATTTTCTATCATCAATAGATACAACATAATCAGAATCTAAATAACCCTATAGAAAAAAATCTTTATCATGCTTCATATAAACTAGTCCATAATTTGTAGTTCTCTTGAAATATTACAATATTCTTTTTGTATCTTTTCAATGACTTTTTCTAGGCTCTTGCATGAACCTTGAAAGACAATTTATATAAAAAACTAAATCAGGTTGAGTGTTTATTAAATATAGAAGACTTCCAATCAACTGACAATAATTTGTAGCTGAAACTAAAGGTGTACCATCATTTTTGGACAATTTAAGTCCTTGTTCCATGGGTGTACCTTTAGGTTTACAATTATCCATTTTATATTTCTCCAGTAGATATTTTGCATACTTTATCAATGTAATTGTAATATTATTTTCATTCTTATAAATTTCTAGACTAAGGCAGTAATTAATAAATCCTAAATTAGTCATTTCAAATGCCTTCTCAATATCCTTTTTTATCTCACTTATCAGCTTTTCAGAGCTTCCTGTAATCACTATATCATCAAAATATACTATGAGAATTAATATATCATTCCCAATTTTTTTGTATATAAACTTGGATCTGATGTACTTTGTTTGAAGTTGTGTTGTAACAAATGATTACTAGTGGTGATGTGGCATGGTTTACCGGTAAGGATGCCACTTGCAATATGGGTGATGTGACCCGGTCCAATCCCACTGTGGATATGCATATGTATAAGAAGTATTTACTCAATAAAAAAATAGAAAGGTCCGAGGTGTAGACCAATTGGTTCATCCAAACCCCATAAGGGGGCGGAGGTCCAAGGTTCAAATCTCGGGCCTTGTCGGACTGAACGCTTGTCCCTTTCCTGGTGCTTTCAGCGATGTAAAAGGTTTAAAATGATTGTGGCATGGTGGTTATAGGGGCGGACTGCACAAAGATCTGTGTGGTGGCTTTTGGGGTGGATAGCGCAGAATACTATGGTGGCCATAAAAAGTTGGACAGCCTGCCCAGATTCGTGGCAGCTACCGATTCCACCATGTAAATACAAAAAAAACAAAAAAACAAAAAACAAAAAAAAAACAAATGATTATTAATATTTATCGTCCATTCTCTAGGAGCTTGCTTTAGACCATATAAGGATTTTTTTAATTTGCAAACCTTATGTTCTTTACGATTGACAACAAATCCTTCTAGTTGAGACATGAAAACTTCCTCTTCTAAATAACCATTAAGAAATGCACTTTTGACATCCATTTTATGAAGTTGCAAACCATGATGAGCTGTTAAGGCACATATTATTCTGATAGTAGTCATTCTAGTTGTTGGTGCAAATGTCTCTTCATAGTCAATTCCCTCTATTTTTGTATATCCTTTTGCCACTAGTCGAGCTTTGTACTTATCAAGAGTTTCATCTACTCTATACTTAATCTTATGAACCCATTTGCAACCTACTACTTTATTTCCTAGAGGTAACTCTACCAGATTCCATGTTTTGTTCTTTTGTAGTGATCAATTATTTTGTACGTGGATCAATTATTTTGTACTTTGTTGATTCATCATCATAACAAAAAAATATACCAACCATACTTTTTCCATCTAAAATATGCATATAAGCTTTGCATCCAAAAATCCTTAGCTTTTCAACATTTGGTTTTTGTCTTGACCATGCTTTCTGGAGTAATATCCTTGAGTATTCTTGTAGGTAATATATTGTGTAAATACACTATTGTTTTAACTACTTCTGCCCAATATTGATTATCAACATGAGACTCTTTTATCATACATCTTACTAGTTCCATTATAGATCTATTTCTTCTTTCTATGATGCCATTTTATTATGGTGAATATGTTGTAGTAAGTTTTCTCTTTATTCCATTTTATTTTAGAAATAGATTAAATTATTGTGATGTAAACTCTCCTCCTCTGTCTGATCAAAGAGTTTTGATAGTCTTTCTTGATTCTTTTTCTACTTGAAATTTAAATTGTTTGAAATAGCTAAAAGCTTCTAATTTGTATTTCATGAAGTATACCCACATTTTTCTAGTATGATCATCAACAAATAATTAAAAATACTTATATTCTCCAATACTTGTAGTATTCATTGGATCACATAAATATGTATATATCAATTCTAGTGATTATTGAGATCTATATTGACAGATTTCAAAAGGTATTATATATTGTTTTCTTGCTAAACATTCTGTAGAAACTGTAGATTCCCAAGAAATATTTGGTACTCCTTTGACCATTTGATATTTGACCATTTTATTTAAGGATGATGCACTAGTATATTCCATATGTTTATGCCATAATTCTTTTGCTTCTGATGTTTTAATTGAGAGAGCTAGATTTGTAGTAGTATCCAAAATAAATAGACTTTCCTTATAAGACCCTATAGCTATCATTTTTTCTTGTTTGATAATATGACATTGTTTTCTTCCATTGATGACCTTAAATTCTACTATCATATTTTGATCCATGAGTTGTGAAACTGAAATAAGGTTGGTAATAAATACAGGAACATATAAAACATTTTTAATTATTCCTTTTCCATTTATTAGATTGACTAGAACATCTCTTATTCCCTTTACTTCATAAGTCTTACTCTCTACTATTGCAACTGGTTTCTCATGTTTTGCTCGTAGAGACTCAAACAATTTTTTGTTTCCAGTCATATGTTTACTTTCGCCTAAGTGTATATACCAATAATGTATATTTTCTAGAAGTTATCTACCTTATGTCTCCTAAATTTCAAGCATATGAGTTTATGGGTTCTAAATTTCACACATCCTAATTTGGTGTTGAAGTCCTTATAGCCCCAAATATAGAAATTTAGAAATTCTAAAAGAAAATCTTTGTAAGTTTTGTATTCTGAATTTGATGTAAGAAACCTTTTTTCTCCAAACTTATCAAATTGCAAATATTTCAAATTGTTTTGTAAACTCAAATAATCAAATTATAAAACTACAAAATAATTACTTCAATTTTTAAATCAATCTTCATAAAACTTTCAAATAGCAATAATCAATTTTCTAAGGTTTCAAATATTACTTCAAGGTCTTATTTCTCCAATAAAATAATTTTAACTTAACCTTAGATAATAATAATAATTTCTTCCAACCTTATAACTCCTATCTTGGGCATATAATTAATTTCATATGAAATGAATTATTTCTAAACTTGAGGCACTCCTTCTCTGTTACCATATTTTGACTTGCTTTGAAAATAGGCACTCTCTTTCCTCCTTGACTAGTCAACTATTCTCTAAACTTTTCCAAGGTGCTTGAAGATCAAACGTACATCCTCCTTGATGTAGTAATTGTAGCCATGCAGGTTTATTTTGAGCCCATTCATTAATGAGTGCTTTTATATGTTATATCTTCCTTTAGTAATGATTGGATTATTGAATACCAAATGCCAAATGGTACCAAATATCCCTCCTTGCTCTTACTAATGTATTCAAAAATAATTATCCTACCTCCAATGGCTTATGGCACTCCTTTCTTGTGACAAGTGGTATGAACAATTTTATAATTTTCAACCAACCTTGCAAATGATATTTTGAACACTTCACGCTCCAAATAACATTCTATTCTCTTTGATTGTGTTTTTCTTCTTCTTCCAACACTTGGACATCTATGTAACATTATTTACCTTACCAAAAAATCGATGCTATATTATCTTATTTGCAAAGAATATTATAAATGCCAACACTTCGATTCTCTTCTTGGCAGTTGCAAAAACCTAGATGTTTGGTTTCTCCTTATACCTTTTTGATATCCAAATATTGACTCTTCTATTGCTTATGTTTTAGAGTTTACAAACAATAATTCCTCTTCTCCAATGGTGGATCTTCTCCACTTAAATGCTTCTCTACTCCTCATCCTAGGCTTGGTGGCTCCACCTTTTAATGCTGACTCTCTAAAACAATGCACTAAGAAATGTAAATTATTGAAAGTAAAGCCTATCTAGCCTATATACTAGTGGTAATGTGCAAGAGAATGTAATTTCTATCTAATAGCTTAGTGGTATAAATGAACACATGAACAAAGCAAGATAGCAAATTTAAATATAGATTTGACCATACAAGCATGTAATTTATATGTATAACCAAAATAGGCTCAGTGGCCTATACATGTAGCTAGCCCAAGGTTCAAGTCTAGACTAAGAAGTAAAATGGATGAGGGAGAGAGAAAATTCCATGGGTCAGATGATTGACACAATAACAAAATCCAACTCCCTTTCTTTGCCTATAGGAACTAAAATTTATAGGTAAATTTTAAAATTTAAAATTTCTCCCATAATAGGCATGGGTGGGAGCACCAACCTTAGCTCTAGTTATAGAATCAAGAAGACTATGCTATATTACATTTTGGAGAGTCCAAAGTCATTGGATTTTGATCACCATAAATATCTCCATGGGTAGTAGTGTCCTCTTTTCAGAGGGGTCATTAATGTGTTCATCTTCCCCATGGAGAATTGAGCTTGGGTGGAAACCTTGGTTGATTAAGCCCATCCTAGTGGCTATGACCTCATTTTTCTTTAGCTTTTGATGCATCTTGGTGATCCTCCTTTGTACAGGTTCATTGGATCTCAGTAAAGTTTTGATCATGAACCTCCCTTTAGATAATTTGATTTCTCTAGTGGTCCTTTCGCTCATGCTTTCAAGTAGCCCCTAGTCTAGTCATCATTGCTCCCAACGTTGTCCTACTTCTCTTGATAACTAATTATCCAGGAATACCCCTATAAAGGATTCCATTGGATCTCATTTGATGGGTATATTTCTAGTCCTTGGATTTTTCATGCTCTTCTCACCCCTACCCCCTCTAAGTTGAAAAAATTATGCGTCTTGGCCTTATTTTCTCCTTTGTTTGGCTGCTATAGTAGAGGGCCTTTCCTTTTTGTTTTTTCTCCAACTTCTAGTTGCCTTGAGGGATTTCAAAATTTAGGTATAAATGGGAGCCTCTTCTTTTTATGGTTGTTTACTACTAGCTCCAAGCCCTATTAGGCATCCCCTTGGTTTTGTTTGGAGGGGTTCAACCATTCCTAATGATGCTTACCAAGGCCTCCTATAATATAGCTTATATTTTGCATGAGTTCTTTCTCAACTAAGTGTCTCTAATGGAGCTCTTGTGGTGAGGGTGATTGAATTTCTTTGCTACCAAGCTAATACTTCCCCCAACTATTATTTTTCGTACATAATTGTTTCTTTTGGACTCCCAAACTGTTGAATGTCAATTGGTAGTTTCTCTATAGCCTAGTCTTCTTGTGAATCAACCTGCTCTAGAGTATGCTTATTTTTCTATTAGGATTCACCCTCTTTCTTTAAGTAGTATTCTTCATCTCTTTGTTCTTGGATTTCATCCTCTTCCTCATATTTATCTACCTATGTTTGGTAATTTTCATCATAGTGTTTTGAAAATTCATGGTCTATGCTAACTAAGATTGTAACCCTTTTATGTATGCCATGGCCACATCTGAAAATACACCATTCCTATATTTTCTCTTTTGACCACTCTTTTTCCTCCATCATCTCTTTCATTTGCTCACTAAAGATATGGCATTTATTTTTAACCAAATAAAATTTCTCTACCACATCATAAAATGCCCTCCAAGGAGCTCTTTTCTTGGCTTTATTCATGTCTATATTGAGTTCCTCTTCTTCAAGATTATTTTGCTATACCTCTATATTTGGCCTTTAAACATACTTGAAAGTATGAGGCTTATTATTTACCTTTTTTATTTTATCCTCCATGACATTGGTTGGGTCATACCTCCATTTGTCTAAAACCACCCTTAGCTTAAGGCTCTAGAGTTTCACTTTTAGTGCTTCATTTTTCTTCTAGACCCTTAAGGAAATTGACTCATGATTTAGAGGTAGGTCATATATGAAGGCCTTATTTACTCATGACCTAAAACTTACATATGTGTATTCCACTTGCCAATATAATTCCATTTAAAAACCCAATTAGTTACGTAATAGGGTAGCAAGAATGGCTCCCCAATAAAGCCATATACCCTTATCACTATACCCTTCTTCAAAAAGGATCAATCTCTAGTTTCTTGGCTAGGGATATAGAGATGAGCTACTACCTTCTTAGTCAACTACAGAGTTTCTCCATAAATATAGGCCAAATCAAGGCCTAGAATTTTTGTGTTAAAATCCATATAAGGGTTGGATATTTTGAGGTTTGGTTTCCAATCCACCATAGACAAAACCTTACCCTTTATGGTTTACTTCATTATCTCTAACTTTGGTAAACTATCTATCTTAAAGTACAAAAATAACCATACCAAGTAGGAAGGATACATAAGCATCTCATATGCAGTTCACCTAAACTCTACTAGTTGGGAATGCATAGCTACGGTAAGTTATCGGGTCATGGTGTAGTCCATAGCTATTTAGTAATCATATACATACTTATCACTATCTAGACAAAAATGGATGGCTAGCATGGCAAAAAAAATTTGTAAGAATTTAAAATCAAAAAGTTTGATCAAACCTTCAAGAAATTTAGGAACATGTTGGTATAGTTGGTCATTAAGTGAACATAGCAACCTATCATCATAATAGACCTTTTGGTTTTCCTCATTAAAATATTTGGGGTATTTTTTAGGGTGAACAACAACAAACACTATTGTAAAATTTTTAGATCTAAGAGAGAAAAGTATCTATCCTCTAGAATTGCATATTCTCCTGGTTTTGGCATCATAATTGTCTATAACTACCTTTACAAGCTTTAGGCAAGGGTGCAAGCACCTAGGCATATACAACACCAACAAATAATTCCATGCTACTACAATTGGATGTTCCTTTGAGAACCTAATAGCTTTCTATTCAATTGCATCTCTCAAGCTTTTCATTTTAATGGTGAGATTTAGGTTGTGAATGTCTACCATGTGGTCTTGGAGCTCATTTCTTTTTATGGCCATAATTTATTAACTTGTTTTAGGTAATAAACTACAACACTTATGTAATGACTAAGTGCTCTCTCTTTTGGGTGTTCTAGCTTCTAAATGCTCATTTGCTTAGTGTACAAGCAAGGCTTGCATTGTAGACTGAGGCCAGCACTTGGAATAATTAATGCCAAAAGGTGTGTGTAACCTACTTAATTATCCAAAATGTTTACAAAATATGTTTACACATGTGAGCATTTTGTTGTGCTTTCTAGCTTTAAATATCATTTATTTTCAATCCAATGGGCTCTTTACATTTCAAAATAGCTATGGCTTACTTAATTGCACTTTTCTATATAAACTATAATACAAATTGACACTTTTTTCTCTATGCAAAGTATTTTAAAAATTGATCATTTATAGGTATTGGAAAATTTTGACCATTATCTATAGCTAATTAAAATGCATTGCATTCATGCTTTCCAACAATATGATAAGATCCAAACCATAAGGAATCATTTTTTTATGATTTCTCAGCTTGGCCATTTTCTCATACCATTTCAACACTAGATCACCATTCCAAAATTCTTGTGGGGATGCCTTCTTTTTAAACCAATGCTTTACAATTTATTTATATTTTTGAAATATTTTATGTGCTCTATATCTTTGTTCTTCTAGAAATGGAAACTTGGCCATCCTTGCTTCCATCGATTCTATATCCAAAAAGTCCCATTTTCTCAATAGCTTCATTACAAGAAAATCTAAATGTAGTGGTAGCACAACTTCCTTACCTTAGACCAATGAGTATAGAGATTTCTTTAATGTCCTTTAAATCATGATCTAATCAACTCATAAAGCTTGATCCAACATCTAGTACCAACTCTCTAGTTTTCTCTAACTATCATATTGATAATTCTTAGTAGATTCTTGTTTATAGATTTTACCACATCATTTCCTTGTGGATAGTAGTTGGATGAATTATTTAGGTAAATACCATAATTACTTGATAATTCTAATACTTTGGCACCTATGAATGTAGGCCCATTGTCAATTATAATGGTGGTTGGAATATAAAATCTAGTTATTAGTATCTCCAAAATTTTGACCATTGTCTCTTGGTCTACCTTTTTAGTTGTCGTTGCTTTAGACCATATGGTGAAGTAATAATTTGTCATTAGGATAAACTTATTTCTAGACGGTTTTCAAGTTAATCACTCCAATGAAGTCTAATCCCCCTTGTCAAAATGGTTTCTCTACTACTATTGGTTACAAGGGGAGTGTTATATTCCTTCTTTTACCTATAAAATTTTGTCATGCTTCATAGGTCCTAGCCACACTGAATGCATCTACAAATACAGTGGGTCAATAGTATGCAACACTTAGAATTTTTTTTGTAGTAGTTTGGCTAGAATAGTGTCCCCCAAAAAAACTTGCATAAAATTATTTCAGTACCTTTTTTTCTTCTTCAAGCCAGATGCAATGGACAAGGACACCATCAATTTTTTTTTAATTATCCCTCCTAAAGTAAGACATAATTTAAGGCTTACAATATGTATCTTCTCCTTTGTAAAGCATTCATACTATCTAGACATCTACTTATTAGATTCTTAGTCATGATTGACACCCAATCATCCCTTGTGGACTTTGACTTAGAGAATTCTTTAAGGAATAATAAATGTGTTGCTTCTATTGAACATGTCAGTTTCTCACATAGAGATATTCCTCTTACCATATTTGTTTCTCTAATATCCACATCATATTTAATATCTTTGTGACCTATCTAGATATTTTCTCATCCAATTCTCCTTGTAAAACAATTTTTTTGAAGTCTGGATACACCACATATACAAGATTCTTGTTTTGTGAGATGTAATTTCTAAGTTTCTTAAGAAACTTCATAAGAGCAAACACTTACCTTTCTATGAATTTATAGTTCTTTTGATAGACATGTAGTGTATGGATGATGAAGGCAATTGGATATTTTTCCTTGTTATCATTCTTTGTAAGAATAGCAACAAAGATTTATTCTACCCCATAAACATACAATACCAAGTCCTTGTAGTCCAAATTTACTAGGATAGAAGCTTGAGCTATTGCTTGCTTTATCTTCTCTAAGGCTTACCTTCTCTTTGGTTTCCAAATGAATGAGACTTCTTTTTTAAAGAGCTAAGTCATGGGTTTTACTATTTGAGCAAATCCTAATATGAATTTCTAGATAATTTATTTTTCCAAAAAGAACTACAAAGCCTTCTTATTTTTAGGGATTTCCAATTATAGGATTTTTTTAACTCGGTCTCAATTAATGGCTAACACTTTCTTTGAAACAATGTGCCCTAGTAACTTGCCTTCATGCATTACAAATATTAACTTCTTAAGATTTAGGGAGATCCAAATTCTTGGTATATTTGAAATTTCATTCGTAAATGAGCAATATGTTGATCCTTATCATGTGAGAATATTGTCATATCATCTAAATATATAAGGATCACCTTGTTTACAAATACTTCAAATTTGAGATCAATGGCTCTTTGAAATATTTCTCCAATATTATATAGGATAAAAGGCATTCCCTATGTGACAACCCATTGTGACACACATTGGTTGTAATGTTCAACTCTCTTTAGGATTGACCAACTAGAAGGATGGTTGATAGGGGTAATTTTTTCCCTTTTTTTTGTTTTGGATGTTTAGTTTTATACCCTTTTTGTATCAATACATAGCATGAAAAGGCACTTTTAAGAATTTAACTGCTGCAAATGTCCTCCCAAGTGGATAATATTGGTTGGATCCCATAGAAAGTGTCATTTAGTGATCCTATCTCTTACCCACTTTCTTTGGTGAAGTAAGTATCATGGTGTGCGTTATCCTCTAGGACCCATAACACCTAGAGCTAGGATGCATAACTCACATTCTTACATGTTTAATGGTAACCTCGAGTATAGTATAACTCCATATGTTACTAAACATGTAAGGGTTTAGCATAAATTTTGTGGTGCTTAATTGGAGACCATGCATCTAGATTGATATCTAGCACCATGGACAATTAAGTACTAGCCATTCACCTAGAATTTGATCATGGATTCCTTAATGATATTGCAAATACAGTAATACATCCTATTCCATATCACAGAGGAGTTTATCCAAGAGAATCATATCTCCCACCAATATTTCCCTTCATCGTATAATATTCTTCAAAGATATATTCTTCCATTTAAGGCTCCTTATTTATCAATTCCACACAAGTTCCACCATTGTACTGCTCGTATAATGACCTAGATAGGTGTCCCATACCACCTATCCTTAGTAGCCATTCCTGAATCACATTGAATGCTTACCTGCATTTCCAATGGTAGTGGGTATTTTAGTTTTTTTTATCATCCTCATCGATGATCCAATTTTAAAGTGCAATTTAGGTTTAGGGCTTTCTTGTCATCTTTGTCGGTGATTAAGATAGGATTTGACCTATTTGTGAATTTTTTCCCCTAATTACCCACATAAAGGTAACTCTAAAGATCATATAACCATAACATATCATATTCAACATGAATTACCATATACTTCATACATTACCATATTCTACCTAAACTTTCATATGCATAATTTTTAATCCAAATAAGGTAAAATATCAATAATATCCTAATACAACTTTAATTAAAACCCTACTATAAAATTTTAATAAAATTCTAATTATTGCATAAACCTTTCCATAGACTCTTAATAAAAGTCAACGTTTAAATAATATTTTTCTTTTATTTTAAAGAAAAATAAAGACAACATTTCATTTCGGTATCAATTCATACTAAATAAGACTAAGGGATTTACTCCACATCAAATAAAATGAATTAAAAATCTTTTCTATTCTTTTTAACAAGGTTTTCATATCATACCCCATTGATGATTGGCCTAGTTCAATATTTTTAGCTTTAAGTCTTTCAAGCTTTCCCTATTTTCCTATAGGAAGAATAATTCCAAAGAAGATTAAATTTATCATGTAATTTGTATAATGCTTAGGTAAAACCCATGAATTGAATCACTTTATCCTACTTGAAATACTTTACTCAACATGAACTAATCTAATCAAATATAATAATTCAAAAATACTATATTCAATTAGTTCAGGTAAAGATACTTAATTCAACATAAAATACATAATTTAACATGATTCACCAATAAAATAATTTTTTAATTATTTCAAACATAGAGAACTTAATAAAACACTTTATTCAAAAAGAATTACCAATCAATCAAATAATTTTTTTAAAATTCATCTTGACTAAAGTCAAGCTAACATTCAAAAAATAAATGTCTTAATAAATGCATATAAAGCTATTCTATTAGACGAGAATAGTTTTAAACCCTAATATTTTTTTAACTTCACTTTTAGTCTTTAATCAATCCCTTGCATTTAAAAGTTATTTTAGCTTCATACTTTCATTAAAATATACCATGATTATGATAGTTACAATTTCATTCTACCATTTTTCAATATATACTCGTAAGTTAAATCTATCTAAAGGTTTTATTTTTCTAGTAATCATCTTATTAATTACTTCATCAGAGAATACATTTCAAGCATGATTTCATCTAAGATAATCTATGTGTAAGAGTCATCATTTAATGCTAAGCATGAGGAGTGGAGTTATTTTTCTAATAACAAGATGAACAGTTTTACCAAGCAAGGGTGGTTGGTCCAACGTAAATCTGACATATTCAAGCTCCCCTTAGGGATTTTAGTTTATGGTTTAGTAACATCATTAATACACTGAATATTTTTTTAAAGATAAATTATAATACATATAGAATGTAATACAATCTCCCACAGCTTAACCCATTGTGGTTACAAAGGAGTCTCTTAACTAATAATACACCAGCTAAAAAACCCATGGGATTTTATGCTACAAATGAATTATTTCTAAGGATAGATGGTGCCTCTCGCACAAAATATAGCATTGCACAATCCAAATATTCACCCTCATGCTAACTGGAGTTGATTTCTGATTTTTTGGGATCAACGTGACTCAAAATTATTATATATGCTTCTATCTATGCAATGCAAATACTATTTGTTTTCAACTCATACCCAAAAGATTTTAATATCTATTTTATAGGCATTCACACATAGCCAATAAATATACATACATGAGGTAACTCAAACACAAGTATCAATTTTCAAAATACTTGAGGATACACAAATATTTATACCATAGAAAGCATATTGCTTTTCATAGATATGCAGATTCCAAATGAATTAATGATTTCAGGTATGCATATATAGATTTTTATAACTCAATCATAATTATAGAAATTCAATTCATATATAAATGAATATACCATACATTCAAAATCATTAGTATTAATGGTGGTTACACATTTCGAAGCACATCACACCTTACAACAATATTCAGCGTACAGGTAAAAATACGTAGGCAATCTACATTCTCACAAGCATTAGGTTACACATTTCCAAGCACATTATGCTTTGCAATAATATCCATACCTAGTAAGGATATGTAGGTAAGCCACATGTTCCTAGATATTAGGTTACCCATTCCTAAGCACATTACATTTTACAATAATATCCCACGCGTAGGAAATATACACGTATTCTCTAGAATTCAAAGCAAACATAGCGTAACCAGTGAGGATCTATTGAACGTAGACAAATACAAGAATGAAATGATAGCTAGTATAATTATAAATAAATAAAAATTTATATATATTACAGACATCTTTATATGCATCTAATATCTAAGATACATAGCAACCAAAAAAATATAATAGATCTATTATTTTACACAACTAAACTAAGTAGAGGAGTTAGTCAGAGGTATATCAAAATCCTCGTATGGTATACCTATGATTTTATGCTCATGAAAAATAAGCATAGGCTAAATTTTGGCAACGCTCCAAGTGATATTTTCAAAGGGTCCGCAAGGAAAACATAAGGTAAAAATTAACCGACCCAAACCAAACTATGCCAAATATTATCTCCAGGTCAATAGATGGCTACTGGTCAAGCTCTCTTATGCTGAAACAATTAGCCATTTAGGATTTTTCTCTAAGTCATTTTACAGCATACTTAGCTAATGTTAATTTAAGCCATTATTAGATTTGGCAGACTGCCAACCAGTTCAAAGGAAATATTACCTAAGTGAAATATATTATCACATATTGGTTTGATTGGAAAAACACTCTTGCAATAGGCTAAAATTAATGGTTATACTAAAGTTGGAATACTTATCATCCTATAAAAGTAGTTATACATTGCACACAAGAGTCCTTAAACTTCCACATCAGGCACAAGAAAATTAAATAGCGATACAGTGCACCCATGAGACCTTAAGCTTCCACATCAAGCTTAGAAAAATTAAATAACAACATAGTGCACCCATGAGACCTTAAGCTTCCACATCAAGCACAGGAAAATTAAATAACAACACAATGCACCCATAAGACTAAAAGATTCCACATCAAGCACAAGAAAATTAAATAACAACATAATGCATCCTGAGTCCGTAATCTTCCACATCAATCACATGAAAATTAAATAACAACACATCACACCACAATATTGTAATAACAAGAGAGAATGGACCTGAATAACCATCAAATTTTCTCCATGTTTTTCCAATAGATTGACCTTCCTTACTCTCTTCTTTGTCTCTCACAAACAAGATGAATCAAGAAACTATGCACAATCCAAAAGCATGCCTAGTCCTAAGCTTTAATGACCAATTTAAAGGTAAAAAGTGCATGGGGAACAACTCACCAAGGTCCGTTTTTTCCAAGTGGACATGTTATCGACAACCAAGTTTCATTTCAAAAGAGGGAAAACCTTACCAAAAGAATCCAAAACATAAAAATATTTATATACATAACCATATGCTTTTTATATATAATATAATCTCCTTATATATATTATTTAATAGTTTTACTTTTATTAATAATAATAATAATATAAATAAAAATATTTATTTTTCTAGAAAGATTTTAAAATAATTTTCTCTTTAGCTTTTTAGAGCAAGCAAAAAGAATCATACAAACTATTTATCTCATTTACATTTATACCTCCAATTTGATTCCTTCAGACAACTTGATGATAACAAAAATTATCATCTACCTAGTAGGAATAGCTCCCATATTTTTGGCACTTTTCTTGTCATTGGAGGTTTAAAAGCTAAGTATTTAATCAATTAAAACAAAATTAAAGCTTGCATCTAGAATTTTCAAAGCATAAAACATTCAAAGCACATATATGCAAGATACAAAACATACATTTATAATGCACCTATATGAATGTAAATGCAATTGAGCTTCCATGTACTCAAGATCCATTGGTGAGTGTATCATTGATAAGGCTTTTTTCATCCCTATCAATGCAAATACCTCACTGTAGTGATATTTCACACCACCATCATTTCCCATTTTACCTCTTATGATCGACCTTTATTAGCCCATCGAAGAAGTGTACCTGGCCCTATAGTCACAAAAGGCATAAGTAGTACCACATTCTAGGAGCAAAAATCAAAGTACAACTCATCAATTCACATGTACATAAATTAAATAATAGTTGTTCTAGGAGGATCATCACACCCTAGTAAGAAAATATGCCCCACTTAGTAGTGAATTATGTCTTGTAATGATCCTCATACCTTACCCAAATCTAATTGAATCTAGAGAACCCGTCTATCAAAGAGAAATTATCAACTCTAGCCATAATTTGCAATATCTAATATATTTGGAAGTGGATAATGATCTTTTAGGGAGGCCTTGTTTAGATTATGAAAGTCTACATACATTCGGATATCTCCATTATTTTTTTTGTACTAGGACCAATATGGCCACCCATGTGGAGTTCTTGATTGGATATACGATATTTGCATTAAGCAGCTTTAGCAATTCTTGTCTCTTTAGGACCACAAGTTTTGGATTTAATGGCCTTTGCTTCTACTTGAATGGCTTAACATTGGGAAGAAATTATATTGTGTGTTGTATAACTTCCCTATTATACACCTTGAGATCATCATAGCTCCATACAATTATATCTCGATATCCGTTTCTTAATGCAACGAGTTTATTTATCTCTTTTCTATACACTTTATTCCAACTTTTAAGCTCTTTCTGGGATCAATCTAAATTTTCTTGAATTCTTGCTCATCAACCTTCATTATTTGGCTAGTCATCCAATCACTATTATCAAAGAGAATTTCCAAGGTAATTAGCCCCTTAGGAATTTTATTTTTTTTCAACTGTATCACATCCTCCTAATCAATATGATCTAGAATCTCTTTTGACTAGGTTGCGTATACAACTTCTCTAGTTAAGAAGCTTACTAGCTACTCACCATTATTAAAAGCCTATCATAATTTATCTTTGTCTGGGACTGATGGTCTCAAGGCCATTTTAACCCTCTTTGAATTTATCCTATTGTCAAAAGTAGGATTGAAATTTTCCCCTTACAAGGCCAATGCATCAGCTAGCATATTTTCACTTCTTGATATTATCTTTATGTTTATTGCCTCAAAGCTTTCCATAAGGTCCCAAAATATATTTAAATAAGCCTTAAGTTAGTGGTGCTTGTTGCTATAGTTTTTTATGACTTGATTCACCTCTTTTAATCATCATAAATTGAGAGTATATTAATTTCCATATTTTTTTCTTTTAACAAACCCAATCACAGAGCTTCATACTCAATAATGTTATTAGTGTAGCTCCGGGTTAGCCTATATGAAAATTTATTCATTCCTTCTTAAGGAAAAATCAAGACCACTCTAGATCTAGCTTCATTTTTGCATCTAGCTCCATCAAAGTAAAGCTTCCATATCTCTATTATCTGAAGCTCTTGATTTGATATGGCTAGGAGACTAGGATATTTTGACTATCTAATCATGTTATGCAAAAATTTCCTAGTCCAGACTCTATCACTACATTAATGTCCTTAAGAGAGAATTCATCCTTAATGTGTAGGTCTTTGATCACCCTTTCTAGGAAATATTAGATCATTTTTAATAATATTAATACTCCTTCCATCTTCTCAATGTGGTATGGGCATGGTTTTTCCACATAGATTCTTACATTTCTTCCTTTGTGGGGGATAACCATGTGAGAATAATCCAAGGATAAATATCCACTAAGGTTGGCAACGAATTCCCTTGAGAGGAACAAATCAAAGTATGGGTGAAGGTCCTCTACTACCACTTCTTAAATGAGTGTGATTTTTGGCACCTTATGTAGTACCAATGATATATCCTTGATTACCTTAACTGTTTGGATTAGGGTACCTTCTAATGTACCTTGATTTTTGGCACCTTATGTAGTACCAATGATATATCCTTATTTCTTTGTAGACTACTTTTTGCATAGAAGTAGTTATCATTTCAAAATCCACCATGCAATTATGCACTATCCATCCTTCCATATGTAGATACATGTAAAATGATGGAATTCAATTCTTACCCATTCCTAGGATCTATTGATCTTGAGCCAAATTATGATCTTGGCACAACAGTCCTTCTAAAGAGATTTTTTAATGATGCCTTGAGCAAGTCTATCTATCTAAGGATAAATAACTCATTATACATGCTTTCCCATGAAGGAGTCTTCTTTAGTTCCTAAAATATACTATACCTGATCACTTTTGGTAGTTTTTTATCCTTTTGGATAGGCTCTTCAAACTATTTCTTGTACATATTAGTTGCTTCTTATCCTTACATTTTGGTTACTAACAGGTACTACAACTTCCTCATAGCTTGTTCCCTAGAATACTATTATTTTAGATTTGGTTACTTCTTCTTTTGCTCCTATTGTAATTGAGTAGGCACCTTGAGAGGCTCCATTTTCTATGGTTCTACTTCTAAAATATTTTTTCTATATATTTTTAATACTTGAATGCATTCTTCATCTATGGGCTCTTCAACTAGAATGACTTGATATTTCTACATTTTTTTTCCTTTCATAATATTGCTAGTTGGGATTGGTATTGGCATACAATACAAGTATATGCATTGTGAGGATCATTGCATGCTAAGCACTAGTAATTCTAATATGAGGAAGGGGATGGCCCATCCTCTTGATCCCTATACGTAGTATTTGATTTTTTGACCACATTGTTGCTAGAAGCCCCATAATATTTTATGATATAAGGGAACCTTATAGGTTGATAGCCTTCAAATATTTTCTCAATATTTTGCCTTTCTATCACCATGAATTTATTGGTAAGATTTATTACCATTGCTCTAATCTCTTGCATCTTTATTGACTCTTTAGTTTTTAAAGTAGACAATAGAGATAAAGTTGGTATAGGTGGATAAGGTTAAGATTTAGGCATAGGTATAGGAGCAAGTGAAGGTGGTGAGGTGGCTAGAGTTGGCATTTGTTGGGAATATTGAGGTAACTTTGGAAAATAAGGCATGGTGACCTTGGGAGGCAATATCAACAAATATAAGAATATTTTTTTAGCAATTGCAACTTGAAACACCTACATGAATATCATTTCATTCACTAACCAAATTTATATACTTAAATCAGGGACAAAGGCTCAAATATAGTATATGTAAGTAAGAGGTTATGAGGGTCTTATATCTTCAGGGATTCATCTTCATCTTTTGCTAAAATAACTATTAAAATCTAAGATATTCTCTTAATGATATCTCTAATTAGAAGTAAACTAAGTAAGAAACAAAAAATGATCTTCTACCTCATTGAACTCTAAGATGAATGGCTCAGCTAGCTATACCCATGAATTAATATTGTAGTCTTCAAGTGCTTAGTATCATGTTAACACTTTTCCTCATAAAGATAAAGCCAAAAATCTTACCATGACATCTTCGTGTTGGATGTTGTGAATAGAAACTAAAATGGTCACATATTGATAATTTTCATACGCAATATTTCTAGTACCATCAAAACTTGGAAAATCTATGAGAGTTTCCTAAGGAATTTCATGAAGATATTCCAAATCAAGTGGTCTGGTGCTATTCCATATGGAGTAAATCTATCCAACCATGGTTTTAGAGTGGGAACTATCAGGTGATTCTTAGGGAAAATATTGCAAAGGGATAGGACTTTGAATAGGGTGAGCATAGACTAGAGATAGGTATTTGTATAGTCTACTATTCTATGAGCTGGTAACTCATCAAATTATAGGGATTTCTTGAGATTTTTGACTTTGGATATTGTAATCATAAGGCTCTAGGTCTAATATCAGTAGGGTCACTACTAGATAGCTTTGGTAAGCAAAGTTGCTAGATGATTTAAGTTGTTGATCTTAAAGAGCAAAAACTTCACTAGGATTATGCTCAATCATATAAACAATATTTAAAGCTCTGATCAATGCAAGTGAGACTTGTATCCCATTGGGAATGCCAAAAACTCTTGGTTCATGATCTTCCTGGTATGTATTTTGTGCCCTAGATTGTAGACCAAGATTGGAAGACTCTATATTGTTTTTAAGTTAACCTCCATAGAAGGTTGGTTTCTTGTTTTCTAATTAAAATAAATGGTACAAGAATAAAGATAGAAATGAGTAAGGGAGAGGGGAAAAATGGAAGAGATTGAATAAAATAGTGACTAGATATCAAGTAACAAAAATGAAGCTTTCTACATGAATTTCCTACAAACTAACTACAACCAAAGCCTAACATACCAGTAGCCTAATGAAGCATTATAGAAATTATATCTTAGCACATATTGTACGTGATCGAGCACTAAAAATTTACAAAATATAATCCAAATAGCAATCCAATAATAAAAAAAATTATCCCATATAAAGTATAATAGAAATTTCTAGAAATGCATAGATAACATACACATCATCATCTACAATGCATCCATTAGTTGAGGTCAAACAATATTTTGATTGCATTAATAGAAAAATATGCAAATAACTTACAATAGGCAAATCCTATAAATGTCAACCCTCCTTCTGAGAGAAAAAAATATTTTTATACTTTTTTTCAATGAAATTAGTTTAGCTTAATCATTATTTGGATAGCCTAGTGTAGACCTGACATGAATAGGCACAACTTGGACCGATCTGAGGCTCATCTGAAATTAGAATGCTTGGAAAGACTAGTGGTCACTTTCTTGCCCTATAACAACTAGTTGTAACCTTTGCCTAGTTGTCTTGATCTAGGTCATTGGTGCATCCATTCACAATATAGGAAAGCACATATCTTCAGTAGGCTTGGGAATATTTAGCATGATCAAATTTTCACCACTACACCACCATACCTTATTACTAGACCAATTGTCAATTTAGGACTTAAGCCTAGACCGATATGAGGCTTGTGTGCAATTAGCATATTTGGGAAGACTGGTGGCCACTTTCTTGCCATCACAACTAGTTGTAACCTTTACCTAATTGTCTTAATCTAGGTCATTGGTGCAGCCAATCACAATCCAAGAAGCCACATATATTTAGTAGGCTTGGGAATATTTAGCGTGCTCAACTTTTCACCACTACACCCCCAAACCAGTTATTAATTTAGGACTTGAGCCTAAACTGGTCTGAGGCTCATGTGCAATTAGCATTCTTGGAAATATTAGTGGTCGCTTGCAGTTGTAACATTTGTCTAATTGGTCATTGGTGTAGCCAATCACAATCTAGGAATCCACATGTCTTCAGTAGGCTTGGGTATTTTTAGCATGCTCAAATTTTCACTACACCACAATGCCTTATTACTAGACCAGATGTTAGTTTAGGATATAATACTAGTTTACAGTATTCTATCCATGATTAGCAAGGATAGCTTCCATTTTTTCAGGTTTTAAAATACTGACTATCATTTTTCTATGCTAGTACTTGAAATCTCATCCTACTAGGAGTGTTTGGGTGGTCCAAGTCTCTAACACACACAATATTTATTGAAAGGGACCTATCTAGGAGATGTCATATCTTATCTCCATCTCCTATTAGACTTTAACTTGTTATCAGGGCCTTGGATACCAAATAAGGAATTTTTGGAAGCTTATTTGACATCATCTTATAAAATCCTTGACCACTCTTGCCTTTTAGGATGCTTTTTCTTTGTTGAGTTTTAGTAATCCTAGCCAGGACTTATGAGGATTTATGTTGATGTCATTATGTAAAAATTTAGCCACTTTTTCCTCCAGACTCTTGCTTGCTCAAGGTGAACCACTATCCTTACCAATAATTTTGAGGTCTCATGTTGACATCATTCTGGATAAAACCCTAGCTAGTGCTTGCTTGAGACTCTAACCTTTTTGTTGTGTGTTGGTAGACATAGACATAAAATTTGAGCACCTTAGTTGATGTCTTCTTTGCAAAACCCCAAACAATGATAGCTCTAAATTCTTAACTATCTAGGACTTTAGGGCATTCTTATTAATGCCAAATTTGGAAAACCTTGACTAGAATGTCTAATATTTCTATGTGCTCTTGCTAATTTTATCCTTGAAAATCCTCGATCACTAACTGCTCTAGAGTCTAGATTGACAAGGACATTAGGGACACTCCGCTTATGTTATTGCTTGAAATTTCCAACTACCTTAAGCCTTTTTTATGAAGATATTTGAGAAGTGCCTGGACTTTTTTACCTTACCAAAATTTTTGGCCCAACAAGATGCATTTGGGCTTTCGACCGGTCATATACAAGTGGTATCAAGTTTGGCAAGGTTTCCTTACATTTTTGTAATAAAATTTTACAAAATTGATAGTCCAACACACTTTGCTAGGACTTATCCATGTGGGAAATTACATTGGCCCATAGGTACTATTTAATATATGGGGTCAATAGTTACAAGCAACTACCATCCTAACTCCTTATCTCCTAATTGGATGATAACTAACCTTTCACGACTACATTTGCACATACCTCAACTCATTATTATATGCATTATTACAATATTTGGCTTTATTCAAATTACAAAATAAAAATTATTACATCGAAATTATATTGTGTGCATACTTTTACTTCCAATGTACTTATTTCTATTTTTGACTTGTCTATTTTCTCTATTGAGGTGTCAGAACTAGTGCCTACACTTTCCATGTTGATAACCATGTGCATACACATTCTAAATGAGAGGAAACACTAAAAATCAAATTTGGATATGATTTTAGTATCTCTTTGCAAAAATTATATTATTCCTTTCAAGTTATACATTTCAACAAATAATGGCAATATTTTCCTCCACAATATGTTTAATGTTTTAGCTTTATAGAAATTAATCCAAATATCATCAACTTTTTCAATATTAATGATGAACATGTTATATTCTACCTTTTTCTAAGAAAATGTAACCCTTAATGTTAGAAGGAAATGGGCTTTAACGTAGCAAAATATTTTTAACTCCTCCTTACGTAGGACATACCTAAAAAGTCTAGAATATCCTCTTTTTTGTAGACTATATATCATAAAAATTTTGCTTTGGACTACTAACTAAAGGTGAATCCTTAGGGAGTGCCTCAAGTAACCAAAAATTCTTCTAAGAAAAATACTTAATAGTAGGAATTATGATTGCTCCAAAACCTTATATCCCAACTTGACCGAGTATCACCATATTTGATTGATCCTATACCAACTATTTATTTTGCACAAAAAAAGTAAATAGAACTCTTGAAATATATTTTGGATCTCATTTATTGCTCATTTGAGACCACCTACCTCAGTAAAAGTGCTAATATAAATCTAAGACCTAGAATTATTGCTCACATAAATATAAATTTTAAACTTAAAATCTCTACAAGCCAAATAAGCCTAGCCCAATGGTTTCCATAGAAATAAGAGGATAATGATTCAACCAAGCACCATACCAAAAAATGTAGAACCTCCCTTATTATGACCACCTACTATATTACTTGATTAGTTACAAACTATTTGATATGAATTTTTATGTTGCCAAACCCCTATAAAAGGTCCATTTCCTTAATAATGTTACTACATATATAGAAGATATTATAAAAGTAACATATTGGACCAAATCCTTCATTGATATTTAAATAATATCCAACCAAATTTTGTCATTAATGTCAAACTCGTGATTTTATAATTGTGAAATCCTTCCCATTTAATATAGCTTCCTCTAAAAACCCTATCCCATTTGTAAACATGAATTCTAAATTTCTTCTCAAATTCTTTATAAAAATATATATTTGAATATTGTCAAATTCAAATGTGATACATATTGATTGACATCATATATGCCTTAATATTCCTTTTGTTACCAATCCAAAATAAAACTTCTTATAGATAACAATTTGAAAAGAAGAGAATATCATGAACCTTTTAAGTTTGCTTATGTAAGGAGCTAGAAACTTTAGATCACTTATTTCTTCATTGTTACTTTGCTTACACCATTTGGGGATACCTTTTCAAAATTATGAGAATATATGGGGTTACTTTATCGATATTAGAAAAATTGATGAAATAATGGATAAATTATTTCAAAGATGAACCATTAAGCAACCTATGTGGGATAGGTTCTTCCATTATTTATTGGAATTTATGGATTGAAAGGAATGATATAATTTTTAACAATAAATATTAAGATCATGCCTAATTTTGTAATCAAATTATTATTTTCCTTGGAAAATTTTTATAATCATGGTGCTCATCATAAAAAGTCTTGAGTGTGGAAAAAGAGGTGATATCCTCATGGTTACAAGATCTGAATATACATGCAAGTGTCAAGTGTGACAATGAAGTTAATACAAAGGATCTATATAGATTTATGATAAAATGAAAATGTTCAAAATTTTGATGGTGCTTCCAAAGGAAATCCTAGAAAAGCTAACATAGGTGTTGATCTTTAGGATAATTAAGATAAAATTCGCCCTACAAACTTAGAATGATATAACATTTAAATAAATAGTTAAGTAGAGGCTAGAGTGATTCTTGTAGGGATCAATTTAGATGGACTCACATATAATTATTAATTCTATTAAAAAATGATGTGGGGATTAGATAAATATTAACATTATTCTAGATGTTCATTAATTACAATGGAGATTGTATCTTGGAAATGATAACATATCTATAAGAAAGAAACAATGATACCAAGTAATTTTTCAATCATAAGTTTGATTTTCATCTTGACAAAATTCAAACTATAGAAGGGATATCCTATTAATTAATAAAAATGATATTAAGAATTTGATGGAGGAAACTTTGTAGTTAGAGAAATGTGAAAATTATTTTAATATAAATTCAAGATAGATATGATCTAAATGACCTAATAGAACATGCAATGCTTTGTTTTTTTAATGGATTGATCTCAATAGAATCCACATGTGTCTTATAAAAAAATATAAAACAATTCAATGGGTACAATCATAAAAGCGCAACCCAAATTGAAATCCCATATTATGACAAGATATCCCATACATAGGGATATTTCCATGATAATGTAATTATGTTGTAATACAAAAATGGCCTATGTTTCAACCCTCAATTTACCAATAAAATGGTGTGAGCTCAAGTAATTAAGAACATGGAATCTCCTCATGTAGACCAAAGTTCAAATTTTTTGAGTGATATTTGCATGGTTACCAATTGTATATACCACATTGTGGTTGATATATATTTTTTTGGTCGGTAAAATATATTTTTCATTAATGTATGGGTTTTGAAAGGGACCTTAAAACCTTAGTACAACCAAAATGTGAACAGCATAATTTAGGTGTAATGGTTGTAACAACAGGCAGCCTACGGGAGGCAGCCCGTGGAAGGGATCTAACCAGGTCAAAAATAATATGAAAATCTCAACAGAACAAGGAAAAGGATCAAAAGGGATGATCCCTTCAAAAAATTTGGGGCCATCCCAGGGGGAAACCCCACAAAGGAAATAGCATATCATTTGTCTTCAGCAGTAGTATGAGACTCGTCCAAATCCTGGAAGATGACATTGAACTGGGCGTGAACTGTAGTAAGGTCTTTGGCCACCTAATAAAAAATTATCCCTATAGAGTTGAATGAGTTGGCTTCCACGAATAGGGTGGCCATTGAATTGGTAAGGTGAGTAAGAATAGCTTTGCGTAGGGCAGCACCATTACTATCCTCCTTCATGAGCACCTGAACCGCCTCGCCTTCCTTCTTTGTAGGCTCCTTCAATTGAATCTCCACATCATCGATCTCCTTGGTCAGCTCCCTATTTTTAGCCAGAGGTGGTGTCTCCTTCTTGAGCTTTTTTAGGTACGATGACATGTGGGTAAGGAGCGAGATAAGGTTCATGAGGAATTTAGAGGATGAGCGCTTCACAACCTTAGGCTTGAGCTCAAATTTAGTGCAGGTCTCCTCTTTGGGTTTCAAAGGGGTAGATGAGGAGTAAATTGGGTCGTTATCATCGCTTGGCTCAATAGGCATATCACGATTACTAGTATCCTCAATCATGGTAGGTATGGAACATGAGGGAAGACAACCTAGGGAAGATGAGGGATCAGGCTGAGAGGGACTAGGGGGGCAGGCTGAGGAGGGGTGGGTTGGGGAGCAACCAGAGCTCTTTTAGTGAACACATCTAAGGCATGCTTATAGAGTATAAGGTGAAGGCCTTGATGAATAGAATAATGGGTCTTAATAGTCATAAAATTAGTGACAGATAATTCAATGGGCCTAAAGAGATAATTAGGAATGTTCATTCTATTGTTGCCTCTAAAATGATTTAAAAAAGCTAAATGGAAGTTGTGTAAAGTGGAATCAACCTTATCGATGGTGAAGTATTGGAGGACGAGGATAATAACATGGTCCTAAGGCCCTGGAAGCTTTGTTCGCTCAATGATGTCATTAGTGGTGAGGAGGTCCTTCCATTTCTTAGTAAATTAGTCAATATTTGCCACCATCATATGCTTATTGCACCAAATGCTTCTACCATTGAGAGGAATCCCTATAACATCTACCAACATTTGAACATCAATGGTGAATTCAAGGCCTCTAACCATGACTTGACCTCTATTCCAAGAGTTAACTATTGCATTAGAGATGTCATCCTCATTTCTTGTAAATTTTTGTAGGAAGGAAAGGCAATTGTGGCTTTTCATAATATCCTCAATGATAGGGTTGAGCAGGAGCACGAAGGGCTTGAGGATGGCCATGAAGGATAAGGGGAGGAGGGGCTTGGTGTTGGGTTTGGTGGAATATAGATGGGTAATGCAAATATGGATTGTTTAAATCCAATATAACCAAATAAAATCCCCTCAATTTATCAATTAAAAGTAAAAACAATCACAATTTATGAATGAATTGTTCAAGGCATTATGAAGCAATGGTATATGAGAAGCAATCATATGAGCATAACTCAAGATCAAATCCCTACATTATGATTGACACGTATTTAATATTTCACCCTAGGAATAGGAGGGGCTTGTTTTTTGATATATTGAGGTAACATAGTCATTATGTAATACAAATGGGGATTGTTTAAATCCAATATAACCAAATAAAATCCCCTCAATTTATCAATTAAAAATAAAGACAATCACAATTTATGAATGAATTGTTCAAGGCATTATGAAGCAATGGTATATGAAAAGAAATCATATGAACATAACTCAAGATCAAATCCCTATATTATGATCAACACATATTTAATATTTCACCCCAGGTTAATATAGTTTATTGTACTATCATGATAATGTAGTCATAATGTAATACAAGTAGAATAAATGTCATTAGATCAATGGGATATATTCCTCAAATTTCAAGGAAAATACCTAAGTATAAATTTTTCTAAATAATGCATGCATAATTTCCAAACTATTGTACTACCATTATGTAGTCATGATGTAATATGGTGGGGCATGTTTCAATCTCATATAACCAATTAAAAAATAGAATATAAGTAGAAATTTATTTTTAGCGCTTTATATTGTATGTGTGTGTATAAGATGAAATAAAATGTACTTGTTATATAAAATAATGATCTTGCAGTTTACTATTTTTTTAATAAGTTATATGTGGCTTCTATTGGGGTCACTTCCATTTAATTACCAAAATATTATATTTGTTGTTAGGTCAATTAAACCATATCCACCATGCCTTTTTATCAAAAATATTTTTTATTTCTTTTTCTATAAAATATATTCAACTTTCTTAAAGTGCTATGTTTTCACAATCATCTCCTTGAGATCATTTTTATTAAGATATTATATCTCACTTGGATAGTTACTTTCTAAAATTTAAATTTCACCAAGATGAAGATCAACACCGCAATTGGCTAAATTATTTGCTACTCGATTTACTTCTCTATAAATATACCCACATTTCCAAGAGATTACCTCCAATAGATGATGAATATTAGCAATAGTATTATTTTTTATCCAATCTCCACATCCACATCCATTTTTGTTGGAAGCATTAACGATAATTCTTGAATCCTTCTCAATTGAAATATTTTTCCATCCTTTTTTCTATTGCAATTTTAATCCCTGTAAGAAGTGCCCTAGCCTCTACATAGTTGTTATTTAAAGTTCCATATGATTTTAAGTGATAATTTTACCTGCATTATTTAGAAAAACACCATCTCCACCAACTTTTCCTAGATTTCCTTCAAAAGCACCATTAAAATTAACTTAGATAAATCCAAATTTTTGATATTTTTGTTTTATCCTATATTGAAGTAGATTCTTTGTTTTAATGTCATTATCACAAATGACTCTTTCATGTATGTTCAAATCCTGTAACCTGTTAGCATAGTCTTACATTATTACATTATTCCTAAGCGCTCCTAGGTGGTTGGATTAGGTTGTTGGGGAATGAACCACAAGTTCGTTATCAAAGCATAGCATGTATTATATTGTGAATTATCTCAATGCCAAATCTAATACTTATTGCTAATTCTTCATGGTATCAGAGCGTCACGATGCTGGACATGTTTTTTGAGGCATGAATCTCTGATAGAAACCTGTGACTCTATCGATGATATTTGCACGAAAACCTGGGTGCGTGACAATTGGCACATTTTTTGAGGTAGCAATTTGAGTGAATCTAGATGCATACTGGACTGGACCATGGGGGCACAAATCCTAAGATGGGACCCCCCTGGATGGACTAGACTTGATAAGGTACAAATCCCGAAGCGAGACCCTTGGTGATAGAGCTAACTTAGATGGCACATGGATCAAGGTGGAAAATATGACTGCTGATGTGGCTAGGCTACTGATATGGTGGGCATGTAGATCAAGGTAGTGATGTGGATCAGACACTAGTTGATGTGGACTGAACGCGTGGCATACAAGCCACCTGGACCGATGCTAACTAGACTGGACACATGGTAGACAAGCCACCTAGACTAATGTTGACTGGATTGGACACATAGCAAACAAGCCACCTAGAATAACATTGATTGGACTAGACACATGGCAGACAAGCCACTTGTATCGACGTGAACTAGACACGTGGTGGACACATGGCAGATGAGCCACATGCCACCTAGATGACGTGGACCCCTCTAATTGTAACATATGGACTATAGAAAAATGAGTCTAACACTTACTTGAAGGTAATTAACGATTATGTTAATCATTTTTGCTTTTAAAGTACCTACTTTGCACCTGCATGGTGCATGTGGGACTAAAAGCCCTAAATTATTTTTTCTCTTCCACTTTACGATGGATAAGGAAATAAAAATAACGTGTTGCCTCTTCATTCATATCTTGAGCACCAGATGGGATGATTGGACAGTCGTCGCTAAGACTGCACGGTAGGAGGTTAGGGGTTCAAACCCTGCATGTGCGAACACTTTTTTTTTGCCACACCCCCAAGGATAAAGAAATAATAGGAAGGTGGTGGCCTTCTATTTTCATTGGTTGTGCTAGCCCGACTGGCTAGTGGGACCCACACGAAAGCATTGGCTAGCAATAGATCAGGGGATCAAATCTCGTTCGTGCCAAGAAAAAAATTTGTGCAAAGCAACAAATTTTTACGCAAAGCAACAATTTTTCGCACCAAAGCAACAATTTTTCATGCAAAAACAACATTTGTTTTGCCATATTTTATATATTTTTGCAATTTTTTGCTGCAAGAAGGCGATATTTTTGCTAAAAAAGATAAATAAGAAGGATATTTAAAAAGACATTTTTAATACTTTGCAAATTCTTTTTTTTTGCAACCCAAAGAGGATCATTTTTTTTTGCAAAACATCATTTTTTACAAACTAAAAAGGGAAAATTTCACCAGAACCTTGTTTATTTTTTGCAAAAAATAGGGGGGACCACACCAACATTATTTTTTTATAAAATTCTAACACAAAGGGGAATTTTTGAATTGTGAATATCATATTTTTGCATTTTCAAAACATTTTTTTTGCAAAAATCATTGTAAAAGGTACATTTTCGATTGCATTCTACACTTTTCAAATTGGCATTGTAGAATAGGTGCATTTTTAGTGGCATCTGAAACCTATCTTTAAAATTTGTGGGCACTTGTGATTGTTTATTGCATTTAATTTTCTTTTTTTTTGCATTTCAATTATAAGTTAAAATTAAAAAACAAATAAAGACCCCAAATTTTTAAACCTACTTGTCCAATTTTTTGCACCGCAGTGTTCGGTATATATAGTACGTCTGGACCACACTTACAGGTCAAGTTGTTGTGCTTTGGGCTACTATATCTAATGCCTAACATAGCTGCAACAACGATGTGTGAGCTATTTTTCTCTATAAATCGTCGAGGAGAAATAAGGAAAGCCAATTGTATATTGATAATCACTTCATCAAATACCCTAATTTTTTTTTTTTGGTAAGTAGTAGTTTGATTATCAGGGTTTTAATTGGGTCCCAGTCCCAGATATACAAAAACCCTTACCAGGGTGGTGGATATTGATATTGCAGAAACCTTGTAATGGTAAATAGAAGCCAAAGGCCTAGCAGAATTCCTCTCAGGGGATAAGCATGACATCAGTCCCACATCGAGGATTAAGACCTTAACATCTACGGTCGAATAGCCCACGCAGGGGCATTCCTTTCTAGCATAAAACCCTACCCAAAAATGGTGACAGAGCCCTAAGGGCTTTCCAAAAAACAAAAACTTGAAGTAATCAAAAATGACCAACATAATAAAAACAAGCCAGGGAAATCGAAAGGGAATCCCTAAGGGTCGACCTCCACGGGGTTCTCCTTCGCATCCACAATGAGCTCCTCCACAAAGCACTTCATAGCCTCGATGGTAATTTCGAATGAATAAATGAAACATTTAATAAACATTCTTGTCATGCGCTTTGATTTTTTAGGGGCGAGGTCCGAGTCCTCGTTGTTATCATCAGGGACATTAACAAGGGAGTTCTGGCTTGACTCTATTTTGATCTTCTTGGTCCTCGATGATCTGCAGACCATAGGAACATCCTCAATTACGGTTCTACACTTTCCCAATGTTGCCTTCTTAGAGGATGGGGTGGGCTTAGATGGGGTAGATTGCTTGGGGGGGTCTTCTTAGATTTAGGGGTTTGACACTCAGGATCCGTCTCACTAACCAAGGGCTCACTGAAAAACAAGTGAGTTGGTGAAGACGCGAGGGGGAACGGGAGGGGCTGGATTGGAGGGGAGTGGCTGCCAGGGGAGGATTGGTGGCAACATGGTGGAAGAGAATAGCAAAAATGTCTTGGTGGGTGGGAGGGGAGTGTTTCTTGCAAGCGGCAAAAATTGATAAGTAGACAGAGTGATGGAGGAAAGCGGGAATGTTCATGGGCTTGTAACCATGGAAGTGGTTGACAAGAGACAGATGGAATCTGGACATCGGCTTAGCGGGATCGTCAGAGGCCAAATATTGGATCAGGGGAATAGCGACAGCGGACCAAGGGGAGGGAAGGGAGGTGCGTTCAAGAGAAACACCTATCCATTTGAACTCTTGGTAGTTGGGGAACCCCTCTAGCTCGGGCTCCCAACTATGCTTGTCATGATGGACATGGCGACCAGATAGGGGAAGGCCAAACACCTCAGCCATCAACTTGAGGGTAACCTTGAAACGAACACTACGGATTATGACAAAGCCATTCTTCCACGTCTGAACGAAGTCAGCATAAATATCAGCTTTGAGGCCCTGGAATTTACTCAGGAAGGGCTTTAGATTAAAGGTGTCGATAAAGGGTTTCACTAGAGGGTCGAGCTGGAGGGAGCTAGGTTCGATGTATGCCATAGTTCCAGGAGGAAAGTACAAGGGAAGAGATAGTGACCAGGGCAAAGGGTGACGAACGATAAAATGAAGGACAAGGGGACTGTTTAAAAAGGTCAGCAAGGGACGATTAAGCATGCCAATCCGATCGAGGAGGGGACAGGTGGAAAAATTCCAGGTAGGGTGGGGATTGGTGACAGTTCTTGGGCCTGAGTTGGTATAGGAAAACTGGGATATCTAAGGCCGCTTGGATTCGATGAGGATGGGCAGGGAATCAGATTGGACAGGGGCATCGAGGGTGGCATTGGGGCATCGCAAACCATATTGGGGAGCGTAATTGAGGAGACCAATCATCCACATGGAAAATTGATGACTGGCGATGCCAGCAAGGACGCCAATCATGAGCCAGTGGTGAAGGAGGAGCTTGATAGAGAATATACTCCTAGGAATAGCTGCAAACCTGGAAAAGAAACACATTGGTTAGCGAGGAGGGGGTGACACGAACCTGCCTTGCTTGTCAGCATCTGCTACATTGGAGGCACCCAACAGATTAGAATTGTGCCACACTGTCATTGGAGATTGAATAAGACCCATGTTGGCAAGTTGGTCAGTGAGTTTGTTTGCTTCACGAAATATGTGGAAAACTACCACCTGGCATTGTTGACCAATGATAACTTTGCTTTCCTGGATCAGCGAGCTAATGTTCCAAGGGGTATTTTTATCAGCTTTGATGTAATGTATGATGTTTAGTGAATCCCCCTCGATGTGAATACGAATACGAGAGTCTTTGATCAGTTTCAAACTATGCCAGAGAGACTAAGCTTTAGCAAAATTATTTGTTTGGTGATCGAGGTTCTCAGCAAAGACGATAACGATCAACCCTTTGTGGTCTCAAATGACCCCTCCAGCTCTTGATAGTATCGAGTTCCCTTTAGATGCCCCAAAAAAATTTAGCTTTAAAAATCCTGCAGGAGGGGGATTCTAAAGGGCCAATCGTCTGGTATGGGGAATGGGGTGAGGGCAGTCAGGGATAGGGATGTTGAGGGATTTGAAAATATCCCCTTCAACCTTGCCAATCAGGAACTTAGACCAAGGAAGTAATTGGAGGTTTTCATAGGCATAGGGGATGGCTTTGGTGGCTGTAGATATGGCATCGTTAGAAAATGGTGAAAAACACTCACTGATTGTGCTCTAGCCAAATCTACCAAATAAGGTGGTGGAGGCAGATCCTACAAAGAAAGGCAGCATTGGGATTTTGAAAAGGGGTAGGCCATTGGATAAATAGATCCCAAAGAGTGCAGGGTTGGGCCCACTAGATTTGGAATAGGGAAAGAAAGTGGTTAAAACTCCCTTGGGTGAACTCACAATGTAAAAAGAGGTGGTTGACCGATTCCCCATTAGACAGGCAAAGATGACATCTATTAGGGATAGGGATGCCTCTTTTCATCAGGTTTTCAGTGGTGAGCACTTTGTTTTGAATAGCAGTCCAGGATAAAAACCCAACCTTAGGGACTAGGCGCTTGATCCAAACTGACCCAAACAGGAAGGCACAAACTTGGTGGTTCAATAGGAGAGAATGAACCGACTTGACTGAGAAAACCCTATTTTTTGTCCCTGACCAAACCGAAGAATCTGGAGTGGTTGTAGTAGGAATAATGGTGGTTCTAATAAGCTAGGACAAGGAAGCATCTACTTGGGTTATCTGGGCACTAGTACTGTCAATGGGTATTTTCTTCCATTCTCGTTGATCATTGAAATAATCCCTGAATCTGCTGCCCCATCTATGCTCAAGAAAGGATTTGAGAGTAGACATACCTGGGATAACTGTGATGGGTTGGTCGTTCAACCAAACGTCATCCCAAAACTTGATCTCGGAGCCACTTCCAAGTTGCCAATGGGATCCTTTAGTGATAATATGTCTGGATTGACTTACCGCCTTCCAAAAAGCAGATCCAGAGGAAGGGAGGTATTCATTCATGAAGGATGATCGAGGGAAGTATTTTCTCTTGAAAATCACCACCCATTCTGATTTGACATTGGTGTAGAGTTTCCACGCCTGCTTGGCGAGGAGGGCAAGGTTCAGATTGGAAGACCTTCTCAAACCTAGGCCCCCTTGGGATTTAGGTTGACAAACTTTGTCCTAGTTAACAAGGTGGATTCTACTTTTTTCTTTAGGACCTGACCACAGGAATTTTTTTTGGATTTGCTCAATCTTGGCATGAACAGACGCTGGGGCTCTGAAGATAGACATGAAGTAGACTGGAATGCTTTGGAGGACCGCCATAGTGAGGGTAGCCTTAGCTGCCTGGGATAGGAGGGCACCCTTCTAGCCTGCAAGTTTGTGTTTGAACCTTTCGATGACATTATCCCACATGGACTCTTTCGGGCTCTTGATGAAAAGAGGAAGGCCCAGGTAAGAGGTGGGTAAGCTCGAGATTCTACACTATAGGATACAGGCGATCTTGCACTATCTGCTATCCGAAGTGTTAAGGAAGAAACACTCACTTTTGGTGTAATTGATTTCTTGGCCTGCTGCTCTAGCATAGGTGTCAAGGATAGATTTGATGGACTTAGCTTGGATGACTGATGCTGAATAAGTGGTAATGGTATCATCAACGAACTATTGGTGAGAAAGGGGGGGCATGTTGGTGAAGCTTTGATCCCTTTCACATGCCCAGAAGCATAGGCATACTTGAGAGCTCTTCCCAGGGATTTTTCCAGGATGATGAAGAGGAAAGGGGATAGGGGGTCACCCTGCATTATGCCTTTATGAGTCGAGAAATAACCTGCAGCTGAACCATTAACGAGCATAGAGAACCATGGTGTCGAGATACAACCTTTGATGAGCTTGATCCATTCTCTATGAAACCCAAACTTGGCAAGGACTTTTAGAAGGAAATCCCTGTTGACTCTGTCAAAAGCTTTATTGATATCCAGCTTAAGAAACATGGTTGCCTTACGGTTGTAGTGAGTAGAATGGAGAGTTTCATGAAGGGATATGATGTTGTCTATGATATATTTGCCTTCCATGGAGCTGCCTTGACAAGGATCGATGATAAAAGGGAGAATCTTCTATAGCCTTAGGGCTAGGGATTTGGTTAAGATCTTGTAGATAATGTTACAGAGACTAATAGGCCTAAAATCTACCATAGTCTTACAGGGGTGGGTTTTGGGGATCAGAGCAATGAAATTTGAGTTAGTCCCTTTTGGAATGGACTTAGTTGATTGGAGCTTGATGATGGATTTGCAAATGTCTTCCTTCATAATGTCCCAAAAGGTTTGAAAAAATCGAGGGGAAAAGCCATCTGGACCAAGGGCCTTGTCAGCTTGCATGGAGAAGAGAGCAGTCTCAATCTATTTCGAAGAGAGGGTCTGAATCAGGGTAGCATTCATCTCTGGAGTAACCATGGCAGGAATGTTCTAAAGAAGGGATTCCTGGGCTGCCAAGTGGGAGGGAGAGGGATTTCCCACCATATTACTAAAGTAAGCAGACGCTTCTGATCTGATCTCAAAAATGTCTTCGGAAATAGAGCCATCAGATAAGGTGAGTTCTTTGATTTTGTTAGAGCTACGATTTCGCATCGTGGAAGCATGAAACAATTTGGTATTGGCATCCCCATATTTGAGCCAGAGGGCTCAGGATTTTTATCGCCAAAAGGTTTCTTCTCTAGCCAATATGTTGTGATACTCAGACAGTAGCTAACTCTCCTCATTCCTTAGCTGAGGATTCCATTGGTCATGATGGATTTGCTCCTCCAAAGTCTTAAGTTTATCAATAATGAGTTGCTTGTTCTCAAATATGTTTCCAAAAACTTCCCTGTTCCAAATTTTAATGTTTTCTTTCACTGATTTGAGTTTACGAGAAACTCGATCAATGGCAGATCCTAAACATGGAAGATTCCACCACTCAAAAATTCCTTGATTGAGGTCTGGGTGGTGAATCCACAAGTTTTCAAACCTAAAAGGGGTTTTTAAGGACGATGTCTTATTGGATTCTAGGAGGAGGGGTGAATGGTCAGACCCAATTCTAGGGATGGATGTGAGGAGAGTATCGCCAAAGAGAGGGATTGTTTGCTGAGATAAGAAAAATTGGTCCAGCTTGAATTGAATGTGATCTTGCCCTGCTCTTTTATTGCTCCAAGTAAAATGGCAGCCTCTGATCTGAATGTCCATAAGCTCATTACTCGACACAAAATCTTGGAAATCAGTTATGCTTTTGTAGGGAGTGGATAAGCTACCTCATTTTTTAGAAGCAAATAGAGGAGAGTTAAAATCCCCAGCTAACATCCACAGGAGGGTAGAAAATGCAGTCTTGAGAAGGGACAAGGAAACCCATATATGACGCCTTTCTAGGGGATTGTTGGGGGCATAGATATTGGAGAGGACCCATGTGAACTGGTTGGTCTTGCAATGGAAAATCATGTTAAGGGTTATGTTGGTGAAGGATACCACCCTTCCCTCAACTTGGAGAGGATACCAAAGGCAAAGAAGGCCCCCAGTCGATCCCTCTACGGGGGAGGAAGCCCACTAGCAGTATTTCCAAACTGATTTGACGATGTTCGGGGTTCTCATTGCATCATATTTTTTTTCTTGTAACATGATGATGGTAGGTTTGGAATCATTTCTGATGGTTCTGACCAATATCTGCTTGCTTGAGCTATTAATCCCTCTGATGTTCCAAGAGAGGATCTTCATTTGGATACTTTGAAAGGTTTCTTACCGCCCTTGGTGGGTACGGGAGGGGGTTTGGTATTCTTGGGATCGTCCAAGGGTTGGTCAAACATATCAAGGAAGAGGGTTGTTTGAACCCCATTTGCGACTTGATTCTCAGTGTCTTTCTTAAGCTGGTTGGACATAGACAGTTTGCCTCTATTTTTGTCACCTCCTATATCCACTGGCCCTTTCTTACTTCTGGTGATTATGGAGCTAGAATTCGAGCGGTTGCAAAAAGGTTTGGATGCCTCCTCAAGGGAGTCAAAAACTAACTTGGTTGGATACAGAGGTTCGGCTAAAGAAGTTGTGGGAAATCCCTCATCAAGGGAAAGAGGGGAAAGGAATTTAGGAGAGGTGGGAGAGAGCAGAGAGGTGGGAGGGGTTGGGGAGAGTGGTGTAGCCGGAGAGGGGTAGGGTAGGGAAAGGGAGGGGAGGGGAGGGATTGGAGGCAAGGGGGAAGGAGAAGGGGGGGAAATGAACTCGGGAAAGAGGACATCATCATCAACACCAGAGAGGACCAAACTTGTTGGGAAAGGCAAAAAGTGAACATACCTAGTTGGAACTTGACAGAGCTTGGTGGGGGAAGGATTTGTGGAAGGGGACTTGTTTCCCTTTGTTATTTTTCCCTTGAAAAGGGCCACCAGTAGCCTTGGGTCTTGGGTGGGTGATCGGACACTGAGCAAGGGAGATCTAGGGTTGAGGAACCTCTTTGGTAGCTTTCAACGAAGGGCATTAGGATCTAAGGTGTCCCTGAGCCTGGCATTCGATGAAGAATGTCGGTTTATTCTCATACTCAATAGCTTGGCACCATTGGAAGTCCCCATAGATGAGATTGATGCGAGTGGGAAGCTAGGATGCCAGGTTCGCAGACACGTAGATTCTAGAAAAGGCCATTCTAGATTGGGCTTTTGTTGCTAGGTCAAAGGCAACCAGGTCTCCGATGTATCCTCCGATCCCCCGAAGGATGTCTTCATGAAAAAATTGGATTGGCAGGTCTAGAAGATGAACCCAAATGGGGGCGACATTGATGTCCTAAGTTTGGGGGTTGAAACCCTATTCCCATTTCTTAAGGAATAGACTTTTCCTACCAAAGAACCATGGTCCTCTAGTGAGGATTCTTGCATAATCATTCTGGTTGTTCAACTGAATTAGAAAGAAACCCTTGGAAAATGCAACTAGCTAAAAAATTCCCTCTATTTGCCATTTGAAATTGACCCATCTTCTGATAGACTCCATGTTAGGTCGGTCTCCAACGAATTTCCCAACTAGGGACAGGGATTCAAGGGAAAGTTTTAGAGCCATGCAAGAAATCGAGATAACCATATTTTCCCCGAAGGTGACCAGGGGGGGAAGGGAAACCACTTCATATGGTTTGGGAGAAGGGGATCCCGATACCATCGTTCTGAATGATAGACTGGCTAAGGGAGGGTATTTGGAAGGGGAAAATGGGGGAATGAAACCTTCCGACCAAGGTCTCTACATCCCACCTGGATCTGTATCGGGGGCATCGGGATCATCCATGAGATCGACATGGATCTCGCCTAGTTCCAAATCCTCGGGGAGGGTTTGGGAAACCCTGCTAGGGAAAGCCAAGGCAGCTACGATCGAAGTTGATGTTGATGTTATGGGAACTGTTGCAGAGGGAGCCATTGTTGTTGAAGCCATCATTGCTAGTCATCAAATACCCTAATTCATTCCTATTGATTGGCTTAATTTCCTCTAACTAATCATCCTTTTTGAAAGGTTTTTTAGGCAGGTGCCAACAATTTTGAGTGAATTCTCTTTCAGTACTCATTTGTGGTATATCAAAAGAGAGACCATTTTGGAGAGATAAGGAACCTTCATACTAGTCATTTTTAAAGCATAGTTGTCAATCTTCATAGTAGCAATTTTTTGCACTAAGGGGGGAAGATTATTTTCTCCATCAAAGAAAAGTTTGCAAACAGGGGGGAAGACTTGTAAGGGTGCAATTTCGGCAAAGATGAACACCTTAGTCAAACTTCTTGTAAAGTTTCATTAGAGAATATTTTGCAAAAAGGGGGAGAGACTTGTAAGGGTGCATTTTTGGCAAAAATCGACACCTTAGTCAAACTTCTTACAAAATTATATTGTAAAAGGTGAATTTTTGGTAGAGACTAACACCTTAAAAATGGGCAAATCAAAGAAGAAAAATGCCACAAAACCAACTGATGATGTTGCAACATTAGTTAAATATTCTTACTTTCCATCAGGGTGGGAAGGAATGGATTTTCTTGAGGATGAAAAATATTTCACACTACGCAATGGTGTAAAATCTATTCTTGGAGATTCTGAAGTTTTTGAAGACCTTCATATAAATGGTGCTCAAATTCCTATAGGCATTGTAAGGGTAGTCTACATGACATTGATTTCACTTGACATGGTCCAGCATCAAAAGAAAAGGGACATCAATGAGGAATCATAGGTCATGCTCCTAATGGAAGATATCAGTTGTAGCACAGGTGATCTTGTCACAAGAGCAGATTTTGCTTGTGATACCAGTGAGGAATCAGAGGCCATGATCCTGATGAAAATATCTCACACTACATAATGGTGTAAAATCCATTCTTGTTACCAATGCTTGTTGTGATACAGGAAACCTCTTACCTTCAATGGTAGATATCAGTTGTAGCACAGGTGATCTTATTACAAGAGAAAATTTTTCTTGTGATACCAGTGACTTAAAAGGTAAAAATTCTAAAAACAAGCTTCGTAACCTCAACAGTGACAAATGCCATATTGTTAAAAATATTGATGAAGATGAATAATTTGGGTGTTTTGAAAAAACACCAAAGGCATTGGATCTAAACTAATGAAGAAAATGGGATTCAATGGTGAAATATTAGGTAAACATGGACAAGGCATTAAAATTCCTATAATGCAAAATTTTAGGCCAAAGAATGAAGGCCTTGGCTATTCTGGACAAGCAAGTACTAGTAAAACCATGTTTGCAAAACCTAAATATCCTTCAACTCCTACAAAGCATTGTTGTAGTTATTGTGGAAGAATAGGACATGTAGCAGCTAGGTTTTGGAAACTACATCCTTGTGATTCATGTGGATGTACAAATCACTCCTCTATAAATTATTGGTACAAAGTGAAAATGGCCAACAAGATTCATATTGATTGTGGATGGACAGATCTCACACAATAGACCAAGATGAAAGAAATGGTGTATGGATTCTACAAAAAAGGTAAAACTATGGTAAACCCATAGGTAGATCTAGTGATAGACCGAGTGGTAGTCCCAAAGGCAATAACCCCAAGATAGACTTAAAGTCAAACCCAGTTATCATGATCCAAAGGCAAACCTACAGGTAGATCCAAAGGCAATAATCTAGAGGTAAATCCATAGATTCCAATGGTAGTTTCAGAGGTACTATTCAATCGGTAACCTTAGATCTAGAGCCAGAGCCAAAATACAGATCCAACACAAAAGAATCTTTCATTTTCTCTCCTTCACATTAAGGGAGGGAGTTATTTATGTTATCCCACATAATATAATAAGAGGGGATGTTAGCAAAGCGCTCCTAGGTGGTTATACTAGGTGGTTGGAGAATGGATTAGGTGGTTGGATTAGGTGGATGGAGTTATTTATTTTCTCTCCTTCTCTCTTTTCGAAGCGCTCCTAGGTGGTTATACTAAGTGGTTGGATTAGGTGGTTGTAGAATGAACCACAAGTTCGTTATCAAAGCATAAAATGTATTATATTGTGAATTATCTCAATGCCAAATCTAATGCTTATTGTTAATTCTTCATAACCAAGTTTTTACCATCTCTTTTTTTACCCTTGAGACTTCCTATGATGACCACCACATCTGTAAATATTTAGTAAGAGGCAATAAAATAGTTTTAAACTTGGACATGATTTTGAGATTTTATTTTAAAAATTATATTATTTATTTCCAACCAAAAATTCCAACAAATAATGATAGGGCTAGTCCTCCATAGAATACATAATGCTTTAGCTTTGAAATAATTAATCCAACATTTCATCAACTCTTTCAATGTTGATGGAGCTACCTAATATATATTCATTTTTTTTTAAAAGTAACCCCAAATGGTGCGAGCAAAGGGATAATGAAGAGGTAAATTTGATGTTTCTAATTCCTTATCACACAAGGCACATCTAAAAGGTCCATGATATCCTCTCTTTGTAGACTCTCTCACATAAGAATCTCTTTGAGTTGCAAACCAAAGGAATGTTGAGGCCTTAGGGAGACCCTCTAGTGACCAAACGTTCTTCTAAGGAAAATATTTGGGAGTAGAAAATTTTGATTGCTCTAAGTCCTTGTATCCCTTGTAGTTTACTATTAACATCTATTAAATTTTAATAAAATTGTATAATTTTGATAAAATCATATTATTAATTTAAATTTCTTGAAAGTGTAATATGATTCATGGTCAAGTCCAACATTATATGATGTAATATTGGATAGAGCTAAGGGAAATTCATTGTACAATGTATTTAATTGATTATGATATTTTATTATGTAAGCCCTATAGGTCGCAGTTAATCTTGTTATGGTTAAACCCACCTAATAATCTTATAATTAACCTTTATCTCAACTTAGGTTAAGTTCAATTGGGATTTTCGTATTGGTATAAATATCCCCACCACTCTATCATTTAATTATTAGAGTGTTATGATTTGTATCTATGGATAATATAATGATTATTTATAATGCTTATGGATGCACATTATATTTTCTCTTTCATATTTTTTATTCTTTTTGTATGACATGAATGGATGGATTACTTTTATTTATTTTTAGAAAATAATATAAATTTCAACATTGTGCTAGAGCAAGTATGGAGCAATCTCACTTGGTCATGCAAAAACATTTTTGGGGGTCTCTTATTTTTCCTTTGATTTTTAGGGTGATCTACTCATTAAATTATCTTTAAAAACTCTTTCATTTTTAACCCATTTATTTTTTTGAAATTCTTGGAGATTTTTTGCCTACTCTAGTATTCCAATCCTCTAACTAGAAATTCAAGTGTGTATGGTGGCAATGTCATTCCTCATCAGAAATGCAATGAAAAAATAGTTGGAGGGCACAATTAAAGTTTAAATTTTAATTTGTGTGATTGTCACTTGCATGCTTTGTTGGCATTTTATGATAAATTTATTTATTCAAAGGGTATTTTTCAAAAGGGTCTTGCCCCTCATGAGCAGCATATCCAAAATTCTATAATAGTCAATTGAAAGTGTTTGGCATAGAGGGTCATGAGTTCAATCCCATGCTTTACTTCTTGGACTTTATGAACTTAAATGTATAATATAATAAAGGAAGAGTTCCTTTTCTGTTTCACACTAAATGTGTGGTGCAATTATCAAATGGGATATCTCTTGGTCATAGGAGGAAGAAAGTTTATAGTTTAAACAATAGTGTCTTTCTTGTTGCATGAGATTGGTAGAAGCATAGAGCAACATTAGCTACAACAATGTCAATGGATCAATCACCAATCAAATGCTCGACCAAGTGGTAATATAAAGCATGTAGGGCCTTTAGTACATTGTACATCTCATACTCAATCCACACTTTTTATAAAGCATTGTTTTATTTTTATTCCTAGCACTTTGTGTATGTGAAGATGTAACATGTGTTTCAACAGACACTTTTCTCTCTTGGATAACACAATTTCCTTAAGAGCTTGGGTGTCAAGTTGAATCACTTAGAACCCTATTTGGCATTTTTAGATAAAATGGATGCCTTTGATGAGGTGGCAATTGACATGGCTACAGTGGATGCCACATAATAAAACCTTTCATTACTTAAGCTTTATTCAACCAATCAAAATATAGTAAGTGGTAGGGTTATAGTCAACCAAAATTAACCAAGTGGCATAGAGTGAGTGGTTGTCACTAGTGAATGAGAGAGTGCCAAAGGGCATATTGGGACTTGTTGCTACTCTTCTAAGGTTTGATGCTTTAATTTTCACATTTTTTGAGGTTATTTAGGCAAATATTTCAAAGGCCATTACTTTTGCATATAGAAGCATTTTGAGCCTTTTTAAAAATCATATGAATTTTTCAAGCTCTATGCATTGGTGACATCGTTTTATAAACCTATTCCAATATTAGGGGTTGAATTGTGTAGAATAGTCCTCAAGCCCTACTACCTTTTTTTGAAAGGGAATATTTACCATATTTTTTGGAGTCACACAAGAAAAGGATTCAAGATGTACTTTAGTCAATTCTTTCTCCTTTGAGTGATTAATTTAGCTTACTCATGAAGATCTAATTATTAATGTTCTCTTCCTTCTATTTCTTGTTCAAGTACTCTTGGAAGTTTGTTATAGCTCTTCTTTTAAGCAGGTTCATACAAAATCTCTTTTGGTGATGAAAATTAGGTGGCCCAAGGGCAAGTAAAAGTCTTCAAACAAGGTGATGTATGTTGTAAAAGGAAAAGCTATGCCTTCAAGTCATACCTTATGCAACTATGGAAGATTGAAGTAGCTTATATTTAGAGGTGGTGGTGATCTTGACTTCTCTTATTCATTTGAAGTCTTAGAAGAAGTGTTTTTGAATGTGTGCAAGAGTACCTAATAGTGGCAGTGATGACTATGGTCCATCCTAAGGAGTTTCTTGTGCAAGAAGTATTTTTGTAGCAATGGATTTTAGATTATGAGAAGGATTTAGATGAAGTATGGAGGTACACTAGAGCATCCATTATGGGAGGATATATTATTGTCGCTAATGTATTATCTCCTTAGACCCTTAGTTCATATTCTGAGGCGGTGTTAGAAGTGTAATATGATTCATGGCCAAGGCCAACATTGTATGATGTAATATTGGATGGTTCTAAGGGAAATTTATTGTACAATGCATTTAATTTCTTATAATATTTTATTATGTAAGCCTTATGGGCCACGGTAAACATTGTTATAGTTAAATCCATCTTATAAACTTATAATTAGCCTTAAAACCCTCTTGTTATATAATATTAGGTTAAGTTCATTTATATAATTAGGATTTTCACATTGGTATAATTACCCCCCACCATACCATCATTTAATTATTAAAGTGTCACAATTATTATTTATGGATAATATACTATTTTTTTGCGTGATAGGAGAGTTGGTTACAATCACACTATTTTTAGTAGCTGGCAAGCGCATGGTTCAAACCATAGGGGTTGCATACCCCAAACCTATTCCACCTCATTTTTTTATAGCTCGGTGTGAAATGGACCACCGGGTGCTCGGGCTTCATACTGTCGTCATCAGTATGACATGCATTCAAAGGATTCAAATCAAACTACTACCTTTGCAACAGCCTTTCCCCAAGGTTTAAACCTGGGTCTCTTCTTGGTAAGTGCCTAGCCAGACTAGCACTTACTAATCCACCTAGCCCTTGGGGTATGGATAATATAGTGAAATCACTATATTATCCATTTAGTGATTATTAAATTAGTAATCACTAAATTAATAATCACTAAATGGATAATATAGTGATTATTAATTATACCTATGGGTGCCCACTATATCTTTCATCTTTGTTTATACTTTTTATAAAATATTTGAGAGGATGGATTTCTTCTTATCAATTGTGAAAAATATTGTGAGTTCCAACAATATTTTATAATAGATTTATTACTTTAAATTTCTTCAAATCACATTTTCAATTGGATATACATCATCAAAATACAATTATAATATTAAAAGAACCACATTATATGGTATTAGAGAAAATTGAATTAGTACTCCTTCCCATTTAGCATTGCTCCATGATGCCTCGGAATTTCAAGTTCCATTCATTAATGAGCATAATGTAGTTTTATTCATAGAAGATATTTAAAACTTTTTGCTTTCATCATAGTGGATAACTTTTTAATTAAGTTAAAAATAATGATTTAAACTATTAAAACTTAATTTGAAATATATTATATTAAAAAATTATTTAGAAATTTATAGTTTTAGATAATTATTATTACATTATTTGAGGAAAAAGTTAAGAGAGAGGAAACAGAGGCCTTGGTTCAATGGTTGGGACAGATAAATGATGCAACCCATACCAAGGTTCAAATCTCGATGGTACCAAATATGCTATATAGCTCAATGTGACTAGTTGATGTCAAAGGAAAAGGGCAACCCTTTCAAAAACCTATTTAAAAATAAATAGAGAGAGAGTTATTAAAACTTTAGAGTTGCCCTTATTTCAAAAAATGATCTTGGGGTTGAAGGTGCACTTTCTTGTCTCTTCTAGAAACTATTTTTTTTATCCTCTAAGGGAGTTGAGAAAGTCATGGGATGTGGTGAAAGACAAGGATGCACTACAGCTATTATGGTCAACTATAATTTTTCTCTATCTCTTTTTTTTAAAAGGGTTGAAAATAGATTTTTTTCCCTTTTTATGCATATAGCTTTAGGAAGGGTACTTGGCACTTTGAAAGTATAAAATTTAATAACATGTACTAAGGGATAAAATCCCACCAAAAGACAATATTTTACTACCCTTTAAAATATTAATTTTAATTTGCAAATTCTTAGTTCTTTAAAAAACATTTAAAAATAAAAAAGTAAAAAGATAGACTATAGTGAATATTTTACAAAATTAAAAAGGGGATGGTAAAAATTTTTTGTAAAAAGGTGCATTTTGGCAATGAAAAACACCTTTAAAAAATTTAAACAATTTTGTCTAAATATTTGCACGTGCTTAAGCACACTCATAGTGTTCGGTATCAACGACAACTCTAACTTAAGTTTATAGGTAAAGCTATCACATTAACATATTATGTCTAAAGCCTAATAAAATTATCATAATGATGTATGGGCTTTGACACTATAAATCGCCAAAGAGATATAAGGACATCATTTTTTAATTCTTTCACTCAATTTTCTACCCTATTCGTCACTATCGCCAGACATAAATTCCAAGTATATAGGGAAGTTATGCCCATGTACAAGGATTTCTCTTTAAGCAAGTGTCATTGATAGGATGAAATCATTTCTATACTACCTTGGTATTTCATATCATACTCTTTCATGTACCTTAAGGTCTCTCTCACATTTATTTATGTATATCGAGAGGACTAGCTTCTTCCATGTACTGATGGGTATATAGGAAGGGTGGATATATAGAAAGCTTTGGTATATCAGTCTAGTGGTATATTGAAAGGAGGGTCATTTGGGATTCATAAGGAAGCCTCGCCATGACATCATTTTTTTCTTATAGAATCATAGCTACTCAAAGGCCTAAATTTTGGACCATGGAAGATCAAAGATGAGGACCACCCTAGTGGTTGAGAAACTCTAAGACATTGTCACTAGAAAAATCACTCAACATGAAAAGGATGAAGAGGCATAATATAAATTTGATTAAATAGATGTTAAAGCCCTAATGATTATCACCCTTGCCAAAGTAGATGTCATGCAACCACACTTTTGTGAAGCACAGACGTGTAGAGAGGCAAGGGAGATACTCCTTACCATCTTTGAACGGAAGAATAAATCAATAATTATTCGCCTTCAATCTCAAATCCACACACTAAGAGTTCAATATGGAGAAAGCATTGAGGAATTTATTTGCAAAGTTACAAAATTGAAAGCAAGATTGAATGCCATGGGGAAATAGTAAAATATAGGTTATTAGTACCCATCATACATAGAGCCCTACCAATTTTTTTTCAAGTGTTGATTACTTCTTTGTAAGTATTAAATAGGAAGGTGTCCTTTGATGATTTGGTGAACATGCTTCAATAGAAAGAAGCAACCAATCAGTTGAGGGATCAATTGACAAACAATCTACAGAAGGGTCCTTCCTATTCATCATAATCACAAAAACAACCTCAAAGACAAAGGAGGTACTATCATATCTATGAAAGAGGACATGATATAAAATATTGTCAATATAACTTCATGACTCGAGGGGGTCAAGTCCACAATCCTCCTCAATACAAGATGAAGTTCAAAATACACATGAAGCAACAACACGGGCATGTTGCACTTGAAGAACTAGAATTTGATTTTGAATAAGAATCCACATTGGCACACAAGGTACTGATGTCCAAGGCAATGATAAAACCAGAAGATGAAATTTGGTATATTGATTTAGGTTCTAGCAAGCACAAGACTAAAACAAAGTGTGGTTTAACTCCTTACAAGCCAAAGAGGGGAAATCAATCACCATTGTTGATGATAATATTTATCATGTTGAAGGAGTAGGAAATGTTCCTCTCAATATCACTAAAGGAAAATGCATAATTGAAAATGTACTATATGTACCAGGACTAGAAAACAACTTACTATTTATATCACAAATTCTATATTGAGACATGACAATTTAATTCCATATTGTTGATGGGAAAAAAGGTGTTTCATCATAAAACATGGTAAATTTGTAGCAACCGGTTCCTATAAGAATGGTTTGTTTGTACTTAATGTTATATCATATCCTAATGTTGCACTATTTGTAGCCATGGTAGCTGCTACCTCCCTTTGACATAGGAGATATGGACATCTAAGTTTTGGATACTTACTCTAGCTGACTAAGCATCATATAGTGATAGGTTTGCCTAACATTTCACCCACATTGCCAATATAATTGAGTTGTTTAGCAGGAAAGCAACATTTAATACCTTTTAAACTCACCACTCACAAAGCTAAATTATCGTTGGATATTATATACACAAATCTATGCAAACCCATACCATCTAGTTATAGTGGACATAAGTACTTTTAGTTTTTTGTCGATGATTACTCGAGGAAGATGTGTATGAAGAACATAAGCTTATACTAAGAGGGGGGTGAATAGTATAAGATCACTTTTTACTTTTCTTTCCCAAATAGTATTATCCAATATAATCAATGGTAATTTTATCAACAAATATCTTTGGGAATCCTTCCCTATTACAATTTTTATGGATCTCTGTCCAAAGGATACACCAATCCCCTAATATGTTTTGTGGATCTCTATCCACAGGAGACACCAATCCCCTCTGCTCTGGCTAGTGATCTTCTAGAAGAACTATTACCTCCACTGCACTGGCTAATGGATCTCTATCCATTGAAGACCCCTGCCCTCACTCAGAAGACCTATCCTCACTACCCTGGCTAATGGATCTCTATCCATTGGAGATTGTCGTCTTATATACTCTATCACATCTAAAGCTTTCTCTTAGATCTATCTCAAATTTGCACTAAATGTGCAACCTCGAGAAGTGTGCACCACACTTACCCTACTTGCAATGTTATTATATCAAATGAAAATAAAGAAGCACACAAGCACATATAACGTGAAAGTAATGAGCAATAAAATATTCTTTTATTGATGCTTCCAGATCTTGGTTACATGTACATCCCTCTAAGGGATACTCTTTTTGATACAATAGATTACAGGTGGGTTAATGGTGAATTTATCCCTTGCAAAGGGATGGTGCACCTCCGTAGGCCTCCCGATCTCACACACCAAACTTTCTAAGAGCTTACAGATACCTCCATCTCCTGATCTCATCCTGGAGGGATCTCGTGCTTTGGATACTCCGGACTGATCCTATGAACCTGTATCTAGGGGTATGGAAACAATAGAGCACAATCAGTAGTATAGGCCACCTCTCCGAGGGAGGTTTCTTATTAGCAAATTTGATAAATAAGATAAATGGTCATGATAATATTGAAATATAGGCACAAACCAAATAATAAATGCATAGAAAGCTTAGAAATACAATGTAAATGCATCTAATAAATCATATCTAAGCTATGACTAACTAATAAATCAAGTAGTAATGGATCTAAGCTAAAACAAAGGGAAATAATGTCTAATGCCCTAAAGTATGCCTATAGGCCATTATCTGAGACAACGGCCATGATATGGAGCTCTCCTCCTCATGAATTAGGGGTTTTGACACTATCTTCCTTGCTCCAATTGATGTTCAAGGATCACCGGTTGTGTCTGGTACACTTATGGATAGTGGGGAATGATGTATCTGAATACTGATGTGTGGATGTGGCTCAACTAGATGATGCTCCAATTTTCCTCCAATGGGCGTAGATTGGCTCTCCGTTTTGATAGGGCTCCACTACACACAATTTGAATTCTCTTTGTATTTCTTATTTGCTTGGGAGAGTCCATATGTAGACTTCCCTCTCTTTCAGATCTGAAATTTAGATCTTGGCTTCTTGGAGAAGCCAAGATCCAAATTTGCATGCAACTGACCATCCCGAGTGGAAAGCATCAATCACAATTTTGTATTGAAGGGGCAGTTAGGAGGAACTCTGGGAGTTCCATGCCAAAATCCACCCGCAAACAATGTAAGGCACAGTTAGACTGCATGATCTGGGCTCGTATTCATAGCCATACTATGCATGGTGCTAGTCGCTATCGAGAGTAGCAGCTAGGTGTAGTTGTTGTCAACTTCAGTGGCTAGAGGTTGTGGTCGCTCTGTTTGAGAGTGGTTAAGCCTGAATTGGCTAGAACTACCCTTTTTGAGTGGTTAGGATCATTGCTAACTCTTGGAGAGGTCCAAGAGGATTCATATGGTCTGCGAATGTATCCATATGGATAGTATCCTAAACATGATGCACTTTAGGTGTCTACAGATACCCCTTTTTGGGATGCATTGTGGGAAAAACATAGCGTAGAGCAAAAATAGACCACCTAGGGTCACATTGTAGGTTGTGTGATGATCATTAATATGATCAATATTTGATGCCCTAGTCATGAGAAATGGTGCACATCCTAGAACCAGTGCTTCCAACATGGTGAAAGGCTTAAATTTACAAAAGCTTGCACTCGTCCAGCGGTGATCGGGTAGCTTTAGTACTACTATAGATCTAAGAGGAGGAGAGCTACAAACTTAACTGCCATGTTTGCTTTTTGCCCCAACAAAGGGTAAGCTTATGATAGTTGTTGGCAATGATTCATAAGACGAACATAATTTGACATGATCGAGTGATCTTTTGTTGATTTTGATTATGATTGTTTGAAATTTTGACTACCCCCTCAAGCGACAAGTTGATGAGGAAAGGACAATTAATAAAGTGACAAGTCGCTTAACCAAAATGAAAGAATTACACTATTTTTAGAGGTTCACTTCGTTTTATATGGTAGATCCCATTTCATTTGTGATCTCAACCATTTTTAGTAATTGCATGTCCCTATCCCATGGGGCAATCCAACTGTAATGGCCTTCTTAGAGAATTTATATGATAGCAACTCTATTTAAGCCTATGTTGAATCACTATGCTTGATGATTTGCTGAAAAATATTATGGAATAAAAGAGATGAATTCTCTCTCCCGTGGGATAGTCTGGTCACCGTGGCCATCTTCAGGATTGAAGTGAAGCTTCTCAATTCCACTATAATGAATTTTACCCTAAGTGGTCTTATGGTAATTTACTCATCTTGTCGAATTGCATGGAACGCTAGTTGTTGCAATCGCCAAGTGTATAGAGAAAATAACTGAATACGAGGCTCAATTGAGATTTTTTTGTTATTTGCATTTTATGATGTTTTTGGATTTTGATATATGCGATTTTTTTTTGTTTTTATGCAATTTTGATTGTTATGTACCACTAGATGTGCTTAATGGTTTATTTTGAGGTGCCTTATGGAGAGAAATTGGGTCAATTCCTCTTTTTTCTCTGGCCATTGTTAGGTCCAACGACCCCTAATTGTCTCTTTGTGGCCACTATCAGGTCCAACGGCCAGGAAGTGCGATCCGCTAACTCCAGTAGCATCGGAGGCACAAATTGAAAATACAAAAGAAAAATCTAGGGTTTTGACTTTTCATTATTACTAGCTATCAATTGCACTTTTGAGCTCTGAGGTGAGAAAGTGCAATTGTGATATGGAGTGTTACCAAATTTTTTGTTAACTTGGATGTTATGGCCGAATAGGGGGAGGCATCTACGAGCAGAGGATACAGAGCCTCACGGGTACTTTGCCAATCCTAATTTGCTTATTTAATTCGATAAAATGAACCTAATTAATTAATTTGGTAAAAGAACCTCACTAAACCCATTGGAAATGAACCAAACCCATAGGTAGGCTTAGGGTAGGTTAAATTCAAGTGGGTTTCCTTATGTTTTAGATTTTTGAAAAAAAATTGTTTTTAATCGAGGGGAAACATCGTTGGCATGTCGCCCCATGGTCGTTGATGCTCAGAGCGGCTTAGATGACCCAAGAGGGGTCGATGTCATCATTAGTGACCATATTAAATTCTAATGGTCAAATTTTTGACCTTTGGAGGCTGGCCATTGTCGGCTTTCCTGGCATGAGCGGCCATGCAACTTTAGGCTTTATTTTGAAATTTTTGAAGTTTTAAGCAATTTAATTGATTTTTTTTTGCATTTTTAGGTGCATTTAGCCATTATGCTTGTAGCCTTAGGTTGTCTTAGTTTTAATTTGCATCATTTTTAGGATTTTATTGCTTTTAGCTTGTAAGTGCATTTATTTTAGGTATTTATTTTGCACTCTTAGATTCTATTTGTGTGGTCTCAGGACCCGAATTTGCTTATGGATCTCCTGCCTAACATGGACTGGCATTGGCTCGATGCTCATGGGATCCAATACGTCACTAGGCTTTCGACGATCATGTTAGACCAGACCTACCTCACTACCCTAGCCCACAGGTGGGATCCTAGAAATAATACTTTTCATCTCCCTACAGGTGAGATGACCATCACACTAAAGGATGTCTACAGGAATATTCCAAATTTCTTTTGATGGAGTGCCCATTTTGTCTTCCCCTTTTGATGCCAGAGAGGTTGTCTTCATGAGATTCTTTTGGGTATATGCTGCTGTTGCATTTTAGGATACCCGATTTGGTAGGATTTTCATTGCTCGGTGGTATCGATAGGATGTCTTCTCGTGGAGACATGTTGTTCTGTTGATGGTTACCTGCAATATCCTTCTACATGACTGCTCTGGAGTGAGGTTCCCATGGAACCTCTTAGCGATGGTTCAAGATTTGATTGATAGTGAGGCACCTATCATCATGGCTTGGGGTAGCGCACTTTTGACTCAATGTTATGATGAGCTTTATCAAATTCAGTTCCACGATCGAGCTAGCATTGCTTGCAGCTTACTCCTCCATATATGAGTATGGGAGTACATTAGGATGGACCATCCAGGAGTATTGTCCATCAATTTTATTAACATAGAAAATGTTGCTCAATGTTACAGCAATCGGTGGCCCTGAGAGTGCAAGGAGTGCAAAAGTTGATGCTTCATTGGGGATCTCTTTCATTATATAGCATATTTGACTGGCCTGCAGGCCAAGGACATCATTTGGAGGCCTTAATATGAGTGCCTTGTCGAGGAGGAGGTAGATAGGTTCACAGATCAGACTCGATGTGATCGATGTATTATCAGTCGCAAGGACAAGATCAGGGAGTTGTTCTACTATTGTTAGGTGCTCCAATAGTTCGGCATATAGCAGGATGTTCCCCTTGAGTCAGTTGTGTATAGATGGATTGCTATAGAGAAGAACCTTCCACCACCTCAATTTATAGTAGTCTTAGAGGAGGATGACCCTCCTGCAGTTGATGCGAGTATTGATGATGTTGGGGTTACTGAGGTGTATACCCGATGGTGGGTTACATGATTGTAGTAGGATGGTGGTTGTCTGGGATGATCTATGGATGAAGTAGATGTTGAGGATCTTGATGGTCATCGAGTGTAATCTCGAACAAAGGACTAGGGGTAGGCAAAGTAGCAAGTGGTAAAGGATCAGGCTACCCCTGAGGAGGAGGAGGAGTTAGCTCTCGAGAAGCAGGAGTCCCCTCTTTGGGCTTAGCTGCATCACATGGAGTCTAAGCTTTAGTCAGCTCAGATTTAGATTCTACAGAGGGATTCTACCATTGCTACACTTTAGGTATGAGTCAAGGGCTTTGACGAGGAGAGGACCACTCTCCATACTCAGCTAGACTCGACGCATACCAAGATAGGTGAGCTCATGCCTGAGAGGGATGCTATCCAGTGATAGATTGTGCTGACTACTCCTACTGCACAAGGACCTACATTTTTGGATCCAAGTGCATATGTTAGGTGCTTGCGGGGTGTCTTGGAGGAGTGTGATGCCTAGATCATTGGGGATGTTGCCTACATTACCTCTTTATAAATGTAGATCCTGATGCTAGGTGACGTTCCTTGGGAGAGATCTATAGCAGGGGGGTCATAGCAGAGTACATGAATTACACCAAGACAATATTCAGTCTGACCTATACAGAGGACCAAGACCCATACAGAGAGGACTGCGGGGACTAGCTCTCGTCGTTCTCATAGGGACATATCTAAGGGTAGAGGCGAGGCATGGGGTACAGGCCCAACTTGATGGCTTCATTGATTTGGCTTTATTTTTTAGTGTAAGGTCAGCTGACCTATATAGTTGTAGCTTACGGGTAGTTTTGCACCCCTATGTATTCATTTGATACACATTATATATAATATCTATGTTTTGAGACTCATTATGTGTATTTATTATTATTTTTTTTTATTTTTATGTTTATGTTGTGCAGTGTTATGATTTTATGCTATATGATGTGATGTATGACATGCATTAGCTATATGATAGATGTATGCTTTAGATGGTATGATATAGATGTATAGATGTGTTATGATGATGGATGCCTATATGGATGCAATGCTATTGTTAAATGCATGTTTAATTTTGATTTATTTGTATGCATCTAACTTATGTTGTTATGATATGATGTGTGTAATGCATTATGATGATGATTTAATGTAAATGAACATGTATGCTTTAATCACTTAAAACATAAGGTATGCATGTGATATGAGTTTAACAATCTAATGGGAAACACCACAGAATGTATAGCAATCATGAATAATTGTGCTCATACCTACTTCGAACATGCAGTTGTCGTTTGCTGCCGCTCAAACTCAATTATGCCTATGATTCGCTCCCTCAACGTTTCTCGACGGTGATTTCTCTCCAGTGACTTGATCGATTTTGAGACCCTGCTTATCGCTATTTGCAATATACCATGACTCCCTCCATGCTATTCGACGTTATTTTCAGAGGGTTCTTTCACCAATGGTTTCAAGAAAATATTGTCACGTCATTAATTTTCATTCGCTCCAATCTTGTGAACGAGGTAGTTGATATCCTCAATTTTTCCGTGTCATTTGGTTATCTTCTGTCTTCGGTAAATAATCGAGCATTCAAGGATTTTTAGCACGCAGATATCTTTTTAATAAATTTTTGTATCTTCGATGGAATGCATCGATCGGAAGCTCACCATTTATTACTTCACACTTCAAAACAATACACATAGTCCTTTTAATTTGAAGCGTCGGGACTTGAAAACGTCGGCGCGCACATGAGCATTTCTTTTGTGATGTCGGGGTCGACGAAATTAGTGGTTGGCCCACTAATTAATCATTGCTTAGGTCTTAAAAATGAACCTTTAAAACTTTAATACTTTATAAGAAATTGGCACCCAACTTTTAAAACTTTATAAGAGAGCTTAATTAAAATATTTAAATTTAAATTATTTAAATCTTTAATTTAAATATTAAATAATTTAAATATTTTAAATTAAGTGACTCCTTTAAGTATTTTGAACCATGGTCATCAAACTCTTTATCCATTAACTTAGGACCCATGGTCCTTTTCATGTACCTTTAATCTCAATATATTTCTGCTTGCACCTTTGACATCAATGACAACAAAATCTGCTCATATTTCCAATAGTGGGTATATTTCCTGCCACTCAAGTCAAGTGCCCTCAATAATTTCTAACACTTCAAGAAGCTTTTTTAAAATATAAATTGGGCATCATATTCAAGTCCACTCAAATCAAGGGATGAATATCATCCAACAATATTTCAAGGTTTCTCATACAAAATAGGATCAAGCAACAGCTTACTACTGCCTACACTTCATAATAGAATGGGATTGTTGAGAGAAGAAATTGTTTCATCATGGAAATGGTTCGTTGCATGCTCATAGGATTCAGTCTAGAACAAGAGTATTGAGCTGAAGTTATCTCTATTGTGGTGTATCCTCAAAATAGAGGGTCAACAAAGGCACTTTAAGGGATTACACCCAAAGAAGCTTGGTTTAGAAGGAAGTCATTAGTTGCACATCTCAGAGTCTTTGGAAGGCATACATGCATGTGCCAAAACAAAAGAGGACCAAGTTGGATGCAAAAACTCTATCTTGCATATTTCTTAGGTATGATAAGGTGTAAAATCTTATTGAATGAAAGATATAGTCGTCACTAACATACATATAGATAGAGATGTGGCATTTGATGAAGAATTTAAGGCAAACACTGAGGAGTCTGAGGATTCTTATGATGCCACATCTCTTATTGTGAGCATTGAGTCAAATGAGAAAGTTCATAAAGAAGTTTTATAAGATAAGTAATATTCAGAAGTGGTTGATGAACCAATAATGGTTGCTTCACCATAGCAAAAAATACTCCAAAAGGGCTCACAAATACTCTCAAAGACTCTAAGCTTGATGCACCACCTAGTCTAACTTCCACACAACCATGTACTCGTAGTAGTACATAGTAGGAAGTAAATTTGGGCTTAAGGACTTCAATAATGAAAGGTTCAAAATTAGCATCATTGGTCAATAGTAGGTAGGCTAAATGCAATCTCGTGTCATTGTGCTCCACCCACATCCAACCTTCTAATCACTTTGTGGGTTCTCAAGGTGGAGTACCTGCTTATAATGGTGATTTGGCATTTCCACAATCTAGTCCTTACCCATATTAGTAGGGCTATCCCTATCCTCCATTGAGGTGTGTCTTAAGGTATCCAAAATATCTTCTAGACTTTAATTTTGTGTAGGAATTTTATAATTCATATGGAGCACCTTAGTTTTCACGAGTATATGTTAGACCAGCAACAACGATGTATCCTCATGCAAAAGTAACAAGAAGTGTGGGTGGCTACCTTACCTCACCTAGATATACTATACAAGGACCACACATTGTTTAATATAGCAGTCCTAGATTGATGACAACAATAGCTACATCACCACAATATGCAAATGGGGCATCAATACTAAATGTTGCTCAAACTTTATAAGTAGCACCCAAGATCCAGAGCTAGAAACAAAGCCAAGAACCAAAGCCAATCTGGTGGACACATGGCTATCAAGCATTATTGAAAAACCAAATAACATAATAAGGGGGGATGTTAGATAATTATTATTGTATTATTTGAGGAAACATTGAATAGACAAATAACTAAGTGATATCCAACATAATAGGAAACATCATGAGTCTCTTAAGACTCAAAGAGACACCATATTGTATAAATGTATGTAAAGCCTTTGTAATTTTAATTCAAAACGATTCTATTCCATGCTCGATCCATAAAATAGGTTATACCAAGTGAATGCAAGCAATGAGCAATCTTGCCTTTTCTTTTCTAGATCTATGGAGAAACTAAAAAACTAAAGAATTCTCATGGGAAAAATCTAGGTAGCAAGGAAGGAAAGTCATTTATGAAAATCCTTAGCTAGAATTGCAATGCCCTAGCTTGAAGTAAGTATGGCTTAGTTGTGGAGAAGATGAAGAGCAAACCTACAACCCTCTCCAAGAAACAAATATTGCATCAAAGTGATTATCAAGGATGAGATGATCAATCATGATATAATGGTTCTTAAAAGTAGAGGGTTATTATGAAATTTCAAAATATACTTGGCCATGTTTTTTTAAGAGATTAAAAAGTAGATTAAATGGAATTAGGGATCGAATTCAAATTATTTCATGACTTCCAAAAAAAAAATTACTTGTCATCTTCTCTAGTTCCAAAAGTAAAGATAAAAATAATGTATATTGGTTCATGGCTTAGGGGAGAGATGGATTATATTTAAGACCATGTAATGAGAATTTTTTATTTTGAGATTGAAATAATTTAAAAACTTCCAGTATGGGTTAGACCTTTTGAACTTCCATATCAATTTATCAATTAGGTTTTAAATAGTATGGGTAATATTCTAAGAGAGTTCATCCAAAAGGGACCAATTACTAAGGAGAAAAAGAATGCTATGTATATTTGAATGTGTTGTTATGTATATTTCAAAGCCTTTGCCAAAATCCATTAAGATTTAACCCAAATTAAGAGAATGAGATCAATAAGAGGAAAAGGTAAAATTTTAATCTATGTAAAACATGTTCATTAAGTAGTAGACAATTATATTCTTATAAAAAAAATGAAAGTACTATAGAATTGATCATTAGACATTTTTCGCAGGACTGCCCAAACTATCGAACTCGTTTCGGCCATATCTCACTCATCCGGACTCGGATTGAGCTAAAATTTTGAGGGTAGATGCCTGAAAAACCCTAGAACGTCTCCACCAATTTTCATATCATTTGGAGCAACACAGATCCTAGCGCATCCCTATGTGTGAACGAGATATTTGGCAAGCGGCTATGCGAGGGTTTCATCCGGGTTGAGTGCAAGCAGCTCCAGAGGTTGGTTTTTAGGGCCTTCGGGCCCTAGCGGCCAATATTTTTGTGGTTTATGCTCAATATTTTAGCAGGAAATGTTGCAGGGGATCCAATATGGGTTAGAAATTTGTCTTTCAATAGATCATACTGTGAACTTGAGTGACAACGGCTTCCAATTTGTTGCACAAAAGAAAAGTGAAAACCATACCTTTCCACAGTGTCTAGGGCAAGGATTAAAGAGATCACGAAACAAGTTTCAAGCAGTTGATCAAAAAATGGCTCATATCTCAAGTGAATCTGGTGCTAAGGTGCACCCACAAAATAATTCTACTATGAAAACCCTTGTCAAGGGTAAGAATTTTGAAGACTCAGTCCCAAAAATGAATTTTAGGGATGCCCTTCATGGTGGACAGCCTCAGCCCAATGCTAATATCAATCTTAGGGCTTCCCATAAACCTCTAAGAATGCCTAAGATTGATCCCAGGAAAATGGAGTCAGGATGTCTTAAAGCAGTTGATGGAACTCCTATTGTTAAGCTTGATATGGGTAACATTCAGACTGGCATTGAAGATTTGGAAAAAAGAGGACTAATTTGTCGGTTCGTGGGTTTTCGTCCGAGTCTATCTCGCTTTCAAAGTCTGGGCTGCAAAAGTCTGGAAAACTAAAGGTGAGTTACAAATCTCTATTTATCCAAATGGTTATTTTCTTGTTTTATTTGCTAATAATGAAGATAGAGAGAAAACTTTTCAAGGGGGTCCTTGGTTTTTTGGAAGGGGAGGGCTTTTCATGAAGCCCTGGCATACTAAATTTAAAGCCGAAGAAGAGATGCCTTCTATAGCTCCCGTGTGGGTTAGACTCTTTGGCCTCCCTATTGAATTTTGGAATCCTACTATTTTTTCTTCAATTGGAAACTCTTTAGGAACTTTTATGATGACTGCTGATTGTACTCAAAATTTTGAACATATTATTTATGCTCGGATTTGTGTTTTAATGGATTTTGACAAACCCCTACCTAAAAATATCACATTACAATTTGGGGAAGACACTTGGGAGCAAGTAGTGGACTATGAGAACATTCCTTTTCGTTGTAGAATTTGCCATGAATATGGTCATTTGGCCAGTGCTTGCCCAAATAAAATTCCTGATCAAAAGAAAGAAGATATAAACTCAGCAGGTTTCCAAATACCTAAGAAGAAGAACACTCAGAAAAACCAGTTATGAAGGATCAATCAAAGTCATCTGCTAATATGTTTGAAATCCTTTCCACAAATGATGTCCCAAGTGAGGAAGAGGAAATAATGGAAACTGAAATCTTAGAAACACAATTTAAATATGAAGGGAAGAACTCGGAGACAAACCAACAAATCAAAGGTTTTCAACAGAAAAAAAAGGAGAAAATTTACACAAGAAAAACAATCTTTCAAATGTCAAAACTTCAAATAATGCAGGTCCCAATATAGACTCCGTTGAACCATCTAGTAAAATTTTGGCTGTGTACGAGCATTCTTCAAGGTTAGAAGCCATCTCAGATTCAATTGGAATAAGTCAAGAAACAGGGAAAAAAAATTGAAGATGGATTCTAATCAAAAAGTCAAGTCGCAAGACCAATCAATATCATATGGTAAAAGAAGGTGAAAAGCTTGTAGAGGAAGGTAAGATTAATGCCCTTCCCAACTTTTTTAGCCCTGGTATTAATGAAGATCATCACTTGGAATATTAGAGGACTCAAAGGGAGTCTTTCAAAACAAAATGAAATTAGAAGAATGATTCGGATAAATCATCCACATCTTGTTTTCCTTCAAGAAACAAAGATGTCAATGGAGGATATGGACTCAATTGCCAGTAAAATTTGGCCAATTGGAAAAGTGGTTTCCCTCGGTTCCCAAGGGACTTCGGGTGGCATTGCTTGTCTTTGGGACCCAAAAGAGGTAGTTATTCACCATATGGTTGGGAGTTGGGGTTTGTTGGCTATAGCTATTCAAAGTAGACATTCCAACCAGATTATGCTCTGCATTATTGTTTATGCTCCGACTTCTTTGGAGGAAAAAAGAAGACAGTGGAAGGATATTACTCATATTATCTCTCATTTTCCTAAAGCTTGGATCTTGATCGGAGGAGATTTCAATACCATCCTCTCTCTGGATGAGAAAATGGGGGGAAATAGAAATTTGGACAAAAGCACTGACCTCATGAGCGAATATATTGCAAACCTCCATCTTGTGGATATCCAACGAGATAATGGCCTTATGACTTGGTCTAACAGAAGGCAAGGCTTAGCTTGTATAATGGAGAGATTGGATAGGTTTTTGCTCTCTAAAAATTTCTTAATCCATGGTCACATTCCTAAAGTGAAGACTCTTAATAATGCTGGTTCGGATCATTGCCTAGTCATGGTGGAAATGTGGAAAACCAATGTGAGTTTCTCTCCTTTTTGTTTTCAATTAATGTGGCTTAGAGACATTTCCTTCAGACCTCGTGTGCAACAATGGTGGAAGGAAGGTAAACCTAGGCATGGGACTAAGATGTTCTGTTTTGCCAAAAGACTGCAATACATTAAATCCAAAATCAAGACTTGGAACTGGAAAGAGTTTGGGGATGTTCATAAAAAAAAACATGAAGTTATTGCTCATCTTGAAAATTTGAATAAGAAAATCCATTTAGATGGCCTCACAGAGAAGAGAAGTGCAGATGAAATTAAACTCACAACTCGAGTTAGAGGAATGGGAAAAAAGAGAAGAAATCTTATGGAAGCAAAAATCTAGAATTCAATGGCTCAAAGAAGGAGATCGAAACACAAATTTCTTCCACAAATATCTTCTAGCTCGAAGATCTCACAACTTTATTTCTTCCTTAAAATCAGATTCTGGAGATGTTGTTTATACTTGGGATGGCATGAACTCTATTGTTGTTGATTACTTTTCCAATATTTTTGTTGCTACTCCTCTTGACTCAACTTCACAACAAAATGTTCTTCAAGCAATCCCTTCTCTTATCACTTCTAAGGAGAACTCTATTTTGACTGCTCCTGTTACTATCAATGAGCTTCAACAAGTAGTTTTTAAAATGCAAAAAGGGAAAACCCCAGGTCCTGATGGTTTTCCCATTGAGTTCTACCAAGAGTTCTGGGATATCCTTCATGTTGATTTATTAGAGGTGGTGGAAGAAGCCAGGAAAGCCAAAGAAATTTTGAAGGTTATCAATAAAACTTATATTACTCTTGTTCCAAAAGCTCAAGAGGTTGATCATATCTCAGCTTTTAGACCTATTGCTTTATGTAATGTTCTTCTCAAAATCATTACTAAAATCATGGCGAGAAAGGTTGAAGCCTCTTTTGCATAAGATTATTTCCCCAGAGCAAGGGGGTTATGTGGAAGGACGTCAAATAGTAGATGAGATAGTTCTTGCTCAGGAAGCCATCCATTCCATGGATATGCAAAATTCTCCTTCCATGTTCATTCGGTTAGACTTATCCAAAGCTTATGACAGAGTGGATTGGCACTTCCTTATCAAAGTTTTGAGGCAATTTGGTTTCTCTAAGGATTGGATGGATTGGATTATGGGATGTATCTCTTCGAGTTTCCTACTTAGTTCTTATCAATGGCAGGCCTTCTCAGTCATTCCCGGCTTCCAGAGGTATTAGGCAAGGTGACCCGCTATCCCCTTATTTATTCATCATTCTTGTTGAATGCTTGGGTAGGACTATAACCAAAAAGAGGGAAAACAAAACCCTTGAGGGAGTTACCATTGCTCATGGAGCTAGACCTATCTCTCATCTTCAATTTGTGGATGACTCTACTCTTTTAGGTAAAGCTACAGTTAAGGAAGCTTCTAATATTAAGCAAATCATTAGTTGTTTTTCTAAGGCTACTGGGCAGTTGATCAATGAAGACAAATCTAAAGTTATTTTCTTTCACTACTCTGCTAGACAGGAATCCATGGTCTTGGATAAATTAAGATATAAGAAGACCTCTCTTCCAATCACTTATTTAGGTATTCCCATAAATATTCAAAGGCAAAAAAATAAAGATTGGAATTGGTTGTTGGACAAAGTCAAGAAGAAAATTGGAAAGTGGACCAACAAGTGGCTTTCTTCAGGGGTAGAATCACCTTGGTAAAATCAGTCCTTCAAGCTATTCCTATTTATGTTTCTTCCATTTTGAATATCCCAAAGGTTGTTCTTCGAGAATTGGATCAAATCAGTCATCGTTTCCTTTGGAGTGGTACTAAGGAGAAAATAAAATGGGCCTTGGTGAAATGGGATACTTTATGTCTTCCTAAGAGTGAAGGGGGGTTAGGATTCCGGTCTTCTATTAATAACAACAAAGCTTTAGCTGCTAAATTATATTGGAGGATGTTGCATAACCCCAATGCTCTTTGGGCCAATAATCTCCGTGCTAAATATCTTGAGAACAAAAGTCCTGAAGACCTTGTTCGCTATCAACTTCCTACCAAAGGTTCTCCCATTTTAGCAGTTCTTAAGACTGGTGAGGATTTGATAAAGAAAAAATTATTTTGGATCATTCATAATGGTCAACAGGCAAATTTTTGGACAGATTCTTGGGATGGTCACAAGCCTTTGATAACTCGGTTTCCCGATTGGAGGCCTTGGATGGAGGAGCTTCACCGAGCTAATTGGATAAAGGTGGCTAATTACTGTCGGTACCATCTTGGTAATTCAAAGGTTGGTAGATATTGGATCCCTATTGAGGACTGGCCTATTCAAATCCCAGAAAGGCAAAGACAAGATATCCAAGGCATCCTTCATATGAGATCCCTCTCTTGGTCCCATGAAAAATATTGTTTTGGATGGAACAACACTACTAAGGGTGAGTATTCGAGTTGCTCAAGGTTATTTGACCTTATGCCATAATAATCCCAACCATTCTTCTGACATATTTTCTCGATTGTGGGCTCAAAAGCTCTGGCCTAAGGTGAGGTTCTTTAATTGGCTTTTATTGCATCGTAGGGTGCTTCTTGGTGAGCAACTTATGAAGCGTGGTTTTCATGGCCCTTTTAGATGTGAAATGTGTGAAGAGAATGTAGAAAATCTCAACCATATTTTTATTGAGTGTACTTTAGCCTCTGAGCTATGGAGGAGAATGGCCACTTTACTTGGCTTACGGTGGTCCAATTTTTTTACTTTTGAACAACTTTGGAGGGATTGGCCTAATCAAGAGGGTGTTGATCATTTTATTAGGCGGTTAGTTTGGATGGGTTCTACCATTCTTCTTTGGAATATTTGGAATGAAAGGAACAACCGAATTTTTAATCAAGATAGGAAGGATATTCACTATATTTGGCAAAATACCATAGCCAACTTAGTTGAATCAGTCCATCAACTCCTTAATCACCCCCAAAACTCCCACCAAAGATGGGATCAAGTGATGCAAATATTGAAGATTAAATCTTCTAAGGGCAACCAACTTAAAGGGAATGTGAGTATTAGTAAGATGGATAGGACTAGAAATTGGCAACCTCCTCCTAAGGATTTTGGAAAAGTCAATACTGATGGAGCCTCTAGAGGGAACCCTGGAAAAGCCAGTGTGGGAGGAATTGGTAGACTTTCAGATGGCTCCCTGGTTTTTACTTTTGCTGAGAATTTGGGTATTCTTTCCAATAACCTTGTTGAGGGGTATGGTATCCTCGGAGGCCTTCAGGAGGCTACTAAGGTTGGATGGGAAAAGGTGTTAGTTGAGTCTGACTCTCAACTTATGATTAATCTCTTGAAGACTCCTTCTAAGAATCATAAGGTGGATTGGAGAATAAAAAGAATTATTGAGAAGATTCAATTAATCCGGATGGGATTTTTGAAAGTTGATTACAATCATGTGGTCGAGAGATCAAAACAAGAGTGTTGATGCTTTAGCTAATTGGGCTTTGGACAAAGGTGATCTTACTTGTTATGGCCACCCTCCTATATGGTGGGCTTCTCAAATTAGGGAAGCTCTTCTTTCTATCATTTCTTTGGATGGCTCCGAGTTCTGAAGGTACCTAGTTTCTTCTTGTTTTTTTTTTTTTGCTTCTCTTTGGTTCATTCAGTTTTTTTTAGTTCCCTAGCTCATTCTATTCTTTATTTTGTTTCCTCTGTTGATTCTTGCCTTAATAGTCTTCTGGTCTAGATAGGTCATTGTTATGTTCAATTTTTTTTCTTTTTTCTTTTTTGTTTTTTTTGTTTAGTTTTTTAAGGTGGGTGGGTTCTTTTGTTTTGTTTTGTTTTTGTGTTCTTTGTGTTGTTTTTTGTTGTTCATGTGTTTTTGTTGTTTTGTTTTGTTTTTTATGTTTTTTGTTATTGTTCTTGTGTTTTTTTCGTTCTTGTTCTTGGGTTTCTCTTTGTTTGTGTTATTTCGTGTTTTTATGTGTGAGTGTTTTCTATGTTTTTTGTTTTTGTTTATTGTCTGTTGTTGGTTGTTTTTTATTTTTATTTTTATTTTTATTTTATTTTTTATTTTTTAGGTTTTGGTTGTGTTTATTTTTCATGTTTTTTTTGGGTTATGTCTTTGTAGTGTTCTGTTGTTTTTGTCTTGTTTGTGTTTTGTTATGTGGTTCTTGTGTTTTTCTATGTGGTTTGTGTTGTGGTTTCTTTTATCTTATTGTGCGTGTTTGGTTGTGCTTTTGTTTTTGACACACTCAAGGAGCATGTTTTTTATTTTATTTTATTATTTTTGTTGTTATTTACTTATTTTTAAATTGGTTTTGTGTGTTTGTTTGCTCCTTGAGTATGTCAAAGGTGGTAGGCCAAGTCCGAGTCCTGGGCATTTTTGGCGGAATGGATACCCCTGCCTCCTTGGGTCTTACCCGAAAGTGGCATCCCTTTTGGGATGTTTTCCACAAATAAAATATAAAAAAAAGTACTATATAATTTATCTCTTACACTTTAAGTTTTCAAGGAAAGCATAATAAAGAATTTAGTATGGAGGATACCCATTATAATTTAAAGCCTTTAGGGCAACATAAAAATTAAGTATATAGAACTTGGACCTTGCACTTTAGGGTTTCCAATATGGTATTAAAAAAGTGCTTCTAAGGCTATTCTTGCACTTTAGGTTCTTCACGGCAACATAAACTTATAGATAGTAAGTCGCATTATGAACAGTCTAGAAAAATGAAAGATTGGAAACCGAGGAATTGGTGTGTTTTTTCAATTCTAGTAACCACCTTAGGATAATAAACTATTTAGTCTAAATCATTTATTCTTGCTCATTGTTGTTGTCGTAGGACCCGTCGAACTAACTCATGAAACACTATGCCTAAAGGTTGCATGCAATACTGAAATCATTTAATATATGGATTGTTTTATTGATAAGGATGAAAGCATTGGTGGAAATCAAAAAAGTGAGGAAGACCCTCAAAGCAAGAACAAAGAGAAATTAAAACTTAGAGGGATGTTGATTTGGGAAACTAGAAACAAATATCATAAATGTTGACAAGATGTGGGTCTAAGCCATAAATAAGAATAAAAAGTGATGATAAAGATGATATAATAATGTATTAGAAAATAATGATATTGAGCCTAAAATCCTGAGGGGTGGTGGCGTAAGAAATGGAACAAAAATAATAAATTGTTTCATGTTACTGATAAAACGTATTTATCTTTTTTATTGAGTTAATTATTTCAACTCCAAATGAAAAACGTATTGAGAAAGAAGAAGATATTAGGAAGGAAGCAATTAATTATTTCATTGAGATTCTAAATTTGGTCAAGATAAAGACAATCAACGTAAACTTTTGTAAAATATTCCATCAAATTATCACACAAAGACAAAATGAAAGCATGATGAAAAAGGTCTTTATGGAGGAGCTACAAGAGGCAGTTATATCTTTCCACTTTGATAAGGCACCTAATCCTAATAGATTTTCATCATTTAAAAAAATAAATAAAGATTTTATTGAAGAGTGATATGTTGGATGTAATTGAAGAGGATATAAAAAGGGATAAAATGTTTTGATAACTATCATCCTATAGCCTTTGTGATATGATGTATAAGATAATTTCAAAAATCATGGCAAATAGATTAAAAACCGTTCCAGATTGTTTCATCTCTAATGAATAAGGTGGTTTGCTTCATGGTAAACAAATTCTTGGTGGCATAATCATTACATAAGAGGTCATACATTTTCTTCATTCGATTAAAAATAAGGTATGCTTGTAAAATTAGATATGAAGAAAAAATTGTATGATAGAGTTTGTTGGAGTTTTCTATATGATATTCTTAGGAGTTTTGGTTTTGAATAAGGCTAATATAAATGGATTATGTGTTGTTATAACACTCCAAAATATTCTATTTTGATGAATGGATCTCAATTGAATACTTTAAATCCTTTTATGGACTTTGCCAAGGTGACCTATTGTATCCTTATCTCTTGATTATTCTTGTTGATGCATTGTGGAGAGCTTTCTCAAAGGCAATAATGGAAGGCCAAATCGAAGGCATTCATGTTGCAACAAATAGCACCCTTGAAACTCATCTCCATTTTTTTGAAGGTTTGTTACTTTTGGTTCAATCCTCAATCATCGAGTCCATGGAGTTCAAATCAATAATATTATGCCATGATAGAGATGCTAGATAGTTAACACTAAAAAACCTATTATCTTTCTCATTAACACTACACTATATTGATCAAGTGGCATTAGCTCAACCGGTTATATTCCTTGAAATTTAAGGAGGAGACCAAGGTTCAAATTTTGCTAAGCGATACATGGATAATATCCAAGCTTTGTTGTAATACCATTATGTGGTGATGATGTAATACGGATGGGACCTGATTTAATCCCATATAAAAATTGAAAAAAAAATACTACACTATATTTACAATGGATTAAAATATTTATAGTTGGAAATTGAAATAAACATTTCTAGGTATTCCATTTTCTAATAAAGTCAAGAACTCAATTTTGGATAGAATGAAATCTTGTTTGGCAAGATGGAAAAGTAAATTTTTAACCATGTTTGGAAGATTATAATGCAAAAGGAGTACATTGCAATCTATGTCTACATATATGATCTCACTTTCAATATTTTTAAAACGTATAGCATCCAACTTTGACAAAATTCAAAAGAAATTTTCTTTGGAAAAGACATGAGGAAAATTGTCATTTCCTCTAAGTGGGATAGGGTTTGTAAAGGAAAGAATACTAGAGAGGCAAGCTTATGAAATTACAAACTTATGAGCTTATCATTAGGGGTAAAACTTGGTTGGAGATTATCGAAAGATTAAAGAAAGAATTAGATAAAAATGTTACTTCAAAATATACCGCGTTCTACAAATACAATAAAATTGTTAAAGAAACAAACCCTCCCTAATAAAAACGTTTGCTATTGATTAAGGACTATATTAGGTAGTTAAAAAGGAGGATTTTGCAAACTTTTGGTTTGATGATTGGTTGAAGCATTGTCCTCTTATTTCTTATCCAAAATAGCATCCACAAGCTCGAGCATGTTTAGCTTGTAGAGTTCAAAGATTAAAAGCTATATTAATATGTGCAACAATTCCAAATCATGGATATATATTAGCAACCTAGTTGAGAGAGGATCTCCAACAAATAGTCAATGAGCTCCAAATTAGTCTTCAAGATATCTATTCGCTCATTTTTACACGAAAAAATAAGTTGGCTTGGAATCTATCAAAAGATGGCAGATAATCGATCAAGTTGGGATATAAGGCTTTGAAGTAATCAAAATTTCCTACTTCCAAAGATCTCAGTTGGACAAGTATTTTATCACACGAGGCTCTCCCTAAGGTCTCAACAATTGTTAAATGTGCTTTGTATAAGGATATAGAAACATTAGAACATTTACTTCTTCTTTATCCCTTTGTTTACATCGTTTAGGACTTCTAAAAATATAATATAATGTCCAAAAAGGACAACATAATGGTTAGGGATTTGGTCTCTCTTTGGGGAGGTGCAAGGTTCAAACCATGGCGTACCTAGACATGGATAGGTTTGGATGATAGTGGTCGAGTGTTTGCCAGTTGGTTTCCTCAATACGATACCCCTGAGGGTTGGGGGTCTCATTGACTTTGTCTAACCCAGTGGCCTAGGGTTTATAGTGGCACACCCAATGGTGTTACCAATTGATCCCAAACCGAGAGGTAGAAGAGAATATTTTACTGGATTGGCATAGACACGAGAGGCAGAAGGTCTCATTGACTTTGTCTAACCCAGTGGCCTAGGGTTTATAGTGGCACACCCAATGGTGTTACCAATTGATCCCAAACCGAGAGATAGAAGAGAATATTTTACTGGATTGGCATAGACACGAGAGGCAGAAGATTTAAACAAGGAAAGATTGATTATTTTTATTGATCAAAACACTATTTATAGGCACAAAGTGCTCGAATACAAACCAAGGTTTGGGTAAAACCATGAGCCCAAACCCATTTGTGTTATTAAATGCATGTACAATCCTTATCCAAAATAATTCTTATCATTCCTCACCATAGAAGCATTGGACTCCAATGCTTCTACAAAATAGGAGGGAGAAATATTAGAGATAGAAAGCAAAGGATCCAAAAGTTGATGCAAAATTTGCATTGTGTGCTTGATGTGGTGTTGTTGAGAAATTCAACGAGTCTTGCGTGTGAAGACATGAACCAAGCTTAAAAAGTTGAAATGCTAAAATGTTGAATACATAGAGAAAGACAAACCGCTACAGAGCTAAGACAACTCCACTATGTAGGAGTACCCATGTGATTCTTGTTGATCACATATATAAGGGGTGTGGTCTTGTGATGTAAGAGACAATGACAACTCCAAATTAAGGATGAAAGGAGTACCCAGATACAAGGGTCATGGTCGTGATGAAAGTTTGCTTCCAAAATAATAGTGGTTGTCAAAAGTGGATTGAAGGAGTGTCGGGTACAACCAAAAATGCACTCATGATACATCAATTGCATTTAAAAGTAGTTTAAGGAAACCTAAAATTTGGAGCACCAATGGTCGAAGGAGACCTTTATAATCTGGAAAAAGAATATTGCTTCTACTAGATCCATCTTGAAAAGATATTTCTAATGACTACACATAAGGCTATACTTGCAAGTAGATGGAGCCTCAATGTGCAGAAAAACAAAGTGACTTTCCGACAGCAAAAGAAAAAGGGGGCAAGATGCCCTTGGGAATATTCTACAGAATATGCCTTCAATTAAAAATTGTATATACCCTTTGCACCAAATAATATTCTATGAAATATTCTATGTAAAAGATTTATTTTTCATTTTTCATTTTTTTTTAAAATAAGGCATGTGGGTCACTTGCCTATTAAACATTTATTTAAAACATAAAAAGGAAGCATATTTAAAAAGGGCAAAGACAATCCCCATACAAAATGTGGAATAACATAAGCAAAGCCAAAAATAAGTGCATATGAGAAATATGTGTAGCAACCAAGAAACGTTAACAATGTCCTCCAAAGCAGTAATGTGGCAGGATCTGCACAACCACCAAAAAATGACAACAATGTCCTCTAGAGAAAAAAATGTGGTGAGATTTGTGCGGCAACTAGAAAATGACAACAATAGCCTCCAAAGAAACAATGTGGCAAGATCTGCGCGGTAACCAAAAAATGATAGCAACGTTTTTCACATCTAGAAATGCAAAACTGAACTCCAAAAGTTTGAGCCCTCAAAATCATCAGATGCAACAGTGTGGGTGGGCTAGGGTTTAGTGGAAAAATGACTGCGAGGGTTTGTTATGGAAACGACGAGGATTTTGCTATGAAAAGCGGTTGGAAAACAATGGAGATTTGCAATAGTGTCACCGAAAAGGAGATGAGAGCGTAAACAACGATGGCTTATAGAAGAGAATTGGATACTAGAGAAAAAAAATTGGCCAGAACAACCTCTCGTGTCTAAATTATTTGGTATCAGAACAAGCTTGATCTTGCCCTGTGAGGGGGAATTCCCCTCTCCCTCTTCTTTTGGCCCTCCGCTCAGATACAAAGCATTCCAAGTATGCTCTAAACTTGTGGCAATACACCGATCTGGTTTATCAAAAAGGGACCTTTGCTTCTGGTTAATAACTTCTTGGGCTTGAGCAATTGGAAGTTGTTGATGGATGACGTCAACATTACTGCCCTGGTGATGATCGTGACCCAACATTGATGTTACTTCCCCCACAACCTGCTATTGTTTTCTCTATCTTTGGTCATCATGTTTCTATGAATTCCATGGCCAACATTTTTGTTGTTGCATCCCCTGTAAAATTATTCGTTGCATTTTTGACATCTCGTCGTGGAGTCTCCACCAGTCAGCATCATCGTTGTCGCTCATATTTTCGGCTTTCTTTCAACCCCACTACATGTTTCAATTTCTATTTGGCAACGTTGGTTCTCAGTTTCTTTTATGTCGATCTAAATTTTCCTCATGGTTCCACTATCACATGGACATTCCAACCTTCTACCATTGATAGCCAACACATTCCTATCCGTGATGTGTAGTATTCTTTCTTCCATTATAGTTAGCCTCTTCCTAGTTTTTTGCAGTTCTTGCCACATTTTTATCTTTGATGTGTAATTTTCTCTGTTGTTTCCTATCGTTGTTTACCTCTCCTCTCCTTGATGGTAGCATTGTTGCAAATCTCCATTATTTCCCGGTTGCTCCTCACAACCCTCTTTTCCATGAAGCCTTGACACTATTTTTAGCATTTTGCGACATCAATTTTTGGTGTTATTTCCCCCATTTTGGCTCTTGTGGCCAAAACCTATGGTCATAACTGCCATGGCATCATTCCCACAACAAAACCCTCACCACCATTTCCACATCAAACCCTTGAAGTCATTTTTTCACCAAACCCTTGTTGTTTGTGTTTGTGCTACACTAGTGGACCACTTATTACCATCGCATTTATGTGGAAGTCGATTAAATATTTATTGGCAACTTGGTAGTTTGTTTCGGCAAACACGTGTCATATTGCTACTCTGGAGGACATTGTTGTTATTTTTTGGTGGTTGTGCGGATCCTACCACATTGTTGCTCTAGAGGCCATTACTATCATTTTTTGGTTGCCATGTGGATCTCGCCACATTGTTGCTCTGGAGGACATTGCTATCATTTCCTAGCTGCTACACTGATTCCTCATCTGCACTTATTTTCAGCTTTGCTTATGTTATCCCACATTGTGTATGGGGATTGTCTTTGCCCTTTTTATTTATGCTTCCTCTTTATGTTTTAAATAACTTTTTAATAGGTGGACGACCCACATGCCTTTTTTTTTAAAAGCATCTTCTAAATAGAATATTTCATAGAATATTCTTTGATGAAAAGTGCATATAGAATTTTAACTAAAGGCATATTCTAGAGAATATTCCCAAGGGAATATTCTTGTTACAAAATCGTAAAGGGGATCTTGCCCCCTTTTCTTCTGTTGCCAAAGTCACTTTGTTTGTCGCACATTAAGGCTCCATCTGCTCACAAGTATGGCCTTATGTGTAGTCATTGACAAGATCTTTTCAAGTCGGATCTAGTATAAATAGTTTTTTCCATCTTGTAAAGGTCTCCTTTGACCTCTGGTGCTCCAATATTTGGGTTTCCTTAAACTACTTTTAAAAGCAATTGATGTATCAGGAGTGCAATTTCAATTGTACTCGACACTCCTTCAATCCACTTTTGACATTTGCTATTATTTTGGAAGCAAACTTTTGTCACAACCATATTTGGGTACTCCTTTCATCCTCAATTCAGAGTTGTCATTGTCCCTTCCATCACAAGACCACAACCCTTCTATATGTAATCAACAAGAATCAGATATGTACTCCTACACAGTGAAGTTGTCTTAGCTCTCTAGTGGCTTGTCTCTCTTTATTGATTCAACATCTCAACATTGCAACTTTTTCAACTTGGTTCATGTCTCTGATTTCACCCAACAACACCACATCAAGCACATAGCACTTCACTGGATTTCACCCAACAACACCACATCAAGCACATAGCACAACTTCTAGATCCTTTACTTTTTGTCTCTGATCTTTCTCCCTCCTATTTTGTACAAGCATTGGATTCCAATGCTTCTAGGGTGGGGAGTAATGATAAGGATTGTACTGGTGTTTAATAATGCACCTTCCTATCGGCATTTAATAACACAAATGGGTTTGGGCTCATGCTTTTACCCAAACCATGGTTTGTATTCAGGTCCTTTGTGCCTATAAATAGTGTTTTGTTCAATGAAAATTTTCATTCTTTGCTTGCAAAATTCAATGAAAATTTTCATGAATTGCAAGCAAAGACTGATCATTTTCATTGAACAAAACGCTATTTACAGGCACAAAATGCTTGAATCCAAACCATGGTTTGGGTAAAAGCATGAGCCCAAACCCATTTGTGTTATTAAATGTCGGTAGGAAGGTGCATTATTAAATGTTTGTACAATCCTTATCATTCCTCGCCACCATAGAAGCATTGGACTCCAATACTTGTACAAAATAGGAGGGAGAAAGATCGTAAAAAAAAATCCAAGGATCCAGAAGTTGATGTAGAAGCTACGATATGTGCTTGATGTGGTGCTATCGGGTGAAATCTGGTGTCTTGCATGTGAAGACATGAACCGAGCTGAAAAAGTTGAAATGTTGAAATGTTGGATCCATAGAGAGAGACAAGCTGCTAGAGAGCTAAGACAACTCCACTGTGTAGGAGTACCCATGTGATTCATGTTGATCACATACATAAGAGTCGTGGTCTTGTGGTGTAAGAGACAACTACTCTGAATTGAGAATGAAAGGAGTACCAATATACAAGGGCCATGGTCATGATGAAAGTCTACTTCCAAAATAATAGCGGATGTCAAAAGTGGATTGGAGTGTCAAGTACAACCAAAATGCACTCCTGATTACAATAATTGTTTTGAAAGGTAGGTTTTGGGTAACTTGAAATTTGGAGCACCATAGGTCAGAGTAGACCATTACAAAATTTAAAAAGAAAGCTTCTAAAAGATCTTACTCGAAAAGAGCTTTCCAGTGACTACACATAAGGCTATACTTGCAAGCAAGTGGAGCCTTAATGTGTGAAAAAACGAAGTGACTCTCCAACAACAAAAGAAAAGGGGGCAAGATTCACTTTATAATTTTCTAACAAGAGGGAATATTCTACAAAATATGCCTTTAGTTAAAAATTCTATATGCCCTTTTCATCAAAGAATATTCTATTTAGAAGATGCTCTTCTTTTTTTTAAAAGGCATGTGGGTCGCCTGCCTATTAAACAGTTATTTAAAACATAATAAGGAAGCACATTTAAAATGGGCAAAGACAATCCCCATACAAATTGTGGGATAACATAAGCAAAGTTGAAGTCCCAAGGGTTGAGTGGATTGGTAAGTTCCGGCGCTTACCAAGAGGAGACCCAGGTTCAAACCTTGGAGGCAAAGCTTGTTTGGGACAAAGGTAGTGGCAGCTCCAAGATTTGAACCCAAATTTGGTAGTAGAAAATGATGGGAAGTTACCGATTCCCCTATGTAACCAAAAATAAAAAACATAAGCAAAGCTGAAAATAGGTGCAAATGAGGAATCCATGTAGCAACCAAGAAACGACAACAATGTCCTCCAAAGCAACAATGTGGCAATATCTATACGACAACCAAAAAATGACAATAATGTCCTCAAGAGCAGCAATGTAGCAGGATCTGCCCGAAAACCAGAAAATGACAACAATGTCTTCTAAAGTAGCAATGTGGCAAGATCTGCACGGCAACCAAAAAATGATAGCAATATCCTCCAGAGCAGCAATGTGGCTGGATCCATGCGACAACCAAAAAATGACAACAATGGCCTCCATTGCAGCAATGTGGTGTGTCTGCTGAAAAAGCTTCCAAGTTGCCAACAAATCTCTAATCAACTGTCACATAAATGCAATGGTAATATATTTGAGTGGATCAAGGGTGTGTAAATACACAAATTCTATTTGGCAAAAACAACCATGTTTTTCACATTTGGAAATGCAAAACGAAACTCCAAAAGTTTGAGCCCTCAAAATCATCAGAGACAACAGTGTGGGCAGGCTAAGTTTTAGTGGAAAAATGATTACAGGGGTTTGTTGTGGAAACAACGAGGGTTTTCCTATGCAAAGCGGTTGGGAAACAACGGAGATTTGCAATAGTGTCGCCGACAAGGAGAGGAGAGGGTAAACAACGATGGTTTATAGAAGAGACAATTGAATATCATAGATAAAAATTTAGCCAAAACTGCCAAAAATTGGGAAGAGGTTGACTATTATGGAAGAAAGAATATTGCACGTCATGGCTAGGAATGTGCTAGCTATTAATGGTAGAAGGTTGGAAAGTCCATGGAAGAATGTCACCATGGGGAAAATCTAGATCTGTAGAAGAGAAACTAAGAACCAACGTCACCAAACAAAAGTTGGAACATGTAGTGTGGTTGAAACAAAGCCACGGATATGAGCAACAACAACAGCAACGACAAGTGAAGACTCCACAACGCGATGTCTAAAATGCAGCAGAGAATTTTACAGGAGATGCAACAACAAAAATGTTGTCCATGGAAATCATAGAAACATGACGACCAAAGACTGAGAAAATAGTAGCAGGCCGTGAGGGAAGCAACATCAATGTTGGGTCATGATCACCACCAGGGAAGTAATGCCGACATCGTCCATCAACAAATTCCAATTGTTCATGCCCAAGAAGTGATTAACCAGAAGCAAAGGTCCCTTTATGATAAACCAAATCAACGTATTACTGTCGAAGCATACTCGGAATGCTTTGTATCTGAGCAGAGGGCTAAAATAAAGACGGGGGGGATTTTCTATTATCATAGGGTAGGATCAAGCTTGCTCTGATACGAAACCGAGAGGCGAAAGAGAAGATTTTGCAAACAAAGAATGAAATTTTTCATTGAACAAAACACTATTTATAGATACAAAGTGCCCGAATACAAACCATGATTTAGATAAAACCATGAGCCCAAACCCGTTTGTGTTATTAAATGCCAATAGAAAGGTGTTTTATTAGATGTCGATACAATCCTTATCACCGATTCTCCTATGTATTAAAAAAAAAAGAATATAATGGGTAGCACCATCAACTTTGAAAGGAGTTGACGAAATATTGGATTAATCGTTTCAAAGCTAAAACTTATGCATTCTATAGAGGATTGGCCATGCCATTATTTGCTAGCATCTATAGCTTGAAAGGAATAATTATAGTTTTTTAAAAACAAAATCTTAAAATCATGTCCAAGTTTAGAATCGTATTATTGCCTCTCTTGTTGAATGCTTACAAGCATGGTGCTTGTCGTGGGAACTTTAAAGTGTGGAAAAAGAGGTACTTGCCATTTGGTCATTGGATTTGAATACACGTACAAAGGGTCATATGTCACAACGGTGTTAACAAAAAGGATTTATGTTGATATATCGTGTTAAATCTTGGGATCATTAGGATTAATTCTGATGGTGTTTCCAAAGGATATCCATAAAGAGCTGATGATAAAATGTAAATCAGCTTGAAAGTGTATGGATCCAATTTTAAATAGTTTAGCTTAATAATCATTTATGCCTTTCAACTTAACTCTTTAAAGTTTTCTTAAAATAGGAAGTCGAAAAAGTGGACTCCAAATAGCTAAATCAATTTATATAGGCTTCAAGGTCTTTTGTAAAGGATCAATATATTAAAAATATTATCTACAATGTACTTTGTATTTATTGTCTTATTAAAAATAAATATTAATAATTGCACCAGTATTTTTAAAAAGCTTATGGTATTTAAAAGATCAGACTCATATGAACTTCATAAAAAATTACATGGTAAATAGCTCTTTCAAAATAAACATGATTGCAAGTCTTGAGGTTGAAATTATTTTTCAAAAAGTAGACCTGTTTGAATATCTTATAAAACGCTTATCTTAAAAACTATAAAGTTATTAAGAAACCATAAATTTGTCTACCAAGACATAGCGGAATGATTAAGAAAAATAAATGCTCTGTATTTTAAGGCAGCTTAGCCCTTTATATTTTAGATAATAAACATATTTGCACATCGCTTTTAATCTGGATAATGTTCCAAGCTTGATGCTCCATTTTTCCTTGACAGATGGAACATAAGCGTTACAATGTACCAACAAAGAAAGGAAAAGTAAATTGAAGTTTTTTAAATCCCTCCTCTCATTGTTGCAACTTCTAATGGGCATAATGCTTTATAATTTAAAAATCTATAAATTAATATGCACAAAGCAAGTTTTCTTTCTTCATAATTTAATGCCTGTAATGCATGAGAGATCAATATACAAAAGATGTTTCCATCCTCCAGAAATAACTGTGCAAGAAGACATTACAACATATAGCAATTATGTAGTGAGTTCAAGCAGTGATATTGGTGGTTTGAAACATGTGAACAATAAACAACTGGTGAAAAACCATTGTTCTGTAATTTTGCAAACTTGTAATATATTGCATCCAACAATGCCCCAAAAGACACTGTTAGTTTTGGATTATTAAAAAAAAAAAAAGAGGCTATATACAAATGCCTTCCAAGTCTTTAAATCTACTATGTAAATGTTTACAAATTGGAAATTCTATTTGGTATATACAGGAATTTTGTGCTTAAATTTAAGTGGCTAGCTTAAAATATATTTCATGTTATGAGGTAAACTGTGTATCAGTAACTTTAATCTCTTCTCATTAGTTGGTCTTTGAAGGAAGCTACAAACATAAGAAAAGTCTGTTTTCTTGTGTGCTAAAGCTATCTCCACTTGAAATGTTTGCTAAGGCTTGTTTACAAATAAATGAAACTTCTATTTTCCTTTTCTGTTTTCTGTGCTAAAGCTATCTCGATTGAAATGTTTGCTAAGGCTTGTTTACAAATAAATTATTTCAAATAGCTGTAAGCAATTACTGTTTAGAACTATGTTACTCCAAGCCAATGTCAGCAAATCCCATGCTTGTCCACAAAATCCCTTTTGAACATGTTAGAACTGAATAGAAACCACTATTGACTTCCTAGTGCAGTCAAGTTGATAAGCCTAAACTTACTATAATCCCACTCAAGACCAGCAGGCCAATTTTTTCCTCTGATCACAAGTAGAGATTACATAGTTTTAAAAATTAAAAAAAATATTCATCCTACCAAGCACATTGATTTTGCAGGCAAAATGTCAACAAAATGGAACCTAGTGTCTTGTCAAATAGTAAGCATCCCATACACACCACCTAACCATAGTAAAAGTTAAAAACAAGAGCCCTCTAAATGCAAATAATACATCTGAACATTTAAAATGCAATCTTCCCTTTCATTTGAAAACATGAAAAGGTCGATTATTTGTTACAAATATTTTATTGTCTGAAGTCTCTCTTCTGAAACTTCACAGTAAATAAAGCTAGGTGTACAGAACTCTTGGACTGTTTTGAATCTAAAACCAATTTTAAGTGCCTCAATAGACTATCCCAAACATGCTTGCTCGCTAATATGACAAGATTAGCACAAAGGGGAGCATTACAATAGCAGATTGCTTGAAGAACTTGATAATTGTATAAAATATTGCATATTTTTAGAAAGCTAACCTATTCACTGTCGGATTCATTTCCAGAATCTATATTATTAATGGGTCCACTTTTATAATCTGCCATTGCATCCTTGTATCTTTTCTGATCAGCCTTGGCTCTTGATTCGTAAGGCTCCTTCTCCTCAGCTGTCAATTGCAATATATATGTCAGAAAGCTTCCATAAAATTCTCGTAACATACCACTGTTAAAACAAATTAGACATGGTTGACAGTTATTATTATTACAAGTACATACTACTCAAGTAGACACAAGAGAATTAGAGACAGCCAATGCACCCTCACAATAAAGAAAAGGGAAAACTGGATGATCATTAACTAGTTGAAAGGAAAGGATGATCCATTCTTAAATACGTGTCTGTCTATAAAGATGGACTAAAGCATCAGTCATGTACCTGACATCTTTTTCCATCTCTCTCCAAGAGTCCTTGCAACTTCTGTGAATGGCAATCCTGGATTACTCTTCTTGAGGTTCTGCAAAAGACCAAGTACCATTCAATTTATAGTTAAAAGACTCATGTAACCAGGATTTGCACAAGGTTTAACAAAAGACCACTGCAAAAAACTATTAGGGACATCTATTCCACTTCAATCAAGTTTACTTTTCATCTCATATAAATCATGCTTCAAAATTTATCAGTTTGTTCATCCTTAAAAATGCATTGTTGTTGTAAGACATACAGAGGTAGATATTTGGCTGTAAGACCTTAAAAAGGCATGTTTGTTTATGAAAAACAGTATTTGGATGGATGTCTGATTAGCCAAAGGAAGCTTGTATCCAGCGAGTTGGATGCACATTTGGATGGTGGTCCAATCAAGAACACAAATGAGTTTATGCAAAGCCAGGTCCAATCAGCACAGAGATCCATTCCAGGATGCAAAGGAGGATGCAAGTCTGCTCAAACATACACAGCTGAGCAGAGATCCCCTCAAGTCAAGTGGTAAATGAGTTTGAGTATGCAAGAGACCAAAGGTAAACCTCTTGGGAAGCTGCCAGGATGGTGGTTTCTGATTTCTTGTTGCATGTGAATTTTCCAAGTTATCCCAACAGATGAAATCCATTGTTTGTAAATGGGTTTATTAAGGGCAAAAAGTTAAAAACCCTTTTGGTCAACCCTCTTCATTGCAGCTGTTAGAACATCGTGAGATGAGAATACATCAACCCAACAAACAGTTCGAAAATTTTAATGACTAAATCAATTTGCAAATGTAGGGATAAATTTGGGATTGTATCCAGTCTAATAATTAAGCAGGGGTATTAGAATATAGCCTGAATTAGAATATATTATTGTTAATATGTTTGCTGGTATGTGTGCTATATATAAAGGATTCACCCTTATCAGCTGAATCCTATTTATATCATGTAGTTTTTCTATATATTTTCCTAAATATGAAATTAATATCATGGCCTGTCTTGAATTCTATACAATATTGCTCTACTATTAATATTTTTTATCATTTATACAGTTCTTGTCCACATCTTCTTGGAGTCATATATTGCTACTGTTCACTGATAGAAAAAATGTTTATACCTCTGTCTTATAATAAACATGGACAGGAAGTTGAAGGATTTTGAGCTTTTCTTTAATTAGATGAAGAGATTTCAAAGCTTAATAATTGGAAACATTATTTGAGAAGATTTTCACAAGATTAAAATAAGTTTAAGGTTCTATGTGATATGGGGTGCATTAAAAATATTTTATTTTATTTTATTGTCTTTTACTACGTTTTTAATTTGAAACAAGATTGTAGTAAATATTAAACATTAGCAAACTCTAGTGTCTAATCATTAATATAAAAAGAAATGGTTGCTAACAATTGAGTAGAAACCTAAATAATTGAAAATGATAATAAAGTAGCTCATTGTGAAACTGCAAATAGGGGTGATGGGCATCTTTAGAGAGGATATCTAATTTTATGAGGATAGATTAATGTGAAAACTCATGAACAAAAAATACCTGTTGTACATAAATAAGATGCATATACGTTGTTTTGATTGTTTTTGCAGATTTATTGTGTCAATGTGTTGATTTAACTAGATATTTTGAAATAATTTGGATATTCTTTTGATATGCTAAAAAACCATATTAAGATCCACTAAGCTTAGACTGTATAACAAAGACTGCCAAGTGTTCATTCCCATATCAGCAATGCTGAGTAGGACACAATAAGCTCTATGTGATGGTGACAAAATTGTCTTAGCTATTCCTATTTTCAGATATATTGAACATTTGGGTACTTCGCGCATGGAAAATATCCAGCATGTATTCTCTTTCATAAAAATGATGATTTCCTGGATATGAACCTGCATCTCAACACAAGAGAAATATGCATCTTCACATGGTGGTATGCTATGTGAATAGTTCACCAGAGATGCAGAGGTCAAATTTAAGGGGCTGTCATTGGAGGTCAAAAACTTTTAACCATACATATTAACCCCTCTTTGACCAGACTGCCCATGAAAGAAAAGGAGAGACAATTATTATTAAGAAATCTTGACTTGCGATAAATAAAAAGTAAACTGCATATGTTCAGTTGAAGCACTAGCAAAATCTTCCTGAAAAAAAGCAAGTAATTATTCAAGAAAAGCTCCTGGGATTCAATTTTTTTTGGGTGGCCCATGGTTTATGGGACGATCTGGACTTTTCCTAAGGAAATGGGCTCCTAGGTTCAATCCAGCATCCGAAAACACTGAGGTTGCTCCCATTTGGGTTAAACTTCCAGCGTTACCCCTTGAGTTCTGGGAAAATGAAACTTTAGAAGCTATTGGCAACTGCATTGGTAGCTTTCTATTTCTGGATTTTGCTACTAAGGAGAGGAGGAAGATGGTCTTTGCTAGACTTTGTGTGCTAGTTGGAGCGGACAAATCTCTACCAAGATCCATTAAACTGACCTCAAGTAAAGGTACTTGGACACAGGAGATTTCTTACAAAAATAATCCTTTTGGATGTTGGAGATGTGGCAAAACAGGTCACTTGGCCAAAAACTGTCGCCTTAACAAAGATTATGGAATTAGTAAAGGTACTTGGACACAGGAGATTTCTTACAAAAATAATCCTTTTGGATGTTGGAGATGTGGCAAAACAGGTCACTTGGCCAAAAACTGTCGCCTTAACAAAGATTATGGAATTAGTCCAAAGGAGCAAAGAAGGAAGGGTAAGTGTTGGTCACAAATCTGCCACAGGAAAGGATTTGTATGTATACGCGCCCTAGACCTGGACCAACATTGAAAGGCCGGAGGGAAGGGATGTCCTGCGTGCCAATCTCCGGAGAAAGGCCGGCTCCTTTACTAAACTACTTGGTGTTTTAAGCTAAGAGTGCAGGAAAGAGATAAAAAGAGTAAGGGTGCAGGAAAGAAATAAAGGGAGTAAGGGAAAGAATATCAATGGATTTTCAGAGGGAAAGAACCAGCAGCACGATTACTAGCTAATATCTTGAAGTAGCAGCAATAAATACAAAGAATGAAACATAAATAAACACCGCACTAGCTTTCCTATGTATCCTCTGGACGAGTTCCAGGATCCGCTAATCCCTTACGCCGAAATCCAGATTTCATAATTACAGCAGTTAAGAAACAGGTAAATATAGCAGAAACACTATCCACAGGCAGCATACAAGAAAACTAACACAGCATTTTCTCCCCTATGTATCCTTCAGGAGAATTCCAGGGTTCTGTCCCCAATCACACACCTAAATCCAGGATTCAGAATTACAATACATAAATGAAGACAAAATAGCAGAAATAATCACAGAAGGCAGCATACAAGAGAGAAATGAGGCCCAAAGTTCTTGATATCAATTGCAAAAATCAAGTTACAGCAGCTTTCTAGCAAAATTTCTCCCCCCTTTTTTCATTACAATGCCAGGGTATTTATAGAGGACCCGACCCTCTTAGCCATTAATGAGCTGGATTCGGAAGTACGCCCCTGGCAGTTACGAAAATCCGTGCCCGTCCCCTTCTACGACTAAGGTTTCACATCCGTTTCTACAATTAGCAAACATGGCCGCATCAGCCGGGGAAACCTGCATTTATGAGCCATTTGACTTGTCCTGGGTCGCTCCGGGTGAGGTGCTCGAGTGGATGCACAAGTTGCCCTGGCTCTTCTTCTGCAACTGATAGTTCATATCTTATTGCTACAAATGGGCACCGGGTCTTTCGGGCAAGAAAAACGCATTTATGAAACACTCAATTGCCTTGGAAAAATACCCAACCTTGGGACGCGTGCCCTTGAAGAAAGCGCCCTCGTCGATTGAGCCCTGGGAGGAGCTTCGCTGAATTCTGGTTCAAGGCTTTGCTTCGCAGCAGGTGTGGGCCGAAGCATGAATGATGGTCATGTGCTTCGCCAGAAGAGGCTTTTAAAAACAGCTTCACGAGGTTCCTATGCCGAAGCGGATTTTCCTTGTAAAAAGCATGGCTTCTAGCTATTTACTACTTCGCAAGAGATGTGGGCTCAATGCCGCTTCGCTAGGGATTTTGCCCGAAGTGGATTCCTGCCTTAGAATTTTTTCCTTAATTTTTCGGGGAGAACAAAGCTTCGAATGAGGAGCTTCGCATAGAAGGCGGCCAAAGTAGATGCTTCGCAGCGGTTTGGGGCGAAGTAGAATTCAACGGAGGGATGGTTCACCAGAGGAGGGAGCCGAAGCGGGTGCTTCGCTTAGATTTTAGTGAAGCACTCCTTCATACTTAGGAAATTTTAGCAATTCACAACCGCTTAGTGATATTTCTACCCGAACCGGATGTTGTGGTAGCTTCGCCAGCGAAGCTCATTCTGTGCCTTATTAAATTTTCAGGATTTTGTCCGGATTCTCCTATCTCTCCTCCTCCTTTCTCCTGCGAAGCTTGCTAACCTAGTTTGCTCTTTTGGTGAAGTTCTTACATGTATGGCTTATGTACAAAGGGGACAAAAATGGAAGCCAAAATTGCTGCAATACTTGAAAATACATACATAAAAAGCAAGGGAACAAATTTATACAAAATAAGAGAATACTTTACAAAATATTGATTCTTTCCACCCCTCCAAGCAATGTGACAAAATTGTCAACGGTAAGGCCATTTGGAAAGTGAAAGAGACTAACAAAACTTTGGAGGACATTGAACAAACCCCCAAGTTAAGCCATAGCAATCCCCCAAGTGTGCAAGAAAATATAGAGGTATCTTTTGTTTCAGTATTTCATGAGGAGGGAGAAGCAAACCAAAGGGTCATGGAGCAGTTGGGTATAAGCCCCCTAGAATGTAACGAAGTTGTAGAGGACCTGGAGATTGTCCCTTCTACATTGCCACTGCTACTGGAGAAAGATAATGTGAATATGGTGAAGGTAGGTCAGGAAGGGCCAATCTGCCCTCAAGTGAAAGAAGATGTGAATATGGTGAAGGCAGAGCAGGAAGGACCAAACTATTCCCAAGAAGGACCAATTTGTTCCCATGTGGATATGGAGACTGTCCCTTCTACTTTGCCATTGATCCTGGAGAAAGAAAATGTGATTATGGTGAAGACTGGGTAGGAAGGTCCAAATTATTCCCATGAGAAAGACCAATTAGAGATTGATACTCATGAGACTATAGAGGAACAGACTGTTGAGAAAGGTCCATCCTTTGTTACTTCAAATGTAAGAATTACCAGGAGTTCTCGTAAAGCCCCTGACCTAGGTCAAGAAGAGTCTAGCAAAGTGGGCAGGAAGTCTCTCAAGGAGAAAAGGTACAAGGAAGCAGAAGAAGAGAAATATATGGGGTCTCAACCTACTATTAAGGAAATTCTTGGGTCTCAACCTACTATTAAGGAAATTCTTGTAGGTATGAAAAATTCTGCACCCTGGAAATGAAACTCCTAAGCTGGAATGTTAGGGGCATGAACGCCCCTAGCAAACATAGGTTGGTTAAGGACCTTGTCTACTCTTACCAACCAGATTTCTTGCTTCTCCAAGAAACTAAATTGAATCTTACAAATTGGCTAAAATTTCAGAAAGGTATTTGGCAAAATGCTAATAGCTTTCAAGAGGAAGCTAAAGGGGCCTCCGAAGGGATTATATCTCTTTGGAATTCCAATCTTTATGAGGGAGACCTGCTAGCTAAAAGTGAATATCATGTCACAGTACTTTTCACAGCCATAGTGGTAAAACTCGGACTCGGCAAAGTCGACTCGAGGCTCAGACTTGAGACTCAACAAAAAACCTTGACAAGACTCCACAAAAACTCGGCAAAAAGAAAAAATATGTTTTTAATATTAATTTTTAAAAATTATATTTATATAATATTCTAGTGATAATAGTGACTAAATAGTTGATGTAGCCAACACCAAGGTTCAAATCTCAATGTACTAAATCAATGTAAAAGGAAAAGGATAACCCTTTCAAAGCCCTACTTTTATAATATATATATATTAGTGATAATAAATGTATCTCACTTTTATCAAATGACATATGCACAAATACACATATATTTGTCAAATTCTTATAACATTATTATATAGTCATAATGTAATAAAATGAAACCATTTAAATTTTATATAATTAATTAAAAAATATTTATTTTAATTTTTTTAAAAGTTAATATAATTTAAAATAATTAATAAATTTTAAATATGTTTAATTTGTTTCTTATATTTTATTTTGATAGAATTAAAATATTTTTTAAATAAGTGGAACGGAAAGTCTTGGCCCCAAGGGGATACGAGGAACGGTTTTCCTACAAAGCTTTTCGTCCTAGGGGAACAGCACAACGTTTCAGACTTTGGCTCTTCTTCGAGAGGTCCAAGGTTCAAACCGCAACGTGGGCGAGTGTGTGAGGGGTGGGTGTGTGGTGGTTGTGTGTTAAATTCCCTATTGATAAGCATAGTTCTCGGATTTACGAGGGGTCATGGTTGGGAGGAGACTGCTCAACCCTGTGCGTTGGTCGTAGGGATTTCTCACACTAACCAAATCACAAAATATATATATATTTTTAAAATATAAATAAATAAAATAAAGAGCTTTCGGATTTACGAGGGGTCATGGTTGGGAAGAGACTGCGCAGCCCTGTGAGTTGGTCGTAGGGATTTCTCACACTAACCAAATCAAATATTATATATATATATATATATTAAATACAAATAAATAAATAAAATAAAGACATAGCCTTTCAATGAAGCAATCAATCAATAGAAAATATTAAATAGTTCTTATTACGAAGATCATTCTTTTCAATTTAAAATAACATTCTTCTTAGGAATACAAATTTATATGTCGAAAGTGAAAGTGAAATAAAATTAAGATTTAAAGACATACTTCTTCTTAGGAATACAAATTTATATGTCGAGCGAGCTAATAAACAAATATTTAATAATAATAGCAATAACATGGATGTAGTGGAGGTGAATTATTGCATTTTAAAAATGAAATTAATTATATTGCACTCACTTTTATGTAAAGTTATCCACTGCCGACATAACACCTACGTGAATTTATTTAAATTTTAATAAAATGCACATATATTGAGAGAATGAAAATGAATATAGATTACGACATAGAAACATTTTCTTTTAATATCTTTATGAAGGGACACACAATACCCTAGACAAACTTGAGAATGCCTATCATGTTGAATAAGATTTTTTCCTCTTTACGACCGGTTTTTAACCCAGGATAGGAAGTACCATTGAGATATAATATATTTTTTTTTAAATAAATTTAGTTTGATGCAAGTATAATTAAAACATAATAGATCATCTTTCCATTTATTTTAACTTAATTCAAATATTTAAAACACTAAAATTTCATTTCAAAGGACACTTATCTAGAACAATAGAATTTGGTCAAGAGTTGAGTGATTCAGGTGAACCTAAGATCATTTCTCCGACAAGCACTCATACTTTTCACCTAATAATTAAAAAAATCATGATAATTATATTCTGTCTAATTTTTCTCTAATTAAAGTATTAAACGAATATTATGGAAAGGAAGAAGAATTCACGGCGAAGAAACAACGGAACAAGAAGCGCAAACTTCTGTTCAAATGCACGCGCTCTTGTGAGCGTGCAATCTCATCTAAAGTCCAGTAGACATCATAATATTATTAATATCAACATTAAGAGCACTATTACGAGGAAGAATAGAGTCCAAAGGTTTTCCAATCAAATTCATCTTTTGAAACCCCCGAAGGAGCACATCTTCAGAAAAAAAAAATCCAGGTGGACGCCAGCGGACGTCTTCAAGAAAAAAGAAAAAAAATGCAGGTGGACTCAGCGCATGGGCTGGCCGAGTCCCGACATCGGGACTCAAGAGTCCTGGTCAGACTCGGACTCGGCCCGAACTCGGCATGGACTCGATCGAGTCCAAGAAAAAACGAGTCCAAGTGGACTCGATGCAACTGAGTTCACTCGGCCAAGTACTCGGGACTCAGGCCAAGTCTGACAACAATGCTCACAACTAAATCTTCTAAAGTTTCCTTTGTGATTACCAATATCTATGCCCCCAACTCAAGTAAAGCCCGTAGAGAACTGTGGATATCTTTAGGGGAAATGGGTAAGCAGTTTAGAGGTTTAAAATGGATTGTGGTGGGTGATTTTAACACCCCCTTATCTCCAGGTGAGAAGCAGGGGGGTGTGGCTGAGTTCTCAGAAAGCATGCAGGATCTAGGGAAGCTTTTAGTTGATGGTGGTCTGTTTGATGTGGATTTAGATGGTAACAAGTTTACTTGGATGAACAGACGCTCTGGTAGAAACTTGATTCAGGTCTGGTTGGATAGAGTTCTTTCAGAGGATTGGTTCCAAAACAACTTCATGTTTAATATGAAATCTCTTCCTAAATCTGGATCTGATCACAATCCTCTGCTCTTTTGGTGTAGTGTGGAAGATCAGAAGCATAATGGCCCTTTCAAGTTTGAATTTATGTGGTTGCACCACCCAGATTTTTATAAAGAAATGGAAAAATGGTGGAGTATTCCTTCCTAGGGTACTAAGATGCAAATTCTCGCAAACAAGCTTAAAACTGTGAAGAAAGAAGTCAAGAAGTGGAATAGGGAGGTCTTTGGAAATATCTTTCAAAAGAAGAAAGCTATTCGGTTAGAGTTGGATATGTTAGAAGAAGAGATTAACAGGTTGGGTATGAACCAAACCCAATTCCAAAGAGAAAAGGAGCTTAATGTTGAACTGCACACCATAATAGCCAAGGAAGAAACCTATTGGAGGCAAAAGTCCAGGATCCAGTGGTTGCAGGAAGGTGACAGGAATTCTAAGTTTTTCCATGTCTCCACTATCAAAAACAAAAGTTTTGCCCGCATTGATGAAATTCTAAAGGATGATGGCCAGGTTATTAGAGAGAGCGAAGAAATTGAGCGTGAGGTTGTGGACTTCTATCAAAATATTCTAGCTGAAGATATGGAAGAGGATGAAACAATGGTTAAGGAGATGACTAATCACATTCCTAGGTTGATATCCAAGGAGATCAATGCTCAACTTCTAAAGGAGATTGAGGAAGAAGAGGTAAGGATAGCCACTTTCTCCCTCGGCAGAGACAAAGCTCCAGGCCCGGACGGGTTCCAAGCAGGTTTTTTCCAAACCTTCTGGGATATTGTTAAATTTGATGTTATTGAAGCAGTGAAGGAATCTTTAAAGTCGGGTCAGATCCTAAAGGAGTTTAACAATACCTTCCTTGTTCTAGTTCCTAAGAAGAAAGGGTTAAAAACCTTCAAATATTTCAGACCTATAAGTCTTTGCAATGCTATTTACAAGATTATCTCTAAAGTTATAGCCCTCAGATTGAAGATCTTCCTCCCCTCCATTATCTCCGATGAGCAAGGAGGCTTTGTTAAGGGTAAACAGATTTTGGATGGGATTATATCCCTTCATGAATCCATGCATTCTGTCAAGACTGGTGAAAGAAAAGGCATGTTCCTGAAGTTAGACATGAGCAAGGCTTATGATAGAGTTTCATGGAGTTTTTTGGATAAAGTTTTGGCTGCCTTTGGTTTTTGTAGACAGTGGAGAAGATGGGTTGGAAGCTGCTATAAGACTGCAAGGTACTCTGTTCTGATCCATAATAAACCAGCAGGTTTTTTAGTAGTAGTAGAGGTCTTAGACAAGGTGACCCCCTCTCTCCTTATCTTTTCATTATTATGGCTGAAATGCTCGAAAGATACCTCAATGCTGCCAAGGCTTCTGGCCGGATAGGGGGCCTTAAACCAACTCATAATATTGAGGGTATTACTCATTTACAGTTTGTGGATGATACCATTTTACTTGGTAATCCTACTGTGGCAGAGGCAATTGAATTTAAAAGAATCTTAGACCTCTATGAGCATGCCTCTCACCAAAAGATCAATTTGGACAAGAGCAAGATCTTCTTCATTAACACTAAAGTTGCTCTCCAGAGAAGGGTGGCTAGAGTGATAGGGTGTCCTGTGTCAACCCTGCCTTCTTCTTACCTTGGAATGCCTATGTTCGTGGGAACTTGCAAGGCACCTCTTTGGAATGGTTTGGTTGATAGGTTTCAATCCAAACTTGCAGGATGGAAAGGTAATCTCTTGTCTCAAGCAGGTAAAGTGTTGTTGGTTAAGAGTGTTCTGCAGGCTATCCCCATTTATCTTCTCTCCCTTTTTAAGATCCCTGCTAAAGTTTCCAAAATCATAGAAGGAATTCAAAAACAGTTCTTATGGTCAGGATCTGAAGAGAGGAGGAGGATTCCTCTTGTAGCTTGGGAAAAAATATGCCATCAAAAGAAGCATGGTGGTCTTGGTCTGAGGAGACTCAGCCTAGTTAATAGTGCTATGGCAGCCAAGGTGGGATGGAGAGTTCTAAGGGATGGTCAGACTCTTTGGGCAAGGATTCTTAAAGAAAAATATCTTGACAGCCAGGAGGATACCAGATTTCTCACAATTCAAGACCCCTGTCGTGGCTCTTCTTTATGGAACCACTTGGTGGAGGCTAGGGAGGCCTTGTGGAAGGGTGTGAAATGGCGTGTTGGAGATGGGGCCTCTATAAGTTTCTGGGAAGATGCCTGGTTAGATGACAACCCTTTAGCCAACAATGATATTTTCTCTAATCTGAAAGAGGATCTAGAAGATAGATATGGTAAAAAGGTTTGTGACTACATGACTTTATTGGATAACCAGTTGAGCTGGAAAGATTTAGAGGCAGGCCCTGAGAATTTGGAGGCTTTAAACCTCCTTAAAGCTAAACTAAAGGCTTATTACTTAGGTGTTGTCAGGCAAAGAGACTCTGTGGTTTGGAGCAGAACTGAGAATGGTGAATTCAGCGTGAAGACAGCCTATGATCTTTTGGATCCTGTTGTAGATAATGGTTTCCCTTGGAATAGAATTTGGGGTAAGAGAGCTATTCCTAAACTGGAGATTTTTCTTTGGGAAGCAGTCCAGAATAAGATCCTAACGGTGGATAATCTTAAGAAGAGAGGTTTTCAGTTACCTAATAGATGCAGTTTATGTGAAAAGGCAGAAGAATCAGTGGAACACATCTTCTTGGAATGTCCCTACGCTCTAAACATTTTCCAGCTCCTCATCAACAGGATGGGCATCTCTTGGGTGATGCCTTCTAATATGGTTTTGTGGTTACAACAGTGGGAGAACCCCTTTTTCAGTCCTCGTCTTAATGTAATTTGGAACCTGATTCCATTTCATTTTGTGTGGGGAGTATGGTTAGAGAGGAACAGGAGAATTTTTAGAGGGGAAAAAAGGTCAGCAATGAGAAGTTTTGGAAGTATCACCCATTTTTTAGAGGAGAATGTTAAATCTATCAAGTACCCTATCAAGCCAGAGAATACTGAAGAGACTATGATAGCTAAGGCATGGAATTTGGAACCCATTAGTGGTGGAGAGGCAAATGCTCAGGTTAGAACTGATGTAAAATGGCAACCACCCCGAGATGAATGGTTGAAGTTAAATTTTGATGGGGCATCCAAAGGTAACCCAGGTAAGGCCGGAGCAAGAGCAATTTTGAGGGACAATCAAGGCAGATTGGTGGGGGCAGCCTACAAGTTTTTGGGAATTACTACTAGTCATAAAGCTGAAGTTAATGCTTTACATCTGGGTGCAGAGCTAGCTAAGGATCTAGGTGCTAAAAAAGTTATCTTTGAAGGAGACTCCTTGAATATTATCAATCTTTTGAAAAAGGAGGGAGAAGCTAATTGGCAAATTGATTACATTGTGCAAGATATTAGAGAGATTGTAAAGCATTTTGAAGAAGTTGACTTTGTTCATGTCTTTAGAGAAGGTAACAAACCAGCAGACTGGCTGGCGAACTTTGGTGCCATTAAAGAAGAGGATAGGAGATGGATCCCCCTAAGGGTGGTCCATGAGGACTTAGAAAAGTTCACGAGGGAGGACTGCAGCTAATTGGGGTCCAGGATGGATACTGTTTGTCTTGCATCCAGGGGATTTTTGGCTACTTGCCCTTGGCAGCTGTGCAGTTGATGGGCTGACTTTGTGTTGTAAAAGGGTTCGGGCCCTTTCAAAATCCCGTTTTTACCCTAATAAAAAAAAAAAAAATCAAGGAAAGCAAGTAATTATTCTCCATGATTCATCATACAATTGTCTATTACCAACGGAGTGTGGTTGGTTCTCAAATTATGACACTAAAGCATACAATAGACATGAAAAGTGAATTTGCAGCCATGCCAAGGGATTAAAACATCCAAATATTTAACTGTACCACTCATGTAGCAGTTATAAGAGATCCTCAAGAACATCTGATCAAGGAGCAGGAGAAGATTGACCATTTAGATATACAAAAATTATCAAATTTTAATTTCTGATTAAAAGTGATTCTTCAAAGACTTGCATAACAAAAGAGCAGCACATCTTGTCAGTACACTCTATAGTCTATGATTTACTGATAATTCATTAATAAATAACTAAAATTATATTATAGGCTCCCCTGCTAAGTGTAGAAACCAAGAAGTCAACTCTTCCTCAGACGATATGGACCTTGTCCTCTCCAGGTTTTGTCACAGTAGAGACTTTGACAAATATGCAAGAGTAAACCTCGTCCAGGAGGATTCTTCAAGAAATGAATGAGGAAGCATTTTCTTTTTTTAAATCATCCAAGACCTCAGAGAATGATCCCATGATGTAAATGAACTCTGCCTTTATTATCAATGCCTTGCAAAATTTAGATTGATGCAAGAATTGGATGCTGAAAGATCTTACTAATAAAGATCTATTCTAAGCTTACATTTCTGAGCAAATATATATTCATAATGTGACAAAAGGATATAACAACCTGTAACGTCCTGGCCAATTAAGGTATTTTCTGAGAAGTTAGACAGATCAAAGCAAGATGTGATAGGATATAAACATTGTACAAGAGACATAAACACACAGGCAACGATCAGTAGCTCAAAAGCCTTACCACTTGTCCTTCAGTGTCATCCTCAAAATCCCATGAAAACAGTAGGCAATAAAACATTGATAAGGTTCTGGAATAATGACAGATCAAATCAAAGATGATCCATCCCAGATCAATCTTGATAAGCATTGGATGTTGTCATAAGTGATCATTCAAATTTTGTCATCTCAGTTGTCATTGACTTCAAATCTCTCAATATCTTCCATGACTGTAACTGCCAATATTTTCAGAACACTTCTGTTGAAGTTAAACTTTCATCATAAGGAGGGTGCCAATAGAGTTTGATTTTATTTTCTTTGGTTGACATTTTTATTTTTTTCTAAGTCATTGTCATCCATTGCAAGCTGAAGAGTATTTAGATTTACTAAGTTCCTTTTATATTTGAATTTCTCTTTCAATGAATGTGTGAACAACAATTTGAGGTTCCATGGTCAGGAAACATTGTTCTGTTTGAATTGTTTTTGTCGAACTTGAAGTCTGTTGCTTCAATTGAAGATTCTTTTCCTACAAATAGGCTTCCCTTTTGACAAAATACTTTCGTTCGAGCTTTAAGACTTATAACTTTGGTGAAGACAATTTGATTATGACGTTGTAAACAATGTCAGAGAACCAACTATAAATGCAATAGATTGAATAATTTAAATAGTACATCGTAGGCTTAGATTAGTCCGCATAAAGTGGATCTAATCAACTGCATTGCTCTGAAATTACAAGGAGTTGCAACTAGCTTAACAACATACCTAAATAATGGAATAACAAATTATATGCTAATCTATGCTAACATCCCCCCTTATTACATTATTTGGGTAAAAATATAACTACTAGATATGCTAACATCCCCCCATACAACAATATTTGGGTAAAATATATAACTACTAGCTATACTAACATCCCCCCTGATTACATCATTTGGCAATACAAAGAGAGCTACGAAACAATTCAAATTTGACACGTGCAAGTGCCTTAGTGAAAATATCTGCAACTTGAGTATCTGTGGGAATGTACTGAAGCTGAATTCGGTGCTTGGGAACTTCATCTCGAATGAAATGACATTGTGTGTCAATGTGCTTGGTTTTCTCATGATGCATTGGGTTCTTAACAAGGTTCAAAACACCCTGGTTGTCGCAGAACAAATGAATTGGAGATTTTGATGGATGACCCATATTTGTCAGAATGCGATGCAACCATATCACTTCGCACACAGCTTCACGTGCGGCACAATATTCTGCCTCTATTGATGAGAGAGCAACTACCTGTTGCTTCTTGCTGTGCCAAGAGACAAAACCAGATCCAAGATGAAATATATATCTTGATGTTGACTTACGATCATCATATGATCCGGCATAGTCAGAGTCCGTGTATCCTTGCAAGAAGAATTTGTTGTTCTTCTTGTATTCTAGGCCATATTCCATAGTACCACGGACATAGTGAAGAATATGCTTTGCTGCTTTCCAATGAGTGGTCTTAGGCTCCTGCATGAACCTCGAAAGATAGTTGATAGCAAATACGATATCTGGCCTAGTATTGGTCAGATATATGAGACTCCCGATCAACTGTCGATAGAGAGTACCATCTACCTGAGGTGAATCATCATATCACGATAACTAAATTCCTGTCTCCATCGGAGTTGCCATTGGCTTGCAATCAGTCATGCGATATTTTTCCAACAGTGTCTTGGCATATTTTTTTTGAGACACTTTGATGTAGTGCTCCTTCTGGTTGACTTCTAGACCAAGACAATAATGGAGAAGTCCGAGATCTGACATCTCAAAATATTGACACAAGTCTCTTTTGACAATAGAGATCATAGTTTCTGAACTCCCTGTAATGAGCAGATCATCAACATAGAGTACAAGCAATACTATTTCAGAACCTTGTTTCTTGAAATAGAGGTTTGCATCTGAAGGACATCTCTCAAATCCATGCTGCAGGAGGTGATTATCCATTTTTATATACCAAGCTCGAGGAGCTTGTTTCAAGCCATATAAGGATTTGACCAATTTGCACACTTTCTGCTTTTGGCCTTCTTGTACAAACCCTTCAGGCTGAGTCATGTATACTTCTTCTTGGAGATCACCATTTAGAAAAGCACTTTTGACATCCATTTGGTGAACTTTCCACCCATATTGTGTTGCCATAGCACAAATAACTCGAATTGTGGTCATCCGAGAAGTAGGTGCAAAAGTTTCTTCATAGTCAATGCCTTCCTTTTGCGCATAGCCCTTTGCAACAAGACGGGCCTTATGCTTATCAATTGTCCCATCTGCCTTGTACTTGACTTTGTACACCCATTTGCAGCCAATGGGCTTCTTTCCTTGTGGCAGATCAACAAGCTTCCAAGTTTTGTTCTTTTTTAGAGATGTGTACTCAACATCCATAGCATCCTTCCATTGGGGCTTGCTAAGTGCATCTTGTATAGAAACAGGTTCATGTTCATTCATTGAAGACATAAACACCCTGTCATCATCTATATCCATATCCTCTGTGTCTTTATTTGGATCTACAGAAAGTTCCTCAAAAGATTGACAAAGATCATCAACCTCAGTAGTCTCTGCTGCTGCTCTTTCCTGTCGAGCCATACTATGAGTACGAGGTCTATCCAAAGTCAAATCTGGTGGAGTGGATAACTTTGCATCTCTGATTGTACTTGTATACCATTTTGGATTCTTCTACTGTGGTGTTGAAGAAGAGGTATAAGGACCCCCTGTCTATGTTGTTGAAGGGAACTCCTCATCCTTCGATTCCACAAGATCTAGGTATACATCAGATTTGTTTTGTGATGTGAAAGCCTCATCAAAAACATCTCTATTGACATGAATTTTCTTGGTCAAAGGATCTATCAAATGATAACCTTTAGAGTGCTCATCATAACCAAGAAAAATGCATCTCAATGTTTTCTCATCTAGCTTTTTCCTTTTCTCTTTCGGTATGTGCATGAAAGCATGACATCCAAAAATACGAAGATGAGATATGGAGGGTTTGCGGCCACTCCATGCTTCTTGTGGAGTCATTCCTTGTAGGGCCTTTGTGGGTGCCCTATTCAACATATATACTGAGGTGGTGACAACTTTTGCCCAATATTGTTGCCCAAGAGTAGCTCCTGTGAGCATACAACGAACCATTTCCATAATAGAACGGTTCCTTCTTTTAGCAACTCCATTTTGCTGAGGAGTGTAGGCAGTTGTTAACTGTCTTGAGATTCCATGCTCAGTTAAGAATGCTGAAAATTATTTAGAGGTAAACTCCCCCCCTCGATCTGAGCGGAGGGTTTTAATAGAAGCCCCTGACTCCTTCTCAACAGATTTTTTGAATTTCTAGAAGAAAGCAAAAGCCTCAGATTTCAGTCGAAGAAAGAAAACCCACATCTTTCGTGAGTAGTCATCTACAAATAACTGAAAATACCTCTTCCCCCCACAACTGTTGGGTGTGAAAGGACCGCACATATCGGTGTGAATCAACTCCAGAGGTTTCTGCACTCTTGTTGAGCTCTTCTCAAAAGGTACTCTATGCTGCTTTCTTGCCAAGCAGTCAGAGCACACTGGCAATGTGGTAGAAATGGAAGGAAGACCCTTTACCATCTCATACTTACTAAGCTCAAGTAAGTAGCTAGAACTAAGATGCCCGTATCTCTTGTGCCATAGGGAAGTTGCCTCCTTGGTAGAGACCGTCATGGCAACATGGGGAGTAGAGATAGCATCCAAGGAAAATAAGCCATGCTTATATGAAGTTGTTGCAATCTGCTTACCCTTCTTGGTAATTGTACAACACTTCTTGCCATCCTCAACACGAAAGTTGACAACCATATTTTTATCCAGGATTTGTGTGATCGACAACAAATTGTTAGCCAATCCTGGAACATAGAGGACTTTGTCAATCTGACACTTGCCATCAGAAAGAGTGACTAAAACTGTACCCTCTCCCTAAACCTTGTAGGTTTTGTCATCAGCAATAGTGACAGGTCTGCCTTCTTTTGCCACAAATGATTCAAACCACGATTTGTCGCCAGTCATGTGTTTACTAGCTCCAGAATCGACATACCATACAGGATCCCTCTCTTTGGAGACTGTGGTAGTCATGAGCACCTTGTGTGCCCATTCAGAATCTGAGTCAGATTCTTCAACAACAACATTCCCCTTGGGTTGTTTGTTGTTATTTGGTGGTTTGTTCTGGCATTTTTGCTTATTTTTATGCCAACACCTGTTGGTGTCATGATTGTCCTTTTTACAGATTTTGCAATATCTCTTCTTCCGTTGAGGTTGTTTCCCTTTTCCTTTTGAATCTTGTTGAGAATTTCCTCCCTTCTAAAAATTACCCTTCTTCTGTGAACCCTACCTGGTGGAGTATAGGGCTGTATTAGAAGAATCATCCCCGTGAAGTTGGCGTGCCTCCTGTTGTTGAAGCAGATTGACCAACTCAATAAAGGTAATTGCTCTCTGTGACACCTGAATGGAGGTGATCAACTTATCGAAGGAATTAGGCAAAGCTCTCATTACCACTGAAGTGAGAAGCTTGTCATCGATAATTTCTCCCAAAGAATTCAGTTTGCCTTTCAATTCAGATACTCTGCAAAGAAAGAGCTCTACTGTCTCACCCTGTTTCAAACTCAGATTATGAAGTTGTTTTGTAAGATGAAGAATGGTGGAATCATTCTTCCCCTCATAAATAGTGGTAAGGGCATCCCATGCCTCTTTAGCATGCTCTTTGTCAGCTATATGAGGTTGAACTTCATCGGAGACAACAAACAAAATGAGCACCTTTGCTCGATTGTCTTTCTTGTCAAATGCGATCTGATCAGCAGTTGGAGTTGTGGATCCAGCTGCTGGTGAAGGTCGTGTTGTTGCTCCAGAAACAACATCCCATAAATCTTCCATGATAAGGACTGCCTTCATCTTGTTTTTCCATGGTGTATAATTAGGACCTTTCAATAACTGATGAGCATCAGTCATTAACTTTGCAGAAGAAGCCATAGTGAGGGTTCCTTATATCACCAATTGGTCCCCCTTTCTTTATACCTTAATGCCAGGCCTTTATACCGTACAAAATACCCGCCCTTACGTGAGGGAGACTATAGGTATTTTGAAAAAACCAAAAAAATTACCCGCCCTTACGTGAGGGAAACTGTAGGTAATTTTAAAGATTTTACGATACGTGGAACTTAGGCGGTACTGAAAGGGAATCGTCTTGTTGATGGCACCTACCATAGAAAGTCGTCAATCCTCATGCATGGGGCGTAACTTCCCCTAAACACTGCGGATTTCAGAACTCTCATCAGGATTTACGCCTAAACACAAGAACGATTAGGGTAGTGGATGGAGTAAGAAAAATAGCAAACTGGCAAACTTATATCTCCCCGACGATTGATAGAGAACAAGCTCAGACATCATTTTTGGCAGCTATATTAGGTGGCGGATACAGTAGCGCAATCACGATAGCTTTACCTGTAAGTGCTGGCCAGAGGTATCACAAATACCGAACGCTGTAGTGCAATAAATTGCACGGATGGGTTTTATGTATTTCGGGGACTTAGGGAGTGTATTTGATGTTAAATTTTAATGAAGTAGTGCAAAGTAAGAAAAAATGCAACATACAACATAAAAGTGCCCACAGAAATAAACCACTAGGTGTCAAGCGCTGCCAAAAATGCACCTTTACAATATTGCCAAAAAAATTGCTTTTTCAAAATAATGCCTTGTGTGAATGCTTTGACAAGGTTGATCTCTTCCCCCCATATTGGATTTTTGAGAGAAAAAAATCCCTCCTTTTCAAGTTTGAAAAATAATATTCTAATGTTTTAAGAAATCAAATTAAAGTTTAATTAAATAAATTATTTGTTAAAAGAAAAGAATATAAAATTTATTTTTAAATAAGCTTTTCTTTTAAAAAAATAATTCAAAATTTAATTAAACTAAAAATAATTAAAAAAAACATTAAAAATATTAATCAAACTTATAAAAAAAAATATTACCTCATAGGAGGGGAGTCAACAAGGTTTGAACCCCCGACCTCGTGCTGCCAAAGCTCGGCCTCCAACCAGCCGAGCTAGCGCCTTGGCTGGGATCTAAAGGATGGGGCCCTCTGCAATATGGCCCCTTTCCAACACGATTTGTCCCCTATCGTCCTGCAGATCGTCACAAATTGCCTTCATTGCTTGCAAACACGACGTCACATTCGGGTAGAATGGAGTTGTTGTGCAGATGATGCGCCAGTGCTTTCGTGCCGAAACTCAGGAGACTGAAATTGCAGGTCTTTCGAGTGCATCAACGTCGTCCAATCGCCAATGTCGGAGGTCTTAGCGATGTTGCCCAATGACTCACAACAGTAGCAATAATTTTTTGTCGTGTTGTTCTCAACCACTCAAGTCAAAGTTGTAGCATGATCTGCCTGTACTCTCGCCTGTGCGCGATGGCTGGTGAGCCCAGATTTCGTCAGCAATGGCATCGATGGAAGAGATTCAACCTGTGCCTTATCTGAAAACAAACGCTGATTGATTGAATTCGTCGTCTGCAATTTCTGCTGCGACGATCGGTGTACTTTCAACAAAAACGCTAGACTTCTTTCTCGACTTCTGCAATGGGGTGACCTACAGAAAAAAAAAATTACATTGAACCAGCAATGAATAGCCCAAGAGGTTCATGCAACTTTTGCAACTAATCCAGCGATCACAGCGAGCTCATGTTTGTGGCAGGTTCTAGCAAATCCCCCCCGCAATGACCAGCTCTGATACCATGTCAGAGAACCAACTATAAATGCAATAGATTGAATAATTTAAATAGTACATCGTAGGCTTAGATTAGTCCGCATAAAGTGGATCTAATCAACTGCATTGCTCTGAAATTACAAGGAGTTGCAACTAGCTTAACAACATACCTAAATAATGGAATAACAAATTATATGTTAATCTACGCTAACAAACAAACAATCTATGTATCCTCAAATACAATTTTCTCATATTTTTCAACTTCTTCTCATAAATTGCATGATATTCCTTTAATTTTTAAATTGTGTGGAAGAGATACATAGATTGTTTTTTTACCCACAAACTTGGTTTTCAGAAATAAACTTTATGTTTGAACCCCTTTTTTATAAACCACCTTGATCAAAGCCCTTTGATCCCAAGTTAAGTTGTTTATGAAATAACTTGATATTGAACTTGGAAATTATCTGGCTAGATTTATACTACCAGGCTTCCACTTGTTCATTATGAAAAAAGAAAAAGAAGTATTTTTATTAAATTCTACTCAACTTAATATTGTTATTCGTGTTTGATCACACATAAGAATTGAAGGGTAAAGGCCTACCAAGCCTGAAAATATAATATGCCTTATATTTCAATGTTGTCCTTTCGGAAGCACCTTTCTTATGTAAGTCAAGACTGGGAAATCAACAACGGCTTTTAATACAAATTTTTACTTCTAGTGGAGCTGATATAAAGAATACCCAAGTTATGTAGTTCAGATTCATGTTCACCTTGTGCAAAGATAAAAATCACAAAAGACATCATGATTAAGAAAATAAGCTATAAAATTTACCATAAAGTTCGAAAAATACAAATAATTATTTATATTACTTTAGATCTTTAAAATCAATGTAATTATATGTATAAGGAACATCACATTTCATGCAAGAATGGGATTGACTTACAAATGCCTCTATGAATGAGTTGCCATAAGATTATTTTGCCCTGTTAAGATCATTTTAACTTTTTCCTTTGGCCATTTTGTTTCAACCTTTAGTTTTCGTAGATGGAACAGGAGTCAAGTAGATATGGGAATGAATGACACAAATGGGAAAAGGTTTAGGTTTACTCATTTTTTTTAAACATATATATAAATATTTTGTCTCAATTGCTATTAGAGTCATTGGTCCAATTATGTTTGCCGAATTTGTTTGTATAGGGCAGAAAATCACCAAAATTCAAACAATTTTGATAAAATCAGCACACCTTGTAACTATGAGTATTTACCTTTCAATATGCTAATCGTGAATTACAAAACTATATAGATAGATAGATAGATAAATAGATATAGTAATTTAATGGGGTCAAATCGTATCCTTTTGATTAAACACATCATTTTCACATGAAAATAACTCCTCGTTCTCCAAAACAGAGGGAGAGGATTCACTTCTATTTTTGAGACCTTGAGAATTAATACTTGGATCACCCTTAAATTCAATTAGTTCATTTTTTAATCTTGTTATACTAGGACACACACTTGAAACCATTTTCCTTTTAATTGTTCATTCTATCAATAAGTGTATTTTAAATTGATATGCTCGATAGCAATCATGATGTCTATCCAAACGTTTACAAACTACAATGGTTTAAAAGACTTATTTTGGACCAGCTTGCACTTAATTTCTTCACCAGTATGGTATAGAAATTATGTTGGTACAATTAGCTTATGAAAATGCACAAATAAAATTTTTCTTCAACCACTATCTTCTTTTTAAACTGGCTACAGACCAAACATTTTTCTTTTTCTAATCCCAAACAAGGAGTCAAACCACTTGTCCAAAAATTAAGGTAAAATACTCTTTGCAGACTGTAGCACCACTTGTATACCAACCTCGGATGATCATGGAAAAATCTATGAAAAACATACAATCAGGGTAATAGTAAAATGTAAGTTGGATGACAGATAGGAAAGAAGTAATAGGACATAGATGCAGTACAATGGGCACATATGTAAGGGCATGTCTCCAAAAATTTGACTACTGGTAACTAACTAGGCTTGTCACTGGGATTAAAAAAAACAAGAAGCTAAAGAAATGCAAACTTATGTGCAGAAAACATGGATAACTCTTAGGGAGAAGGTGGACAAGAGGATACAACCTAAGGTGCATGCTCAATAAGAGAGCTCAAGAAAAACGGCAGAATCCTAAGGATGAGAGAAGCTAAACTGGAGAAGATAAGATAATTCTATTAATGTCCACAGATGGCGAAAGTAGGCCAATGGGACTCCTTGAAAAGAGCTGTTAAAAATTACAATGCTGTAGAAACCACAAAGTACTACAAAATTAAGCTCAACTAGAGTAAAGAATCTAGAGTAAACTACTCTAAAGTGGAACTATATGTCATACAATTACAGCCTTGAGGGTTACCCAAAATGGATAAACCAAAACATGTTAAAAGCAATGATTAAGAGAGATCTAGAAGTCGAGGTACAACAGAGATAGAAGGAAGCTCCAATGGATCCAAAGTGCCAATATTAATTTGTAGTGGGATGTAAAGTAGAAGCACAATTGCACCAGCTATCCCAAAAGGACCAACATAGGATCTAATGATGCTCCCAAGAGAATGGCTAGGACTAAGAGGGCCCGGTTGGATAATCCTAGGAGGATATGGAGTTCGATCCCTCGAGACTCTTCTAGCATCCATGGCTATGGAACCAATAAAAGAGGACAAGAAACTAGTAAGTTGCACATGTCTACAACTCCTCGGTACGTGAAGGGTGGTCAAAACATGACACCAAAGAACTGCAGTCTTGTCCTATTGTAAGCAAGAAGAAAAGACTGAAGCCCTAGTAGCCACTCTTGTATGCAGACAAGGGCGCACAGATCTGTCATTAATATTTTGGATAGTTGTAGCTTCCAATGAGCGCTTATTACTCTCGATTGCAAAGATAGGGTGAAAGAATGAGGTGATTAGTCGAGTAGTAGTATGTCTTCCTTGTAATAACCGACGCCAAAGAGTCATAGCTTCCTTGAGGTAAAGAACCAAGCATCTTTGGTCAAGATAACTAAAATAAGTGGCAAGTGATCCATACGAATCTCTATACAAGCAATAGTATCTCCCTCGAATCTCATAAAAACATAAAGGTGAAATGTTCTTGAGTCTCCACCTCCCGAATAGAGTAAAGACGACATACCCTATCCTCTCGAGGAATATGGTGGTTCGTCTCCACCCACAATTGATGTGAGCATACTTTGAGTTGACCAAGAGGAATCCTAAGGTTGTGTGTCCAATGTCACTTGACATAATTAGAACGAGTAATAATGCGACTTGGAAAAGAATTGGGAAAAATCGGAATCTGCTTGGAAAAGAATCGGGAAAAATCGGGAATCGGAAAAAAGTCGGCAATTTTTCATTGAAAAAACCAAAGAAAATGCAATTTTTCATTGAAAAAAGCTTTTTTCATGCATATCACAATTTTTTGGCAAAAAATCGGCAAAATCAGCAAAAAGTCAGCTAGGTTGTGAATCGGGAAAAATCGGCTCAAATCGGGATTTTTTAAAGATTTTCTCAACTATAGAAATGCCATTATTAATCCTCACGAAATGTTTACTATAGAAAGCCAACTTAGGACTAAGAGGTTGAGATGGAGCGACCCAAGTGATTTGAATATATTATCGATAAACATCATCTCTGACTTCTTGATTAATTACCCTCTTATTAGGAAGAAGGTGGGGAGGAGCATTTAAGGAGTATTTGAAAGGAGATAATTGATCTATGGAGATGCCAACTGACTGAAGAAGAGAAATAACTTCTTAGTACCATCCACGATGAGGACCAAAAGAGCCCCTAGAGGTAATGCATTCTAAGGAGCAAAACGCCAAATATGGGTATCTATCTCGACCTCTGATGCAGTCACCAATGGATCTAGAGCAATGAAGCTGAAAAATAATTCTAAAGATGCTCTCAAGACGAAGAGGATGAACACCAAACTCAGCCTGAACAATACATTGGGGAATTGTTCTTTTACATTGGATAAATCGCTGAAGCAAAATAGTCTAGACCCTCTCAATGTGAGCCCAATCAACGCACCCTAGACTTGGGCACCAAATCTCAGATCCATGAAGGACTGTGGGTTTGATGATGCAATCAAAAAGGTGCATCTTTGTAGGTATGTCTTGAAAGTGTTGTTGGAAGCATTGGCATTCCAAGACTGACAGAGATGTGTATCCCTTGCAAAGACATGACTGTGAAGCTGGCTAAATATTAAGGGAAGGACCTGTAAACTGAACCCCCAAATAGGTGTAAGCAGTGGCGATCTCAAGGGACTCATCCTTATAAACAAACTAAAACTTAGATAGGGTACGATTTGATGCATTAAAGATCATCCCCTTAGTCTTGCTAAGATTGACTGCCAGCTGTTTTAAGTCATAAAAGCAAGCAAGAGCATCCAACTGTCTTTGTAGGCCCTCAGAAGTATGAGCAAGAAGAACAACATCATCTGCAAAAAGCAATATAGCTATCAAGACATGATGTAGAAGGCAACCATCGTCAACATGTGTGTATTGACAAATAAATTCTTCAAGGTCATCAATGTAGATCCCATTGATGAGCCATAACTTCAAGACAACAACAGCCCAATGAAATTTTTACGGTTTCCAGCTACTACCATGACTGGGTTGCAGAATCTATGTGTGGTATGTTCCCTGACACTTTGAGGATCTACAACCAAGCCAATAGGCATTGGTCAATCAGTCTCACCTTTTAAGCAACCACTTGAGCAAAGGATACCAGAAAACTGAAAGGTGGTCTGTGTTTCAGAATTAAATCCAACTATGAGTGTGTGGAATGAACATGAGGAATTGCAGTCTAAGTCATTTTAATAATTTCAATTTGCAAAGCATTGTGTATGTTTACCACTATGGTTTAGTGCATAATAGTTGGTTTAAGTACTGCACTTGGTCAAATGTTATTAATATTGAGCAATGCGTTAGTAGTTATGTTTTGAAGAGCCCTCCACATTTATATATATTGTAACAGCACTCAGTATTTTTGCTTGGCTTTGGACATTGATCAATAGGATTACGTTGTTATAAACCAAAACAAGAATTGTATCCTAGGTAGTGGCATAATCAATGACCTACACTCTTGCAGGTAACATAAGATTAAGATAGTGGCATAATCAATGACCTACACTCTTGCAGGTAACATAAGATTAAGATTCCCAGCATGAATTTGTTTGCTTTCTGAGGATAATTCACTAGAACCCACATCAAATATATTAATATTAATATGCAATTAAACTATAAAAGCAATTCTGTTGTTGCAATATTGCATGAATGTATCCATACGACTTGATCCAGTTAATTGCAGGCCAAGCTACCTTCATTTTCTGAGACACAGATGGCAAGAAAACAAGATAACCTCCAATTTCAGGAACATCCAGGGAGCATCTCAATGTCCCTACAGTATCTCAAGGATGGCTAAGAGTTCCCATTTCATGCCAAAATTTCCCAAACATCTGGCTTCTAAAGCTCAAAGAAATCATGAAGACACCACCTTCACTTGCCAGAAAAGGGGATGTTTTGTCCTTCGTCTCGGAATACCCAAAACTCAAGGTACATCTGAATAGTACATCAAGTAATTTTAGTATTTTTAATATCCTTTTGAAGTAATATAGTTGCCCTTGTCATTATGCAAGGTTGATTATAGACAAGGAAATTTGGCTCCAAAATAAATATGATTACTATTTAATACGTTAAGCTTTTCACATGCAATGTGTTTGAGCCAACAAATTTTATTATTTTTAGTATCCTTTTTAAGTAATATAGTTGTCCTTGTCATTATGCAAGGTTGATTATAGGCAAGGAAATTTGGCTCCAAAATAAATATGATTTCTAGTTAATACGTTAAGCTTTTCACATGCAATGTGTTTGAGCCAACAGTATTATGTGTAATAACTAATGGCTACTGTATCAACAGAAGCTTTCATTCAAAATGAAAGCATCCACATACAAACATGATACATAACCATTAATGCATTTGGACTGAAAGTTTCTAATGATGTATCTTGACTTTTATGGATGTAGAATGTATCTCAATTTCTCTAGACCTAAAATTTGTCATCCATATTTTTTTTATTTCTGCCTGCTGCAATCAATGTTACAAGCTTCTTAAAAAATTTTAAAGAAATAAGAAAATAGAAGGGAGCATGAATACTCAGGTTGAAGCTTTCTGCAACCTAGAAAATATTGAAAAACATGTACACAGACCTCAGGTTGTAGCAAAAATACATTACTGTATAAAGGAATAGTAAACATGTAAAAATATACAATACAATGGGTGGAAGGCAAACAATTTTGAGAAACTCAGTCTAATCCTCATTGACCGACATTGGCATCATATGATGTCAGCTATTGTGCAAGCCCACAAGCTAACATTGTATACTATGAAAGGGAGTTTATTGTCTAATCCTAGGGGCCCACGGTTAACTTTGTTAAATTAATCTTATACCTTCCCTTAAGAATATGTCGGTTGAGGCTTTATGTAATTACTACAGACATTTATACATCTCTTCCACTTACCCATTGTATTGGTGCGTATTCCTTTTGATTATTATTAATTTATTAGTGTTTGGGTGCCTAAGAGCATCCTCTCACCATTCTGTTCTTTTATTGTTCACTTTTGGCTCTCCATTCCTCTTTTCCTACAAGATTTGAGTAATGTGTTGTTTCTGTTCATTTCAGCAAATATTGTGAAATCCAACATGGTATTAGAGCAGATTCAAAGCACTATTACTTGTTTGTGCAAAGAAATTTTTCTTCTGAGCCTCTGTTCTTCCCTGTGATTATCAAAACAAGTTATCCACCCAAGGGGGTTTAAAAAGCATTCGAGACTGACACAGCAATAGAACATAGGGTGATCATTTTTTTACAGCTCCAAAGTGGATTAAACTTTATGAGAAGAATTCAGCACTGTAGATGAAGGCCTTCTTCATGTGCAATAAGGTAGCATCAGTTCCTACACAAACCTCATCCTCCAAGTACAATTTGAAGCGCATTTTCTGAGTTAACATAGTTTTGTGAGAATCTATCTATTTTCCTTTGGGAGCTTCATTGATAAAATTTGCAGCTCTGGAGGGAAATTTCAAAAATTCAATTTTAAATTTTTGAAAATTAGTTTTCCTCTCATTCTATCAAGCTTAATTCAAGTGGGCGCATACTTGTCGAGGTGGATAGGAGGCTTTGGGGGCTTTGATCAACATCTTGCTGCCATTTGTCTCCAGTCCACATTCTTAGGAGTGGCTTTTCCATTCGGGTGCATTCCCTTGGTTATGAGCTGTAATGGACTCGATTATCCTCCACGGTCAACATTCTTTGGCATTGAGATAGGTCAATAGAGTCTTCAAGGCAGACTGCAGCTTTTGACTCAATCGGAGGCTTGGCTATGATATTTATTGTGTCTGCTTTGGGTGCTTGTTTGCTGAATGGTGGTGTGTTTGAATCTTATGGCCTCCTTTTGCTCTCTTGGGCACGTGGAAGAAAGCTATGTTTTGGTGGCACAATGGAGACCAATGACTTCAAGGAGAAAGGTCATTTTTCCTCCCAGTGGTGCAAGTTGCTTGGCTCAAATGGATTGTTTTTCTGCTTGAGCTTGGGCAGGTTACAGGGACGATTCTCACCCTCGTCTTTTGGCTACCCTTGTGCTTGTTTTTTTTGGGGTGTCCTCTTGTCTATCAAGTGGCATCACTTCTTTGAGATTGAAGGGTGGGTGCCGACACCCAGCTAGCCTAGCTAGCTTGGGGCACCCATGACCAAAGAAGCGTGAGTTCATTCCTCGTAGGCTTCTTCACTCACTTTGTTGTGAGTTATGGATATATTGGCAGTATAGTGGAAAGTCACAAATACACACACACAAAAATCAAAACAAGTTTCTTATTCCCATTTGTCAAAGGTGCCTAGAGGCAAGAACGTGGCAAATTTGCAGTGGCTTCTGTCCACAAATCAGATTGCGCCAAGTAGCGATTTTAAGGAGATTGTGGCATTTCTAAGGTTTGGAGAAGTAATTTTTTTTTTTATTACGTTGGAAGCTAATAGGGCAAACCTTTTAGAGGTCATAATTATTGCATATGAAAGCGTTTTGAGCCTTTTATAAGATCGCACAATTTTCTGATCTCTTTGCATTGGTAGTATTTGTTGAAGGCATTGTTGCTGTGAGGGAGATGAATTTCGGCATGACAGTCCCCCAAGCATATGTTGTTCACTTGAACAGGCAAAATTAGAGTATATGGTCAACTCAAATGATTGGACTATTGCAAAGAACCTTAGGTGCATCTTCAAGGAGAAGACAACAGATTCCCTTGATGAAGCAACTCACAAACTTAAGCAGGAGGAGGCTCTTGGTTTGTTTCCATTGTTGATTGAGCCAAAATTACTTTTCCATATTAAAGATCTTGGAGATCCAGTCAAAGTATGGGATAATCTCTAGGCCTTTTTTGGGAAGATAAATACTGCTAAAGTCAATCACTTGTAGATAGAGCTTTCAACTCTAAAAATGTGAGTTCAATAATATTGAGGACTATATTGCAAAATTTAAGGCATCAAGAGCAGACATTGCATCTTCTAGAGGCAATAAGAAGGAAGATCCAATTTCCAATCTCTCTTCTTCATTTCAGATGCTTGGACTAATGGTTGATGTTTTTCCTGTGTTCTTGAAGAAGCACAAACAACTAACTCTCAATGAGCTCCTCTCTCTTCTTATTTATTTTCAGGCAGCTCTAAGGGTCTCTCCTCATGAACAAGATCATGCAAAGGCTTCCAAATCTGCAAAGACAAACATCAAGGCCCAAGTGTGAGTCAAAACTTTCAAAGTAGCCGAAGCCAACTTGCAGATGTTGTAAGCAGGATGGTCATCCTGCAAAAAAACTGCCTTGTGAGATTACAGAAGATTGAAGTAGAGTTTAAAAAGGCTGGAGATTTTCTATAGGATGATAAGGGAGGTTCCGATGTGTCCTCTTATCAAAGCGAACTAGCACCGTAGAACTTCCATTACGGGGGAAGATTCCTAATCTCCTTTTCTTGGGCCCCCAGTTCAAATTATGGGGGTTATTGAATTGTGTAATCCTTCCTTATTGGACAAGGCCGACATTATACAATGTAATCTATTGTGCAAGCCTATGTGCTATCATAGTCTAGCATCAGATGGGGTTTATTCCATAAACCTACAGGCCCTGGTTAACTTTATAAAGTTAATCTTATACCCCAACCTTAATAATATGTTGGTTAAGGGTTTATGTAATTTTTTAGAGGTATTTATACACCTCTTTCACTGATCCATTGTATCTGTGCATGACCATTTTGATTTTTATTACTGTTTGGGTGCCCAAGGGCATCCTCTCATCTTCATGTCCTTGTGTTGTTTCCTTTTCTCTCCTTATTCCTCTTTTGCTATGAGAACTGAGTAATGTGTTGTTTCAGATCATTTCACCAAATATTTTGAAATCCACCAAGGAAGATCATCAGAAAATGAAAGGAAGACTATAATCTAAGAAATAGTATTGTCATCAACACTTTAATGAAAAATCAAATCTTTCGAAAATAAATCTGTGCTTTCTTCCTTTCGGTGAACAGTTTAACTCAGGGACAGGGTATGCTACATTGATATTGTGGCAAGGAAAAATAAAATTTCTGAACCTTTTTTATGTATTTTGTAATAGTTATCCTTAGCTGACCCTCATGTTCTTGTGAGGCCTAACACTTTTGGCCAGGTAGGCAGATATGAATGAAATATACACATAAGGTATCATCTTAATAGAAAGCATCCAGTGGAAATTTTCATAATTTGAAAAAACAAACCTTAATCACAATACTTTCCAAAATTATGCAAAGGCATAACCGTAAGCTATGTGAATGCAGGAGAGTGCAGGGGTCAAATCTGAAAGATGCACAGCAAGTTTATAAAGTCTTAACCAAGTTTGTTTAAGTGTTATTTAATAGGGCAGCCTCACATCGAGAACATAAGGGCTGGATAAGTTCAGCTTTTTGTGACTATGTGCAATGCTAAGTGATCCAAGAAATCCAAGTGATTTAAAAACTTTGTGAGATATATGAGTTGGCCAAGCAAACTGACTTTAGTCATGATTTGCAGAGATAAGCTATTAAACACTAAAAAGTAAGTAAAGAACTAAAATTCTGGTAAAGAGAACATCTAAGAATGAAGCACAAGAGACTAAATAATCTAATTTTCAACGGAGTTTTGGCCCAATACTTGTCTAAGTTGAACAATGATATTATCATTTAGAATGTAATATTGTTAAAATTGTTTTTTCCTCCACCTTCCTCTCTTGGATTGTGCAAATGATAGGGAAGAATCAACGTATAAAGGGCTATATACAGTTATGACGATTCCTCAATAACAACATAAGCATTAAGATTTCCAGTTAGAGAATGGTTGGCAACATTTTTTACTATTGCGGGTTCTTTCATGCTGCGAAAGTAAACAATATTCTAAAGGTGAAAAGTACTCTATAACTTTGCTTGTATTTGACCCAGATGCAAGAGAAATATTTGATTTGAGACTAGATAGGTAACACTGCCACTAGGAGAGATGGTAAACTAAAATTATTTCAAGGGAATATCATAAAGACAACAAAAGCTAGATAGAACTGCCAAAAGCATGAAAAGCATAGAACACTACATAAATTACCTCTCTTTCAATTTGAGAATAGAACATAAAGCCAGACATGGCCCTCTTCGGCGCATTTGGATCCTTCTTCCTTTTCTGTTTCCTCTTCTTTCCACCATCTTCTTCATCATCCTTCTTCTTCCTTTTTATAACAGTTGCTTTAGGAGCAGTTACCTCTTTTTTCTTCACTTCTTTCTTTACAGGCTTCTACAATTTATAAGTATTGTCAGTACACGAAATCTGCATCTCCAGTATCTTTAAAATAAAATTAGAACACATGAAAATAGTTAATGAACCAAAAAAAACATAAATGCCTCCACTAAACAACTAATATGCATAGGAATGCTTTGCTCACTTATTGCTCTGCAACATCTTCCTTCAAAGGCAACTGCGTGTGTATTGTTTTAACTTTTAACTACCCTAAGGAAGACTCTAACCGTGTTATTCCCTACCATAACTAGCTATTTATCATTGCTAAATTGATGCTCACAGAATTCCACTGACTACCTCAAGTAATCTGTCATTCAAATGAAACCGTTCTACAAGCAAATAAAACTTTGTGACTTGACAAAAAAATTGTGCCAACTCCAACAACCAACTTCAGCCTTCAGGAGTTTCATCCTGGAGTGCAAATTTTGAAGCACCTATAGAATAGATATTGTTTAAAGGATTGAGAGCAAAATCGGAAAGGAAAACAGAAAACATGCAAATATGTAATCATGGCACAGACTTCTTTGTCTTCTGCACTTTTACTAGCATCTGATTCCTCTCCCTCTGAATCATCTGTTGGAGATCCTGCATCATCCTTATCTGCTACAAAGTCCTCATCCTGCAAACAACCAAAACAGAAAGATGCATAAGAACCTTGTTTCAAACTCATAGTAATCATGTGTAAGATTATTTCAATTTTTAAGAGAAGAGTTCAATTTAGCATGCCTCTTCATCACTTTCTTCATCCCCACCCACTTCACGTGCACTTCTAATGCGTTCAAGATGTGGATCAACAGCTTCGTCATCAGAATTTCCAAGAACAGGAGCAACTGCACTAGTACCTTGTCCATCTTCTAAGTTCATGATTTTCAAACCCTTGGACCTGCATATATCACATCAGTATTGTGCCAGTTTAAAGTAGGAATGCCTTGAACTGGAATTTAATGCATTATTATCATTAGGTGTCAAGCTCATATTGCTTTTGATCAAAACAATGGCATGTTTGCATACTTAATAAAGTTGAAGAGATTGTGATATTCATTCCGCTGAATATTACGGAACTGATGCTCCTGCTCACTCTTCAGTCTTATGTGAAGATCAAAGTAGTGAGATGACATGCTACTAGTACCTGCAGCACCATGCCTCTCAAATTCCAGATATTCAATCTGAAAATAGACAAAAGCTAGTTATTCATCTCATCATACGGTAAACTGACTTCAACTCCTGCTTCATGAAGATTGTCCACAAATGCCAACAGTAAGAAAATAGGGATTAAAAACCTTCATTGTTTCTTTAGACAAATTTTGGATGTGAACTGATTGCATATAAAATTAGGCATACCTCATCATGAAGAATGAGTGTTGGTGGTTTTGGTAAGAAGAAAAAGCCCTTTTCAAGAGGATACAAGATCCCATCTTCAGCTTTGAGGGATGCCCTAACTGCATATCCATCTTGACTGCTACGAAACTTCCCTGGCCTTGTAACTTTTCCACCAGAAAGGCCACGTAGAATTTGTGTGAAAACTTCATGCGATAAACCCTAGAAAGTATCAAAAAAGATATTACATAAAATGCAAACATATATTTTGACTCAAAACTTATTTAAAAAAAGAAAAAAACTCTTCAGAAATAAGTGACCATTTGGCATTTGTCATCAAAAACATTCTATTTTGAAACAGACTGATACATAATATTTGTTTTGAAGTGACCATGTTCAAGTGAGCCAAAAAAAAAAAATCTTATTCCAGATAAAACAAAGGGAAAACTTTTGAAACTTTCAAGCAGATTATTATTATTATTATTATATGACAGTTTGATCATGTTAATACTAAACACAATGAATCCATTACATACCTAGTATAAAACACAACTAACCCATTATATATCTCTATTTATCAAAAACAAAGAAATAAGATTGATATATCTCAAAAAGAACTAACATGTCAACATTTAGCTGACTTGTAGTTTAAAATACTAGAGTATAATTGTAAACTGTACCTTGTATGAAGGCTCAAGCTTGTCCTTGTACTTGGTAATTAGCAACTCTTCATTCATTGATAGTGCACATTCAGCAATCTCTTCCATTGCAAACTACACACAACTAACAAGACTTAACATGGGATAGACTCGTTTTTGTGACCACAATTAGAGTGACATAAAACATGAATACATCAAATTAAAATCAACAAAGCATGCCTTACCTGCAACACAATATGCGGATAAAATGTCTGACCCTTACGAATAGGTGGATCAAGAGTGATCACCACAAGCGTATGAGGTGACTGCAAGAAAAAAGAATAAAAAATAATCTGCACTTTCCAATATACAAGTCCCAACAGCCTGGAAACTGACTTCATTGTAAAAGTTCAGGATTTTATACAAGAAATCAATAAATATGTACATAAAGGGAGATGTGAACTACACATAATTACACACACCCAATATTTTATTTTCATACCTTTGGAAGCATAAAAAGGCGGACAACGCTGCTGTACTGGATCTTAAAGTCATTGGCTTGCCCTTGGAGGCGCAAGAATGAAAGATGGAGCTCAATAGTGTAGCGACCTCTACATGCATACAAAAACATACAAATTTTTACATGTGTCATTATGAAGCTCTCAGAACTTGATTATGTGCCTTGTTGGAGCTCTTAAAAAGAGCCAATGAACCTTAAAATAGTTACCGTACCTCGGAGTAAGAATAGCAATGTCCTCAAAAATGCAATTGCTTCTATGCCAGATGGTTACACATTTGCCATTGGCATGATTTTATCTCGAAAAACCTATAAAGTGTTTGTTTCATATGAGTTTTTATCTACAAGGAGGATATATGTTCTCCATCTTCATTGAAATGGTTTGCAAATTAAACAGGTGAAACAATTTGTAAATTTATTTTGTCCCACCTGTGCTGGAGGGGTGGTATCATCCCCAGCAAATGTCGTATTAGTATTTGGGATATGGAAACTCAATTCCATCAGAGCGTCTTTCTGCAGAACCATGAAGATTATGAAGTCAAACTGTAATTAGAAAAAATAAGGTAGCAAATACTCCTCACTTGCAAGACATAATAAATAATCAAATATTAGCATGTTAGGACAGTTCAAAAAGCACAGAACAAAGCTATTTATGAGAAAAATATGATAGGATCCATCAAATCATTCAAATTTTGCCTTCAACAAGGATTAGCCCTGGTTCAGCAGACCAGTCAGAAAAAACATATCTTCAGCATAGATTACTAATAAACGAATGATGAATAAGTCATCCACATACAGAATTATAAACATTATAACAACAGTTCAAGAAAATTGAGAGTAAATAAGCGCATTCAAACTGCCCTATCCTTGCCGACATTTTAAATGCCAATATTGTAATAGAGCACACAACTCCAAGCAGAAAGTAGCTAGGAGGTGATATTTTGGGATGCACCCCAAGGTTCCCCCCACCAACCCATCCAATGGACATTTTTGACACAGAGGGAAAGGTTAGGGATGCACCCCTGGCAGTCCCTGTTCTTAAATTTGCAAGGCCAACCTTCTAGGGATGTCAGGAAACATCTGTCGACCACTCTAGGAACAACCAGGCAGCCTGATGGCTGTGGACTACTCATTGTTCCCCCCCACCAAACCATCCCATGGGCATTTTGAAGACACAAGGAAAGGTTAGGGATGCCCCCTGGCAGTCCCTGTTTTTAAATTTGAAAGGCCAACCTTCTAAGGATGTTAGCAAACATATGTCAACCACTGTAGGAACAACCAGGCAGCCTGATGGCCGTGGACTATTTGTTGAACAAAAATGAGCTTTTCTCTGGTGATAAATGTGAATTACCACTTAGCCAAACAGAAAAAAGAGGCACGAGTGGCACTAGAGTTTCATTTGAGGCAAAAAGTACAACTAGAACACTTATGAAAACCCCTTTGCCATTTTTAAATGATATGGAAAGAGGTCATTCAAGACATATAAACCCCTACTCCATTTTATGATAGATTTGAACAAAACAAGCAAAAAAGTCGAGGAAGTCATCGCATTATTTGTGCTATGTGTGGAAGACAGATTTTAGAGAGAATCACATTAGGGTATCCCACCATTGGCGATTGTTGGATGGAAAAGGTAAAGGATTGTGAAGAAAATAACCTTGTACAAGCAGGAAAAAGTGGCTAAATTTTCCTGCTAAATTGTATAGGGAGGATAAGACTGAAGCTAAAGGTATGCCAAAAGGACTGATGGCTTCCAGTGAATAAGAGGGAGGAGTCTGCTAGAAGCAAGGGGAAAGCCAGAAGCTCAAGGCCAAGCTCAACGTCAACAATGTTGAATTTTGCAAATGATGTATTAGTCACATTCTTTTACGACAATGCCATCCCCTTACGTGTAAGACATTCTCTATTTTTCATGAATATGTTGAAAAATACAAATATAATTGTCTCCATTTTTCTAGATAACATAGAGTATGTGCCGCCTCCATCACAAATAATATTCCAAGGATGGCTTTTTGAAGAATAGCTTGAGACAAACACAGTTGAGGACAAGAGGATTTGTCATCAATGATCATTATGGATGGCCTGATATTAAGCATTGGCCATTCATCAACATCATTGTCACATACATATTTAGATCATCTCTCCTTCAAGTCATTGACTGCTCAAGGAAACACAAGGATGTAGAATTCTAATTTCAAATTTTGAAGGATACCTCATGCTAGACAGGAAATTGGGGCCTCTAATGTTTGTAGGTTGTAATTGATGCTTCCCATGTTCGCAATCAGATAGATTTGTTAGCCTGATAATTCAGAGTGCAAAGGACCCCATGTAAGCATTTGTTAAGCAATACAGTGAAAGACGGTGAGAAGATGGATTCAGTCAAGAGGGTGGTAGCGAAAGCTAGACAAGTGCAAATATTTATCTGTAACCAACCCTACTTGCTAAGCACTCTTGAGGACTTCCTACCAATAGAAATTCCTAAAGAAGTGGAGATCATATGTGCAAGCTATTTCATTCTGTTCCACCAGATGGCTGAGATGCAAGACCCCACAATCTAGGGTTGTTTGTAGTGAGTGGACAAGGTAGATGAGAGGCCAAGACAACTAAATGGAAGAAAATGAAGCAAAAGATTTTGGACAATGATTGGTGGTCCATTGTGAGGCAAGCATAAGTTTATTATTAGCAGTGTTTATAAGCTACATGTAGCTTCTATTGAGGGCCAATCCTGTCAAAATAACAAATATTACATCTGCTGTTACGTCAGTTAGATCGTATCCAAGCAACATTTCCATGAATCATTTCCTACTTGTCTTTCTATCAAACATATTTCTAGTTCTCTCAAACCACTATTTTTCCACTGTCAAACACTTCATACCATTTTCATTCAAAGATAGAATCTCACATGGACAAATACCTTCTAAAATTTCAATTCCACCAAAATGGAGATCAACAGTACAATTGGTAGAATTATTTAGAAGGTTTTCTTCTCTATTGATATGCTGACATTTCCAAGATATTGTCTCTGTCAATAATTGATTACTGTCAAGTATAATGTTGTTGTTGATCCAATCTCCATGTACAATTTTCTTAATAGCATTAATAATAATCTATGAATACCCCTCAGTTGAAATATATTTCCATCATTTTTCATTGGCAATCTTGAACCTTATAAGAAGTGCCCTAGTTTTCCCCTAATTGTTTGTTGAATTCCATATGATTCTTAGAACGTGAGGAGAATTTTGCCTTCAATATTGCCAAAAACACCATGTCCACCAATTTTCCCAGGGTTTCTTTTGGAAGCACATTCAAAATTAAGTTTGATAACTTCTAGACATTTCCATTATAATATGGATCAACGGGAATTCTTTATGCTAACTCCACCATCAAAGAGCATCCCCACATGCATATTCATATGTTGTAACAAAGAGGCTAGCACATCTTTTTCCACAACCCCGACTTTCCATGATGAGCACAATGCATGTAAACACTCCAGAAGAGAGGAAATGATTTGAATCCAAACTTGGATATGTTATGAGATATATCTTTGAAAATTCCATTATTTTTTGAAGCCACTGATTCCAACATATGATGGCAGGACCAACGCTCCACGGAATGTTTAATGCTTTACCTTTGAAACAACTAATCCAACAGTTAATCACTCTTCCAATGTGGATGGAACAACCCAACAAATTCTCATCTTTGAAAAAACAACTCCAAATAGTGGATTCAAAAGGACAACGAAGAAGTAGATGATTTTATGTTTCTAACACCTACTCACACAAGGCACACCTAAAAGTTCCATGATATCCTCTCTTTTTTTTTCCCCTTTTTTTCTTCTGGCAATTTATCATCTATAAGAATCTTGCTTTCAATTGCTAACCAAAAGAATGTCGAGGCCTTAGGAAGGGCCTCAAGTGACCAAATATTCTCCCAAGGGAAATCCTCAAGTGTAGGGTGTAGCACGGCGGGAGTATTCCACTCTTGGAGGAACAATTTGAATGACAAATTTAATGATCAGCCAGGACTCTTCACTTGTACTACAATCACAACAGCTGCTTGTACGGCAATATCACTTTTATGGCAGCATCACTTGAACAGCAACACTTGGTCTATGACATTCACCTTGCATCCGAAACTTGAAAGGAACAATACAGAACCTATCTACTATAGCAATCAACAATGACAACACATGAAGTATACATACAATAACAATAGCAAATGATAAATTAATATGAGCAGATCTTGTATTAACAGTGGCCTATATGGTTAACTACATACATCTTCTTACATCTACATCTATGTGGAATATCTCATTCCAACACCTATACACTTTAGCCAACAACCACCAACCAACCTCCCGACAACATCCACACAACAACAATTACTACCACCATCCTAATGAATAAGGGAAGGGTCTTATTTATACAACTAAAAAGTAGTTGCATCCTCCAACTACCCAACACCTCATCATTTTCTTAAATTACATTTGACATGCATGTGACTTACATTTACATTTCATTTGATGACTCACTTTATGACTTGTTCGTACATAACTAATACTTCACTAAACATTACACATTATCACATACAATATTACATCACCACTTTATAACATTATTAATTATACGTACGCACATTTCGTCAAAAACTTTGCATATGAACTAAAAAATAACACAAAATGACAAAAATTATTCACTAATTACACAAACATATCAATTTGCCTGGCTACATCTATCCCCTCCTTTAAACTTGTCAGCATCCTCAACGACACATGACCTGAACACTAGGGATAGAAGCACTGAACAACGTATTGGAATATCTTGTCGCGCTCTTTTTGCTTTCTCCTATTCCATACATCTTCAACTAGCATCGCTTCAAACTTCTTCCAATACATTGGTCTCTAATTGCTCACTGCACTTCTGACAATCAACCACATCATCAGCTTGATCAACATGAGCTTCATAACCAACATAACGGGCCACGCCTATTGCCACCTGTGTTGGGAGTTATGGGGGCAGTAGCCCCCTTGCAGGGTTGAAGGCTAGCACACCTTGCAGGGTCGAGGGGCAACGCCCTTCGTGCGTACATCAAAACCATTGAAAACTTCACTGCCTAAACTAAATTATTCTCCTCGTCAGCATTTTGGTAGCCTTCACTCAACCCACTTAAACAACTTCCCCTCGGCTCCAAATTATTGCTCTCTTGCTCCAACTAACTACTTCTTGGCATTTGACTTAGCCTCTAACGACACTCATTGGTACGGCATGCACTAGTATGGAACTCATTGGAATGGCATGCATTGGTACGACACTTATTGGTACGGCATGCACTGGTACAACACTCATTGGTATAGCATGCACCGGTACAGCACTCATTGGTACGAATGGCACTAGAACGCCAAGATATGTCGGTAACACATGTATGGCACTCATCGTCGACACTTGTACAACCTTCCTCAAATGACACTTCCTCCGACGACATTCCTTATGGGACTTCATCAAACGACACTTCCTCCTACGACACTTCGTCAAACAACACTTCCTCTTATGGCATTTTCATCCAACAGTACTGCCTTGAACGGAAAGTCCTCCATTTTTACGACAATCTGTCATTCTTCCTTGTCTACTTCAACCACTTCTGCAACTCCTTCCTACACAGTCTCAGCTTCCTACTATATTTTTGCCTCCTTTGTTGAAATCAAGTTCACCTACTCAATTCCAATCAGGTTCACCTCCCCTGCTTCCTAGCAAGGGTTGTGACTCTTCTTCGGTTGTTCAAACGCAAGACGCATCATTGGTTCGTCTTGCCTTGCAGCACTTTGAAAATCACGTGCGAAATGCCCCCACAAATGGTATCACCAACATTGTACAAAGGGTCTACCCTCACTATCATATCCAATTCTGAGTCTTCTAATTCTCCGATGGTTGTCACAGACTGCATTAGCAACGGCATCCCCCCTTGGTACAATCTCCCTTTGTGTTGCATATTCTTACAACGTTGAACTTGCACACTTCGAGTCACACTCATCCTCGAAATCATCATTCTTCTCTTCAAAGTTGCTTCCTTCCATGACTTCTTGACCCCAACACTGGAACAATAAACTACTCTCATGCATAAAATCATCACTCTCATTGTCTAAGTCACTTTCACCATCGGAATCACTATCATCTTCAGGGTCACTCTCGTCCGCATTGACATGACCCCAAGACTTTAATGATGTCTTCACATTCCTTTCCAAGTTCAAGGCCCGCTCCAATGCCTCTTGATATGATGTCGAAGGGACCACCCTCAGCTTCCTTTTGTACGTATAAATAAGTCTATCTATGAACCACCTCCTCTTCAATGTGTTTGATGGGTCTTCCTCTAGATTGGTAAACAACCCACTCAACCTCTAGTTGTACAAACGAATAGACTCGTTCTCACCTTGTTCCATTTGATAAATTTCAGCAATGACCACATTGTCATTGTGGAACAACATAAATTCTTTCACGAATGCATCGCGCAACTCTTCCCATGTCTGGTACTTGCCCTTTGGCAATCTCATGTACCAATCCATTGCAATTCCACGAAATGTCACAGGGAATAACCTCCTCAAGTCTGCATCATTATTCACCTCATTCACCTTCCACATCGTGAGGCAGATTCTCCAATGCTTGACTAGGTCTTCTATTGCTCCTCCATGAAACAATGGACACTTACACGATATGCCCAAATTGGCCTTTGTTATGACAGGTTGACTTAACCTTGGTAGTGGTTGTTCACGTATCTCTCCTTTACGCACAACATCAGGCGCACCACGCCGCAATTGCTCGTGTCGGACTCCCGTGTCGTGCACCATGAAACATGCCAACCTACAGTTGCTCTGATGTCGAATTCCCGTCCCGTTCACCATCGAGCACACCAACCTATAGTTGCTCTAGTGTTGGACTCTCCTCCCGCGCATTGTTGGACACACCATCTGGCATTTGCACTGATGTTAGACTCCCATCTCTTGCACCACCGGGCACCTCCATTTGCAATTTGCTCTGATCCCAAACATTCTTCATCAGCATGCAACTCCTCACCAACGCCTTCTAACAACTCCTCCGTGTCTACCATTTGTACCCTCCATTTGTACAATAGAATCGACTTATAGAATGCCCTCCATTTGTATGGTAGACTTCTCCATTTAAACAACACCCTTCATTTGTATGGCAGACTTATCCATTGGAACGACAAACTCCACTAGAACTGCAGACTCAACCATAACTGCAGACTCAATCAAAACTACAGGCTCAATCAAAATTGCAGGCTCAACCGAAACTGCAATCTGTCGTACAAACTCGTCTTGGACAACACTCTACCATAAATTGTTCACTTGAACGACAGTTTGTTGTTCTTCCTTGTCGGCATCAACCACTTTCGTAGTCCGTTGTGCTCCTCCCTTCCGCATGTCTACAGTACACATTCCGTTAGATGACCCTTCATCAATGTCAACAAACCAATTTGTGTCTTCATCTGCTTCTTTGGCTGCATTCCATCGCCGTCTTTGTGCATATGCCCAAGTGACTTGCTTCTTACAACTCCATGTCACCAGGTTTGACCCAAACTCATACAACCAACAACACCAAAATGTAGAAATAAAATTTAACATCATACAACACAATTCCCACTTAAATCAACCTACAAATCTACCTTCTACAGCAATTACCAATGACAATACAAATAGGCAACTTACAGTAATAACAATAGATGATAAATGAATGTCCAGATTTTTATTAAAAGCAATTTGTAAAGTACTTGCAATACATACATGATTTACAACCCTACGCAAAATCTCCTTCACACCCACATTATGCAGCCCTCACATTACAGCCATCACACACGTCCGCCAACTCCACAACCATACCATACAAATGAATGTATGAATGAATGAGGGAAGGGTCTTATTTATACAACTAGAAATTAGTTGCACCCTCCAACTACCCGACACCTCATCATTCTCCTAAATTACATTTGACCTGCATTTGTCTTACATTTACCTTCCATTTCGTAACTCACTTAAAGACTTTGTCATACACACTAACATTACATATTATCACATAATTACATTGACTTTATCACTTTATTAAATATATGTATGCACATTTCGTCAAACACTTTGCATACAACTATAAAATAACAAAACTTATTCACTAAACACTTGTATCGCACCTCCTTGAATGGAAGGTCCTTGTACGGCACCTCCTTGTACGACAAGTCCTCGACAACACCTCCTTGTATGACAGATCCTTGCATGGCACCTCCTTGTACGAAAGGTCCTTGCATGGCACCTCCTTGTACGATGGATCTTGTATGACATCACTTTGTTTGGTGTCATATGTCAGCATCACTTATACGACATTTGTCTTATACGACGTTTGCTCACCGTACAACCTTAAATCTCCCATCAAACGGTCCAAATCAAAATGGCCAGACGGCCCTAGCAACTAGTTAGACGCCAAACAATCTCTCTTCGTCGTCTACATCAACCACTTCTGCAACTTCTTCCTATGCAACTTCAACTATCTATTGGATTTTTGCTTCTTCAATTGAAATCAAGTTTACCTCCTCAATTGCAATTAGGTTCTCTACTTCTTGGCGAGCACTGGGACTCTTTTCCAGCACTCCGAACTCTGTAAGCATCACTAGTTCATTTCAACTTGTAGCACTTTGACATTCACATGCAAAATGCCCCCACAAATGGCATCACCAACATTGCACCATGGGTCTATCCTCAGTATCATATGCAATTATGTCTTCTAGTTCTCCGGCGGTTGTCACAAACCACATTACTAGTGGCATCCCCCCTCCGTATAATCTCCATTTGTGCTGCATATAGTTGTAGCAATGATCTTGCACTCTTCAAGTCACACTCATCCTCGAAGTCATCATTCTTCTCTTCAGAGTCACATCCTTCACTGACATCTCGACATCAACACTTGAACAACGAACTACTCTCATTTTCAAAATCATCAATCTCGTTGTCTGAGACACTCTTGTCATCTTCAAGGTCACTCTCATCCATATTAACATGACCCCAGTACTTTAGTGATGTTTTTGCATCACTTTCCAAGTTTAAGGTCCGCTCTGAGGGCTCTTCATATGACATTAGAGCAACCACCTTGATCTTTTAGTATATAGGAAGAAGTCCCTCTATGAACCACCTCTTCTTCAATACATTTGATGGGTCTTCCTCTAGATGGGTAAACAAACCAATCAACCTCTGGTTGTATGAACAAACAGGCTTTTTCTCACCTTGTTCCATTCGATAAATTTTAGCACATTGTCATTGTGGAACAAGCAAAATTTTTTCAAGAATGCATCGCGCAAGTCTTCATCTGGTATTCGCCCTTTGGCAATCTCATGTACCAGTCCATTGCGACTCCACGAAATGTCACTGTTGACAATTTTGTCACATTGCTTGAAGGGGTAATGGAGATCAATATTTTGTAAAGTATTCTCTAAGTTTTCATGAATTTGTTCCCTTGCTTTTATGTATTTTCAAGTATTGCAGCAATTTTGGCTTTCATTTTTATCCCCTTTGTACATAAGCCATATGTGTAAGAGCTTCGCCACAGAGCAAACCAGGTTTAAGAGCTTCGCAGGAGAAGGAAGGATAGCTTCGCCAAGAAAAGGAAACAGGAGAACCCAGATAGGAGCCTAAAATTTGCTAAGGCACAGAAGGTGCTTCGCTAGCGAAGCAGCCAAAACAATTACTTCGGGTGAAAATTTTGCGAAGCGGCGAAGAGCAAAATGATGAAATTTTCTAAGTGTGTGAAAGTACTTCGCTGAAATTTTGGCGAAGCACCCGCTTCGGCCCCTCCTCTGGCGAACCAATTTTGATGGATCCCGCTTCGCCCCAAACCTTTGCGAAGCATCTGCTTCGGCCACTTTTTGTGCGAAGCTTCCCCATCCAAGGACTTGCCTCCCCCGAAAAGTTAAGGAAATATTCTAAGGCAAGAATCCGCTTCGGCCGAAACAGTTCCAAACGACTATTTTTGAAATGGTTCGCGGCGAAGTAGTTTACAATCCATTGGCAATCATCCGCTGCTTCGGAAGAAATCTTTTGCGAAGCGGCATTCAGCCTACATCCCTAGCGAAGTAATAAGAAAGGTAGAAGCCATGCTTTAGCAGGGGACATCTGCTTCGGCATATGGTCTTTGCGAAGCAGTTTCCTAGGGATCCTTCGGGCGAAGCACTCACACATGATTATCATTTCTGCTTCGGCTCACACTTGTTGCGAAGCGAAGCCCCGAACTAGAATCCGGCGAAGCACCCTCTAGGGTTCAACGAACGAAGGGCGCTTTCTCCGAAGGCACACATCCCAAGGCCGGGTATCTTTCCAAGGCATTTGAGTGTTTCATAAATGCAATTTTTCTTGACCGAAAGACCCGGTGCCCATTTGTGGTAATATGAAAAGAGCTATCAGTTGCAGAAGAAAAGCCAGGGCAACTTGTAAATCCACTCGAGCACCTCGCCCGGAGAAACCTAGGACGAGTCAGACGGCTCATAAATGCAGATTTCCCCGGCTGATGCGGCTATGGTTGCTAATTGTGGAAAGGGATGTGAAAGCTCAGTAACAGAAGGGGACAGGCGCGGATTTCTTAGACGGCCGAGGGCGTACTCTCAGATCCAGCGCATTGATGGCTCAGAGGGTCGGGTCCTCTATAAAAACCCTAGCATTGTAATGAAAAAAGGGGGGGAACTTTTGCTAGAAAGCTGCTGTAACTTGATTTTTGCAATCGATATTAAAGACTTTGGGCTCAATTTCTCTTTTGTATGCTGCCTTCTGCGATAATTTCTGTTATTCCATTTCTTCATTTGCATACTGTAATTCTGCATCCTGGATTTAGGTGTGTGATTGGGGGTTGGACCCTGGAATTCTCCTGAAGGATACATAGGGGGGAAAATACTACGTTAAATTCTTTGTATGCTGCCTCTGGTTAGTGGTTTCTGCTACGTTCATTTATTTTCCTAATTGCTGTAATTCTGAAATCTGGATTTAGGCGTAGGAAAGTGGTTGAATCCTGGAACTCTTCCAGAGGATACATAGGGAAGTTAGCGTGGTGTTCATTTATGTTTTATTCTTTGTATTTATTGTTGCTACTTCAAGTTATTAGCTAGTAATCGTGCTGCTGGTTCTTTCCCACTGAATCATTCACATTTCTTTCCCTATCCTCTTTTATCTCTTTCCTGCACTCTTAGCTTAAAACCCTAGTAGTTTAGTAAAGGAGCCGGCCTTCTCCGGAGATTGGCACGGGGGGCATCTCTTCCCTCCGGCCTTTCAATGTTGGTCCAGGTCTAGGGCGCGTACACATACCAAAATCCTTTCCTGTGGCAGATTTGTGACCAACAGTTTCTGGCACGCCCGGTGGGACCCGGTCAGTCTCACCTTGTGAGTGGTAATGAGAGCCGATGCTTATCTCATTGTCGTAAGACTCTAGCATCTGGCGACTCTGTTCAACCTGAAAATCTCAAAGTCTTAGAGACCGGTACTAAAATATCCGTGCCTTCATGCAAACGAGATGGAGAGTTAGGAATAGTGGAGAAGAGACTGAATTCTTCGAGCTTGACGTTAGCGCATTCGGAGAGCGTCCTAGGTTAGTCACGCCTGAGTCACTCCTACGCGAAGGGTCCTCGCAAGAAGCTGTCTTTGACGAACAAGGCTTAAATTCCGACAGCACTGCGACTAGTCTTCCCCCTAATCCCCCAAACTCTCCGGATCACCCAAGCACCTCTGTTCCACTTAACAGTCAATCAGGAACTCCAGGAGCTTCGGTCCCTCCAAATCTAGGTGCAAGTATGGCACACCAACAACATCAACAACAAATGCAACAGCAAGAAGAACAACAACAGCCGCCGCCACAGCAACCGCCCAGATTGTTCCCAGCATGGAATTCTTCCGGACCGTTAAATCTAGCGGGACAAGGGCAGGTTCCGCCTGCTGCCATGAAAAAAATCCCTACGTTCGACGGCACAGGGAAGACGGCTCTGGAACACATCCAAGATATCGTTTCTCTGGCTGCGATTCATGACATTACAGAAGAAAGAGTCATGGTAAAGCTTCTAGTTCTGTCTCTCCGAGGGAAGCTCCTCTACTGGTACAGATCTCTGCCACCCGACACTATAACGGGATGGGACCAGTTAGCCGGACAACTAATGAGGGGATTTAATGAAGCTGCCGATCCATCCTCTCTCTTGCATCAGTTTACAACGATCCAAAGGCACCCGCAAGAGGAGATTGCTGATTTCAATGTGAGGTTCGCCCGAACCTGGCAAAGAGTACCCACTGGACTTCGACCGACCAGCGAAGCTGCAACATATTACTACCTAAGGGCCTTCAACGCTGACATCAGTATGATGGTAAGATTTTCGAATATCAATACTTTCCCCGAACTATATGAACTGGCCCAGAAGGCGGAAATGGATTTGATAGCCATCGGTAAACTTCCTCCAAGGATGCCGATGCCCATATTCCCTGAATTTCCCCAGTCGCAGTACCCTAGCGCAGCTACTTCGCAGACCTCCACATCCCCTGCATGCCCGATCCCATCATGGAACCCTAACCCCACTGTGTCCCAGATAGTTGCCCCACAAATACATTTTCCTACCTTTTCGGCACCACAACCCACTGTTCCTTCGTCATTTCCAGCATTACCAGCACCACCCCAATACCCTGCCTTGCCCCCGGTACCAACGATGGCCCCATTGCCATCAGCCCCTACATCCGTGGATATGCAGGCTAAAATATTGCAGGAAGTTCAATCCCTGAATTCTACTGTGCAGACCTTGTCTAATGACATGATCATCATGAAGAAGAAGCAAGCACAGCAGGAATTCCTGCCAAGAAGGTCATACCCTCCACCAGCGCTCACTAAAGATCAAGTGGTACAGCCGGGAAGGCCTCCAGCAAGGAATGCAACAATTAGCGAAGAACCGAGCACTTCTGATTATGTACATTGGTGCTCCACTTGTAATGACCCACATGAGGAGGGCACTTGCATGTTACATCAACATTACGTGCAAACGCTATCGGGTAGCACCCCTAGCGGTCAAGTCAATATAATTAGGCAAGCAGATCAAAGTCTGGTAATCGACGAAGAAGAACAAGTTTCAGTCCTTACCAAGGAGGGAAAGAGACCAATGGAGGTTGACGCAGCTCAAATGGCCCCCTTGAAGGTGTATACTCGCCGTGAAAAGGGGCAACAACCTGTCAAGGCTCCAGACAAAGTTCTCTATCCTTCGCCGGCAAAAGAGAAAACCCAACAAGCCGCCGTAGCTCCGCTCCAGGCTGAAACCAAGGAGCAGGCCAGGGAAAAGCTTAAACTCCCTTCGCTAACAAAACGACAGAGAGTTGAGGCCACAGAGCAATATCGCACAAGGTATGAATCAAAGAAAGAACCAGAAGCACCCGCCTCCATAGTGTACAACATCGTGGACGAACTAAAGAAAACCCCTGCTAAGATCAGCCTATACGACGCATTACAACTGCCGGGACAAGTGGACTTGTTGCAAGAATCCTTGAAGTCAGCAAAAGCAGGAAAGTCAATACAACCTGTTCTGGTCCAAACCCTGTCCACTTCCATTACAGGAAAAAACAGGCCTCCTCCGTTCTATCTGTCCTTACAAATGGAAGGACATATCGTTCACAACTGTATGATTGACTCCGGTGCCGCAACAACAGTCATGCCTAAGGCGGTTTGCGAGGAGATAGGAATGGAATATACGCGAAGCAGCCACGGCGTGCTTCAGCTGGATGGCACCCCTGTAAAGACAGTTGGTGTGATCAAGGATATACCCATCCGACTGCATAAAGTGCCCCAAATTGTAGTAATACAAGAGGTGGTAGTTGTCGACCTGGAGCCATATTTCAGCATGTGTCTTTCAAGGGAATTCACGGCTAAGCTAGGTGGATATCTTTCCATGGACTACTCGCATTTAGAAGTTCCATTCAAAGGAAGGAAGGTTAAGATTTACAACGAGAAACCTTCTACGTTTCTCGTAGAGAAGATGACCGAAGAAGAAAGTAATGATTCCATTCATACAATAGCCGAAGAAATAGAGCAGGTGGACTTAGTGGAAGAATCTCTTGCGCAGTTGAATACTGAAGACGAGTTTTCACTGACAGATTTCAACGCCATGATAGAGACAGAAATGGGATGTTATACTATCACAGAACCTGAAAAGCACACTAAGCCAGAAGATAAGACGGCTGCCCAGGAGGAATTATGGAAATTGTTCTTTGACGGTGCCCGATGCAAAAATGGCGTCGGGGCAGGGATACTCCTCGTATCACCATCTGGCGAACAGAAAGAATATTGCTACCGGTTAGTTTGGAGTTGTACCAACAACGCAGCTGAATATGAAGCCCTTTGCCTAGGACTGAAGAAAGCGGAGAAACTAGGCATCAAACATCTCCAAATCTTCGGAGACTCAGAACTGGTATGTAATCAGGTCACCAATAAATGTATTTCCAAAAAGCATTATCTTAAAGCATACCGCAATAGGGTATGGGACCTGTTCGAGCAGTTTGAATCGCTCAATGTACAACCCATCCCACGAGAAAAGAACAGACATGCTGACATCTTGGCCTCCATCGGAGCCAGATACTCTCCAGCTGATGACATGGTGCACAAGCCCAAAGCCGTGAGGTTGATTTATAGGCCCTCTGTGCCGGATAAGGATATTCACTGGCAAGTCTTTGATAATGATGAACAAATCATCAATTTCCTGGTCCAAGAAGCAGCCACTGTTGAAGAAAGGAACCCTGAGAATGAAGAATATGAGGGGCTGATCCAGCTGAAAAACAACCATGTTCCGAGGGGACTGATTACCTTGGAAAGCTTGTTCGATCAAAATGACAGAGCAGTTTCCCACAGAATCAAAGTTGACGCTAGGCAATACCAAGATCTAGAGCTTGAATCTGGGAAAGTGATAAAAGTCGGGACAGATTGCACCCCAGCAGAACTAGAACAGATCCGATCTTTGTGCAGAGGATACCCAGACATAGTGGCATGGTCTTATCAAGACCTGAAGGGCTACGATCGACAAATGATTCAACATACGATCGAGCTGCAAGAAGGGGTCAAGCCATTCAGACAGAGACAAAGGCCAGTTAATCCAAAAATCGAAGTCCTCATGAAGGCCGAGCTTCTGAAAATGCTTGAAGCTAAAATCATCTATCCCATAAAGCATTCTTCTTGGGTGGCGAATCTAGTTCCTGTCAGAAAGAAAAATGGGGACATCCGCCTATGTGTAGATTTTCGCAATCTAAACCAAGCTTCCTTAAAGGATCACTATCCCCTCCCGCAGATTGATCAAATCTTGCATTCAATAGCCGGGGCTCAACGTTTTTCTTTACTTGATGGTTTTTCAGGGTATAACCAGATCTGGGTTAGAGATGAGGACCAACACAAAACGGCGTTCACCACCAAGTGGGGAACATTTGCTTACCAGCGGATGCCGTTTGGTCTTTCAAACGCCGGAGCTACCTTCCAGAGAGCTATGGATCTAGCGTTTGGCGAACTGCTAAACAAGATCATAGTCATCTATTTAGATGACATGACTGTCTTTTCCCGAAAAAGAGAAGACCACACTTCACACTTACAGCAGATATTCGAAAAATGCAGAGAATTCGGTGTTTCAATTAACCCGAAGAAATCCATATTTGCAGTAAATGAAGGGAAACTACTGGGACATGTCATATCAGAAAAAGGGCTCGTCGTAGATCCTGATAGAGTCAAGGCTCTCCTAAAGCTCCCTCTCCCGATGAATAAGAAGGGGCTACAGTCTTTTTTCGGTCAAATTAACTTCGTAAGGAAGTTCGTTCCGGACTTCGCTCAAGTCATTAAGCCAATGTCTGAGCTCTTGAAGAAAGATGCTGAATTTGTCTGGACAGACGACAGAAAGAGGGCGTTCGAAGAGATCAAAGCCCGAATCGCTCAGGCCCCGGTGCTAACCAACCCTGATTACAGCCAAGACTTCATTTTGTATGCCGTAGGGGAACCTGAAAGTTACGCCGCAGTCCTAACACAAAAGGGAGAAGATGGCGAGGAACGCCCCATCGCATTCTTAAGTCAAGTAATACAGCCCCATGAAGAAAAATATAACTTTATAGAACGCCAAGTGCATGCAGTCATGAAATCCCTGAGGAAATTCAGGCACTTCATCTCCCAAAGCCGAGTCACAGTGTTTGTTATCCACCCAGATGTGCGGAACTTCATTATCCAGGGAGAGATGGGCAGCAAAAGGGCTGGTTGGGTAAACAAAATACAAGAGTTCGATATTGAAATCCGACCCACGAAATTAGTTCGCGGTCGCGCGCTATGCCAGGAGCTTGCAAAGAGCGTCGCCGCCGAAGTAACAGCCTGCCAATGGGACGACCCAATAGCAGAAGGGAGCTTCGCAAATCAGGAAGCTGATGAAGAAGACTGGGTTAGTGAAATAATTGAATATTTCAACACTGGGAGGTGTCCCCAGCATTTGAATGCTTCGCAGCGAAGGCGCTTCAGGATACGATCCCTCCGTTACATCTTACGCCCCGAAGGCCTATTCTTCAGAAATATTGATGGCGTTCTTCTAAGATGCATAAGAGAAGATGATAAGAAAAGGGTCCTTGGTGAGTTTCACTCCGGGTTATCAGGGGGCCACTTTGCAGGAAGGACAACAACTTTAAAAATAATCAGGGCAGGCTACTATTGGCCCACCCTCTTCGCTGATGCCTTTGCAGTCTGCCGAAAATGCGAGCAATGTCAGAAGTTTGCTGGCCGAAGCAAGAATGCTCCCATGCCCCTCCAACCGATACAGGTAGAAACACCATTCCAACAGTGGGGATTAGATTTCGTGGGAGTCATCTCACCAAATTCATCAGCAGGACATAAGTTTATTTTGACTGCAACTGACTATTTCACCAGATGGGCTGAAGCAGTGCCCACAAAACACGCCGACCAAGAAACGGTTATTACGTTCCTGGAAAGTTTGATCACCAGGTTCGGCGTCCCTGAAGCGATAGTAACAGATAATGGTCCCGGATTCATTGGTGCTAAGATCAATGAATTCGCCTACAAGTATGGGATATACCTCAAGGTCACCTCCAACTATTATCCACAGGGTAATGGGTTAGCAGAATCAACGAATAAGACCTTATTGAAATTAATAAGGAAGCTAGTAGAAAAGAACAAGAGGACTTGGCACCTCCTCTTGGATCAAGCCCTGTGGGCTGATCGGATCTCTATCAAAAGATCGATCAAAACCTCACCTTACGCCCTAGTGTACGGCAAAGAAGCTATCTTACCAACCCATATAGAAATTCCCGCCTTGTGGATGATAAATGATGAGAAAGAGGAATCTGGTCCCATGGAGGCTAGACTAGCTCAACTGTTGCAGCTGGAGGAGGACCGAGAAAAAGCTTATGAGAACTTCGCAAAGCATGCGCAAATCACCCAAAACTGGTTCAAGAAGAAGTCCTCTGCCCGTACATTCAAGGTGGGAGACTTGGTATGGAAGTGGAACTCATGGAAGGCTAAGCCTGGCAACCATGATAAGCTCGACGCATTCTGGGAAGGACCGTTCGAAATTGCAAAAGTGAATTCGGCTAACTCCTTTATCCTTAAGGATGTGGCCGGCCAGGCCCTGCCGATCCCTGTAAACGGTCTTCATTTGAAGACCTTTCATCATTAAAAGGTACCTCAAAAACCTTTGTTCTTGTATATAGCTTTCTTTCATTTACACCTGTATATACCTTGTTTCAAGGCCTTTTAGAGTTAGAAATGTAGTTAGAAAAGGATCGCGGCCTCATGCCGCAGTAACAGCTGATTCTGGTTCGAAATCACTAAGTACGGCTTCACCAAGTCTAGTGAAATCTCCTTCGCAAAATTTCTGCCCGAAGTGGCTGTTGTGAGTTAGTTCGCCGCGAAGTGTCCCAGCATCGAAGGGTGGAATGGCGTGAAGGAGGTCCCCCAAAGACCAAACAACGTCATAGAGAAGCTCGCGACCAAAGTACAGCGCTTCGCCAACAAAATTAATGACAAGGGATGGTTCATAAAGCCCAAGGCCGGAGGGAGAAAGCAGATACGAATAGCTTCACCCAGAAGCAAGCTCCGCCGAAGGGACAGATAACTGCTTCGGAGCCTCCAATTGACTAAGGCATGAAAGACGCTTCGCACAAAAGGACCTGGCGAAGCAATATTTTGATAACAATCTAGCGAATCATCCCCCAAGTCCGTAAAAACAAAATTGGAAGGACACACAAAGGAAATGCTTCGCCCAAAAAGCAGCCGAGCCTCCACTTCGGAGCTAGTTCCTTGCGAAGCAGTCATAGAGGTAGCAAGATAACTTAATGCCATGAAGAAAATAGCTTCGGGTCCAAGACGTAGCGAACCTATGGATCGCTCAAGGTTCCAGCGAAGTACCTTTCGCTCAGATCTACCTCGCTAAACAATAGGCGCAAAATTCACTTCGGGAAAAGAGCTTGCCGAACTCCCGAATCGCTGCCAAATTTTGCGAAGCAGCCAAATGAAATGAAAACGCATTTAAAATGTGTCTCGATGCATGTGCCAGCAACGGTCTAGGGGAACGTTCAGAACGTGCGGAGTTAATGCAAAGGTGGCGGAGCGTATCCCAAGGGAATTTAGTTATGATTAAAAGTCGTGCCCAGGTACGAGGTGGCAGGGAGTTAGATTTTCGAAATATGGTCAGGTCTTCGAAGTACATTGGCCCGCGTGCACCAACGCCGCAAAACCAATTAAAAGGCAGGACGATCTCCTCGGCCCGATTTGTGAATTTAATTTTGGCAGGTGCCATAAATGATAGTAGTCCCAATTCACATCTATAAAAGCCAAGCTCCACCAGCAGAAGGCCATTTACCCGCTGAGAATATTGAGTGTGAAGCTAGAAAGAAGGGGCCCTTACAAGAACTCTGTTGTATTCTCATTAATCTGCCTCAAAGTTCCGCTGCACTGTGCAAACCAGAATGGGAAAGAAGAATTCAAAAGAGAAGAGAGAAGAACCTGAAATGAAGGGCCCCGAAAAAACTAAGAAGACTAAGAAGGAAAGAAGGCATAAACCTAAGAGGGTCGACCTTAATCTTCGCCCTGAAAAGCAGGTCATAGAAGAGGGGGAAGATTCTGAAGAAGAGCAACCTGTGGAACCACCCATTGATGGGTGGGACAAGATAAGGGACACTGAGCTTTCTAAAAGTATAGCCGAGCTCCGGTATACTATCGATTTCATGAGAGCCCGTTTGTCTGCGGAGAACAAGAGGGCCGCGGCCTATTACTCTCATATATACTGGTACCTGACTCCGCCAGCACACCACTGTCCCGAATTAGTTCATGCCATCGCGCAGAACTATCAACCATCTACCCGACAAGTCCTGGACGCGGCGGGAAACAAACTATTCACAATCTTCAAGGAGGATGTGCAGGAGGCTTTCGCTCCTCTGCAAGGGCCGCCCAAGGGGTATACCGTTCGCAGCGTCAGCTTGAGCGAACAAATGGGGAGGTTCACCCCCTCCGACCGTATCATTAAATTCTTGAGCGACAATTTGAAGGACGGGCTCCCTTCAGGCAAGCTGCCGCAAATGCCTCGCCCCCTTAGTGACTTTAAGCATACCGATATCTTCTCTATTATTGCGTGGGTGGCAGGCCTATCTACTGATGCTGTTGTGCATCCCTGGCAAGTGGTACTGGCCGAATGTATTTCGCGCGGAGAGTTTTACTCTCCAGACCCGTCGAGGCCGAACACTAACCCGGTGTTCTTTGACTGGGCAGAATGGGTGGCCCGAACCTTACATACGCGGCTGGCCAGTATGAAGAATTCTGGGACAGATCAGTATTTTGGGCCTTGCTCTTTCCTAATTTGGCTCTTTTTCTGCCATACTCAGAAGCATTTCCCCCACATTGTTGTTACTCCAGTGGACAAAGATGGAGTCCCCCAGCCGGTGTATCAGTGGACCCCACTCCTAGCGAGGACAGGGTCGTATTATGTTTTCAATCTATAGTTCATAGGACCTGCTATGCAGCTCATGCGAGGCTCCTGCCCTCGGGTGCCCATGATCCTCAGGGATAAGGTCGTCATTGAAAAGAAGGGCGATGTTTTCCAGTTGACACAGGGGCTTGTCGTCCGCCTGTTTGGGTTCACAGGGAAACCCTTTCTGCTGCCATTTTACCCGTCTGAATACCAATTTGCATTGGAGGTCGCTCGCCAGAGCGACGTGACAAATACAGTTTACGGCCATGGCCGAAAATGGGCACCAACCTGCGATTTCCCCTTCAAAATGGGAGTCGTCGAGGTTTTCGCTCTCAAGCAATATGTTTACCTGGAAGATAAGCTCGCTGACTTTGGCCTGTTGCAGATTCCACAGCGGTGGTGCTATGACCCCTTGGGGGTAATGAGGGACCACCTCAGATTCAAAAATTTCCATGTTTGCCCCCGTCCGGAGATAGTGGAGCAGTGGAATAACCCCACCGGGAGGGACCTGGAATGGCACCTTGAGAGAATGAAAACATTGCCCCCGTGGCATGAATTTTATACCATGGAAGTTGAATATGATCCCATCCGACACCCTTTTTCGGGACCAGACTCAGCATTCTGGAAAAAGATGAAGGACGATCTGAGGGAAGAGTTAAAAGGTTGGCGCGAAGACCAGCTAAAAGAATGGTGGATAATGAGGGTTCACCGGCGAAAGCAAAGATCATACGGTCTTCTAGAGATGGACGAAGATTTTAGCGTTTTTTACGAAGCCAACGTTGGGTCCTGGCAGCCCATCTCCTTCGCCGACTTCATTCCTCGTAGTACCCCGGACTCGGGTGAAAGCCCAAAGAGAATTGAAAGCGTTTCTGAGCAGGAAGAGAAAGAAGAGACAGTAGCAACTCAGCAAGAGCTGCCAAACGAGCCTGTTGGAGGTTCTGATACAGATGTTGGGAGAACGGTGCAACGGCAAGAAAAGGAGGAAAAGAAGAAGAGGAAGAGACCTGACCAAGTTCAAATGCCTCCCCCGCACCCGAAACGACCTCGTAGCAGACCCTCCGGTGTTTCTGGCGAACAACTTATAGCAAGCTCAGGCGAGTCGAATGTTAGAGAAACAGTGCCCGAACCACCACTGCAGGGAGAGGGGGAGATTACTGAAGTTGATATCATCAATGTGGAGGAATACCTCCAGAGAGAAGAAAATGTTGGGGAAGAGGAAACTGAGGATGTCGGAGGAGCGGAAGCTGGAGGCAGACGCGACCCTGGTACGCAGGATTTTGCCGCTTCTGCTCTATTTCTAGAGCACGCAGGTACGCATCCCCTGTCCCCTACTCCTGTTTCCCAAGTCGTGTCTGTAGTAGCCCCGACCAAGGGTTCCCCAATATCTTCTGTCCCTTCAGATAAATCTCCCCGAAGCACTTTTCACACTGTACAGTCACCCATTCGCACGGTCTCATTTGTTGTCGCAAACCCGTCCTGTAACCCCGCCGGTCTCACAAACGTTTCCACTCCATCCGAGTCGTTAGGCCATGACACCTCACTCCCAAACCCCGACACCCACTCCACGGTTTCCCATACCATCGCTTCACCTACTAGAACCCCCACCACACCTATCGCCGAACCCACTGGCGAGGCATCGTCCATACAGTCATTGTATTTGTTCACACCCTTGGCTGGTAATCCAGCCTCATTTGAAAATGATTTGGCTATGATCCAAGAGCGTCCTCTAGCAGAAAAGTTAATCCAGGCCCGTCAGAACACTGATAAAATGCTCAAGGAGGCAAGGAAAAGAAGAGGGCGGTCTCTGGCAAAACAAGAGAAATGCGCTGTGTTTGATTTGAAGAATGGGAAGCTCCACAAAGTTAAGAAGATACCCAAGGTCCAGAAGCCCCTAGATGAGATGACCCCTGCTGACTATGAATATCAAGAGAAGGTCAAGGACCTGGAGCATATGGATGTAGATGATGAGTCCGAATCCATGCATGTAAGAATAGAAGTATTTCGCGCACACGCGAGGATTGCCAACCAACGCCGTTATGAAGCAGAGAACGCGAACGTCAAGCTAGAGGAGGATTTAGCCAGGACTCGCTCACAACTTGAAGACGCTCAGAAGCAGTGCGAGCAGGTAAAAAAGGAGATGGACGCCCTGAAACAACAAGTAGAGAAACTGCAAGTCGCAGCAGGAGATCAGAGCAAGGTACAGGCAGAATCTGAAGCTAGGGCCAAGGAATTTGAGGCTCGAATCCTGCAGATGCAACATCAGTTGTATGAGAAAGAGAACTTGGAACAGTTCGATAGGGGCAGGATTAAGGACATCCGTTCGCACTTGCTCAGAAATTTCAGATCCCGGGCCTCCAGTGCCCTGTCAATATTATCCTATATCACAGAAGCCCAGTATGCTGCTGCACAAAAGGGACCAATAGTGGACGAAGTTATACAGGAGATAAGAAGCCGACTCAATTTGGCCTTTGAGGTACAGAGCATCAAATACCAAGACTTGCAGGTAGCTGCCATGAGTCGGACAACAAGAGATTGGTCCACTGTCCAAGCCACAGTCCGCGCCTTCTTCTCCAAAGTGAGGAAAGCTCAGAAGGCCAAGAATCTCATGGACATGTTTGAACAGGAGCAGCGTACATCACTGGGATATTTCCAGGACCTTTCAGCATTAGGTTTCCCGAGTTTCACCGACGATGACGGGAACCTTTTAACCAAAGAAGAACTCAAACCGGCTTGGCTCAGGTTTGAAAGTGATGTTTCAGAAATAGACGACTGGAATGAGCCAGTCACGGAAAGGCAGGTCACGGAGTTCATTTTTAAGTATTGCCAAATTGCGGCTTGTTTGAATGATTTGAGTGCAAGAGCCAAATATGCCGATATAGGGCAGATTGATCGGTTCCATATTCTCGTCAAGGCGCTGCAAGATCGTGAACCCTTTCAGAAGGGTGCCTGGGCCCATGTTCGCCGGACGATGGAACGTATCCGTGATCGCCTTCCACCACCACCACTAGAACAAATACCTGAAGAAGAAGAAGAGAAAAAAGGAAAAGAGATAGTTGCAGAGGCACTCTCAGAAGAAGAGAAGCAGAAAGGAGAAGGGTCTGGAGGCAACTCTGGCCCAATGGATCAAGGCTGAGGGTCCTTGCACCGAGGCGAGCTCGTTGCCCCGCGAGCCGCCAGGAATGTTGACAATTTTGTCACATTGCTTGAAGGGGTAATGGAGATCAATATTTTGTAAAGTATTCTCTAAGTTTTCATGAATTTGTTCCCTTGCTTTTATGTATTTTCAAGTATTGCAGCAATTTTGGCTTTCATTTTTTATCCCCTTTGTACATAAGCCATATGTGTAAGAGCTTCGCCCACGGAGCAAACCAGGTTTAAGAGCTTCGCAGGAGAAGGAAGGATAGCTTCGCCAAGAAAAGGAAACAGGAGAACCCAGATAGGAGCCTAAAATTTGCTAAGGCATAGAAGGTGCTTCGCTAGCGAAGCAGCCAAAACAATCACTTCGGGCGAAAATTTTGCGAAGCGGCGAAGAGCAAAATGCTAAAATTTTCTAAGTGTGTGAAAGTGCTTCGCTGAAATTTTGGCGAAGCACCCGCTTCGGCCCCTCCTCTGGCGAACCAATTTTGATGGATCCCGCTTCGCCCCAAACCTTTGCGAAGCATCTGCTTCGGCCACTTTTTGTGCGAAGCTTCCCCATCCAAGGACTTGCCTCCCCCGAAAAGTTAAGGAAATATTCTAAGGCAAGAATCCGCTTCGGCCGAAACAGTTCCAAACGACTATTTTTGAAATGGTTCGCGGCGAAGCAGTTTACAATCCATTGGCAATCATCCGCTGCTTCGGAAGAAATCTTTTGCGAAGCGGCATTCAGCCTACATCCCTAGCGAAGTAATAAGAAAGGTAGAAGCCATGCTTTAGCAAGGGACATCTGCTTCGGCATATGGTCTTTGCGAAGCAGTTTCCTAGGGATCCTTCGGGCGAAGCACTCACACATGATTATCATTTCTGCTTCGGCTCACACTTGTTGCGAAGCGAAGCCCCGAACTAGAATCCGGCGAAGCACCCTCTAGGGTTCAACGAACGAAGGGCGCTTTCTCCGAAGGCACACATCCCAAGGCCGGGTATCTTTCCAAGGCATTTGAGTGTTTCATAAATGCAATTTTTCTTGACCGAAAGACCCGGTGCCCATTTGTGGTAATATGAAAAGAGCTATCAGTTGCAGAAGAAAAGCCAGGGCAACTTGTAAACCCACTCGAGCACCTCACCCAGAGAAGCCTAGGACGAGTCAGACGGCTCATAAATGCAGATTTCCCCGGCTGATGCGGCTATGGTTGCTAATTGTGGAAAGGGATGTGAAAGCTCAGTAATAGAAGGGGACAGGCGCGGATTTCTTAGACGGCCGAGGGCGTACTCTCAGATCCAGCGCATTGATGGCTCAGAGGGTCGGGTCCTCTATAAAAACCCTAGCATTGTAATGAAGAAAAGGGGGGGAACTTTTGCTAGAAAGCTGCTGTAACTTGATTTTTGCAATCGATATTAAAGACTTTGGGCTCAATTTCTCTTTTGTATGCTGCCTTCTGTGATAATTTCTGTTATTCCATTTCTTCATTTGCATACTGTAATTCTGCATCCTGGATTTAGGTGTGTGATTGGGGGTTGGACCCTGGAATTCTCCTGAAGGATACATAGGGGGGAAAATACTGCGTTAAATTCTTTGTATGCTGCCTCTGGTTAGTGGTTTCTGCTACGTTCATTTATTTTCCTAATTGCTGTAATTCTGAAATCTGGATTTAGGCGTAGGAAAGTGGTTGAATCCTGGAACTCTTCCAGAGGATACATAGGGAAGTTAGCGTGGTGTTCATTTATGTTTTATTCTTTGTATTTATTGCTGCTACTTTAAGTTATTAGCTAGTAATCGTGCTGCTGGTTCTTTCCCACTGAATCATTCACATTTCTTTCCCTATCCTCTTTTATCTCTTTCCTGCACTCTTAGCTTAAAACCCTAGTAGTTTAGTAAAGGAGCCGGCCTTTCTCCGGAGATTGGCACGGGGGGCATCTCTTCCCTCCGGCCTTTCAATGTTGGTCCAGGTCTAGGGCGCGTATACATACCAAAATCCTTTCCTGTGGCAGATTTGTGACCAACAATCACTAGGAGTAACCTCCTCCAATCTGCGTCATTATCTTGCCCAGTCACTTTCCACATCTTGAGGCAGATTTTCCAATGCCTGACTGGGTCTTCTATTGCTCCCCCATGAAAAATTAGACATTTATACGATATGCCCAAATTGGCCTTTGTTGTGATAGGTTGACTTAACCTTGGTAGTGGTTGTTCACATATCTCTCCTTTATCATGCACATCATTGGGCGCACCACTCCGCAATTGCTCTCATGCTAGACTCTCATCCCTTGCACCATAAAACATGCCATATTGTAGTTGCTCCAATGTCGGACTCCTATCCCGCTCACCATCGAGCATACCAACCTGCAATTGCTCCAATGCTAGAATCCCGTCTTGCTCACCATTGAGCACACCAACCTATAGTTGCTCCAATGTCAGAATCCTGTCCCGCTGACCATCGAGCACATCAACTTGCAATTGCTCCAGCGCCAAACTTCATCAGCATGCAATTCTTCACTAATGCCTTTCAACAACTCCTATTGTACTAGCGGTCTACTGTTTGTACCCTCGGCTCGTACAGCGACTACTGTCCACACCTTTGGCTTGTACAGAAGTGTGTACCACACGTCCTACTATATAGCCCTTTATTAGTGTAAACAAACAAGTCTACGTCTTCATATGCATGGTAATCTACTTCAACTGGCCCAATCTACGAATAGAACAGCCTTCCCTTTTCCAGATTGCTAACACCTTCCCATGTACTTTGCTCGTCACAACTCCATGTCACCAAGATTGACCCAACTTCGTATAGGCAACGTCTCCAAGATGTAGAAATGAAATACAACATACTTTTCCACATCCTCATGGTAAATTATCTATCATCCACCTCTCCAAGTTTCACGTGGTGTTGGTTCGAACGTCAAGCAACAAGGGCATTGGTGCCAAATGTACCACGATGGGAGTATTCCACTCTTGGAGGAACAATTTGAATGACAGATTTAATTATTAGTCGGGACTCTTCACTTGTAATGCAATCACAATAGTTGCTTGTATGGCAATATCACTTGAACGGAAACACTTGGTTTGCGAAACTTGAAAGGAACAATACAAAACCTATCTACTGCAACAATCGACAATGACAACACATGCAGTATACATAATTACATACCAGATGATAAATGAATATGAGGAGATCTTGTATTAAGAGTGTCCTGTATGATTAGCTACATACAACATCTTCTTATATATACATCTGAGTGGAAAATCTTATTCCAACACCTACATGCTTCAGCCTACAACCACCAGCCAGCCTCCCAACAACATCCACATGACAACAATTACTACCACCACCCGAATAAATGAGGAAGGGGTCTTATTTATACAGCTAAAAAGTAATTCCATCCTCCAACTACCAACACCTCATCTTAAATTACATTTGACATGCATGTGACTTACATTTACATTTCATTTGATGACTCACTTTATGACTTGTTCGTACATAACTAATACTTCATTAAACATTACACATTATCACATAACCGATTTATAACATTATTAATTATACGTACAAACATTTTGTCAAACACTTTGCCTACTTTGCATACGAACTACAAGATAACAAAAAATGACAAAACTTATTCACTAATTATGTAGGCATATCGAACAACGTTTAACCTGCAATTTTTTACAGTTTTCAATCTTCAGAGCACCTCTTGGCTAGTGTGGAGGTTGCATGCATTGAGTGCAAGCAGTGGAGAACAATGAAAGAGGCCCATTTGGGCCAAAGACTCAGGGGGTCCATGGGCCTCCCAGAGGGTTTTCAAAAATCCAGCATGAGTGTGAAAATATTATGGTCAATAGGGACAATCTTCCAGGCATTGAATCAACTGAGCAGCAAGCAAGGCAAATAGGGGGAAGTAATATCCAATGTTCCTTCATGCATGTGGAACAACGAATCGAACAGAATGAACAGGTATTGAACAAAACTGATAACCCTTTTCAATTCATAGCTCAAAACAAGGAGGAAGGACCTCCTCCTCCTCGAAAGTATAGACAAGGGCTAAAACGAAACAGAAACAAGATTCAAGAGATGGACCAAACAAAGGGAGATAACATGCTGATAGTGGATTTGGATCTGGGCAAAGCTACAACTAGATCTGAGGCGCACAACCAAAAAGACCCAGCCATAGCAAAAACAACTAAGGGGAAGGAGCCCAAGGACCTACCTCCAAAAATGAATTTTAAAGAAGCAATCCATGGAGGACCACCCCAATCAAGAAGGGAAAATGCTTGTCACAACTTATGACATCGGTGATCAACATTCCAATGGAAAATTCAATGCCGAAAATGAATCCACAGAGGGAGTCAAACCAACAACCTCTCGAGCGCTAAGTCCTAGCACAACCCTTGCTAGCCAAGACCCCCATGGAATTGTCAAGGACACAAAAGGTTGGCTTCTCATTTGAATGGGTTGTCTTCGTAGGGGGTCTGTCAAGTGCCCTTCCTCGTGCTTCAAAATGACGTATGCCAATTGTCCACCATGGAAGGGGTAGTGATTCAAGCCCATCCCCTTCTAGGGCCAAAGGACTATGAAGGGTATATCCAGCCACTACACTGCTTACCATGCCAAGCGGAAAAGCCAAGAAGCCCAACAAGGATTCAATGCTAACAACGAATGGGAGCGCACACACTCAAAAAGCGCCATGCACCACCCTCGATACTGCCATGCACCATCTAACAGACTCAAAAAACACTCTGTGTGGATTGAACTCATGAACTCTATAGCCTCAAAGTGCCTTTCAAAGCAAAAGGGTGCCATTAGGCTATCACCTATGTCGAGAACTAAACGTCCACTCCAACAAGCCCCCTTGGGCCCTTGCTAGCTTCCACCAAACAAAATGCATTGCCCCCACTTTTGCTATCGAAATGAGGAATATTTGTTGGAATATTTCCATTTTGAATTCCAAATTAAAAAAAAAAATGGAGGGAAGAAACCTTTTTTCAATGCAAGAAACAAAATACACCCAGGTGTTGTAGGTGAGTTGGAGAGGAGAGGGCAATCATCCAAGGGAGGTCCCAGGTTCAAATCTCCACCCTACCAAAAATCTGAATTGGGTATCCAAAATCCAATTGATAATGTTGGTGCGGCAGGATCGGGTGCGACTCCCGGGTGACTTTGACGGTGTAGAACCCCCTGTTCATGGTCTCTCAGACCAAGGCGGCCCCGCAAGGGGTTTTTCGCTTTTAAAAAAAAAAAAAAAATGCAAGAAACAAAATACACGATGGCAAAATGGCAAAAAGTGTTGAACCAAGACCCCCCCTCCCCAAGGGGATTTCACAAGAATCCAAAAAGGCTAATGCTTCATCCATAATTTTCATGGTTTGGCCTACACAACCTTTTTCTAAAACAAAACCAGTCACACCATCCTCTCCCTCCGAAGCAACATGAAGGTTGTCAAACCATTTTCACAACCTTGTCAAGGGGTTCAAAGGTCTTTGCCATGCAAGGAAACCTGTCCATAACTTCTATAGCATCTTGGGGCAATCAAAAGGTATTCAGACTCTTCTCTTCTACTTTGGCAATCATGCAGATTGCCCTCTCATCCGCGTTGCATTGATGCCAAAAAAACGAAGTAGAGAAGGAAATGGATTTTTTCTAAAAATCCGTATAAGACAATGAGGGTTTCAAACAACCTCAAAAAATTCAAGCATCCATTTGGTCACTCAAAGGAAATCAAACTAAATGTCAAGACAGGAAAAAAAAGAAAGGAACCTATTGGTGAATATTTCTCCTAAAGCAACAGATTTGTTGTCACACAATGAGATTCTCGCGATCCAAGTCCAACTAGTCACAAAGTCCATAAAAAATTGTTGACAACACATGAAGCTTCCATAGACTACTTTCAAAATACCACATTGCTTCTGGAACTACCATAAAAGAGAATTTGTTGAGATCCTGAAGTCGAGTATTGGACATTCACACCCACTCTAATACCATATCAATTTAGCAATACTTTCCAAAAACGAACGGAATCAACACATTACCCAAAAAGAAGGAACAACTCATAAACAAACCCAAGCAATATTAAGAATGTCCATAGACACCAGAGTAATCTCATTAAAGAATACAAATTGCAACCAATATCTGAAATTGTTGGTCTCAAGTGGTATAAATCAGTGTTGAGAAAATCGCGAAAAAATCGTCTGCATCGCGATTCAATCGCGACTCATTGCCCAAACGAGTCAATCGGCATCGTATCGCTGCATTGCCGATTCATTGGCGATTTTTTGCCGATTTTTTGAAAAAATTGGAATCGGCGATTCATTGCCGATTTTTTCAAAAATCGTCAATGAATCGGCCGCAGCCGCGTGGGTAGAGGTTACGGCCGATTAAATGAAAAAGTGATTCTTTTTTCTTCATTCTTTCTTCTAAGCTGAGCAGAGACAAAAACAAACCCTCCCACCTTGCTACCACCCCGACCAACTACGCCAAGGCATCCTAGGAGCGCGATCGATTGCGGTGTGAAGGAATCTGACAGCCAACAACATCCTCCCAAAAGATTCATTCAAGGTCAGAAATTTTTTGAAAACTCTTTTTTTTTTTTAAATAGATTAGGGCTTGTTTGAAATTAGATTAGGGCTGTTTGAAATTAGGTTAGGGCTGTTCTCAAATTTAAAACCCAAACCCTAGTCTAAGGTTTTGGGTTTAGTTTTTTCTTTGTGTTTGGGTGTTTGAAATTAGGTTAGGGTTGTTCTCAAATTTAAAACCCAAAACCCTAGTGTAGGGTTTTGGGTTTAGGGTTTTTTTTCTCTCCTTTTGAAAATAGATTAGGGCTTGTTTGAAAATAGATTAGGGTTGTTTGAAATTAGGTTAGGGCTGTTCTCAAATTTAAAACCCAAAACCCTAGTCTAGGGTTTTGGGTTTAGGGTTTTTTTCTCCTCCTTTTAAATAGATACTAAATTGATATATGCAAGCCAAATTATTAGCTATCTTAATTCCTATCAATATTTGTTAAACATTAAACGGGTTTAGGGTTTTTTTTAGGGTTTAGGATTTTTTTTTCCTTTTCTTTTTAAGTAAATATTGCTGCCTAATAACTATGTATGCAAGCCTATTTTTCAGCTGTCAATGACTCAATGTTTCAATTTTAAACCCTAAAGGGCCTAAACCCTAGCCTTTTGGTTTAGGGTTTAGTTTTTTTTTCCTTTTTTTTCAAGTGATTGTAACTTTGTTGTTACTTGTTACTAACTTGTTTCAATGTGCAGGCATATAAAAAATGAAACCATTGGATCCAGCATGGGTGTATGCAACGCAACTGCAACCAAGAGGGCATTTTAAATGCAATTTTTGTGGCAATAATTATAATGGAGGCGTTTATCGCCTCAAATACCATTTGGCATGGATAGCAGGAAATAATATAGCAATATGTGATAAGGTGCCAGATGATATTAAAAACAAAGTAAACGCCATGATTACTGCGGCAGATGAAAACACAAGTAACAAAAGAAGTTTTAGCGAAGCCATTTCATCCCCCCCTCCCGACGTGGCAACATTAAGCGGCACTTTCAACAGAGTAGTTCAAGTCCTTCAAGTGCACAAGTAGCTAGTGGGACGGGAGAGTCCTCTTTTGTAGACCGTTCTGGGCCAGGGGCACAACCCACGCTTGAGGGTATGGCCGCTTGGAACCAAGAGAAGCACAATGCAACGAGGACAGCCATTGCCACTTTTTGGTACTATTCTGACATTCCCTTCAATGTGGCAAGGTCTCCATACTGGAAGTGCATGATAGATGTCGTCGCAAGCTTGCGCAGGATTTAAGGCACCAACATATGATGACCTTAGGGGCCCTCTACTTCAACAATCTGTGGACGACATTCAGGTTGTGTCATTGTGCTTGACTAAATTTATATTTATATGGCATGACTAATTTTTTTTTATATATATATTAATATGATAAAATCAATATGCAATGTACGTGACTAAATTTTTTTTTAATACTTCAGGTTGTGCTTGACAACCAGCGTATGGTGTGGAGGACCAAGGGTTGCACCATAATGTCTGATGGTTGGACAGATGGGAGGGGAAGAACCCTAATTAATTTTTTGGTTGCATCTGCAGCGGGAACTGCATTCCTTAAGTCCGTAGATGCATCGGCACATGTTAAGAGTGCCGAAATGCTTGCAAGGTTGTTGGAGGAGGTTGTCTTGGAGGTTGGGAAGGAGAATGTTGTCCAAATCATCACGGACAACGCAGCAGCATATAAGGCAGCTGGGAGGATTTTGGAGGAGAAATTCCCCACCATTTTTTGGACCCCATGTGCAGCCCATTGTCTCGATTTGCTCCTCGAGGACATTGGGAAATTACCTTGGGTGGAAGAGGTTGTAAGGAGGGCTAAGGCCATCACAAAATTCATTTACAACCATTCATGGGTCCTTAGCCTCATGAGGCGATTTACCAATGGGAGGGAGCTAGTGCGGCCTGGCATTACACGCTTCGCCACAAACTTTGTGACATTGCAGAGCATTTATGATGCAAGAGGGTCACTAAAACAAATGTTTGTGAGTGATGAGTGGAATTCTGAAGTAGCTGCAAGATATCGAACATCATCTGAGGGGCAAAATGTTTATACTTATTTGTTTGAGGACTTCTGGATGGCCATGGATGAGGCCATCAAGGTACAAGACTACGCTTATTCATTTGTTTTATTTTATTTATGTTGCAAAATATTTTTCTTTAAATTATTTTTTCTTTTTTTTTTTCAGGTCTCAGAGCCATTGGTGAAGATTCTTCGTCTTGTTGATGGACAACAATTTCCAATGGGATATGTATATGAGGCTATGGATAGGGCGAAAGAGGCCATTGCTGCATTTTATGAACATAACCACGCCAAATATGATGCCATTTGGACTATCATTGATAACAAATGGACATCACAACTCCATAGCCCTCTTCATGCAACAGGTTACTATTTGAACCCCAAATTCTTTTATGAGCCCACATTCCGTGCTGATTATGAGGTCAAGATTGGCCTTCAAGATTGCATTGACCGCGTGTACTTCGCGAGTCAACAATTGCGCAATAAAACGCATGCCGAGATACAAGATTATAAGGCATGCACTGGTCGCCAATTCCCATCTCAGCAATGCATTGATGCTATTGAGTATATGAGGCCAGGTAAACCTCATCGAATTATTATTTATTGTCTTTTGATTTTGTTTTAAAATTTAAACTTTTAAGTTGTTACATGTGAAATATTAATTTTTTTTTGTTGTTGTTTCTAGATTTATGGTGGGATGACTTTGGTGATTTTACGCCCAATTTGCAGCACATGGCGATTAGAATCTTATCACAACCATGTAGCTCTTCAGGTTGTGAGCACAATTGGAGTATGTTTGAGCACATACACTCCAAGAAGCGCAACAGACTTACACAAGAAAAGCTCAATGATCTTGTGTTTGTGCATTACAACCTTCATCTCCACCAAAAAACTTTTGAAAAAACAAATATTGAGCCCATTGACCTAAGTGACATTGATCCATCATCTGAATGGATCACAGATGCAGCACAGGAGCAGCAGGAAGGGCAAGAGCCTCTATTCAGCATGGAAGAATTACAAACCTATGAGAACCTAGCGGAGGAGATGGCAGCAAGGGACCAAGAAGAGGCCTTAGCACGAGAAGCGGCACAAGCAACTACAAGCACACATCAACCAAGAGAGACTAGGGCTTATGCTAGGACAAGGGGCAAAGGAGTTGCAAGACATTAGTGTGTGGGCCTATTGAGGCATTTTGACACATTTTGTAATTTGTACCTTTTCATATTATAAGCAATACAGGATGTGTTTTGTCACTTTCATGTGTACTTAAAGCTTGAGCCTTGTATGATGTCTTGATTTGAATTGTTGCTTTTATTGCAATATTTGATTTGCATAATGTTAATTCATTGTAATATGCATGAAAAAAAAAAATTTAAAAACGTTTTCTTCGGTTTTTTTTTTGCCGATTCATTGCCCGATTTTTTTCGATTCCGATTCATTGCCGATTTTTTGCCGATTCCGATTCATTGCTGATTTTTTGCCGATTCCGATTCATTGCCGATTTTTAAGCCAGCCGATTTACTACCCGATTCCGATTTTCTCAACTATGGTATATATACCCAAATTACATGTGACCTTAGGACATGGTTAAAGAATCGACCTTAAGGTTTATTATTAAAATATTCCAATGAACCCACCCATACAAGATATACAAAGGCCCATAAGGCTATACAAATAAATACAATACAACAATCAGTCGTGGCCTTAAGTGAAGCTTAACACCACATATTCCAACAATTTAACAATACTTTCCAAAAACAAACGGAATAAGCACATTAACAAGAAAGAAAGAGCAACTCATAGACAAACACAATGCAATATGAAGGTGAAGGGTGTCCATAGACACCAAAGTAATCTCACTAAAAAAAGAATAAGCACTCCAACCGATATTAAAATGGTTGGTCTCAAGGGGTATAAATACCCACATTACATGTGACCTTAGGTTAAGGTTGAGGAACCAACCTTAAGGTAATTTTTAAATTATTACAATAAACCTACATCTGTAAGGTGTATAAAAGCCCATAGGTCTATACAAATAAACACAATAGAAAAGGCAATTGTGGACATAAGTGAAGCTTAACACCACATATTCCAACATCCTCCCTTAAGCTTAATGAGAGACACAAAGAGAGGGTCTTATCAATGATTCCCCATTGAGGAGCACACTCCTACTCCAAGTAACTCCCACAAACCCACAAAGGGCACCTCGGGCATGACCATGGTTAGGATATTCTTTGTCTATGCACCTGATGACACATAGATTGGATCAAGCATCCCACGGGCATGAAGCCATTAAAGATAGCACATCCAAACCTCAATGTGCTTAGTCTACTAATGAAACACTAAAAGTGGACAAGCTTGATGAAGCTCTAATTGTCACAATGAAGAATGATTGAAAACTATTGCAAAATACCCAACTGCTCCACAATCATGAGCATCCATCAAAGGTGATTGGTGGCCTCACTGGCAGCACAATATTCAACTTCTATAGAAGATTGAGATGTGGTGGACTATCATCTACAACACCAAGAGACCGCGCTAGAGCAAAGATAAAAGAGACATGATGGTGAAGCAACGCTAGCCCAAATCATCAGCCCAATATGCATTCAAGAATCATATCAAAACAGGAGGTGCTCCAACAGAGTAGTGAATACCCATATGATACATACATAAGATGTATTGAAGGAACCACTTGGACACTATTTAGTGACTCTCATGAGACGCCTACATATACCTAGAACAACAACTAACAGTAAATGCAATGTTCGGTCGAGTATGGCTGAGATAGAGGAGTCCCTCGACAAGTAACCGATACAAGGTGGCATCTACCAAAGGAGTAGTGCAATTCGCTTGAAGCTTCAAACCAGAACCAAAGGTAGTTTGAGCAAGTTTGTAGTCCTCTAGCCAAAATCATTGTAGAGGATCCAAGGCATATTTGGGCTAAGAAATGGTGATCCCAAAGGGTGATTGGTCAATCTGAATCCCAAATCTATCATCTTAAAAGTGTCATGGAGTCATGACTTCATCACCTAGATCAATGATGGTGAGCTTCCAATGAAGAGATCATCAACAGACAACATAATCACTAAAATCTGACGATCCTGATGCTTGATGTAGACATCATCCTTAGCCTCACATTACCGAAATCCACAACTAAGGAAGAAAGAATGAATCTTCTCATAACAAGCATGAAGAGCCTATTTAAGTTGTTGAACATGAAAATTGGCAAGTGTGATTTGTGCCTATGACCACAGTTCAACAAATGGATGGGGAGGTTTCTACTCTCCCCAACCTCTAGATCTTGGGCTAGTTCCCTTCTACCTTCTATCTAATGCTGAAAATAAATAACGAAAACTGATTTAAAACATGCAAAAACCAATAAGCAAAATAATGCAAGAAAAACAAATCTAATCTACTTTTGTTTGAGAGTAAGGGTGAAAGAGAAATAAAATGCAAAATACGGCCAAGGCCATAGTTAGGTTTAAGATTGGTGCGATCAACAACTCCACCAGATACCAGATAACTTCACTATGATGAGATCTCCAAAGCAATCATTCATTTCACAAAGCAAAATGACGAATAGAGGGAAGAAGAGCAGTCCTAATTCCACACATCCATAAATTAAAGGTTAAACACAATAATTCATGAATGTCAAGCACAATCCTTTGTTTTATTGATTTCAAAATGTTGAGTACAATGATCTCCAAAGAGTAGCTCTGGTATGTTGGGTAGCCAAAAGACCCTTACAATGAGCATTCAGCTCTTATTTATACTTGAACCTATAGCCACGAAATGGACTACATACAATGTACCTTGGTGATAATTACGAGGTGGTTATATCATCCTTATCCTGTTTACTAAAAATAGACAAGGAGCAAGGCGCTTTGGTTGCAAGTCGCTTTGGAGAGCGAAGCGCTCAAAGAGCGAGGTCGTTCAAAGAGCAAGGTCACTTAGAGAGCAGGTCGCTATGGAGAGGGGGGTGCTCAAAGAGCGGTGCGTTCTACGAGCAAATTGCGCCAGTGAGTGAGGCTCCCTCTTCCAAACACCTAGCCAATTCTTGTTGGTTTTTGTCTTGCTCTATCATCTACCTCAGCTTGTGCGATGGACCTCCATTCGAGAAGCAAGGTCACTCGAAAAGTGGGTCGGTCTAGAAAGCAAGGCACTTGGAGAGCAAGTGCGCTCAACAAGCAGGTCACTCCAGTGAGTGGGGCTCCCTCTTCCAAAAACAACCAATTCTTGATTTCTGCCCTACTTTGTCTTCTACCTCAACTTGTGTGACAGACCTCCATTCGATGAGAGTGGTCACTAGGAAAGCAAGTCACTCTAGAAAGTAGGGTGCTTGGAGAGCGAGGCACTTTATGGAGTGGAAAATGCTCAAAGCAAAGCGTCTATGATGTCCGGCTTGGTCCCTTCACATTTTTCATACTGATTGCATGACAAAACTATGGAAGCAATGGTAGTAGTAAACTACTACAATTCTAACAACTTACAAGGACATCAAGCTTGATTGACAAGAGATCCTAGATGATGCATTATCCATTGAGCCACAGAGTCTTCTGCCTGATTTCCTATATCTTGCTTTGGCTGAATAATCGTTCACAGGATTTCCCAATCCATGTTGAAGAGAACCAAAGAACTATTCAATGCATCGACGTGGCGCTATCAAGTAGGGCGCTGTGAGCGAGGCTCTCCCAAGCAAGGCACTACCGCTTCCAAACACAGCCAATTCTTGCTGATTTCTGCCCTACTCTGTCTTTTGCCTCAGCTTGTGCGACGGATCTCTATTCAAAGCATGAAGGTAGTAACAAGCTACTACAGTAGCCCACTCACTTCTATATTGGTATACTCTCCACTAATGGAAAACAATCATTATTTGCTCAATGTATGTCTAAAGCATAGTTACCATGTTTGGAAAGTCTAAGCAGAAAGGTAAAAACATTTAGAAGTTCAATTATTTGAATAACTTTGGTACAATTCGAAAAATGTAAAATATATTTAAAATTATATATATTATATAAACTATGTTTATATGAATTTTTTGAAAATGATTGAAAGATTAAGCTATAAATATTTACATTATAATATAATTAAATTACATTACTTAAATGATGTTCAATATTTATAAAATCAAGTTATCAAAATCACTATACATACTCATGAAAAATATTGTATATAAAATAAGAGAATGATTATACAATAAAGAAAAACCTTTAAACAAGGTTGAAACCTTTTAGTGGAAAATAAGGGGCCAGTTCTCTATAGATAAATGGATAAATAAATCGCTCCTTCTTGACCAAAACAACACCTTATCCCTTCCTCCCACTATAATTAACACCTTTGAATAAAAGCTTTTAGGTTTAACGTTCATTAATCAAATAATCTTGGTAGAGGGAAAAACCAAAAATGAGAGGCACATAGCTCCTCCATGCTGCAAGAGGCAATACCAGATCCTCCATGTAACAAGTGGCAGCCAAATGAGAATACCAAACTCAAATACTAATCGGCCGACATTTCCATCGCATTTGATTACTAGGTTCATTTTCCTCCCTGCATAAAAACCATTTAACATTCTCACTTATCTGGTACAAACAGCTGATGTTTCTCTGCAACAGCCTACAGCAGCGACTTCACATGAAGATAAAGAGAAAGTCAAGAAGCCTGCCACACTAGGGTTAGGTATGTATGCACAACTTTTATTTTTTTCCCTTGTTTTCCATGTTCATTAAAAACATTTGCAGAAATTTTACATTAATTTAAAACCAAAAGAGGGTCCAAACCAAACCAGACAAGTTCAGTCAGGCCAAAAAGTCTGAACTGGATGGAACCTGGGTGCCAATCTGTCAAACCTGGTAACTACAGTTTAAAGCTGATCATCATCAGTTTTTCACAGTAAACAAGCTTTATAGAATCATGACAATGAAAGCATTGACGGATGAGTTATCTGATTTCCAAGAGTGGAAAGGACATCCATAAAGACATATGTAAGTCATTGATGCATGTCCATCATAGCCCAAATCCTTAGAAAATTTCTACGAAGTTGGGTCACTCCAGACTTTAAAGTATTCTCATAGACACCTGTTCACTTGTAGAATAAAAACTATGAACAAAATACAAAATAAAAGGATAAACATTTATGTATCAAATGACATTAGCTCAACCGGTTAAATTCCTCTACTTTCAAGGAGAAGACCCAGGTTTAAATCTTGCCAAAAGGTACATGCATAATAGACAAGTTATTGTAATACTACTATGTGGCGACGATCTAATATGGGTGATGCCCGTTTTAAACCCATATAACCAATTTAAAGATAAACATATATGGATGCATGGAAGATGAGGAGCAAGAAGAAGACAGAGAATCTCATAAGATTGTGGTTTGAAAGAAAGAAGAAAATATGCTAAAATTCATGGATAACCAAAGTAGATCAATGGGTCCATGTACGAGAGTACAGAATTTCATAATAGTTTCTTACTAAAAATAGCCAGTGTCAACAGATGTTCCTAACCATTAGTACGTGATATGTCTTGCAATTTTGTAGTTCATATATAGAAGTTTTTTTGTTAATGAATATTGATTTCTTAATAGCAGTAATTTCGTAATTCTGCAAAGACATGGATGCCTAATAAAGAAGCTTTTAATACACTATTGTGCAGGTTACAGTTTAAGAACTGATAATAAAGTGTCTCTTTTGCTTTGTCAACAGAAAAACAAAAGAAATCCAGGCATGGAAAAATTTAAACCCAAAAAAAATAAAAAACAAGTTGATTGTATGGTAAGCCATACAGACCTCATTGGCCCCCGTTGTATCATCTACATGGAATTCTAAGACAACGTCATTCTTTCCTTGGATTTGTGTTTGAGATACATCTACCAATAATAACTCAAAAGCTTATTTTGAACAAACCATAAATGTAAGCATGTTTCCTGCAGCATAAACAAAAAGAGCAAATAATAAGGTCTTCACCAGAATTTCATGTGATAAAAAGATAGACCCATCAGATACATTTTCAACAACCAGACAAAGGTCACATAAAAGACTTAGTACCTATTTCAAGAAAGAGTTATTAGAAAAATTTGCAAAGAGAATCTTTTAAGACTGATAGTATGAAGGAGAAACCATTAATTTGTTTTAGAAGAAAGTGTCTGATCATCCTCTATAGCTTAATTGTCCTGACTAACATATTGATCATTATAAAGCCCAAGAATGCAAATACCTCTTTCAAACAACAGAGATGCAAAAATATTGCTTGTTGCCTCATCCAGCATCCCACTCCACACATGTTCAAGATACAAAGGACATCAGTGGCACACCCGCAAACAAGCAAAATCCTGAGGTAAACCTGGTCCTAGATCCTATTCAACCTTGCTCCAAGGGCTTGAAGTCAACACTCATTTAACCCTTCTACACATTCATGTGCATTTTCAAGTTTATTGTTGTAAACTTGTCCTTGTCATAGCCAAGCTGTACATTTGCAGGATGCAAATGATGTCATGTCATTATATTATAACTATATCCATGTGTAATTTTATCATCTAATAGTTTAAATGAAATGTGATTAAATATATTGTAAGCGTTGTTTCCAAAAATGAATTCCTAATTTGATAACAATTTCATAGATTTGTTTAAGGCATTGTGGAGAAACTAGAAAATGAGAAGCAATTTTATGAGTGCGACATGAGTTCAAATCCCTTCATTGTGATGGACACTACTGCGATAATGCAACCTATGATAATATGGCTTCTTGTAATTGTAGAAATGGAATACAACACATTGCAATACAATTCCATTACCACTTAAATAAACAAAATATACAATGGGAATAACTTACAGATACAAATGGATACATTGCGCACACAGCATGTATCCTGCACAGCAATTATCTACAATACACCATACTCCAACGAACCATCAACAACACACTTCAGACAACAACATGCACACACACACCCTCAGATACAAACAAACAGATAGATGAATGGATTCTGAATGCATTCAAAAAATGCAAGGGGTCTACTTATACTATTCCTAGGAAGGGGGAGGTAGTTGCCAAGTTCTGCAAATTCCTCATACCTAACCCTAACTAGCCTTACATGACACTTCTAATTACATGATATTTGAATAACATGAACATCTGAATTACATGTACACCCGAATTACATGTACAATCTAATTACACGTACGTTAATAATGTCTGATAATCAATTTGTCAAACAGTTAACATACAAACTACAAAATGACAAAACTTCAATCATTTATTATGCAAACTTATCAATTCACCTGCCTACATCTATCCCCTCCTCTAGACTTGTCGGTGTCCTTCATGAAACATGAGCCGAACATCAAGGATTGAAGCACTGAACACTGTATTGGAATCTTCTGCAACTAGCTTCATTTCAAATTGTTGCCTGCAACATATTGTTCTGCAATTGCTCTCCCACTTCATGCAATCGGCCGCATCACCAACATTACAAACAACACCCATTGCCACCTTTGTCAAGGGTCAAGGAGGTGGGAGCCCCCTTATAGGGTCAAGGGGTAGTGCCCTTCGTATGCATCTTGGCTCTAGGCGACCTCTTCTTGGCCTCAAAGAGCCCTATCTTGGTTTTTCATGAACATCCCTTAGCCTCAGATGACCTCGTTTTTTTCTTTGACAGATATCCCTTGCCTTCAAATGGCCTTGTCTTTTTCTCTGACGAGCATCCCTCGACCTAAGATGGCCCTGTCTTGTTCTCTGACGAGCATCCCTCGACCTAAGATGGCCCTGTCTTGTTCTCTGACGAGCATCCCTTGACCTAAGATGGCCTTGTCTTGTTCTTTGTCAACCCACCTCTTTGGTCAGACGACCCTAGGAAGTTGTCGAATGGCCTAGCAAATTTCCTGACAGACCACTTCTTCAATCGAACGGCTTCTACTTTCCAAACAACCCACAACAGTCTTCAGACGACCCGGTTTAGATGTCTCACTTGCCATATGGTGCATCTCTTCAGCCAAACGGCCCACTTCTTCAATCAAACGGCATGCTACACGTCCCAGACTACTTGTTTCTTGTCTTAGATGACACGTTGCTTCTCCCAAGAGGCCCTCTTCCCTTCCTCCTTTGAACAATGCAACTAGCGTTCTAAACAGCGTTCCATATAGTTTTGTTTTTTCATCGTACAACTTGCTTCAATTGCAAGACGACTTGTTTCAAGTCCATACAGCCTTCCTAGATAGCTAGGGTCGGGCCCAAATGGCCCCCTCCTCAATCTTGACAGCCCAAGGGCCATCTAGGAACCTCTTGCTCCTTCCAGGTGGCTAAGGAGTGACCCTAACAGCCCTCTCCCATGGCGAGACAACCTGTGGGTCGTCTAGGGTTGAGTCCTCTCCCCTAGACGGTCGAGGAGAAGCCTTGACAACCTCCCCCTTTGGTCGATTTATCCTAGGAGGCCAGGGTCCCAACTCAAATGGCCTAAGTCCTCACAGTCCAGGCTTGGGTCTTGACGACCCAAGTCCAAATGGCCAAACAGCCCTAGTAGACGGTCAATCGTCGAACAACCTCCATGCATTGTCAGCTTGTTGATCAAGTATAGCAATGCTTGATGGTCAACATAATTGTAAAGGGGTTTGCAAGCAGATAGTGTCTAAACTTCTACACTACATATACCATCCAAAGTGCTTCTCTCTCCGTCATGTTGTAATTCTTCTTTGCCTAAGACAACAACCGACTGGCAAAATATATGGGTTGGTCCAAGCCGAACTAACCTTCCTACACCAACCCGCACCTGATTGCATATTTTGGTGGATAAATTGAAAGATATTATTGTCCAATTGACTCTTGGTGATGTCAAAATTCATCACAATCATGCCAAAAAAGCAAAAAATGAGGTCAAATTGTATGACGGATCAAGGGATCCTGATGTCTTATCTACATGGATTTTAGATATGCAAACTTGTTTCGCTTATGCTGAAATTCCTAAATATGACCAAGTTGCTTTTGCCACAATCAAAATCATAGGCTTAGCAAAAGTTTTAATTGTAGAAAGACAAAGCCATAATGCTGCCATGACTTGGAAATAATTGATCCAAATTCTGAAAAATACATTTTTTCCACCAAATTACCAAAGTGACCTCACAACCAAGTGGTATAGATTGAGGTAAGCCTATAGTATGTTAGTTGCTAACTACATTTTTCAATTCAATAGGCTAAGGGTTCTTCTTGGTGTGAAAGATTCAAAAAAGGATTTGATTAACAAGTTCATGTGTGGATTACAAGATCAAAATTTTAGGGAAATCAAGTTCAATTATCTCCTTACTTTGGATGTGGCATTCAAGCATGCCATTATCGCATAGGAGAAATTATCTCTTACAGATCTCGATAGGTCAATAGTTCCAAAGACGTGAATTAGCATCAATAAAAGGTGAAGAACACTTCTCATTATTTCCCTCATTCTTCTTCTCCTCACACTTATTCTAAAGTAGATTCTTCTTCTTCTCACTCTAAAGATCCTTCTTCTTCAATAATGTATTATGATTTTTGTAAAAAGCATGGTCATATAAAGTCTAAATGCTTTACTTTTGAAAGAATGAATAAGAAGAAGTCCCTAATTGTACAACCTACATATGAGAAACCACAAGATGGTCCCATTGTGACTACAAGGACAAAAGAAGAATATCCTGCTTTAAAGGGTAAACTAAACAAAGTTATCCTCATGACAAATTTTTTTCCACAAAGGGGGTTACGACCATTTGTTTATCACTAGAGCCCACCTTACACATGATTTTTATATAGATTGTATCATAGATAATGACTCACAGAAGAATCTCATCGTGAGGTCTATTGTTGAGAAGTTGAAGCTTTACAAAAAGCCACATCATCAACCCTATGCACTTGGGTGGAAGGATGTAGAATCCACATCTAACATCACACACACTTGCACCATATATTTTGCTTTTGATGATAAGTTTGTGGACAAAGTAGTTCCGAAGTTTCCCTGAAGCGCTCGTCCAAAGCAAAAAGACCCTGAAGCGCCCTTCTCTTCGGGGATCTGGGGCAAGATTTGGGGAGACAAGGCTTGGCGCCAAAATCGACAAAATTTTTCTAGGAATTTTTTAACCTTCGGCGCTAAGCCTTGGCTAGCCAAATTCTGCCCTGGATCGCCGAAAAGGAGAGCGCTCTGAGGCTTCTTTGCTTCGGACGAGCGCCGGAGGGAAGATTCGACCCTTAGAAATTTTCTAAAAGTTTTTTTTTTTTTTTTGGAGACGCCGGCCTCTTTGCTCCATATCGTTGTAGAGTTGGGCGCTTTGGGGCGGGGAAGCCTCTGGTGGGCGCTGGAGGGCCGAGAACACTTAGAAATATTCGAAAAAATCCGCCGCTCTCTTTTCATTCAAACGGGCACCTCGCTCTGCCTTCTTTTCTTGCCGCAAATCGCTCAACCTTGTGGCAATTTGACACATTTTCGCGCAATCTGGAGCGATGGAGGGCGGAGGGAAACTTCCAGCACTTGGAGATTTTTCTCTCCTGCTCAAACCCTTTCAAATCCGGAGGAGAGACCGACCTCACTTGGCTAAACAGCCCAGAATTTAAGAACTTTACAAAAGAGATATTTACATGCAGGAAATGAATGAATTGAAATAAAATATATACAGACCGAACCTCTAGGTACTTCTTTCTTCAATGGTGGTAGGCCTTCAGATGAAAGTCGTTAACCGGGATTGGGAGGATATGACCCTCCATATCCTTCAGCACGAAGGCATTGAACTGATTTACCCGAGCAATCTCGAATGGGCCGTCCCAGAAGGAATCGAATTTGTCGTGGTTGTCGGGCTTGGTTTTCCAGACGTCCCATTTGAGCACTAGGTCTCCGACCTTGAAAACCCTTGTTGTGGACCCTCTCGAGAACCATTTTCTGGTAGAGCCTGCGTGCTTCATAAAAGCCTCATAGGCCTTTTCTCTTTCTTCTTCAAGTTGTATCAGCTGAGCAAGTCTGGCGTCCAGGGGATCTAGATCGCCCCTGTCCTCGTCTAGCATCCATAGTGCGGGCATCTCAATGTGAGTAGGCAGGACGACGTCTTTTCCGTATACGAGGGCATATGGAGACGTCCCGATAGATTTTTTGACTGATATACGGTCTGCCCATAGCGCTCGGTCTAGTAACAGGTGCCAGGTCCTCTTGTTTCTTTCCACCGTCTTCTTTATGATCTTCATGAGGTTCTTGTTGGTGGATTCGGCCAGGCCGTTCCCCTGCGGGTAATAGTTAGAAGACATCTTATGATAAATCCCGTACCTGCAGGTGAACTCGGTGAGTACAGCGCCTGTGAAACCTGGACCATTGTCTGTCACTATAGCTTCTGGAATCCCGAAGCGGGTGATCAGACTTTCTAGAAAATTGACAACCGTCTCCTGGTCAGCATGCTTAGTGGGTATTGCCTCAGCCCATCTGGTGAAATAATCGGTGGCTGTCAGAATAAACTTATGGCCCGCTGAGGAATTTGGGGTTATAGTCCCAATGAAGTCCAGGCCCCACTGCTGAAAGGGAGCCTCTACCCGAATCGGCTGGAGAGGCATTGGAGCATTCTTGTTGTGGCCGGCAAACCTCTGGCATTTCTCACATTTCTGAGAGACTGCGCGTGTATCGGCGAAGAGGGTGGGCCAGTAATAACCCGCTTTGATGATTTTTAAGGCCGTCGGCCTTCCTGAAAGGTGTCCTCCCGACATTCCGGAGTGGAATTCCTCGAGGACCTTCTCTTTTTTGTTCCCTTGATGCATCGCAAGAGAACACCGTCAATATTTGCATAAAACAGCCCCTCGGGGCGTAGTACAAACTTCAGAGCCCTGAGTCTGAACCTTCTTCTTTGTGAGGCATCAAGATTACTAGGGTATTGCCCAGTATTGAAGTACCACACTAGGTCGTCGGTCCAGTCCCTGGCTCCTTCTGAAGAGTTGGCAAAATCTGCCTCCGTCATGAGATCTTCCCACTGACAGGCGGTCACTTCTGCGGCTGCGCTTCTGGCTAGTTCTTGACAAAGGGCCCGGCCTCTGATAAGCTTGGTGGGCCGAACCTCTATGTCGAATTCTTGAATCTTGGCAATCCAGCCAGCTCTTTTATGACCCGGTTCCCCTTGAATAATGAAATTTCTGACATCGGGGTGGATGACAAACACGGTAATCCGGCTCTGGGAGACAAAATGCTTGAATTTCTTCAGAGACCTCATGACTGCATGCACTTGCCGCTCGATAAAATTATACCGCTCTTCATGCGGCTGGATTACCTGGCTCAAGAAGGCAATAGGCCGTTCTTCGCCGTCATCTCCCTTCTGGGTCAAAACCGCGGCATAGCTCTCTGGCTCTCCGACCGCGTATAGGATGAAATCCTTGGAGTAGTCTGGGTTAACCAGCATAGGGGCCTGAGCAATCTTGGCTTTTATTTCTTCAAAAGCCCTTTTTCTCTCCTCAGTCCACATGAATTCGGCATCCTTTTTCAATAGCTCGGACATTGGTTTTATTACTTGGGCGAAGTCTGGCACAAACTTCCTCACGAAGTTGATCTGGCCGAAGAAGGATTGAAGACCCTTCTTGTTCACTGGCATGGAGAGCTTCATCAGAGCCTCTGCCCTGTCGGGATCAACTGCTAAGCCCTTTTCGGAGATGACATGACCCAGTAACTTTCCTTCTCTCACCGCGAAGACTGATTTCTTCGGATTAATAGATATGCCGAACTCCCGGCACCTCTCAAATACTTGTTCCAGGTGAGAGCCGTGTTCTTCCCTCTTGTGAGAGAACACTGTCATGTCATCCAGATAAATTACAATTATTTTATTCAGCAGTTCCCGGAATGCGATATCCATGGCTCTCTGGAACGTAGCTCCTGCATTGGACAGGCCAAAGGGCATCCGCTGATAGGCGAACGTTCCCCATTTGGTGGTGAACGCCGTCTTGTGCTGGTCTTCATCTTTCACCCAAATTTGGTTGTATCCCGAGAAGCCGTCTAGGAGGGAGAACCGTTGTGCTCCTGCGACCACATGGAGAATTTGGTCGATCTGCGGGAGCGGGTAGTGGTCTTTGAGGGAGGCCTGGTTCAGGTTGCGGAAATCCACGCAAAGGCGGATATCTCCGTTCTTCTTTCTGACTGGGACCAGATTTGCGACCCAAGAAGAATGCTTGATGGGATATATTATTTTTGCTTCGAGCATCTTCAAGAGTTCGGCCTTCATCAAGACTTCAATCTTCGGGTTCACCGGCCTCTGCTTTTGCCTACAGGGTTTAACCCCTTCCTCAAGTTCAATTGTATGTTGGATGACCTCTCGGTCGTACCCCTTTAAGTCTCGATAACTCCAAGCCACAATATCAGGATATCTTCTGCAGAGGGCCTGAATCTGGTCCAACTCTTCTGGAGTGCTGTCGGTTCCGACTTTAATAGACTTGCCTGGCTCAAGCTCCAGGTCTCTGTACTGCTTGGAATCCACCTTGATCCTATGCGATATTGCTCGGTCATTTTGATCAAAGAGACTCTCTAGGGTAATTAGTCCTTTGGGGACATGGTTGTTTTTTAACTGTATCAACCCCTCATATTCCTCGTCATCAGGGTCTCTACCTTCGATTGTGCTAGCTTCATGAATCAAAAAATTGATGATTTGCTCATCAGAATCGAACACCGCCGATGGGTGTCTTTATCAGGCACATAAGGCCTGTAAATGGTTCTTACCGCCTTAGGCTTCTGCATTAAATCATCAGCCGGGGAGTATCTGGCTCCGATAGACGCTAAGATGTCTGCGTGCCTGTTTTTCTCTCGGGGAATAGCTCGGACATTGAGGGCCTCAAACGACTCCATCAGGTCCCAGACCCGATTACGGTATGCCTTAAGATAATGCTTCTTGGAGGCACACCTGTTAGTAATCTGGTTGCAGACTAGCTCCGAATCTCCGAAAATTTGCAGTTGTTGATTCCCCACCCCCTTCGCTTTCTTCAATCCTAAGCACAAGGCCTCATACTCTGCACCGTTATTGGTGCAACTCCAAGCCAGCCGGTAGCAGTAAGCTTTCTCCTCTCCAGTAGGTGAGATAAGTAAAACCCCTGCCCCGACGCCGTTTTTGCATCGGGCACCGTCAAAGTACAACTTCCATAGTTCATTAGGGGCAGGGTTTACGTCTTCTTTCGCCGTCTCTTTCGGCTTTTCAGGCTGACTAATGGAATAGCAGCCAATCTCAGACTCAATCATGGCATTGAAGTCCAACAAGGAGAATTCATCCTCCGCTTGCAGCTCTTTTATAGTTTCACCCACTATGTCCACTTCCTCGACTTCTTCTGTCACTAGGTGAACTGCCTCGTCTTGCTGTCCCTCCTCTGGCAACTTTTCGACCAAGAAGGTGGAAGGCTTGTCATTATAAATCTTCACTCGCCTTCCTCTGAAAGGGACTTCCATGTGGGAGTAGTCCAAAGACAAATATCCGCCGAGCTTGGCGGTAAACTCCCTCGAGAGGCACATGCCAAAATAAGGCTCTAGGTCCACAACTACGACCTCTTGGATTACTGTGATCTGCGGAGCTTTATGCAGTTGAATGGGGATGTCCTTTATGATACCGACAGTCTTCACGGGAGTGTCGTCTAACTGGAGTACGCCTTGGCTGCTCCGTGTATATTCCATGCCGATCTCTTCACAAACTGCCCTGGGCATGACTGTAGTTGAGGCGCCGGAATCGACGATGCAATTGTGCACCACGTATCCTTCCATCCGCAAGGACAGATAGAACGGCGGTGGTCTATTCTTTCCGGTGATTGAACTGGTTAATGGCTGGGCCAACACTGGTTGCTGCGCTTTACCTCCTTTCACAGACTTCAAAGATTCTTGCAACAAATCAACCTGGCCAGGGAGCTGAAGGGCATCATACATACTGATTTTGGCCGGGGTCTTCTTGAGTTCCTCAACAATGTTGTAGGCCGAAGCGGCAGGCCCTTCTATCTCCTTTGCAGCTTCGTACTTGCTACGGTACTGCTGCGTTGCTTCAACCCTCTGCCGTTTGGTCAGCGAAGGGTACTTGAGTTTCTCCCTCGCTTGTTCTTTTGTCTCGACTTGAAGTGGAGCCGCGGGAGCTAGAGCCCTCTGAGGGACATTCTTTTCATTTGTCGGCGGCGGTACAGGGTCCTTGTCGGGAGCTTTAGCCGTCTGCTGCTCTTTGTTCCTCCTCGTGTACACCTTTAACGGTTGCATTTGAGCCGCATCTGCCTCAATTGGCCTTTTGCCATCTTTGGTCAGAAAGGACACTTTCTCCTCTGGGACGACTAAGTCGTGATTCTCTTCCCGAAGCATATTCACTTGGTCCTCCAGGTCACTGCTCGGCCGAGTACCCGCCAGGGTCTGCACATAATGCTGATGAAACATGCAGGTACTTTCGCCGTGAGGATCATTACAGGTCGAACACCAGTGCACAGGGTCAGAAGTGCTCGGTCCCTCGTTAATGGCCGCGTTCCTCGCAGGAGGTCTGTTATCTTGGGTTGTCGCTTGATCTCTTGTCAGTGTCGGAGGAGGGTAGGACCTTCTGGGAGCAAACTCCATCTGAGATTGCTTTTTCTTCATGATTGCCATGTCGTTGGACAGCGTCCGGCAGACAGAACTGAGATTTTCCATTCCTTGTAACAACTTTGCTTGGATATCAACGGCTAGAGGAGCCGCTGAAGCGGGTGGTGGCAATGGAGCCAACGGCGGGGCCGAAGGCAATGGAGGGTATAGCGGAGCAGCGGGAGGAGGAGGCAGTGAGGGATACGACGGGGTCGTTGTAAGCGGTGGGGGCGCGGGATTCCACGGCACAACAGGCTGCGAAGAGGAAGAAGATGTTGAATATGGCTGAGCGGATGCGCTAGGATACTGAGTGGATTGCTGGAAATCAGGATAAATCGGCGTCGGCATTCTATGTGGAAGCTTGCCGACTGAGATTAAGTCCTGTTCCGCTAACTGAGCTAGCTCATACAACGCAAGAAAGGTATTAACGCGAGCGGCCTTGATCTGCATGGCCACATCGGCATTAAAAGATCTAAGATAGTAATGCGCCGCTTGACCGTCACTTGGCCGCAGCTCCTTGGGCACCCTTTTCCATGATCTAGCAAACCTCACATTAAAGTCCGCTATCTCCTCTTGCGGGTGTCTTTGGATTGACTGAAATTGATGCAGGAGGGACGATGGATCAGCGGATTCATTAAAACTCCTGGCCAAACGTTCGGCCAACTCGGCCCAGCTGGTGATGGATCCGGGCTGTAAGGACCGGTACCAGTACAGGAGCTTTCCTCTTAGTGAAAGAGCGAGCAATCGAACCATGACGCTCTCGTCTGTGATGCGATGAAACGCGGCCAAAGCTACGATGTCTTGCATGTGTTCATAGGCCGTCTTTCCGTTTCCATCGAACGTGGGCAAGGCCTTCATGGCCGCTTGCGGAATTGGATCATCTCCCAATAGGTTCAGCGGAGAAGCAGAATCCCAAGCGGGAAACAGGTCATTCTGCTGATTTTGATCTTGACCCGCCATATTGGCGTTTTGATTTGGCGGTAATGGCGGAGGCTGCAGCGGGTCCGGTTGAACAGGTTCTTCCGGCACTTGTTGCTGCCAATTGAATTGCTCAGGAGCAATCGGATGATCTGGAGAGTTGGGAGGACCTGGAGGGCAGCCGGTCGCAGTGCTATCTGGAGTTGGACCTTGCTCGGCAACTTCAGCTTCCCTTGATGATGATCCGTCCCGAGAAACGTGTGTTCTTACTAGCCGAGGACGCTCTCCAAAAGCGTCGATGTCGAGCTCGTAATACTCGGGTTCTTCTTCAGAATTTCTTACTCTCCATCTCGTTTGCATGAAGACAGGATATGCTTGGACCGGTCTGCGAGACTTGGAGGGTGTCTGAGTTCGACAGAGTCAGAGTCGCCAGATGTTCAAAAAACCGTCAGCAATGAAGTGAACATCGACACCTTCAATGCTGCTTATGCGGTGGGACTGGTCCCACCGGGCGTGCCAGAAAAGTACTGTTGGTTACAAATCTGCCATGAGGAAAGGATTTGTTGTCGTTGCGCCCTCGATTCGCCCAACAGCTTGAAAGGCCGGAAGGAAGGAATGCCTTCCGTGCCAATCTCCGGAGGAGGCCGGCTTCCTATGTAACTTTTCAGTTTTAAGATAAGAGAACTGGAAAGAAATAAAAGGGATAAGGGATAGAAACGGTGGTATTCAACGTTTGGGAAAGAACAAGCAGCACAGTCACTAACTAGCAACTAAACCAACAACAATCAAAACAATACATGTAACAGAAACCAGCTATGAAATTCTTCCCTATGTATCCTTAAACATGCATTCCAGGCTCAGATAATTGCCAATGCTGTGATCCAGAGTTCAGAATGACAGCAATCAGAAAAATAAATGAGTAAATGCAGAAATGACACGAATAAGGCAGCATAAAAGAAAGAGACACAATTGGAGCCAAAGTATGGATTGTATTGAAGCAAACGGTCTTAGCTACAACAGCTTTCTTTAGCAATATGTTCCCCCCCTTATTACAATAGAATGAGCTGCTATTTATAGCAGAATTTCCCCCCAGATTACAATGTAGGCACAGATACCCAAGTCTGCAAAAGCTGCAAAAAGCGGCCAGGTTTGATCCTTGTCGGCCGTATCTGCATCCGTAGTATGCTTTTCCTTGATTCCGGTATGGCCTCTGACAGTTTGGGTAGCTGGGAGGAGACGGCTCATCAACGCGGTGGGTGTAGCGGTACTTTGCCTCAAATGCCTGCTACTGTTCGTCTTCAATGGTCACCCACTTCGCTGCTGAAGTATGGCCTTGGCTGTACTTGGATGAGCCCTTGTCCGAAAAACTTGACTTTGACCTCCGGAGACGTCAGCTGCTTAGCCGGCAAAAACGGGCAGGGAAACACATCAAAAATGCTGAAAACGAAACACTGCTGCAACCACCTTGGAGCTGGCTGGCTGCCCCAAAACTGGACAAGGAAAAGATGCCCTGAAGCGCTCCAGGGAGAGTGATTTGCCCTCTAGCGCTGCCAGACGACAGCGCTTTAGAGCGCATTTTAGTCCTTAACCAAAAACTGGCCCTCTTCATCTTTTTTACTAAGTGCCGAAAATAACCCCAAAGCGCTCAACCTTGGGATTTTTGCCCTGGAGCGCTCAAAACTAGAGCGCTTTGGGGCGAATTTTACACTTAGGATTTTTTTGGGCCTCTTTGCTTCCTCCTGGGCAGTCTCAAAATTGCTCCAAAGCGCGACAAAAATAGGAAGATGCCCTGGAGCGCTCAAAACTAGAGCGCTTTGGGGCACAAAACTAGACTTAGCCAAAAAAAACATCTCTCAAACCTCTTTTCAATTCGGCCGAAAAGGTGCTCTAGAGCGCCCAGGACAGGGAGACTAGCCCTGGAGCGCTCAAAACTAGAGCGCTTTGGGGCAAAATCATACTTAGCAAAATTTATCATGGCGGCCTTTTACCCCCTTTCTCCCAACTGTCCGAAAACGCTCTAATGCGCCCAAGGCCGGCGAAATTGCCCCAAAGCGCTCCAAACTGCAGCGCTTTGGGGCGGATCACACTTAGACAAACCAACAACAAACAACAATTTTCAAACCCTCCCAGATTCACTCTGAAGCGCCCTAAACCGGAAGATTCACTTCGGATTGCCGCCCAGCTGCTGCGATTTAGGGACGAATCTGGGAGATAACTGATTTTTCAGAAAAGAAATAAAATTATGCACCCCTTGAAAAATGGCAACAGGAAGAAGGGTTCTAAAAAAAAATTAAAAGCATTAAAAAAAGCACGGGCAAATTGTTGAGTTTCTTTTGGGTAGCATGAATATTTCGAGCAAGTGCGTATCTATGTTAGGGGCAAAGTGCACACACTTGAAGATTGAGTGGAGGTGCTATATAATCAAAAGCATAGTTGCAACTGAATTGACATCATGGCAAAGTTGAAGACTTTGAACCCAGAGGTCTTAGGTTCAATTCCATGCTTCTCATTTTACCTCAAAAGTGCATTTTTTATGGGGTTTAAAGCAGCATGTTTTCTTTTTCTATACATGAAGTGCTAAGGAGGAAAGTTGGCAAGTTGAAGAAAAGCATGAATTTTTAAAACAAAGGTCAAAGGTTCAAAACACACAAAGACCATATTTGGATCTTACTACCCTAGGGGTGATTATTTTTTTAATTTTGCAATTTTCCTATTGTTTTTTTTTAATAAATAACTATAGTGAATATTTTTTTGCAAAAATAAAGGGTAGTAAAATTGTTTGTAAAAAAGATGCATTTTGGCGACCGACACCTTCAAATTTTTCAAGCTAATTTTGCTTCATAATTTTTAAACATGTGCTTAAACACAATCGCAGCGTTCAGTATCAACGACACCTCTGGCTTGCATTTACATGTAAAGTTGTCACTTTAAGCTACTGTGTCTATAGCCTAATAAAGTTGCCATAACGACGTCTGGGCATCGACCCTATAAATCGTCGGGGAGAAATAAGGACATTATTTGTTTTCTTCTCACTCCATTTTCTACCCTATTCGTCACTATCATTAGACATAAATCCTGAAATTGAGAAATCCCAAGAATTTAGGGAAGTTACGCCCATGTACAAGGATTTCTCTTTAAGCAGGTGTCATTGATAGGGCAAATCCCTTTTCGTACTACCTTGGTACCTCGTATCATTCTCTTTCACGTACCTTAAGGTCTCTCTCACGTAGCTTCTTCCACATACTGACGGATATATAAGAAGGGCGGGTATAGAAAGGTTTGGTATATCAGACTCGTGGTATATTGAAAGGGGAACCATTTGGGGGTCATAAGGAACCCTCACCATGGTGACCTCAAAATTTTTTCTTACAAAACCACAGCTACTCAAAAGCCCAAATTTTGGATCGTGGAAGACCAAGATTAGGACCATCCTAGTGGTTGAGAAACTCTAGGACATTGTCATCGAAAAGATCACTCGGCCAAAAGAGGATGAAGAGGCTCAATAGCAGTTTGATGAGGCAAATGCCAAGGCACTAATGATCATCACCCTTGCCACAACAGATGTCATTCAGCCACACATTGGTGAAGCACAGACATCCAAGGAGGCATGGGATACACTTTCTACCATATTTGAAGGGAAGAATGAAGCCACAATTCTTCACCTTCAATCTCAACTCCACACACTGAGAGTTCAAGATGGAGAAAGTATTGAAGAATTTCTTTGCATAGTTGCTGAATTGAAAGCAAGATTGAATACCATGGGGGAAACAGTAGAAGATAGGCTCTTAGTACCTATCATACTTAGAGCCCTACCAAATTCTTTTCAAGTGTTGATTACTTCATTGCAAGTATCAAACAAGAAGGTGTCTTTTGATGAATTGATGAACATGCTTCAAAAAAAAGAAGCAACTAATTAATTGAGGGACTAGTTGAAAAATAATGCACTCATTTCCACAAAGAAGACATAGAAAAGTCCTTCCTCGTCTTCATCATCATAGAAGCAACCTCAAAAACAAAGGAGGTACTGTGATATCTGTGAGAGAGGACATGATACAAAATATTGTCGATATAACTCCATGACTTGAGGGGGTCAAGTCTGTAACCCTCCTCAAACAAAACGCAGTTCAAACCACAACTTAAGAAACAACAAGGGTATGTTTCACATGAAGAACCAGAACCTGATTTTGAACAGGACTCTGAACTAGCACATAAGGTCCTGATGTCCAAGGCAGTGACAAAACCAAAGGATGAAATTTGGTACATTGATTCAGGTGCTAGCAAGCACATGACTGGAGATAAAGTGTGGTTTGACTCCTTACAAGCCAAAGATGGGAAACCAGTCACTATTGTTGATGATAAGACCTATCATGTTAAAGGAGTGGGAAATGTTCCTCTCAATATGACTAATGGCAAATGAACAATTGAAAATGTGCTGTGTATTAGAGCTGGCAAACAACTTGCTATCTGTATCACAGATTCTAGATCAAGACATGGTAGTAGAATTCCGGGTTGTTGATGGCAAAAAGTGGTGTTTCATCACAAAAAAATGGCAGGTTTGTAGGAACTAGTTCCTATAAGAATGCTTGTTTGCCCTCGATGTCATATCATCTCCTAATGTTGCACTATTTGCTGCCACAACGGATGCTACCTCACTCTGGCATAGGAGATATGGACATCTGAGTTCTAGATGTTTCTTCAACTAAGTAAGCATCATATGGTGACAAGTCTGCCCAACCTTTCACCCACACTGCCAATTTGCTCAGGTTGTTTAGCAAGAAAGCAACACTTAGTACCTTTTGAGCTTAGCACTCGCACTGCAAAAGTACGATTGGACGTCATATATACTGATTTGTGTAGACCAATGCCAACCAATTACAGTGGACATAGGTACTTTCAGCTGTTTGTTGATAATTACTCACGAAAGAGGTGGGTATATTTCCTGACACTCAAATTTGATGAAGAATTTAAAACAAACATCGAGGATTCTAACGAGTCTGGTGATTCCACATTTATTGTGAGCATTGAGTCAGATAAGGAAGTTTGTGAAGAAGTTCTAGAAGATGAGTCAAATTCAAAAGTGGTTGATGAACCAATAGTGGTTGCTCCACCACAACAAGAAAGACTCCAAAATGGCTCACAAACACTCTCAAAGACGCTATGCTTGATGCACCACCTGATCTAACTTCTACATGACCACGTGCTCGCAGTAGTACACGGTAGAAAGTAAATTTGGCTTTGAGGACTGCAGCAATGGAAGGTTTAGAATCAGCATCAGTAATTGACGACAGGTGGGCTAAGTGCAATCTCGCTTCGTTGGGTCCACCCACACCCAACCTTCTGATCACTTCATGGGTTTTGAACGTGGATTACTTGCTCATAATGGTGTTTGGGCACTTCCACAATCTAAACCTTACCCATATCAACAAGGCTATCCCAATCCTTCATTCAGGTGGTATCCAGCATATCTACCAAACTTCAATTTTGTCTAGGGATTTTATAATCCATATGCAGCACCTCAGTTTTCACAAGTATATGCTGGACCAGCAACAACAATGTATCCTCATGCACAAATAACACAAAGTGTTGATGGTATGCAAGGACCACACAGTGTTCAATATAGCAGTCCTAGATTGATGACAACAATAGGTACATCACCACATTATGCAAATGGGGCATCAATCCTAAATGCTGCTCAAACTTCAAGAGTAGAACCCAACAGCCAGAGCCAAAGCCAAAAGCCAGAACCAAAGCTAAGAGCCAAAGCCAATCCAATGAACACATGGCTGCATGACATTCTTGGAAAACCAAATAATGTAATGAGGAGGGGATGTTAGGTAATTATTATTACATTATTTGAGGGAAAATTGAATAGACAAGAAACAGTGTGTCATATTGATCTCCGTCAAAATGAGGAACACCAAGAGTCTCTTGAGAATCCAAGAGATGCTATCTTGTATAAATATATGGATAGCCTTTGATGATTTAATTTTGAACAATCTCATTTTTTTTATGCTCGATCAATCATACGCCATTCTCCATGATAAATGTTGTCTTCAGTCTCGTTGTAGCTTGAGAATCCATCCAAAAAGGAATAGATCTCATGCCCCGCCACTTCCTCCAAAATCAAATCTGTAAAAGGGATTGGAAAGGGGTCTTTCATTGTTACAAGGTTCTAACTTTTAGAGTCCACAAAGATGCAAATTTTGCTGCTCTCCTTCAAGTTGATCACAATGGATACCCATTCACTCAACGTTACCTTGAAGATTATCCTACATCTAGCATCTTCTCAAAAGCCTTTACTAGATTCGCATATTTAGGACTCGTTCTATATGGTCTTCTCTTGACAAGATGTGCACCGAGAACTAGAGGGATCTGATGTATGTACAACTCCAGTGGAATCCTTTGTAGATCTCCTCTTTGTATTGTATGAAAGTTTTAGAAGTCGTTGCTTTTAAAATTGGGTCCCAATCATATCCACAGTGGATTATCTTTTCTTCATCCTTCTCGCTGAGTTTCACCTACACCATCTTCAGACCTTCTTAATCAAAGGTATGTGTTGGATTTTCATCAATTTGCTCATCACCAACACTATGCTCTACAAAATTGGGGGAAATAACACTTTCTACTCCTCCCCTTCGACTTGTGTGGGTTTGGCAGGTTTCTTTTCCACTGAATGATTGCACATGCCAACCTCATAAGTGCTACAAGTTCCTTCATCCTTTTCTTCCTTGTTTGTGTTGATGCACAAGCATGGGGTTTGGAAGACTTCATAGTCCTCCATTTGCCAATGAAGCAACATGTTGTCTGAGTGTCCATCTTCCATGCACTCCTTCCTTGTTCAGTTGCAATACACCCGTCATCTCTTATTCATCAGATGAGGACTCACCAAATTCATCCAACGATGCCAACTCCTCACACACAAACTAATTTTCAAGTTAATAACATATTTATGTTGGCCCTTTCTAAATGTAATCGGTCCTCCCAGTTCCGATCAATTTTTGTCATGCGTAACCACCCATGCCCTAAAAATGCATCGTAGGATGGTTTTTGCATGGCAAGTACTACAAAGTCCAGGATGAACACTTGTTCGAAAATCTTCACTTTTTGTGCAGTCAATACTTCATTTTGGTACCATACCGATTTGCTTCATACAATTGAGAATTAGGTGACCACAAGAATGGTGCACCCAAATCCGTCCATGTTTTCTTAGGTAATACATTTACTCTTGAACCCCCATTAACGATCACTTGCGTCACCTTGTGTCCAAGCAACTCAACGTGGATTAGTGCAGGTTTCTTCTCAGCATCTATCATCAAGATTGTCAGGTCTATATACTGATCTTTATTTACTTTTCTTGTTCTAGTTGGACAGTATACATTCTCCTCCTTCGTGCGCATCAACTCTCCAACCTCCTTCGTGTGCGTCAACTCTCCAACCTCCTTCGTGTGCATCAACTCTCCAACTGATAGAGCTCTAGTACCGCACGAATTAGACTGGACATCTTGATTGACACTACTTGGAACACCAACTCTTTTGTTGACGAATCTTCTTCTAACACTGTGATGGGTTCCTTTTGTTTTTTGTCATTGTTCTTCACCATTGCTTCCTCAACTTGAGTATGAGCCTCCTGCCATTTCTCCTCTTTGGTAGGGTCTAGGTATTCCAACATCTTTCTTGTTTCAAAGCGTGTGACTGCAAGCACATGTTTCTCTCTCTCCTTGTCCAATTGCATTCTTCAATGTCAATCAGATTGACATTTTGCAAGTTGTTGTTGCTCACCTTCTTCAGACAATTGCTTCCTTATGATTATTGGGACTGCACCATGGACACATCTTGACACATTGCCACCATTCCCAATTGGTGCGTTCACGCAATTATGTGCAAAGTGTCCCCACTCTTGTCACCTTTTCATTAGATGATGGATCTATCATCCGAATCATACTGCAATATATTCTAGCAACCACCACCAAGTGTGTTGCCAGATTGTGAGTTTTGTCTTCTTCCTTAACAATTATTACAATAACCATTGCTTGTCCCATTTTTCCCACTTTTTGAACTGTTGGGTTTTTGTGTCGTCTCTTCCTTCTGCACCATGAATGTTTGGTGTCATGCACTTCTTAAGTTGGCAATCACGTGTGCACTTTGCAAAAAATGTGATATGCCTTCTTTGGACAGTTGGTGTTTGTGTGCCCTTTCATTTTGTAATCCAAACACCAGATATCTTTTTTCATCTTTTCGGCTTTGGCATCATTGATCATTCTTTCAAAATATTTCCTCATCACCTAAATGGTTGTACTTAGATCTTCCTTATCACTGTTGGACTCCAAATCATATCTTCCATGACTAGCGCCACCTCCTGTTGCAATCTTCGTCTCAGTCTCTAGATTCAACACTTGGCCAAATGCCTCCTACTATGTCGTTGGCGGCACTACCTTCATGTTTTTTTTGTAGCAGGGAAGTAGTCCATCTATGAACCACCGTTTTTGCAATTCGTTCGTCAATTTAACTTCCATCATTCCTATGAACTCTTTCAGTTGACAGTTGTATGACTTGCTATTTTCTTCCTCCTTTTGCTTCGTTGCATATATTTCTCCAATAAATTATGTATCGTCACAAAGCAGATTGAATTTTTTGGTGAATTATTTTTTCAAGTCATTCTAGGAGGTAAATGGTTCCTCTCGTTTCAAGTGTTAGTCTACTGCAACTCCTCGCAACATGGCTAGGAATAGTTTCAACCATGCATCTTCGTTTGTCATACCATTGGACTTGTCACACAGGTGCAAATATGTCTTTCAAGATCATCCTGCTCGTCTCCAGTAAACTTTGGGCACATTCGCTCCCCCATTGCTACAGTCATTACTATTGTCTACACTTAAGTTTGGCCTTATGGTCCTTGTTTGTCGGACTCTCCTCCTCTTGACGAACTTCTATGTGACAGTTGGTCTCTTCTTGCACAAACAATCGTTGATAGTTCCTTTTGCACTGCTACTACATGATTACCTTCACATCTACACGAGCATTGGCTCTGGTCTCCCAAACACACTCTCTTGTGGTTGCCTCTGTCCTTGACTCCCATCCTCCGCACCTCTAAGCACCCTCCTCCACATATGTGTCGTTGTTGAAGTCACTTGCTCGAACTCATTGTGCTATGCAATCCTCTCTGTCACGCTCCACGTTGGCACGTTCTTCACCACTTGCATGAATGGCTTTGTCGGCCTAGTTAATGTTTGCTTCTTTGGGTCTTCCTCCGTCGTCAAAAACAATGTCTCCCACTAGTCAATTTCTTTTCTCCCTACTGTCTCAAGGCTTCCCTCCTAAGAAGACCATACATGCTCCAATTTTGGCAACGATACTTCAACTACGTTGCTCTCCTCTACGCATCCTCCTTGCGTTCATGATAATAGTGAAGGTTGCTTTCTGATTTGCACTTGAAGCAAAGACACGATACTGTCTTCTGTGTGAAAACCAAAGTCTACTGAAGCTTATGAATAATTGAGCATATCATTCATATAAAAATTTAAATTTATTAGATGATCCACCATTTCATTCGATAACTATTTTATGCTAAAGCGAGCTTGCTTCTATAATGGGAAACAAAGAATCTGGCTACAAATGTCTTCACCAAATCCCAAGGTCAAGCTAAGTTTTTCAGGCTTGTGCTATGCTCTGTATTGTTAATAACATTAACAAGGTGACCATTAAAGAGCAAAAGTAGGCCCAAGAGTTTTTGAGTAAGAAGTTTTGCACTATAAACCAAGGTTCCAATCGTATTGGTGAACCTTAACATTTGTCAAATCATCTTGAGTCAAGCAGAGTAGGACAAACCAAATTCAAATCCTCACATTGTGATGGACACTCCCACGTTAAGGCCATCCATGATAATAAGATTTGTTGTAATACCACAATAATGTGGTTTGTTGAAAATAGATGTAATGCAGGTGAGGCCCATTCCAAACCTTATAACCAACTCAAGAAAAAAAATGAGACAAAATTAGAATAATTAATTAATGATCACATTGTAACATGTGGCAATCATATTTAAATGTTAACATTAGCATTTTATGTTATCTATATCTAAATCAAACAAAGGCAATAAGACATAATCTATGTCTTAATTAACTCATTCAAATATTGGAAATCATCGGTTTTTCCCTTGGAAGATATTTGGGTGTTTCTAGAGACACAATGGAAGGAAACATAGTCGTTTATGCTAGATTATGCGTGGAAATGGATCTCAGCCAGCCTTTGCCGACAGAGATGGAACTCGAACTTGCAGGACTATCTTGGATTCAGAAACTGGATTATGAGGCATTTCCCTTTAATGCTTTAGGTGTAGAGTTTGCCACAAATATGGGCATTTGGTCCGGTCTTGTCCAAACAATATGAACACAAAAATGGAGGCTCTTCTGGGAATGTCGAATCTTCCTAGGGAGGGTAAGTCAACAGTCAATAAAGAAGCAACCAACATTTCTCAAGGCGAAGAAGCACAGGGAGATGGTTTTGAACAACACAAAAGAAGAAGGCAAAATAAACAAGATGGTAAAGAGCAAACCCAGCTTCTTGTTCTTCTTCTTTACCCAGAAATAGGTATGAGATCTTCAAGACACTAGTGGAGCAAGAAGAAGAACAACTTATGGAAGGAGTGGATGGGAATAATGAAAACAATAACAGCCATGTTCAAGCCCCTCTTTCGGTTCCTCCTATCCTAGAGCAGGTAGTAGAGTGTAGTGAGTTACCAATTTTCACAATCAAAGATTGCAGGGGAATTGATAGTGCATAACCAGGAGCAGTCGATAATAAAGGATGTCATCATGGGTATGGCAGAAAAGAACAAAGAAAAACCAACTCTAGGGATAAGCCAGGTGGAGAAGAGATCAAAGAATATCAACTCTCAAGGAGTGGGTAGAAAATCAAATAAGGAATTGATAGCATCTTAAGGAGACAAATTGATCACTGGGGGATCGGTGACGCCAATAGATTCTTATTGGTCTCCAGGTAACCAATGATTATATGATCATGGAATATTAGGGTTTTAAATAGTAGAACCCATCAATATGTTGTTCGAAGACTCTTAGAAACAAGTAAAACAGATTTTTTACTTATCCAGGAGACAAAAATGTTGTTGGATCTCATGTATAAAACAGTAAATAGACTTTGGAGGGGTGTTGGTCATATGGAAGTGGCTGCCCAAGGGGCCTCAGGGAGGATAGTTACCTTTTGGAACTCTCTTGAATGGACGACAATAGAACATATAGCTTGGAGGGGTGTCTTCACATCGCATTTTACGAACAATGTTACAGCTGAGCAAGTTTTAATCACAAATTTTTATAGGGCTCAAAACCTAGATGGTTAGATTCGTCAATGGAAAGCAATACATAATATGAGATTCTCGAGGGAGGAGTTAGACTAGATTGTTGTTGGGGATTTTAATGCTAAATTATCATCCAGAGATCAAGAAGGGGGAACCCCAATTTTGGACCCAAGGGATTGGCTCATGATTGCCCAGGTGTCCTAGAACCAACTATACTTGGACTAATAAGAGGAGGGAGCCACATAGAAGGAAGGTGAAGTTAGACTGTTTTTTGGTTTCCGAGGAAGCGTTTGTGAAATGGAATCTAAAATTTCATATTTTGAAGGGTGCAGTTTTGGATCACTTCCCCATTCTGTTGGAAGGGAGGATCAAGACAGGGCAGCATCGCAAACCATTCAGATTTGAAAACTTTTGGTTACAAAAGGAGGAACTTCGAAATAAAATCCCACAATGGTGGGAAGAGGAAAGATCGACATATGGGACAACAATGTTTAGATTCCACAAGCAACTTCATTATATCAAGGATCAACTAAAACAATGGAGGCAAGCTAACAAGATGGACTTCCAGGCCCAAAGAGCTCCATTGGTGGCTAGATGAGATGAGGTGCAAAAACACATCAGGGAAGGAACAATTACAAAATAGCTCAAAGAAGAGGATGATGCATTGCGTAAAGCGGTTGAGGACATTGACAACCAAGAGGAGATCTATTAAAAACAGAGAGCAAGAACCACTTGGCTATTGGAAGGTGACAAAAACACCAAGTTTTTCCATGAGGTTGCTTGTGCTAAGAGACAGACGAACAAGATAGAAGCTCTTCAAGATGAGATGGGCACTCCTTTGATACAATCCTAGGTATGCATTTCCATTCAATTGTTGTCCTACCGTCTATTATCTCTGAAGAAAATCAGGTCTTGCTTAACCTCATTGATAGAGAGGAGTTGAAGAAGGTAGTCTTTCGAATGAGTAAGGGAAAAACGCCAGGTCAAGATGGCTTCCCAATCAAGTTTTTTCAGACCTTTTAGGACAACTTGGAGGAGGATGTAATGGTTGTTATAGAGGAGTCCAAAGGCAGTAAAAGAATTCTTAAAGCATTAAATCATACATTTATTGCCTTAATTCTGAAAGGGGAGGAGGGGGTGCATATTTCATATTACAGACCTATTGCCTTATGCAATGTCATATATAAAATAATCACGAAGGTAATGGCTGAGCGGCTAAAACCTCTCCTAGATAGCATTATCTCCTTGGAGCAAGGGGTTTTGTAGAGGGCAGCCATATCTTGGATGGTATGGTTCTAGCTCAGGAGGCAATCCACTTAATGCAAAAATCTGACAATAGAGGAATGTTCATAAAATGAATATGTCAAAGGCTTATGATAGGGTGGAGTGGAGCTTGTCAAGGATGATGGCAGCCTTTGGTTTCCCTCAGGAATGGATAGAATGGGTCATGAGCTGCGTCTCTACTCCGACGTACTTAGTGTTAATCAAAAGCCATCCCTTGCAACTATTTGGAACCACTCGAGGCCTTCGTCAGGGAGATCCTTGTTCCCCTTATCTTGTTCTCATATTGGCTGAAGGCTTGGGTAGACTCATTTTGAGGAGAAGACAACAGGGTTTGCTAAATCAAGGTGGATGAGGAATTTTTGACTCACCTACAGTTTGCGGATGACATAGGATTGGTGGGAGTGGCCAACCTCAAGGAAGCAAGAATGATCAGAGATACTCTTAATGTTTACCTTAGGGCCACAAACCAAATCATCAATGATAAGAAATCCAAAGTGGTCTTCTTCAATCTTGATCAAAGGCTTCATGACAAAGTTTTGGAGATCTTGGGATTCACGAGGACTTCTCTCCCAGTGGTATATTTGGGGATCCCTTTGCATTTTAAAAAACTGATGGTAACTATCTGGAGGAATCTTTTGGATCGTATCAAAGAAATAATTAATCATTGGTCTCACAAATGGTTAACCTTTCGGGGTAGATTAACTTTTTTTCATTCAGTCATTCAGGCCATGCCAATTTATAAATTTTCTATCTTTGCTGCCCCACATACCATATGGAAAGAGTTGGACAAGATGGCTAGAATTTTTTTATGGGGAGGAGGCATTAGTAGGTTGGGAGAACGTAAGCCAACCCAAGGTAAAGGGAGGTTTGGAACTAAGGAGATCAAATTTAAATAATAAAGATTTGGCTAGAAAGCTAAACTGGAGGCGGATCTCCTAGCCAAATTCTATATTTAGTATAGTTTTAACTAGTAAATATTTGGGATAGGTGAACCCGAATGACGTGAGTCGTTTCCCTTTGAATGGTAATGGGTTCCTAGTGTGGCAAGCTCTAAAGTTAGGATCTCAGGTAATGAAATATGGATTATTTTGTAAAGTGGAGAAAGAGAAGGCTCGATTTTGGACAAATTCATGGGATCAATACCCACCTATCATTGTTGAATTCCCATAACTGCAACCAATAAAAACAACCATGGAAAGCAAGGGTTAAATCCAAATTGAAAGTTATTTCAACACCAGTCAATTGGGGGATTACAAGTTTAAGCAGTTTAAGAAGTTCGATGAGTGGCCAATTCCAATCCCTCCAAAATTGACACCCATCATGACTAAAATCTTGGTAGAAAGATTTCTCATAAGTAGAGATGAGGAGGACGAATTAGCTTGGGGCTATGGAAGCCATGGAGTCAACACAGTGAAGGATAGATATGATAAGATCCTTCCAAAACCTCCTCCTCATGCATATTAGGTTGAGGATTGCAAAAATATTTGGCAATCCAAGGGTTGGCAATAAGTAAACTTCTTTGCCTCGCAATTCATGCACAATGGAATTCTTACTTTTGATAATCTTAGATGTAGGGGAATCATTGGTCCATCCCATTGTGTTTTACACTACAAAAGTGAGGAAACATCTGACCACTTGATGTTTGAGTGCCCGTTCACGTGCCAAATATGAGAGCGATGGTTTTTAGCTTATAAAATCCAAGCCAATGGTGATTTGAACCAGATTAATATTTGGGAAAGATGGAAGAGGAACAGATTTAAATCTAAAGCTCTTCGTATTGGGTGGAAGCTTGGATTAAACTTTATTTGGTGGCAAGTGTGGTTGGAGAGAAATGGTAAAATTTTTAGAGAAACCTTTTCATCCTTGGATGGCATCTAGCAGGTCATTTGGAGCAAAGTCACAAAAACTATGGCAATGTATGCTAAAGAGGAAACTCAAGCTGATATAGGGACGATGGAAAAAGAAGGCGAAGTGCAAGAGGGGCAGGACAGAGCTAGTTGGAAAACACCCCTAGAAGGCTGAATACTGATGGAGTTGCAAAAGGAAGTCCGAGTAGAGCTAGAATTGGACTGGTTTGTAGGGCCTGGGCAAGGCCACGAACAATGAAGTAGAAGCCTTAGCTATAAAATCTATTTCTATTTGGCGGGTAAGAAAAGGTTATTGTTAGAATTATTGAGTTGTCATTGATGTCAAAGGCCGATTTGGTTGTTGGCAAGTGGTGGCATGTTTGGGCAAATTATTCAAAGCAGATATATCCCCAAGGATGATTTAATTATGAGTATGCTCTAATATTTAAATTAAATATTTAAATATTAAAGTGATATTTTAATAATTAATTTGAGCCAAAGGTTTGATATATTTAAATCTTTGAATAAAAAGTTTAATTATTCAAATATTATATTATAGAAGTGATTTTAAAATATATAGTTGAGTGGGCCGACCTTACGATAATTATGTTGATTGCATATAAATACAAGGGTTGGAATTCATTTCAAATAAAACTTTCGATTGAAGATCCTCGATTTCGATGAGCGAAGAAGCGGCTGCACGGCAGAAAAAAGCGTGGAGCGATTTGATTGGTTTTGGAGGTGTTGGCAGACGTTCGAGGGCGGACGGAAGTTTGAAGGTGTTGGCAGTATCATGTGTTGTGTTGTAATATGTTTGAGGAGCAAACAAAATTAGTTGGATCCTCCGAGCGGAGAAATAGCAAGGCAGAAGAACACAACTTCCAGGAAGAGCACAGGCGATATTTGTATTTGACTCGCATACGACCAAATTCATCACTGAGTAGCAACATTTCTTTCTAGCCAATACCAAGCATATGATTGTTAGACAAACAAAGGTTTTTGGAGGCACCAACGAAGCAGACCCAATTTAAATTTGAAAACGCAGAGGCGAGGGGAGTTTTCGTTGTACTTGGAACCGGCAATCGAAAGAGCTTGCGCAACAAGAATTACACGGAGCCAGCGGCGACGTGAAGGAAAATTTCTGCGGGAGAGATACAAATACTTGAAAGTGGCAGAAGGGTGGTTGTAAGAGTGAAAGCAGGAATGAAGAGTTGAGATGACCTATAAAACCTCACGTGGATCATGATAGGGGTCTTGTAAGAAGAGAATCCTGCGGTCAAAGAAACCTCTCAAAGAAAAAACTCTTGGTCAAATTAAAGCATCTACTGAATCAGAGATAAGCTGACTTAGACAGGGTGCAATGAGCAATATGCAAAGCGTAATAATATTCCCAGCGATGGCGGTGTGAAAGGCCAAGTCGAGTCGGCTGTAGAGTTATCTAAACCACGCACTGCATCAGAAACAATAGGCAATGAAAGGTACGAATACATTATTTTGATCTTTAGTCTCAACCGCTGGGTTAGCCCAATCGATCACAAGCCAGCATTAGGGCGCTACGGTGTTGAAGGTCAGAGGTTCAAATCCCTTTGGCGGCCTGCTATAGTTTTGCTCAACTTTTGTACTACCATTAATAATTAAAGTATTGGAGCAGAAACAGAATGCGTGCAATGATAAGAGGTATGTGAGTCAACTTTTGTACTACCATTAATAATTAAAGTATTAGAGCATAAACAAAATGCGTGCAATGATAAGAGGTATGTAAGTCAACTTTAGTGAAAGGTATAAGTTGATTTAATTACCTTAGAAGTATTTAAAGGAGGAACTATTTATAAAGGTCTTTGAAATCACCTCAATGTCAAAGTGAAGTGGATTATTTATAAATATGGAATATAGAAGGTGGTAGAGCTTTCTATGCAAAGATTGAAGATATTACTAGCACGCACATCGAAACAACTGCACTATTGAAGATATAGCTAGCAAGGACAAGAAGCAAGTGACTTCATAAAGATTTCGGAGCAGATTTGAGCAGTGTTTGTGATCAGATTTGGGAGCAGATTTGAGCAGTGTTTGTGATCAGATTTGGGAGCAGATTTGAGCAGTGTTTGTGATCAGATTTGGGAGCAGACCTGAGCAAGTTTCAATATCAAAATTTGAAGAGCTTGAGAAGTGCTTCATAATGTGGAAGTATAAAAGAGTGAAAGTAAAGGTATTAGCATCTCCAATTCAACACGCAAGTAAGTTATCTAGTGCTAGACTTGGGCTACCTTTAAATGTAATAAATGTGAGACATGTGGAAGCGACAGACTTAATGAATGTGAAGGACATTTTGGCCATTTGAAGCTTCCATCATTCTCTATTTGTTGATCAAGTGCCTTCAGATCTGAGGTTGGAGCCTCAAGGAGATTGGTGTCTCCTGTGGGTTGGTGCTCACGAACTTGTATAAGGGGATTGGTGTCTCCTGTGGGTTGGTGTTCACGAAATAGCAATGCAAAAGAACACAACTTCCAGGAAGAGCACAGGCGATATTGTATTTGACTCGCATACGACCAAATAATCATCGAGCGAGCAACATTGCTTTCCAGCCAATACCAAGCATATGATTGTTAGACAAACAAAGGTTTTTGGAGGCACCAACGAAGAAGACCCAGTTTAAATTTGAAAATGCAGAGGCGAGGGGAGTTTTCGTTGAACTTGGAACCGGCGATCGAAAGAGCTTGCGCAACAAGAATTACACGGAGGCAACGACGATGTGAAGGAAAATTTCTGCGGGAGAGATACAAATACTTGAAAGTGGCAAAAGGGTGGTTGCAAGAGCGAAAGCAGGAATGAAGAGCTGAGACGACCTATAAAACCTCACGTGGATCATGATAGGGGTCTTGTAAGAAGAGAATCCTGCGGTCAAAGAAACCTCTCAAGGGCAAAACTCTTGGTCAAATTAAAGCATCTACCGAAACAGAGCCAAGCTGACTTAGACGAGGCGCAACGAGCAATATGCAAAGCGTAATAATATTCCCAGCGATGGCGGTGTGAAAGGCCAAGTCGAGCCGGTTGTAGAGTTATCTAAACCACGCACTGCATCAGAAACGATAGGCAATGAAAGGTACGAATACATTATTTTGATCTTTAGTCTCAACCGCTGGGTTAGCCCAATCGATCACAAGCCAGCATTAGGGCGCTACGGTGTTGAAGGTCAGAGGTTCAAATCCCTTTGGCGGCCTGCTAAAGATTTGCTCAACTTTTGTACTACCATTAATAATGGAAGTATTGGAGCAGAAACAAAATGCGTGCAATGATAAGAGGTATGTGAGTCAACTTTTGTACAACCATTAATAATTAAAGTATTGAAGCAGAAACAGAATGCGTGCAATGGTAAGAGGTATGTAAGTCAACTCTAGTAAAAGGTAATTAAGTCAGTTGATTTAATTACCTTAGAAGTATTTAAAGGAGGAACTATTTATAAAGGTCTTTGAAATCACCCCAATGTCAAAGTGAAGTGGATTATTTATAAATATGGAATATAGAAGGTGGTAGAGCTTTCTATGCAAAGATTGAAGATATTACTAGCACGCACATCGAAACAACTGCACTATTGAAGATGTAGCTAGCAAGGACAAGAAGCAGTGACTTCATAAAGATTTCGGAGGAGATTTGAGCAGTGTTTGTGATCAGATTTGGGAGCAGACTTGAGAAGTGTTTGTGATCAGATTTGGGAGCAGATTTGAGCAGTGTTTGTGATCAGATTTGGGAGCAGACCTGAGCAAGTTTCAATATCAGAATTTGAAGAGCTTGAGAAGTGCTTCATAACGTGGAAGTATAAAAGAGTGAAAGTAAAGGTATTAGCGTCTCCAATTCAACACGCAAGTTATCTAGTGCTAGACTTGGGCTACCTTTAAAATGTAATAAATGTGAGACATGTGGAAGCGACAGACTTAATGAATGTGAAGGACATTTTGGCCATTTGAAGCTTCCATCATTCTCTATTTGTTGATCAAGTGCCTTCAGATCTGAGGTTGGAGCCTCAAGGAGATTGGTGTCTCTTGTGGGTTGGTGCTCACGAACTTGTATAAGGGGATTGGTGTCTCCTGTGGGTTGGTGTTCACGAAATAGCAATGCAAAAGAACACAACTTCCAGGAAGAGCATAGGCAATATTGTATTTGACTCGCATACGACCAAATAATCATCGAGCAGCAACATTGCTTTCCAGCGAATACCAAATGATTGTTAGACAAACAAAGGTTTTAGGAGGCGCCAACGAAGAAGACCCAGTTTAAATTTGAAAACACAAAGGCGAGGGGAGTTTTCGTTGTACTTGGAACCAGCGATCGAAAGAGCTTGTGCAACAAGAATTACACGGAGGCAACGGCGACGTGAAGGAAAATTTCTGCGGGAGAGCTACAAATACTTGAAAGTGGCAGAAGGGTGGTTGTAAAAGCGAAAGCAAGAATGAAGAGCTGAGATGACTTATAAAACCTCACGTGGATCATGATAGGGGTCTTGTAAGAAGAGAATCCTGCGGTCAAAGAAACCTCTCAAGGAAAAAACTCTTGGTCAAATTAAAGCATCTACTCGATTCGAGCCAAGCTAACTAAGACGGGGCGCAACGAGCAATATGCAAAGCGTAATAATATTCCCAGCGATGGCGGTGTGAAAGGACCAAGTCAAGCCGGTAGTAGAGTTATCTAAACCACGCATTGCATTAGAAATGATAGGCAATGAAAGGTACAAATACATTATTTTGATCTTTAGTCTCAACCGCTGGGTTAGCCCAATCGATCACAAGCCAGCATTAGGGCGCTACGGTGTTGAAGGTCAGAGGTTCAAATCCCTTTGGCGGCCTGCTAAAGTTTTGCTCAACTTTTGTACTACCATTAATAATTAAAGTATTGGAGCAGAAACAGAATGCGTGCAATGATAAGAGGTATGTGAGTCAACTTTTGTACTACCATTAATAATTAAAGTATTGGAGCAGAAACAGAATGCATGCAATGATAAGAGGTATGTAAGTCAACTTTAGTGAAAGGTATAAGTTGATTTAATTACCTTAGAAGTATTTAAAGGAGGAACTATTTATAAAGGTCTTTGAAATCACCTCAATGTCAAAGTGAAGTGGATTATTTATAAATATGGAATATAAGATGGTAGAGCTTTCTATGCAAAGATTGAAGATATTACTAGCACGCACATCGAAACAACTGCACTATTGAAGATATAGCTAGCAAGGACAAGAAGCAGTGACTTCATAAAGATTTCGGAGCAGATTTGAGCAGTGTTTGTGATCAGATTTGGGAGCAGACTTGAGAAGTGTTTGTGATCAGATTTGGGAGAAGATTTGAGCAGTGTTTGTGATCAGATTTGGGAGCAGACCTGAGCAAGTTTCAATATCAGAATTTGAAGAGCTTGAGAAGTGCTTCATAACGTGGAAGTATGAAAGAGTGAAAGTAAAGGTATTAGCGTCTCCAATTCAACACGCAAGTAAGTTATCTAGTGCTAGACTTGGGCTACCTTTAAATGTAATAAATGTGAGACATGTGGAAGCGACAGACTTAATGAATGTGAAGGACATTTTGGCCATTTGAAGCTTCCAACACCAGTATATCATTCTCTATTTGTTGATCAAGTGCCTTCAGATCTGAGGTTGGAGCCTCAAGGAGATTGGTGTCTCTTGTGGGTTGGTGCTCATGAACTTGTATAAGGGGATTGGTGTCTCCTGTGGGTTGGTGTTCACGAAATAGCAATGCAAAAGAACACAACTTCCAGGAAGAGCACAGGCGATATTGTATTTGACTCGCATACGACCAAATAATCATCGAGCAGCAACATTGCTTTCCAGCGAATACCAAGCATATGATTGTTAGACAAACAAAGGTTTTTGGATGCGCCAACGAAGAAGACCCAGTTTAAATTTGAAAACGCAGAGGCAAGAGGAATTTTTGTTGTACTTGGAACCGACGATCGAAAGAGCTTACGCAACAAGAATTACACGGAGGCAACAGCGACGTGAAGGAAAATTTCTGCGGGAGAGCTACAAATACTTGAAAGTGGCAGAAGGGTGGTTGTAACAGCGAAAGCAGGAATGAAGAGCTGAGATGACCTATAAAACCTCACGTGGATCATGATAGGGGTCTTGTAAGAAGAGAATCCTGCGGTCAAAGAAACCTCTCAAGGAAAAAACTCTTGGTCAAATTAAAGCATCTACTGAATCAGAGCCAAGCTGACTTAGACGGGGCGCAACGAGCAATATGCAAAGCGTAATAATATTCCCAGCGATGGCAGTGTGAAAGGCCAAGTCAAGCCGGCTGTAGAGTTATCTAAACCACGCACTGCATCAGAAACGATAGGCAATGAAAGGTACGAATACATTATTTTGATCTTTAGTCTCAACCGCTGGGTTAGCCCAATCGATCACAAGCCAGCATTAGGGCGCTACGGTGTTGAAGGTCAAAGGTTCAAATCCCTTTGGCGGCCTGCTATAGTTTTGCTCAACTTTTGTACTACCATTAATAATTGAAGTATTGGAGCAGAAACAGAATGCGTGCAATTATAAGAGGTATGTGAGTCAACTTTTGTACTACCATTAATAATTAAAGTATTGGAGCAGAAACAGAATGCATGCAATGATAAGAGGTATGTAAGTCAACTTTAGTAAAAGGTATAAGTTGATTTAATTACCTTAGAAGTATTTAAAGGAGGAACTATTTATAAAGGTCTTTGAAATCACCTCAATGTCAAAGTGAAGTGGATTATTTATAAATATGGAATATAAGGTGGTAGAGCTTTCTATGCAAAGATTGAAGATATTACTAGCACGCACATCGAAACAACTGCACTATTGAAGATATAGCTAGCAAGGACAAGAAGCAATGACTTCATAAAGATTTCGGAGCAGATTTGAGCAATGTTTGTGATCAGATTTGGGAGCAGACTTGAGAAGTGTTTGTGATCAGATTTGGGAGCAGATTTGAGCAGTGTTTGTGATCAGATTTGGGAGCAGACCTGAGCAAGTTTCAATATCAGAATTTGAAGAGCTTGAGAAGTGCTTCATAACGTGGAAGTATGAAAGAGTGAAAGTAAAGGTATTAGCGTCTCCAATTCAACACGCAAGTAAGTTATCTAGTGCTAGACTTGGGCTACCTTTAAATGTAATAAATGTGAGACATGTGGAAGTGACAGACTTAATGAATGTGAAGGACATTTTGGCCATTTGAAGCTTCCATCATTCTCTATTTGTTGATCAAGTGCCTTCAGCTCTGAGGTTGGAGCCTCAAGGAGATTGGTGTCTCTTGTGGGTTGGTGCTCACGAACTTGTATAAGGGGATTGGTGTCTCCTGTGGGTTGGTGTTCACGAAATAGCAATGCAAAAGAACACAACTTCCAGGAAGAGCACAGGCGATATTGTATTTGACTCGCATACGACCAAATAATCATCGAGCAGCAACATTGCTTTCCAGCGAATACCAAGCATATGATTGTTAGACAAACAAAGGTTTTTGGAGGCACCAACGAAGCAGACCCAGTTTAAATTTGAAAACGCAGAGGCAAGGGGAATTTTCGTTGTACTTGGAACCGACGATTGAAAGAGCTTACCCAACAAGAATAACACGGAGGCAGCGGCGACGTGAAGGAAAATTTCTGCGGGAGAGCTACAAATACTTGAAAGTGGCAGAAGGGTGGTTGTAAGAGCGAAAGCAGGAATGAAGAGCTGAGACGACCTATAAAACCTCACGTGGATCATGATAGGGGTCTTGTAAGAAGAGAATCTTGCGGTCAAAGAAACCTCTCAAGGCAAAAACTCTTGGTCAAATTAAAGCATCTACCGAATCAGAGCCAAGTTGACTTAGAGGGGCGCAACGAGCAATATGCAAAGCGTAATAATATTCCCAGCGATGGCGGTGTGAAAGGCCAAGTCGAGCCGGTTGTAGAGTTATCTAAACCACGCACTGCATCAGAAACGATAGGCAATGAAAGGTACGAATACATTATTTTGATCTTTAGTCTCAACCACTGGGTTAGCCCAATCGATCACAAGCCAGCATTAGGGCGCTATGATGTTGAAGGTCAGAGGTTCAAATCCCTTTGGCGGCCTGCTAAAGTTTTGCTCAACTTTTGTACTACCATTAATAATTAAAGTATTGGAGCAGAAACAGAATGCGTGCAATAATAAGAGGTATGTGAGTCAACTTTTGTACTACCATTATAAATCAAAGTATTGGAGCAAAACAAAATGCGTGCAAATGGTAAGAGGTACGTAAGTCAACTCTAGTAAAAGGTATAAGTTGATTTAATTACCTTAGAAGTATTTAAAGGAGGAACTATTTATAAAGGTCTTTGAAATCACCTCAATGTCAAAGTGAAGTGGATTATTATAAATATGGAATATAGAAGGTGGTAGAGCTTTCTATGCAAAGATTGAAGATATTACTAGCACGCACATCGAAACAACTGCACTATTGAAGATATAGCTAGCAAGGACAAGAAGCAGTGACTTCATAAAGATTTCGGAGCAGATTTGAGCAGTGTTTGTGATCAGATTTGGGAGCAGACTTGAGAAGTGTTTGTGATCAGATTTGGGAGCAGATTTGAGCAGTGTTTGTGATCAGATTTGGGAGCAGACCTGAGCAAGTTTCAATATCAGAATTTGAAGAGCTTGAGAAGTGCTTCATAACATGGAAGTATAAAAGAGTGAAAGCAAGGTATTAGCGTCTCCAATTCAACACGCAAGTAAGTTATCTAGTGCTAGACTTGGGCTACCTTTAAATGTAATAAATGTGAGACATGTGGAAGGGACAGACTTAATGAATGTGAAGGACATTTTGGCGATTTGAAGCTTCCAACACCAATATATCATTCTCTATTTGTTGATCAAGTGCCTTTAGATCTGAGGTTGGAGCCTCAAGGAGATTGGTGTCTCCTGTGGGTTGGTGCTCACGAACTTGTATAAGGGGATTGGTGTCTCCTATGGGTTGGTGCTCACGAACTTGTATAAGGGGATTGGTGTCTCCTGTGGGTTGGTGCTCATGAACTTGTATAAGGGGATTGGTGTCTCCTGTGGGTTGGTTTTTCTCCTGAGAGGGTGTTTCCACATAAAACTCTTGTCTCTTATGTGTGTGGATTTTGTGCATTAATTTATTATTGCATTCATATCATTGCAGTTATTGATTGGAAAGAAAAGTTTTATCTTATACTGTTCACCCTCCCCTCTCAGTATAAGCGTGTTATTCTTCAGTTATAGAAGGATAATCATAGAATCAGATTCTCAAATCTTGGTAGGAGCTCTGGATTGCATGAGGAATTTTGCTTTGGAGATGTGGAGGTTGAGGATTCTTGTCACCCAAATTAAGGAATTGTGGAGGAAATTAGATGATGTGATTCCAATTTATGTGGGTAGAGCACTGAATAAAGTGGCAAACTTCCTGGCTAAGACAGGTACTGATAAGGAGGCAAGGGTTCAATGGCAGAGTGGCATGGCTATGGAGGATGAGAGGATTAGGCAGGTTGGTGAGCAAATCCAGTGTTTAGCTAATTTGGACAGCCATTACAGACATAATGTTTAGGAGATTTGGCTACAATGCAGATCTCCACTTAGTGTTGTAATCAACAGTGATTAGTTCTTAGGATCTTGGGTTTTAGAGTTATGGAAGTTTGTTGGAAACTTAAAAGGAGGAAACAGGTGTTCTTGCTGGCTAAGGCTGGGAGGAGTCTCATTCCAACTTGTAAATAATCTTGTTTTAATATAATTTTTTCAACATTCTTTTTCAAAAATTAACTCATTCAAATATAGGCAAACGAGGAAATTGCCATAAAATATTACAAGAAACCAAAATGTATGTTTTGCCTTATCAATAAAAATTCTAAAATTTCTCTACATTGAAATTTACACTAGATTCTTTACTCTACTTTATCTTATTTTTGTAGTAGTTTGCGACTACTACAATGCGTTGTAAATTGTAACAGCTCTTTTCAATGAGTCTCATTGGCCTACTTTGGCCATATGTAGACATTAATAGGATTATCTTATCTACAACTTCATGTCTTGTCTCTAACTTGATGCTAGATGATAGTCATATGAACATCAACTAACATAAAGCAGTCTAGGAGAAAGAGGTAACAGGAAAAGTTTTTAGGAAACACCCCAGAAGAGGAATGTAAAATACAATGAACAAACAGCTGAAGTTGATTTCTGGTGAACATGTCCAGCATGTGATACTTAGCAATTCCCCATTAGGAAAAGCTACAGGTAGATGTAGTTACTAAGGGGCGGTGAAGCACTCAATTGCCTCTATCCAATTTGGATAAATAGAATTTCCATGCAGCAAAATCAGATAAGAGTGTGAGAAGCATACCTGTGAAAAGCAAGGCAAGTCAATGTCATTGGACAATGGAGGTTATCTGCGAAGCCCCTGTCAAACCAATGCAAAAGCTATAGAGGTTTCTTTGGCTAGGCTTTCCGGCAAAGTCTGACACTTGCTCAAGGTTGGAGTTCTTTTGCAATGAAATGAAATGAAATATTATTAATGTCCACGGTGGGCCAAAGATGACCCAAGGGACTATAAAAAGGACAACAATAACAACAAGCGAAAGGTGTTGTAGGTGAGTTGGAGAGGAGAGGGCAATCCTCCAAGGGAGGTCCCAGGTTCAAATCTCCACCCCACCAAAAAGCTAAATTGGGTATCCAAAATCCAATTGATAATGTTGGTGTGGGCAGGGTCGGGTGCGACTCCCGGGTGACTTTGATGGTGTAGAACCCCCTGTTCGTGGTCTCTCAGACCAAGGCAGCCCCACAAGGGGTTTTTCGCTTTTAAAAAAAAAAAAAATGGGCCAAAGTGCCCAACAAAAGAAGGAAAGAAACAAAGATAAATACAATGACGCGACTTGATAAGCGGGCCTAAGGTAAAGGGAAGAGAGAAGAGAGGAGAGAGGTGAGCTGCAATCCACTAGAAACAAGTTGTTCACAGTAGGAAGGAAGTCAAGTAACAATGCAGCTTTTAATATTGAAGTCATATTATTCTATGTATCCACAATCATGGGTGAACTGCACCAAAACTGATGCAGATGCACATAGTAAGGATGCACTCAATTAGATGACTTAGGAGGCCTATAGAATGGTTCAGCCACTGTTGAAGTCTCCAAATTCATAAGGACACTAATTACTCCAAGGCTCTGCGATGCATGTCCGTCTAGCCATACGCCAATCTTCAAGAGGTGCGTTTAAGTTCCCAATCGCCATCTTGTGAAATATGTCCAAATGACTCCTAAAAGGTAGATGGTGAAATACGTTCAAATGATATTAGAAGGTAGATAATGCATTTCACAATCTAATCAACATCCTATCATAGGAATATATATTGCTGCCTACCATAAAAATTGTCTTCTATCTTTCCCTAGTGATGCTTATTTAGTCCAAGAGGAATTATATCCCAAGGTCCATTACTACTTCTAGTTGTGCTCCTTAGCTTGTCACCCCTAGTTTTAGTTGACATCAATAGTTTACGGTGATCCTTAGCCACAATTGACAACAACTGATCTGTCTTAATGTCTACTTCAATGCAAAGGCATGCTAGAGAGAATATTCAATAGTCTTCTATATGTGAATGCAATAGATTGTTGTTGGAATGAGCCGCATCTTCTCAACAATTTCCTAGTTGAAATATGACAACATCAATGGATTATGGCTGTGTGGTCAAGTCATCCATCGTCAATCTTTCACACCATTGGCTCTTGCCTTCAATTGTGTGAATCCAAATCCACATAAATATCCTGTCTCTCTGCTCCATTTTAAGCAACCACATTACATATTTGAATTAACTTCAATTGTCACAGCTAATAGTGTCCCAACAAGACATCACATGCAAGATTTAGAAATCAGATGACAATATTTTTTATTATAAATTTCCATTCTCACTTTGCACCTTCAGGTGACCAATAATCCCAACACCTAAATTCCAAACTCAAAGGCCATCCTAATGGTGGCAATAGTGTTGGTTATTTTCTAGCAAAACATTGACTACTGAGCTAAGGTTGACTAGAACATTGGTCAGTATTTGACCACTTTGTCTTTATGAAGCACAGTTTAGCTATCTCCCATAATTATAAACATAATTGGGTTCATAACACTGACGCTAATGGCTTACTTTGATTTTTGCACATCAATCAGCAGAACGACATGATCCTTGTTGTCTCTTGGATTATATGAACAATCCTTCTTCACATGACCGATCGCCCTCCATATTTGCCAAATCCAATTGCTAATTGCTAATACAATTAGCACTAGCATGATCCTTTGATGCTACAATTAATGCACTAGAATTCTTTGTTTTGTTGTATTCCTCTTCCAAGTCTTTAAACATCACCATTATGTCCCTTCTTAGAGTAGTTATTGATGCAAATTCCGCATTCATCACTAAAGTCATCAAAGCTACTAGATGCCTTCCCTTTGGCATTTGCTTATAATTAACTCTCCAAATTCACCTGACATAGGCCTAGCCTCTCTATCTTTCAACTTGCAACACTCCTGTTATAGAACATGTTGGTCCATACTCTTGTCAGGATTCCCACCTGAGAACTACCAATCCCACTCTCACTTGATCTGCAAGGATTTGTGCAACACCTACAACTACTTCATGTTGCCAGTTTGTGCCATGCTTGCGCCAACTTCAACCACTATTCTATCATCAACTATACCACCCACTTTCAATTTGGGACCCACCACTAGTGTTATGCTGTTAGCAATCAAGTTTTCTCTAAACTAGTCTTCCCCTCTTACTACTTGGAGCACATTCACTCCTTTGGTTGGTACAATTTTTGGCACCTTCCATTGTTTGCCCATCCTTCTTGACAAGCTTTGCTTTTCTTCTCTCTTTCTCTACTAGCCTCTCAACCCTTCTCATACTCAATCATATCTAGAATCTTCACAACAAATATTAGATTATTCATATGAGATTTGAACACAAAACTCACTTTACCTACTTTTGTTTCTTCATATGGACCTCACACCATTGCCTCATACATTGATATTTCTGTCTCTTGTTCATGCTCCTCCATGATATATTGCAACTCAATGAACTGACATGGAAAAAATCCTGACAGATTGGTCATCAATCTATAGATACTCATGTTATTCCAAATTATCAAGACTTGTTTCAGCATGAACTGTGTTTTTTGCTTCTTGAATGATGTCGTTGATTGCAATGTCCCATGGGAAGCTAAATTCCTAAGCCAATTGTCCTCACATCCATGGTTGGCTTCTTCATGAGCAATTTCACTTCTCAATATAATTCTCTGCTTTTTGCTTTATCCTTTTTCAACGTCTTGACTAACAATAACAAAGGGTATATACTGTTGACTAATATTTTATACGACAATAGACACAAGTAGAGAAATAAACTTAATACAAATAGAATGTAAGTAGTAAATAAAAGGCCCAAGTGCAATGTTTGGCCACTATTATTAAAACATAAACTACCCCTAAAACTATTAATTCATAGGTGGTGCATCACACTATCTGAAGACAAGAATTCCTTTATTAATGATTCTCCCTCATTATGGTATACAGTGATGATGACTTACGTCAAAGGTGGGCTTGGTGGATAAATTGACTCATTCAAAAACAAATGATTTAAAACTTTTCATTGTTTATCAGGACGATTCATTGAAATAAGTTTGCTAATAGCCAACATGGCTCTTTTGATGTAATCTTAGAAAATCCCTTATGAATTGAAGAAGACTAAAAACTTCAACCATTCATAATAAAGACAAAACACCAAAGAATAACCAGTCGCCCATGGGGTTTATGAAGAACACAAGCTTATACCGAGAGGGGAGGTGAACAGTATAAGACCACTTTTTACTCCAACTTAATAAACACATCCACCAAAGTCCTTTTTAATAAAAACCCTTATCAAAAATAATAATCAACAAGGCTCTCAAAAATATTTTATAACAACTCCTTATTTCTCCTATATCTTAATTTTCAATTTCATGAATCAAAATAAGTCAACAACTCATCCACCTCTGAAATAATAATCACAGCCCTTATAAAAATAAAGTTTAATTAAAAACTTTAATTATTCCTTAACCACCTTATAAATCCTATCCTAGGGCATCAACGAAATTAATTAGAGCAAAATGTAATTACCTCCTCAAGGGGATTAGAATCCCCAACTTGCACACACCTCGAACGCCTTAGCCGCGGCTAAGGTTGCCACACGAGCTAGTTGCTCATTCGAAAGGAAAAGGCACAACGTGCCTTAAGTCCTTCCTCCCTTCCACGCAAACCAAAAGCGCTTCGAGCGCTTTCCTTCCAATGCCTTCAAATACAGTCAAGGAGATTCGAACCTTGACGTAAAGCGCTGCCACACACCTTAAAAAAAAACCAATTGCCAATGCGCCACTCTGCCCACAATGTCTTGGACTTTCAATCAACCTTGGATTTATTCGTTGTCTCCCTTTTCAAAACGATTTTCGCACGAGCTCTCTTCGGATGCTTAGCCAACGATTAACACGAGCAAGGATAAATTTCAAATGAACCTTAGGATCCCCCTTTATATAGTCTTCTCCTCATTTTCGATGACGTCGACGCATTATTGATTTTCCCTCTTTCTTTAGACGTCGGCGCTAACTTTAATTTTAATTTTAAAATTTTAATTTTAATTTTAAATAATTAAAATTTAAACTAAATATTTAAAATTAAATATCTCCATCACCGGGGCACCTTTTTTGATGAAACGAAAGGCCAACCTGGGTTTTAAGAAAAACCCATTTCAAATTTGCCATCCATGGTTTTAAATAAAACCTTTTATTTTGCCTGCCTTGGTTTTCACAAAAACCCTGATTTTATCCATGCTTTCCAAAATATCATTTGCCCATAAAAACTCAATGTGATCCATATGATATCAATGATTCATGTGACATCAATGACAACATAAAATAACTCAAATTGCCAACAATATCCCCCTTTGTCATTGATGGCAACACCTCTAATGCAAAAACCACAATCACTGCAAAAACCATCTCTGAGAATCAAAGCTACTCCCCCTGACTCAATAATCTCTTATGGAGGCTGCTCCCCCTAACTCAATGCTCTCTTTGGAGGCTGCTCCCCCTAACTCAATGCTCTCCCCCTTACTTAAATCTCTCCCCCTTTGATATCAATGGCAAAAGGGACACCTATGGGGCTAAAAGATATGACTCTTAAACTTAGCCCCCTCACCACCTTCTCTCTTGAGGTGATTAATTTTGGGGTGGGAGTACTTTTACTCCCATATCACATTGTTTCTTTCCTCTATCAACTTCCTTCCATGTTTTTCTGATATCCTTCTCTTGATGAATTACTTGATCTTCTTGTCTAGAACCTGTTTGACCTTCTTGCCTTGAACCTGTTTGACCTTCTTGAATCCTACACCATTTTGCAATATGCCCAAATTTATTGCAATTAAAACACTTGATATTGTAGCCTTTGGATGGTGCCCATGTCCTGAATTCATTCTTAAAATAATTTCCATATCCATTCCTTTCCTGAACCCTGTATTGTGAAGCTCTGTTTTCATGACCATTATGACCATGACTTCTGAATTGTGAAGCTCTAAAACCAAAACCATGTTGCTCATTTCCTTTGCACTGAAAAGCTCTATGACCAATCCTGTTGCATGAGAAGCAATGTCCCTGAAAACCATACCTTCTTCCTTTGAAGTTTCTTCTAGCAAAATCAAACTTCTTTGATCCATGGATCTTGCAATGTATAGCCCTGTGTCCAAATCCATTACAAGAAAAACAATGTCCTTGCAAAGCCCTTTGTTCATGCCTTGGTTCCTCATACCTTTCTTGACCATTATCCTTATGATCATTTTCAACTTGTGCATTGCATCCTTGAACCTTCTTTGTAGCATCTAAATCCTCTTCCTTAGTTTCTTCCTAGCTTTCCTCTTCAAGAATTTTTTTTTCTTTTGAACTTGATTCACCTATCTAAAAACAAGATCCAAACTGGATATTTGGAGCCATAGGAACTTTGGAACTTTCCTCACAAATCTTAGGTGCTTCCTTGCTTTCATCTTTTAGAACTTCCTTTCCTTTTGAGTGTGATTCCCCAAACCTGAAATATGAGACCTTTGGTGCTTTGGAATCTTCCTCTTCTTTTTCTTTATTTGTGTCAAGTAGCAACTTGGCATCCATCTCTATAGCCTTTGAAACACATGTTTCCTTCTTAGTGAAAATATCTTGACCTTTTGAGTCATGTGATGGATCAAATTTCTCAAGGAACATTTCAATTCTTTCAGATTCTCTTTAACCTCTTGTAGTTGCTCATGGATAACATTGAAGTCTTCCTTTAGATCAACCGAGACATTATCCTCTTGCTTAACTTCTTCCGTTTGGAGTGAATGTTCTTCTTCTACTTCTCTTATTCCATAGAAAAAACCTTCTTCATTTTCACTGTCACTAAGATCATTATAATCTTCTATAGCAAACAAACTCTCAAGATTTCTTTGACCATACCTGTTTCCTTGATGTGTCATCTCATCTTCACTATCACTGAAACCATTGCAATATCCTGTTGTGATCTTTTTGACCACACACAAAGCACTGTTCTCTTTCACCTTCTATTCCTAGGAATAGATGTTCTTCCTTTTCATCATTTGATTTGTCTCTATCACTATGATCTGAGCTATCACTTGCTTCTACAATGTAGTAAGATTTCTTTGCCTTAAGAAAAATTTTCTTTTTCTCATACCTGTTTTGCTTGTATCTGTCATCTTTGTCATGCTTATGCTTTCCATCTTCTTTTCTTTTGTGACCCTGTTTTTCATCATCACTGTTTTCTTCATGTGGACACTTGTATGCATAGTGACCAAGATCACCACACTTGTAGCATCTAACTTTCCTTATATCCCTGAAATTCCTTGAGTCCTTATTCCTTTTGATGAAGTTAGCTTCCTCATCATTATATGGAACTCTATCTATCTCTGAAACTTTCCCTTTCTCTTTTTCTGAAGCCTTGAATGCAATCTCTTTTATTGGAACCCGATGCTTACTTACCCTCATCTCATAAGTTGTAAGAGTTCCTTGCAATTCTTCCATTGTTAGCTTGTTGATATCCATTGTCTCTTCTATTGCTGAAACCTTAGAATCATATTTCATGGGAAGTGATCTCAAAACATTTTGAGTAACTTCTGATTCTTTCATCTCAAAACCTAGGCCTCTCATGGTGTTAGTAATCTCATCAACATGAAGTAAAAACTTTGCAATATCTTCAAAATCTTCCATTTTCAATTCCTCAAATCTTTTTCTATGAGTTTGTAGTTTTGTTAACTTTACCTTGGAATCTCCTTCATAAGTATTCCGCAACTTGGTCCACATCTCATTAGCTGAATTACATACCATGACCTTTGGAAAATTTGTCTCACGAAGCCCACTCAAAATACAATTCATTGCTCTTGCATTGATCTCAACCAATTTCCTGATAGTCTTATCTGCCTCGGGATCACCTTCAACCCTATACTCTTTTTCAACTATTTGCCATACCTCATATCCTTGTGATATCAAGTAGTTCTTCATCCTCATGCTCTCGAAAGCATAATTGTTACCATCAAACAATGGAGCCTTATTTGTAGATGATCCATTCTCTTGAAGCCATCCCGTGTTCTTGTAGAATCTGCCCTCAAGCTGTTAGTCTTTCCGAAGGAACCCGCTCTGATACCAATTGAAGAACACAAGCTTATACTGAGAGGGGGGGGGTAAACAGTATAAGACCATATTTTACTCCAACTTAATAAACACATCCACCAAAGTCCTTTTTAATAAAAACCCTTATCAAAAATAATAATCAACAAGGCTCTCAAAAATATTTTATAACAACTCCTTATTTCTCCTAAATCTTAATTTTCAATTTCATGAATATCAAAATAAGTCAACAACTCATCCACCTCTGAAATAATAATCACAGCCCTTACAAAAATAAAGTTTAATTAAAAACTTCAATTATTCCTTAACCACCTTATAACTCCTATCCTAGGGCATCAACAAAATTAATTAGAGCAAAACGTAATTACCTCCTCAAGGGGATTCGAACCCCCAACTTGCACACACCGCGAACGCCTTAGTCGCGGCTAAGGTTGCCACACGAGCTAGCCGCTCGTTCGAAAGGAAAAGGCACGACGTGCCTTAAGTCCTTCCTTCCTTCCACGCAAACCAGAAGCGCTTCGAGCGCTTTCCTTCCAATGCCTTCAAATGCAGTCAAGGAGATTCGAACCTTGACGTAAAGCGCTGCCACACACCTTAACAAAAAACCAATTGCCAATGCGCCACTCTGCCCACAATGTCTTGGACTTTTGATCAACCTTGGATTTATTCGTTGTCTCCCTTTTCAAAACGATTTTCGCACGAGCTCTCTTCGGATGCTTAGCCAACGATTAACACGAGCAAGGATAAATTTCAAATGAACCTTAGGATCCCCCTTTATATAGTCTTCTCCTCATTTTCAATGACGTCGGCGCATTATTGATTTTCCCTCTTTCTTTAGACGTCGGCGCTAACTTTAATTTTAATTTTAAATAATTAAAATTTAAACTAAATATTTAAAATTAAATATCTCCATCACCGGGGCACCTTTTTCGACGAAACGAAAGGCCAACCTGGGTTTTAAGAAAAACCCATTTCAAATTTGTCATCCATGGTTTTAAATAAAACCTTTTATTTTGCCTGCCTTGGTTTTCACAAAAACCCCGATTTTATCCATGCTTTCCAAAATATCATTTGCCCATAAAAACTCAATGTGATCCATATGACATCAATGATTCATGTGACATCAATGACAACATAAAATAACTCAAATTGCCAACGGTTTAGACTAGTTGTCTGAAGTGAAGATTTTCACATCTTAAACCAAGGTTCAAATCTCACTAGTGAACCTTAACATTTGATCAAGGGTATTAGTTCAACCAATTAAATTCCTTAACTTTCAAAGAGGAGACCAGGTTCGAATCTTGCCAAGCGATATGCATAACAGCCAAGCTGCTGTAATACCACTATGTGGTCACAATGTAATATGGATGAGGCTAGTTTCAATCCCATATAACCAATTTTTTTTTTTAATAAAGATGTGGCTAGTTTGCAAGATTTGCACCCACATTTTTTATGGGTGTAAAGAACCGAAGAAAGAACCTAAGTTTACTTTTCCATCAATGAGATTTCAACATGTATCCCATTCACTGTTCAGAGATTAACTAACCTAACACATGAAATATTTGACTATTTAATAAAGATTCACCAAGTTAATGTTGACATCAGCCTTAATTGAATCATTGAGGCATTGTCCTTTTGTGTGAGTGAATATAATAGAGATTTATCTAACCTAATACATGAAATATTTGACTATTTAATAAAGATTCACCAAGTTAAAGTTGACATCAGCCTTAATTGAATCATTGAGGCCATTGTCCTTTTGTGTGAGTGAATATAATAGAGATGCGTGATGCACAAAACCAGCAAGGAAAACTTAATAATTGCATAAGACTAAGGATTCTAATACCCAACATCTAAGGTTGACATGCAGGACAAGATCCATAACCGAAAGCATAAATAAGGGGAGAAGAGGGAATAGAAAGGGTATTATTGGGAAATACCCTTAGTGTATCCTCATCCCCAACATGTCCTAAACAAATGTCTAGCTTGTGGGAGTTCTCAAAATCCTTAGTTCAGATAGCATCGATACAGTGGCTCTTCCCTTTATATAAATGCAAGGTTCCATGAGCCTGGGGGACGAGGAATGGGTTTGGAGGACAATGGGGGACGACAAGCCGATTTTAGGGGACGGATGGGGACGGCTAGGGGACAATTGGTATAATAGTATGAAAATTTTTAGAAATTTAGAATAATCTACAGATTCTACACACAACAAAAATGAAAAATACTAAATACTAATAGTTTACAACAAAAATGAAAAATACTAAATACTAATAGTTTACAACAAAAATAGTCTACAACAAAAATATTTAGAACTTAGAAGCCATTAGAATAATTTAAAAATTAAATTTTACAACAAATGTCAAAATGAAAAATAGTTGCAAAAATACTAATAGTCTCAATGCTCATTTACAAGTTACAACAAAAAGAGTGAAATACAAAGAGAACAAAAATACAACAAAATAGTGAAATACTAATAGTCTCAATGCTCATTTACAACAAAAAGAGTTTACAACAAAAATACTAAATAGTCTCATTCCTCTGGAACTTTTGTTGGGCTATCACTATCAGAATCTGTATCTGATGAGCTGCCCTCATCATCTGAGTGAAGAGCCTCCAATGGAACTCCAACCAACCCCTCCTGACCCTCATCCTCATCAATTTGTCTTGCATCCTCTGGATCAACATCCCATCGTGTAGTTGGAGATTGCTTGTACTCTGGCTTAACTCTCTCACAAAGGCGAAGAGAGCTATGCACTGCAACTAGCTTCTCCGCTCTACGAGAGGTAAGCCTGTTCCTCCTCACATTGTGGATAAAGTTGTATGTGGACCAATTCCTCTCAGCAGTAGAGGAACTAGCAACCTGTGAAAGAAGCCTAATTGCAAAATGTTGCAAGTTAGGTGCATCATCCCCATATAGCTGCCACCATCCAATGGGATCTCTTTGGGCAATGGTAGCCCTATCCTCTCTACACTCTGGTTGGCTGAAGCAAGGGCCCCTAAGATTCACAAATTGGATCCACTCATCTCTAAGTTTTGAGCCCTCCTCCTTCGCATATATCTTTTTAAGGGCATTCAAAAACCCTTGTCTCACCTCTGGATCTTTATAGGGAGCCACTCTCCCAGGCCTAGGCTCATACCACTTTGGGTTTACTGCATATGCTGCCATATGAAGGGGGTGTTCATCCTATCCCACCTCCTCTGTATAATAGGTCTAATGTTGGCCTCATAGAATAATAATGATGGATCTCTAGCACCAATGATTCTTTTCATCTCCCCTAGCATGTTGTCAAAAGTCTCATAGATCTCTCCTAGACTAGGAGCATCTGTATCAGCATATCTGATGACTGCAACAATTGGGGCAACGAAAGACACAATGTACCTACAAGAAATAAAATAAAAAATAAAAAAACTTAGACTATATGAGCAATCCAATTTGAAACTAAAAATAAAAAATGAAAATCATAAAATCATAAATGATAAATCAATGAATCATAAACAAAAAAAAATTAAAATAAACATGAACCAAATCTTAACTTCAACATTTCTTACTTGGCTTGAGTCCACCAACTATCATCCAATACTTTGTCTCTTATTTTCTTTCCCTCCTCTATCCTTGATTCCGGCCACCTCTTCCACTCCGTGCATACTACCATGGATTGTAAAGCATCTTGCACCTCGATCATCCTCTCCAATAAAATGAAGTAGGTGGCGTATCTAGTATCTGCTGGTTTGATGAACTCCTTTGAGAAGGACCGAAAGAGGGCTAAGGAAGTGTGATGGTTGCAAATGAACATTTGCAAGTCTTTGGCTTCTGCAACCATAGCCCTCACCCAATCTATCTTCCCAATGTCCTTAAATGCATGAACACAACATGAGGTCCAAAAAATATGTCTATATGATTGCTCTATCATTTGCCCCGCATGTTGGCAAACAGGGGCTGCATCTGTAATTACCTGTAGTGTACAACAAAAATATTTAGAATAATTTACACAACAAAAATAGTCTCATTTACACAACCATATAGATTTTTCATTTTCATAAGAAAAACGGAAATTGTCAAATTGATTACTTGTACAACATTGGAGGGTCCAACCTCCTCAATAGCCTCCTTCAACAGGAGGTACTGGTGCTCAACATCCTTTCTTTTCCCCGTGCAATCAATGGCTCAAAGAAAATAGGGACCTGCTGAACATGTGACAATAATATTGATGAGTGGACGTTGACGAATGTCAATCCACCCATCCATGATGATAGAACATCCACTCGTCAACCATGTGTCCCTCATCTGCTCCATAACCAAACTGCATCTGGAATATTGTTTGTCCAAGAGAGAGGTATGAAGCTTAGTTTCTCCAGGTGCTGCATATGAAGGCCTTGCCTTGGCTATTTTTTTTAATGCTTCCTTGAAATAGGGGGAACATGCAATATGGAAAGGAAGCCCATGTGCAAAAAATAATTGTGCTATAGCATCATCTGCTTCCTCTCTTGCTTGCACATTAAGCATCCTATCTATAGTTCCTTTTTTCTTTGAGGGCAGTGGTGGCATACTAGAGGTTTGGATTGATTCTTGTGGCTGTCTTGAGGAGGCTCCAAACTCACTTCTAGATGATTGGGCAGGTTTAGGGAAAGGCATGCCTAAACCTCTAAGTTTGGCCTCTTGCACAAGCTTATTGGCTTCAGCCACTTGTATCCGGTTCATTTTTTTGCAAGCCCTAACCCCTGTTCCTGCTTTATCAGTAAGATGGGATTCAACCCTAGTATAGCTGCCCTTAAACTCAGTTTGACAAAAATTGCACAGCCATGTTCTTGAGCCCCCAGAAATTTTTTTCCCTTGGTCACGGTTGGTTACAAATTGCAGCAGAGGTTTTTTAATATTAAATGGACCCTTGGCATATTCCTTTAACAGTGGGGATGGACAATCAAAATGAAAACTGGAAGTAGTGCTGTCCCCTTTGGAAGTTTGAGGTTGGATAGTAGAGGCAGAATCTTTAGCAATATGTCTATGAATATTTTCATTTTCATTTTGGTTTTCCTCTTCCATTTGAAATGGGTCTGATTCATAACCCTCACTGCTGCTCATGTTGAAACTTGAAAGAAAAATATGAAAATTTCAAAATAGACTTGGATGAGGTAATGAAAATTTCAAAATAGGAAAACAAACAAACTTGGATCCCTTGCTGCTCCTTTGCTGCTATCCTGCTGTTGTTTTCACTGCTCTTCTTCTTCACTACTGCTCTTTTTCTTTGCTGCTGTCTTTTTCTTCCCTGTTGCTCTTTGTCTTCACTGCTGTTTTGTTTTGATTCTTTTGAATGAATGACAAATGTGTTTTACTTTTTAAGTTATAGTCTTTTTAAGTTTTTAGGGTTTGGGGGGTGGAGACTTTCATGGGTCCCACCCACATTCTTTTTTTCTTTTTTTTTAATTAAATGTGAGATGCCCAGCCAGCCTTGGGAGACGATTGGGCGTCTCTAGGGACGATCGGGGGATGCCTAGGCGTCCCCCACGAGTCCCCAGGGACGTCCCCTCACAGGAGACGTTCCGGGGATGGCCCCCCTGCCATCCCCCAAAAGGAAACAGTGGGGAAACGTCCTCGATGCCATTCCCCCGTTCCGAGGATGGGGGGAATGGGGGGGCACGTCCTTGTGGAACACTGTATAAATGTCACTAACTGAGGACCTATTAACATTAACCCACAAGTCAACATTTGGCATCAGGTAGAAATACCATTTAGATTTCATGGCACTTGAGGTTATTCTAAACATGATTGGAACCATACTAGAGGGATAATTAAATTGTATCATAGGTTTGTTGAGTTTTCTTATTTTAAGTTGAAAGCACAAATCAAATTTTGTACTTAGTAATCAAGATGCTATAAATGGATATAACAACCTTGGCTGTCAATCAAAACCTTGGACAACAATTTAGTTTGCTTACTAAGTCAATGTATTTGTATGCTTACGGAATAGATTTTTCTTGAGATTTTTAGTAGAATTTATCTTTGAATATTAATTTGTTCAATATCTAGGCAGATTTTGTTTTGAAAATGAATTTTATTCCATAGGCAGATATTATTATTGACAATTATTTTATTCACGAATTTGATGTTAACGTTATGGATAAAAATGAAAATTCACAAAAATACTATATTCCATGGGAATGCAGTCTGGGCTTGGGGAATCGTCTTGGAGAGATCCTACTGTCTCAGAAATGCGTGCCACTGTCTCAAATCTATCTTTGATACGCATTCTGCTGTCTTAGAAACTTTATGGAACATAGCAAAAGGATTTACGAAAGACATTCACATTAATAACTTGCATGTTAATTGTCCAAGGCATGGTGGAGGAAGGGTATGGGATGATATCATATGAGCATGACCCACTTCAACTCCTGCATAGTGATGGGCATTTCCACATTAATGCAGTCCATGATAATATGATATTTTTAGAAGTATGATCATAGTCAAGAAAATCGGCAAAAAATTGGCAGAATCCCGTTTTTTTGCCGATTTTTTAAAATGCCGATGCAATCAGCAAACTATCAGCAATGCAAATATTTTTTGAAGATATTTTGCCAATTTTTTCAAAAAATCTGCATATTTTTTTTTTAAATAAAATATTTTTTTTAGGCTGCGGCCGATTTAGGGTTTTTTTATGCAAGCCCATTTTTCAGCTGTTAATGTTTGAACTTTGAAGTTTAAAGTTTAAACCCTAAACCCGAAACCCTAGTCTAGGGTTTTGGGTTTAGGGTTTTTTTTTTCCTCCTCTTTTTAAGTAAATATTGCTGCCTGATAACTATGTATGCAAGCCCATTTTTCAGTTGTTAATGTTTGAAACTTTGAACTTTGAAGTTTAAACCCTAGGCTAGGCCCTAGGGTTTTGGGTTTAGGGTTTTGTTTTTTTTCCTCCTCTTTTTAAGTAAATATTGCTGCCTGGTAACTATGTATGCAAGCCCATTTTTCAGCTATTAATGTTTGAATTTGAAACTTTGAACTTTGAACTTGAAGTTTAAACCCTAAACCCTAGTCTAGGCCCTAGGGTTTTGGGTTTAGGGTTTTTTCCCTCCTCTTTTTAAGTAAATATTGCTGCTTGATAACTATGTATGCAAGCCCATTTTTCAGCTGTCAATGTTTCAATTTTAAACCCTAGCCTTTTGGTTTAGGGTTTAGGTTTTTTTTCCTTTTTTTCAAGTGATTGTAACTTTGTTGTTACTTGTTTCCATGTGCAGGCATTTAAAAAATGAAACATTTTTTTCCTTGTTACTTGTAATGTTTTACCTTTTCATATTATAAGCAATACAAGATGTGTTTTGTCACTTTCATGTGTACTTAAAGCTTGAGCCTTGTATGATGTCTTGACATGAATTATTGCTTTTATTGCAATATTTGATTTGCATAATGTTAATTCATTGTAATATGCATGAAAAAACTTATTTTCAATGAAAATTTTCGTTTTCTTCAGGTTTTTTTTTTTGCCGATTCTTTACCTGATTTTTTGCCGATTCCCAATTTTTGCCGATTTTTAAAAATGCCGATTCTTTGCCAATTCCGATTTTCTCAACTATGAGTATGATAATGTGGTTTACTGAAATACCATGATAGCACAGCCAATATGTAATGCGGATGGGGCCTGTTCAAACCTGTATAACTAATTGAACAAAAGTAACTACAATAACACACCAAAATATAGTACGGATGGATGGGGCCAACTTCAACCTCATTTAACTAATTGAACAAAAATAACCCACCTATTAAGCAGAATGCCTAAAGCCAATAAACACAAACTAACATAGTAGGAGCCTTTAGCAAAGTTCCACCATCAAACTAATGATCTTGTCAATGTCATTTACCCTTACTTGTAAGGGGAAATCAAACAGTAAGGTCTAAACCACAAATGGTCTTTGCGGCTTATTACTTCAAACCTGCTTGCCTAATTTTAAGGTAAATATGTAAGCCCTCAGACTCCCCAATCAATGGAGTTTCAGAACCTTGGCTCATTCTTTCCTTGTATTTTATTGTGATTTTTATACCAACAAACTCTTGAGTCTTGACCTTAAGCATGAAGCCATGTTTAGGTGTCTAGTATCAAAATTTCCAGCTTCTGCGAAAATTCCGACTTCTGCAGCCCTTAAGCTTGTCATGCTAGTGTTTGTACCCAACAACATTTTAAGTGCCTAGATATGATGACCCTTAACAGATTAATCACTTAATTTTTGAGCTCAAGAACTTGGTCATTATAAATAACAAGATTAGCAAAGAGGTCAACAGAGATTTTTTTCCAAGACATGACCAGGCTTTCTGTAACTCTAGCAGTTGTTTGATCTCAAGCTACAAAGACATTATGTGTATTACAAATAGAAACATAGATACCTAACACCCCCTTTCCCCTTTCATATTAGTGTCTAGTTCAGCCCAACATCCAAAAATAGCATGAAAAAATATTTTGAAATACAGTCTAAGATCAAAGTAAAATTTCAATAACACACTATGAAGTGAGCAGAATACACACATCCTTCCCTCCTCTGCTTTAATTTTCTTAGTTCATTTCATTTTTTTCTAAACATACTCAAATGTTAATGAAAACCCAAAGCTTGCCCATGGGGTTTGAGACAATGGTGGGGATGAAGAGTTTCATACAATAGACCAAGGTTCCAATTTAATGGGTGAACCTTAACAAATGGCATTAGCTCAACTACTTATATTCCTCAACTTTCAATGAGGAGACCTAGGTTTGAATCTTGTCAAGCGATCCATGCATAATAGCCAATTTTTTGTAATACCACTATGTGGTCATCACGTAATATAGGTGGGGCCTGTTTCGGTCCCATATAACCAAATAAAAATGAAAATCCGAATCTCCTCAATAACTCAAACCTTATGTTCTATCAACTTGCATGCCTAGGTATGTGTTATTAAAATAAACAAAAAATGTAAAATAGAAAATATAAAATATGAACACCATGTTACACTATATCTTGAATACAGCTTAATAGAACTATTCTCTGGTCACATTTTTATGATAAAGTTCAACAACACCTGGCATATATGTGGTGAGAAAATTTCCAACCTTCTAGGTTAACTTCCCCCCAATTCCTTCCACTTATAGAGAGTTGTTTTTCTTCCGGAGTTATTCCCATCGTATTTGCCATGTAACTTGTCAAACTACTGACATCCTGCAATTTCCAAGAGAGATTAACTTCAAGCATTACTAGAAGAGAATTATCTAATGAGATAAAAGGTACTATGTCATAAAAATTCGAAAAAAAAAAAGTGGGGCTCGATATAATATGCACCAAACATTCTGATGTTCCTATCTAGAACGTAAAGCAAAATCACATTTTGTTTTATTCTATCAACCTTTCATTCATCTAAGCATGACACAATTTCTATGTTTTAGACTGTAAAATGAAATTGGATAAATCTTCTAGTAAAATAAAGGTCAATGCTGATTTGACTTTTCATTCTTCTGCTTGAAAAGAGACAGGGCCCACTCTATTTGGGTAGAAGAATTTATATATTTATTTTCAGTTATTGGCTTGTATTTAGTTAGTTCAATTCTAGTTTTCTTTTCTGTTTCCAGCAAGTATGTAAGTTCAGATTACTTTTGATTTGCAAGTGTGTAAGCAGCTGCTCAAATAAATAAAAACAGTAAAAATAAATAGTTGTTTGTTTTCCAATTCTGTTATCAATCATTTCATTGACAGTTTACTTCAATATCTTGCAATTTAGAATTTAAAGAACGGTGTGATTTTATTTTCAAAGCATTTTCATTTCAAATCAGAGAGTGAATTAGTTTAGATCCTCAATTCCATTAATACAATACTTCTTCCCTTACACATATAGCTTTAGACACCAGCCCTGGATTAACAATTTAAAGTGTGAGTTTCAATGACCTTGTCACTTTTTAGTGCAATTGATGGGGAACCAACGGTGTTGTTAGGGACAACAATACAGACTACTAGTTTGACTAAGTTTTCGTAGATTTTCCTGTAGAGATAATCACATCTGCCTTGTTCTGTTTATTTGAGAAAATAGATCCAGGTGTTTTGACAGGTGATCCTATAGTCATGCAACCATAGATTAATGACTGAACCAGCTTGAGTGCTAAACCGCAGCCTTCAATTTAGGTGTAATCTTTTATGATAAAATTTGAAACACTAAACCGCAGCTTGAGTGCTAAACCAAGTGCTAAAGTGCAACCATAGGTCTGATCTTTTATGATATAATTTCAAACACTAGGAGACCCTTTGAGCCAATACGAACAAGTGGAGAATTGATAAAAATTCATTAAGTAGCTCTGAAAAGTGTTGGATAGTGATCTTAGTAGAGGTTGTTTTCAGATTTAGGTGTTATCAGTCACATTAGGATGTATGAATAGGCCTAGGGATTCAAAAGGTAGGTTTGTAAAACAAAACCCCCCAAAAACCACAGGAGACCAGCAACAAGAAGGAACTCAGCCATTGGCTGCTATTGTCAAGGAAGAAGAGGAAGTTGGTTCTTCTGAGGTAGGAACTCAAACTACTCCTGTCCCTAGATTAGAAAAGAGTTCATCTAGTACTCCCAATGTTCCCCTTGGTATATCTAGGACTCCCACTGTTCATAGGGAGGTGTGGGAGCCGGTGGTAGAAAGGGTGCAACGTAAACTAGCCAGCTGGAAAGGAGCTTTGCTAAGCCAGGCAAGCAAGGCGGCGTTGGTGAAATCCACGCTCCAGAGAATTCCGGTTTACTTTATGTCCTTATTCAAAATGCCAAGTAAAATTGTGCAAAGGATAGAACAAGCTCAAAAGTTTTTCCTGTGGTCTGGGACGGAGGAGAAGAAGAGATTCCACTTGGCAGCTTGGGCACAGATCTACAGCAGAAGCGAGTTTGGAGGCCTAGGCCTCAGAAAGGTGGATCAGATGAACAAGGCCTTGGTAGCTATACAAGGTTGGCATCTGACCCAGAATGACCAGGTCGATTGGGTGAACATTGTAAAAGCAAAATATTTAAACAATGGTTTGGGCTTCCTCTCGGATGAAGTCCCAAGCTCCGATTCCACCTTTAGGCTTAGCCTCCTCAATTCCAGGAGCAACATCAAAAAGGAAGGAAGATGGAATGTGGGTAACGGCCATCTTATTGATTTTTGGTCAATCCCTGGTTGTTGGATCAAACGTTGGATTATATCGAAATTGTCAATCATAGGAAGAGTTGGAGAGTTTTGTTCAGCCCTGTCTTATCCCTTGCTAAGAAAATGGCCCTTAAGAAGATCTCGGACCTCCTGAAGTTCCATGTTATCAAATCATTTGACAAAGCTGATAATCTCTTCTGGAAGGTAGAAAGCTCAGGAGTCTTCTCTATGAAATCGACATATTTCCTTCTGGAGGACCCTGGTCCCCCTTGGTTCCCGAGCAGATTGGTATGGCGGAAGGGCTTAACCCCCAAGGTCAACATTTTTCTATGGCTATCAATGAAAAACAAAATCTTGACCATAGACAATCTTCAATCCCACGGTATGCATATCCCGAAACGGTGCTACATCTGAGGTTCGTATGCGGAGTCGGTGCAGCATGTTTTTGTTTTGTGTCCGTTTTCTAAGGATGTTTTCTCCTCCTTAATAGTTGTTGGTGTTTGTTGGGTCTGCCCCTATCAGATTTCTGATCTTCTTTACCAGTGGAATCCTCCCTTCATATCCCCCCGATTATGTTTGTTCTGGAACTTTAGCTTGGCGCACATCATGTGGTGTATCTGGAAGGAAAGGAATATGAGGGCTTTTAAAAATGAAGCCAATTCAGCTCCTATCTGCGCCAAGAGCACTGTGGTTGTGGTGGAGAATGTTTTCGCTATTTCTATGGATTCGGTGGGTTACTCTTATGGGGAATTAGCTTTGGATCGCTCTTTGCGACTTAAGGCTAATCCATGATCAGTTGCCCACTGTGATTTGATTGGGAGGAAACATATTTCCTGGAAACCCCCCCTCCATGTGGGTTGGATTAAGCTCGACTTTGATAGAGCTTCCAAAGGTAACCCAGGAGAGGCAAGTGCAAGGGGTATAGTTCGGAACAGCAGAAGCGAATCCCTTCTAGCCTTTGCTGAGAAGTTGGGATCCCAATCTAGTCACTTTGTTGAAGCTCGCACCCTTTACCAAGGGATCTCTCTGTTGAGTGGCTTTGATCAGAGCAAGATCATCATTGAGGGTGATTCCCTCAATATAATTAACCCGGTGAAAGGTTCTCAACCACCCAGTCCTTCTATTGCTAACATGATCTTTGAGTCCAGAAGAATTCTCCAATCTGTGGAGGAAGTGGTTGTTAAACATGTGTACACGGAAGGTAATAAATTGGTCGACTTCCTGGTAAATTTGGGGTTGAGTCAGGATGGCTTAACTATTTGGAGAGAGGACTTCCCGCAAGGTATCTACGATTCAGATACTATTGGAGTGCCACATCAAGCCCCTATGTAATTCCCCCAGGCAGGGGAGGATTTGCTCGCCATGCTTGTTTGCTAGTGTTGGGGATATTGATGGAAGGGCTTTGGGAAGAGATAGCCCGCCCAATTTCCCCCGTTCAAATTTTTAGATCTCTTGAAGCTCTTTACTTTTAGCACGGCCTTTGATACCTTGGTTGGGCCTCTGCCACATGGATGGATTTGGCTGAATTGGGTGTTAAAGGGGCAGTCTCATTTAACAAGATTATCTAAACTCGTGTCTAGGGATGGTGGAAGCTGGTGTAGCGAGAGGACCTTTTTCCTGTTGCTTGGAGAGGGGGTTCCTATTATGGGGTGGTGGTTGACATGGGTGTTTGATATCCAACGGCTTGGAGAGGGGGTTCCCACCATGGGGTGGTGGCTGACGTGGGTGTTTGATATCCAACAGCATCATCCTAATCGAATCCAGATAAAGGGCCACGTGTTTAATGGATTACTCTAGAGGAGGTGTCGTGGGATGTGTTAATTATGCTTAGGACAGAGCTGAGAGTCATTATTTTCAAAGGTGGTGGACTCGGAGACACGAATTGAGGATTAAAGGGACGGTCAATATTATGGTATTGTGGTACTATGGACCTATTGTTAAAAATTGAAATCATGCCTTTTTTCCGTCATGCTGAGTGCCAGGGGAAGGGGGAGCTTCGCTAGTCTAGAATCAGGATAGATCTTGGGACTTTCTTATTTCTCTAAACTTTCCACGATGACTGGTGGTTTTTTGGCCTCCCTTGGATTGGTGTGGGTAAGGGTGCAGAGTTGACATGCAAGAATAGAGTTCAAAACTCCAAAAGCAGAGTTGTTTGGTATCATCGGCTTTTTCTATTCTCGGTGCCGAGGAAGAAGGGAGATAGTAATTGGCCTAATTTTTGGCTTTTGCTTCGATTCTGCAAACAATCTTCTCCCTAGCTCATCACAAATCTTTGTGATATATTTTGGGATCGGCTCTAGTCTGTGTCCAATTTTCTGGTGACGGTTTGCTTGGGTGAGTGGTGGGAAGCCAGCATGGGTTCAGGAAAGGGCTCAGCTAAAAAGTCTGGTAAGGGGACCAACAAGGCCCCTGATCTGATTCTGGAGCCAAGCCACCCGGCCTTCGACGATGGCATGAGAAAAAATCTGAAAAAAAAGAGGTGTCCTAGCCTGCTTGGAAAAGTTTAATGGTCACAATCTTCAACTGGCCTGGCACGTTGCGTACACCTGGCGAAATGGGGAAGTAAGAGTAGATAATCTGGACTTCGAAATTTCAATCCCCTTAATTGTTGAATTAACTGGCCTTCCGACTAATGGAGCCTGCCATAATAGGGAGAAACATTCCCTGGCAAGTGAAGTTCAAAATTTCCTGAGCGAAGGGGAAAACCTAGAGAGATACCAAAATGGATACAAAAGAGATTCTTTAGCAGAGCCCTGGGATAAAGTGGCGACCATCGTGATGCAATTATTCACGCTAGATGAGAACAAGGAACTACTGAGGAGCTTTCACCTAATGTTCCTCAACCAATTTCGTCATAAAAGGCCAATGAATCTCCCATCCTTCCTATTTCAGTCACTAGAAAGAACTGTGAACAAGGTTAAAAGAGGTAAAATCTTGAATCCGCTCTATCAAGGATTAATTAAGCTATTTTTTTATCATGTTTCTAAAGGGAGAGGCTTGATGGGTGAGGAGATTTTGAATAATCTGCCCTCTACCCCGTTGGTGGTAGGCCCCCCTGATACGTTGGAGGTTAGTGATTACGAGACGCATGAAGAATCTACCTTGTCGTGTTAGAAAATATAGCAAAATTATGTGCAAGCAGAAAAACACAATAACGCAGGAAAAACAGTAACACAGATTTTACGTGGAAAACCTGCAATGTGCAGGAAAAACCACGGGGCAATGGCAGCTTGATCTTTTATTGATTTCGGCAGAATTACATTCAATCAACATTTTTACATGCAAGGGGTCATTCCCCTTTTATAGAAAAAACAAACTGTTCGTTTCCTCTCCCAAAGGAAGACTCCAAAAACTGTTCGTTTCCTCTTCCAAAGGAAGAGTCCAAAAACTGTTCGTTTCCTCTTCCAAAGGAAGACTCCAAAAAACTGTTTGTTTCCTCTCCCAAAGGAAGACTCCAGAAAACTGTTTGTTTCCTCTCCATAAGCTGCACCACCATGCACCTCTCTGCTGAAGAACATTGGAGATCTGGATATTGACTTCACCTCCTAACATTCTCCCACTTGAAGTCGATATACAGGAATTCTTTGCCTATGTTTTTCCATCCAAGTGCCAATTGCCCAATGCTGCCCTTATCACATTTTCAGCAAGCCCAAAGAAGTTCTGCACCACTCAAACTTCTCTGTCTTGACCGGCTTAGTAAGCATATCTGCAGGATTCACTTCAGTGTCGATTTTCTGCAACAGGATCCTACCTTCTTCCACCACATTTCTTATAAAGTGGTACTTGACATCAATGTGTTTCGTGCGATCATGGAATGTTGGGTTCTTCACTAGCTGAATAGCACTTTGGCTATCACAATGCAACGTAATTTTCCCTTGCATTACCTTGAAGTCACCCAACAATCGCTCTAGCCAAATTGCCTCTTTGTTGGCATGAGTCGCTGCAATATATTCTGCTTCAGTGGTTGATAAAGCCACCACAGACTGCAACTTAGAAGCCCAACTCACAACTCCACCAGCAAGAGTGAAAGTATATCCTGTAGTGGACTTTCTCCCATCTCTATCTCCACCATAATCAGAATCCACAAAACCTTTAACTTGCAAACTATCCGATCCGTAGTAAATAGCAGCATCTGAAGTGCCTCTTAAATATCTAAATATCCACTTCACCGCATTCCAATGCTCCTTACCAGGATTTGCCATGTACCGGCTGACTACTCCCACTGCTTGGGCAATATCCGGTCTGGTGCTCACCATGGCATACATGAGGCTTCCTACTGCTGATGAATACGGTACACGAGACATGCTTGTCTTCTCTGCTTCTGTTCTAGGACACTTGGTTGGAAGACAATTTTAAGTGTGAAAGAAGTGGGGTACTAACTGGTTTTGCATTCTGCATATTGAAGCGCTGCAGAATCTTTTCTATATATGACTTTTGACTTAACCAGATCTTTCTTCCTTTTCTGTCCCTGTGTATCTTCATCCCTAAAATTTGGTTTGCTGCTCCTAAATCCTTCATTTCAAATGTCCTAGCCAATTGAGCCTTAAGATCAATGATTTTCTTCATGTTGGGGCCTGCAACCAACATATCATCAACATACAACAACAAAATTATAAAACTGCCATCATTAAACCTCTTATAGTATGCACAATGGTCAGCTTCACTCCTGCTGAAACCTTGGCTCTTCATGAAGGTGTCAAATTTTCTGTACCACATCCTTGGCGCCTGTTTCAACCCATACAGAGATTTCTTCAATCTGCAAACCAAATGCTCTTTGCCTCTTTCTTCATAGCCCTCAGGCTGATCCATATAAATCTCCTCCTCAAGATCACCATGCAGGAAAGCAGTCTTTACATCAAGCTGCTCCAGTTCTAAATCCTGTGTTGCTACAAGTGCAAGTAAAACTCTAACAGTAGTCATCTTCACAACTGGAGAAAAAATTTCATTAAAGTCTATACCTGACTTTTGCACATAGCCTTTAGCAACCAAGCGAGCTTTATAGCGTTCCAACAACCCATCGTTGTTTTTCTTTACTTTGTAAACCCACTTGTTTCCAACAGCCTTTCTTCCAGGTGGGAGATCCACAAGTTCCCACGTTTTATTCTTGTGAAGTGCCTCGATTTCCTCCTCCATGGATTTCCTCCACTTTTCTGCATTCTCAGACTCTCTAGCTTCCTGAAATGAACTAGGCTCACCATCATCAGTTAACAAAGCAAAAGAGGACTGATAAACATGAGAATACCTTTCCGGACACTTTTGTGGACGTGTAGATCTTCTAACCCAATGATCTGTTGATTGTGGCTCTCGGTCTTGTGACTGTTGTGGCTGCTCTACTTGTTGTTCTACTTGTTCTGCATGCTGGTCAAAAAATTCAGCATGCTGGTCAAAAATTTCAGCATGCTGATTTTCATTTTCATCTTCGTTCATGTCTACTTCAACTGGTACAACATTAGGTGTTTGCTGTACCTCCTTCCTTTGCATGGATTTTTCATCAAAAATAACATCTCGGCTAATAATTACCTTGTGGGCAGTAGGATCCCACAGTCTATACCCCTTTACTGCATCTCCATAGCCGAGAAGAACACATTTGCTTGACTTCGGGTCAAGTTTGGACCTTTTTCTTTAGGCACATGGGCAAATGCATCACAGCCAAAGGTACGCAAATGAGAGTAATCAAATGGCTTACCACACCAAACCTCCTCTGGAATCTGTCCATCCAACGCAGTTGTAGGTGACCTGTTAATGAGGTAAACAATTGTATTAACAGCCTCTGCCCAGAACCTTTTATCCAACATGGATGCGTTGAGCATGCTTCTTGCACGTTCCATGATTGTGCGATTCATCCGCTCAGCCACACCATTTTGTTGTGGAGTATATGGTACAGTCTTCCGGTGCTTAATTCCTTCCTGCGTACAAAATTTATCAAATTCCTTGGAGCAATATTCACCCCCATTATCTGACCTAAGACATAAAACAGGCTTGCCCAAACTTTTCTCTACTCGAGTTTTGAACTCTTTAAATTTCTGCAAAGCTTCCGACTTCTTCTTCAGAAAATAAACCCACACTCTCCTAGAATAATCATCTATAAAAGTCAGAAAATAGATGGCACCATTTAAGGACTGAGTGGGGACTGGTCCAAATATATCCGAATGTATAAGTTGCAGAAAATCAGAACTCTTACCAGGGCTTGCAATAAACCGAACCCTCTTTTGTTTACCAAAAATACAGTGCTCACACAAGTCTAAATTGCAAGACTTAATCCCAGAAAGCATACCTCTGTCATGCAGAATTTTCAGACCTTTTTCACTCATATGGCCTAGGCGTTGATGCCATAGCATTACTGCATCCTGAACAGAAGTTGTTGCTGCTGCATGGTTTGTCACCGTATCACCGCATAAACGATATAGGGTCCCATAAGATTCTCCCTTTGCTACTACAATAGCACCTCTGGTAATTTTGCAATAGTTGTTACCGAAAGTGACAGAATACCCTAGCTTATCCATCATCTTGATTGAGAGCAAATTCTTCCGCAAATCTGGCACATGTCGTACATCACATAACATCCTTTCTCTACCATCGTCCAACCTGATCCTTATGTCCCCTCTTCCCACAATTTCTAAAGGGTGATCATCACCCAAGTAGACCTTCCCACCACTATATGGTTGATATTTGTCAAACCAGTCTCTGTGAGGAGACATGTGGAAAGATGCACCCGAGTCCAAAACCCAGGTATATAAAACAGATCTGTTGTTGCTGATACAGAAAGCCTCACATGTTGCCGTCTCTCCAGAATTTACTGTACTGGCCTCAGCTGATGGCTGAAATTGCTTTTCACCATTTTTTTCCTTTTTTAACTGCCAACAATCCTTCTTTGAGTGCCCTGGCTTCCCACAATGCCAACACTTCCCTTTCAACTTGCGTCCTTTAGACTTAGATCTAGACTGTGATCTACTTTGTTGACTCTTCTCGAAAGATCGACCTCTCACAGCTAGGGCTTCATTGGTTGAGGGTTCTAAAGACGTTTTCCGCCTCAACTCTTCTGCCAACAAAGCGGCTACCACATCATCAAAATTTAGAGCTCCTGATGATGAATTGTTGATGGTCATCACCAAATGATCCCAAGTCTCCGGGAGGGAACAAAGTAGGGTGATAGCTCTGTCCTCATCCTCCATCTTCACATTAACTGAAACCAGTTTACTGATAAGGGTATTAAACTCATTCAAGTGATCTGCCACAGATGAACCCTCCTTCATCCTTAGGCTATAAAGTTGTTTTTTCAGAAAAACCTTATTTGTTGCAGATTTCGTCTCATACAACTTTTCAAGCTTCTTCCAAAGGGCTTCCGCGGTCTTTTCTTCAACAACATTGAACAAGACGAAGTCCGCTAGGCATAGACGGATTGTAGAAACCGCCTTCCTATCCAGCGTTGCCCACTCCTCATCTTTCATGCTGCTTGGTTTACTCGCGACCCCTTTCAAGGCTAGGGCTTGGTCATTTTGAACCAACAAATCCTCCACCTTCATCTTCCATAGGGCGAAGTTCCTGCCATCAAACTTTTCAATCTCAAACTTGGTTACACTTCCAGTCATTGTTGCAGCTCCCACTCGCACAAAACCCTAGGCTCTGATACCAGATGTTAGAAAATATAGCAAAATTATGTGCAAGCAGAAAAACACAATAACGCAGGAAAAACAGTAACACAGATTTTACGTGGAAAACCTGCAATGTGCAGGAAAAACCACGGGGCAATGGCAGCTTGATCTTTTATTGATTTCGGCAGAATTACATTCAATCAACATTTACATGCAAGGGGTCATTCCCCTTTTATAGAAAAAACAAACTGTTCGTTTCCTCTCCCAAAGGAAGACTCCAAAAAACTGTTCGTTTCCTCTTCCAAAGGAAGAGTCCAAAAAACTGTTCGTTTCCTCTTCCAAAGGAAGACTCCAAAAAACTGTTCGTTTCCTCTCCCAAAGGAAGACTCCAGAAAACTGTTTGTTTCCTCTCCATAAGCTGCACCACCATGCACCTCTCTGCTGAAGAACATTGGAGATCTGGATATTGACTTCACCTCCTAACATGCTGGACCTTTCCCCAAGTGACAAAATGGACATTAATTCAAACAAAGGCACCTCCCTTGGTGATGGCACAGGTAGGAGCAAACTTCATACCAGGTGGTCCAGGCGCCTGAACTTGGCTTCCAAACGGGCGGAGAAAATCCCCTTGACTATTGAAGACTCTAAGTCCGAAGATCTGACTCCTGTCAAGAAGAAAGGTAAGCCGGTGACTGTAGTTGTTGAGGGGGGTGTTGACTTTCAGAACCCGCCAAAGACCCCGAAACCATTTCTGAATGCAGTGATTAGAATTCAAAACTTTCATATTGCGGCACTGCGTCCAGCTATCTCTAGTGCAGAAGAAATCAGAACCTTACTGAGTTGGGGTCAGATAAATCATTTGGAGGGGCCTAGCAAGGATAACCAGGATAGCTGCGAAAAGTACCCAGGTCGAAGGCCTGTAATTGTTGTAGGTTTGATGTTTTTTGCTCGGCCGTTAGCTTTGCTCGGGCACCCCTGCGTGGGTTTGTCTATTTGGGTAGGGGCTTCCCCTGGGTGGGGGCCGGTTGATGGTCTTCTGGTCTTAGCGTTTCGTTTGTCTGTTCTCTTTTTGGCCGTCTTGTGTATGGCTGCAGTGGTTACCCCTGCGTGGGATCTGATTGCTGGTTTCTGTTTGGTTCGCTATCAACCTTTTCTTTAGGGTCATAGCAGTCCTTTTTGTATCAAGGTTCGGGGACCCTTTCAAAACCCCTTCTTTCAACTAATCAAAAAAAAAAAGTACGAGGAAAATCTAGAGAAATCTGTAGCTGATTTCAGAGAATACATTTTTGCTTGGTTTAACTAAGACAATGCTGCTTGTAGTAAGAGGTGGGACAGGTTAAACCACAATCTAAAAATCAGAGAGATCATAACTCCCACTAATTTGAAGTGGCCTTTTAAGAGAGCCCAAGTAGTGGCTCAGATTGTTCAAAGAATGAAGGTTGAATGGATAGGTATGAGGTTTAGACCTCCTTTGACCTTGGCTCCTCCACCTCTATGGTTTGATGAAGGGGAACAATCAGAACAGAGCTTCAATAACTGGAGAAACAGAATAGAGGCAAACAGAGAGCATGCTGATCTGGTAAATGTAAATCGAAACTGGAAAAAAATAAAAGACAAATGGGCAGAGGCACAGAGGGAATATGATGCTTGCAAAATAGTAGAAATTTGAACAGGCCTCGCAATACTGATGCAGCGGGACCTGCAAGAAGATAAGCTGGGGGGGGGGGGTGATAAGAACATAAAATATCCCATCTAGTTACAAAAAGTAACATCCTTTCTTTCCTTTTCATATGGATACTTAGTCGATTTAATTGTATATTCAGAATTATAATAGCTTATCTAGAGAGGATTTAGGATGTAATACTTAGTTGTCTTTAGCATTCCATAATACCTATGATTTCTAATTATAGCACTCGGAGCAGTAATTTTGGATTTGCAGGTTGTATTCTAATCTCATTTAGCAGCCAGCACCAGATTACTAGCTCTGGCGCCAGAGATTTTTCAAGTATTCTGTACACCAGAATCTTCAGAACAAGCAACGAAGATTCTAAGTACAACAGGCGCCGAAGTCTTAAAACAACAGGTACCAGAGTCCCTACAAATAACAAGCGCCAGAGTACTGATATTGCCAGCACCAGAGTAAGCAAGCTGAAATCTTTTGAACCAGTTTTGAAACCTAAGGAGTACCGAACATTAAACAAGCAAGCAAAACAGCAGAGTCCCGATTTTTAGGAAATTCAGATTTCAGGACATGAACAGAATCAGAAATCAATGGGTCTACCTGAAATCAAGCAATGTAATCTTTTGAATTAGTAAACGGTTAGCTTCTTTATCTAAAAATAAAATAGGATATTATCCTTGCAGCTGTCAAGTAAGGATAAGGATAAGACAAAGATAAGATTGTAATTAGATTTGTGGGAGTTGGTTGAGGGTGAAGTATTATAAATGGCACCCTCCCAACCATTAGGAAGGAGATCTTTAATCTTGCAATCTTTCATCTTGAGCTGTTGATTGTGAAAGCTTTGTTGTGCATTGTGACTTTTGAAGATAATACATCAGGAGACCGTTTTCTTCTTTCTTGTGCTGATTTGACTTTTCATTCTTCTGCTTGAAAAGAGACACCCGCTCTATTCTAATAGAAGAATTTATTTATTTATTTCCAGTTATTTTATTGTATTTAGTTAGTTCAATTCTAGTTTTCTTTTCTGTTTCCAGCAAGTATGTAAGTTCAGATTTCTTTTGATTTGCAAGTGTGTAAGCAGATGCTAAAATTAATAAAAACAGTAAAAATAAATAGTTGTTTGTTTTCCAATTCTGTTATCAATCATTTCATTTACAGTTTATTTCAATATCTTGCAATTTAGAATTTAAAGAGCGGTGTGATTTTAATTTCAAAGCATTTCATTTCAAGTCAGAGTGTCAATTAGTGTAGATCCTCAATTCCATTAATACAATACTTCTTCCCTAATGCATATAGCTTTAGACACCAGCCCTGGATGGACTATTTAAAGTGCGAGTTTCAACGACCTTGTCACTAGGTTGGGTGCAAGATGGGCATGAGATCTATGTATCCCATCACTTTTTGGTAAACGTCTGCTTGGATTCTTATGTACATCAAGTATGGTACAATGTGTTTCCAATGTCAGCGTGTCATATTTTGTTGGGTAGACCCTGGCAGTATGACAGCTGTTCACTTTATGATGGTAAAGCCAACACTTATTCTTTCATGAAGGATGGGATCAAACAAAAGGTAATCCCTATAAGAGAAGATACGAGAAGACAAATTCTGTAATGATTTCTCTTCATAAATTTACAAAGCTGGTTAAAGAAACAAAAGAGAGCTATCTCTTGATAGGTGAAGAAAAAAAGAAATCAACAATGCAAGAGATACCAAGCAAATTTCAAAATCTGCTAAAAGAGTATAAGGATCTTTGGCCAAAGGAACTTCCAATTGGTGTACCTCTTCAAAGGAAAGTATCTCATTAGATTGATTTGATTCCAGGTTCTATATTACCCAACAAGGCTGCTTACCACACTTCTCCCATGGAAGATGAGGAGATAAGAAGGCAAATCAAGAAGCTTTTGTAAAAAGGGCACATCTGAGAGAATGTGAGCCCATGTGCTACTCCTATATTATTAGCTCCTAAAAAGGAAGGTGGATGACAAATATGTTGTGATTCAAGGACACTTAATAAGATCACCATCAAGAACTGCTTCCCCATTCTCCAAATAGATGATCTTACGAATGCACTGCAGGGATCGCAGTTCTTCTCCAAAATTGATTTGCGAAGTGGCTATCATCAGATTAGCATCATGGAAGAAGAAGAATGGAAGACAGTTTTTTGCACCAAAGATGGTTTATATGAATGGTTGGTAATGCCCTTTGGTCTTGCAAATGCCCCAAGCTCTTTTAAGATGCTCCTGAATGAGAAACTATACCCTTTCATTGGTAACTTTGTTGTTGTTTATCTCGATGATATTTTGATTTTCTATAAAACAAATGAGAAGCATTTGATGCACTTGATAACTTTGCTTGATAAGTTGTGACAAGAGAAATTATATGTGAATTTGGAGAATTGCTCTTTTTTTCAGAATAAGTCCGTATATGTAGGCCATATCATTTCTGAAAATGGATTAGAAGTGGATCCTGGAAAGGTTAAAGCAATTTTGGAATGGTCAACTCCAAAAAGTGTTACTGAAGTAAGGCATTTCCGTGGAATAGTAAATTTTTACTGTATGTTCATCCAAAAGTTTAGCAAAATTTCAGCCCCCTCGACTTCTTTGATGAAATTTACGAAAAGTTTTGTTTGGACAAAAACAGCTGAAGAAAGTTTCCAATTTTTGAAGAGATCAAGATGTATAGCAGAAGCTTTTGTTTTAAATTTACCAGATTTTTACAAAGTTTTTAAGGTTAAATGTGATGCATCAGGTGTGGCTCTTGGGGCAGTACTTATTCAAGAAGGTCATCCTAATGCTTATAATAGTGAGAAATTCAATGAGGCAAAGAAGGGATATAGCACCTATGATCAGAAAATTTATGTTATTGTGCAAGCATTGTGCCATTGGAGACATTATTTAAGAGTTTATATTGTACACAGATCATCAAAGGTATTTATACACTCAAGATAAATTACATGCTAGACATCCAATGTGGTTGAACTATTTGCAGAGTCTCTCTTTTGTAATTAAGCATGCAACAGGTAAAAGCAATGTGGTGACTGATGCCTTAAGCCAATGAAGAGCTTCATTAGTCACAATGTCGAATGAGGTGGTGGGATTTGAACAGCTAAAGGAAGCTCATGAAACTGATCCAGATTTTTCAGCGGCTTATAAGTTTTGCAGGGAATCCTTGGAGAGAGATAGTAGCGCATATCTTAATTTTATGTTGCAGGATCAGTTTCTATTTTGTGCCAAACAATTATGAATACCAACCGGTAGCATGAGAGATGTTCTTATTTATGAAGTTCATGGTGGAGGTCTTGGTAGACATTTTGGAGAGGAAAAAACTCTTCAATGATTAGAACATTATTACTGGCCAAGCATGGCAAAGGAGGCGGCTAAATATGTAGATGGACGTCATATTTGTCAAATTGCAAAAAGCACACAACAAAATGTTGGTAAATATCAGCCTTTACCTGTTCCTAATGCACCTTGGCAACAGCTCAGGATGGATTTTGTGTTGGTATTGCCTCAAACCGAAAGAGGTAATGAAGCAATTTTTGTGGTGGTAGATTGATTTTTTAAAATAGTTCATGTCATTGCTTCAAGTAAACATGAAGATGCTTCACATATTGCAAGACTGTTTTTCAAAGAGGTAATAAACTTGTATGGGTTGCCCCTTTCTATCACTTCTAATAGAGATACTAAATTTCTGAGTCATTTTTGGCACACCTTATGGAAGATGTTGGGAACTAAACTTCAGTATAGTTCTGCATATCATCCTCAAACAGATGGACAAACATCACTTAGAAATTTGCTACGGTATTTGCTACAAGAGAAGCTAAAACAATGGGATTTGATGCTACCTCAACCTGAGTTTGGCCTTAACAATTCTGTGAATCGTTCTACAGGTTTGGTTTTCAAAAGGTCAGCATAACAAATTGAAGATGAAGAAATTTGGTCCATGCAAAATTTTGAAAAAGCTGGGTAACAATGCTTATCTTTTGGAACTGCCATCATATCTGGATATCTCCCAAATCTTTAACATAGCAGATTCATATGAGTACAAAGAAGGCCACGAGTCTACTAAAAATGATCAAGAAAAACATCTGGATTGGACTTCAGGGTTGCAAAATAAATCTTCTTGAAAGGTAGAAGAAAATCTCAAAATTAAGTTGACTGCATTACCATCTTGGTGTGGATCCAAGGAACGGTTCTTGGTTAAATGGAAAAATAACCCTTCAGCTGATGCTACATGGAGAATGGTGGCAGAACTGGAGAAACTCACACCTGATCGCTTTCTAGTTTTTGTCAAATTAATCTTCTTTTGAATGTAAGCATTGAACCAGGAGGTTTAATTCTTTTCTTTCAGGAGCACTTGATGCAGGAGCATCACAATATGATCATGTATTAAACATGTGGGGTTATTAAATGTGTGTCATGTACGTGGCCATGTATTCAATGTGTAGAGATATGTTGGTGGTGCATTCAATAAAGGTGGATAGGTAGTGGTTTCAAGTAGTTGTTCTAGTTAATGATTTTAGGCTAGTGGTTTCTTTGCCCATGGTTTATGGAAAATGGTTTTTAGGATGCGAGTCCTCTATAAAAGAGGCACTAATGTATGTAAAACGGCATAGGGCTGGTTTGAGAAGAGCTCTTCTGCTGCAATTGTGTTTAATACTGATATTTCAGATGTTCTTTCTGTTGATTGTCTTTTTTAGTGGAATGGTAAAAAACTTAAAACCCTGTTCTGCAATTGGATCTGTGCTTATTTGTTTGAATCTGTTCAGTTTTTAATGAACCCCTGCATCACTTTTCCATTCCTTGCAGATGCTGTCAAAATTCTTGTTGCTAAAAATTAGGCAAAACTCTTTAATCACTCCCCAATTTATTTATTTTTAGTCAAGGTTCAAAGCTGACCTCCACATGATGGGAAGCTAACCCTTTTTTAAAAGTTTTTTTGCCAACATGATAGACATTATTAATCATAATGTTTACAGTTTAGCAATGTCAGCAGATTGTGACCATTCATAACATTAAACAATTCAAATAAACATTTCAATGCAAGTTTCATGACTGAAGACATATGCTCAAGCTGATGGCTTATTAGGTAGGACAAAGCCTCTTCCTAGGGTCAATGTCCTAAAGGCTGTTCAAGGCGGTTCATGTAATGACTTTACATTGTGTCATAGGTTGAGTCAGCAAGTCCAAAACTCATGCCACATAAACATGTGACGATCGCCAAAGTGAATCTCAAATGGCGATGACTCATAGCTGCCCCCAGAGATGGAATTCGAATAGTAGCGGCTGATAAAAAGAATTTTAAATTCACGGTAGACATATTAAGACCAAAGACTATCAAGAAGATACAATAAAGTTCAGCATGGAGAAACATAGAAGCAGCAAATATGATAACTTGATAGTATGATTATTCACCTGTTCACGAAAACCATTAAACTTAACATTCAATCCTGCTTTCAATCTGACTCCAAGCTGGTACCCCTTGGGAATCCTCGTCCAACTAAGGCCGGCAATGTCCGGTTTCCCCACTTCTACCACCTTACCTCCACCCTGCTTTCTCCATATTATGCCTCCTGAATGAATCTTCAGCTGCCCCGGATTCTGCCACCAAGACAGCAGCAGTGATAATAAGATCGTTATTCAATTATACTAAAAACAGCATTTGATTACAACCCTGAACAGGCCTCGTTCAATTCAGAAACGACATTTCCATATTCATCGGCAAACATTTAATTAATGAAAAAGAAAACAGATTGAAGAACTGCAACGTATTTCACACACATACAAATTATGAGAAAAAGGGGAGGGAGAAGTTTGTTCGGATTTAAGCAATTGATAGAGAGGGAAAGAAAATTGTTACCATTCCACCTCTGCCTCCGAGGAGGATGTTGTTAAACTGATGGCCATCCGCCATGGCTTACCAAACCCTGCAAATGTCGGGCTTATTTTCAGAGAGATTGCAGACTCGCTAATGCAACAACTCTCTTAAAAGTCTACGTTGTATCACTGTTGTAACCAGAAGGTTCAGAGAGAATGCAGACTCGCTAATGCAACAACTCTCTTTAAAGTCTACGTTGTATCACTGTTGTAACCAGAAGGTTCGGCCTTTGCAGAATCTTTATTAAAACCATTTTTCCAAAAATAAGTAAAGAGGAGACCCAGATTCCTTTGTCGAGAATTTTTTTTTTTTTTTGACTTGATTTAAAATGTGTAGGTACATAAATTAATCACTGGGTTAGGAGGAAATTTATTTTGCTAAAACATATATTACATTTAAAAGAACAGGACGGTTGATAATGGTTAATCAAATAATTTTTTTTTAATACACAGAGGTGTTATCGCTATAACTTCTATTTTGCTTCGGTAAATATAACCCAGATTAAATCATGGTGCTACTACTATAACCTCTATCTATTTTGCTTCGGTAAATATAACCCAGATTAAATCATGGTGCTACTACTATAACCTCTATCTCGTTGGAGTGAGGGAGTCCCCCATGGTTCAGGGTTGGTCTCGCCGTCATCAAGCTAGCCCACTAATAAATATTATACTAATGAACTGCAAGCTTACTGCAGTGATAAAAATTTTGGCCTCTCTTTTAGAGGTCCAAGGTTCAAACCGCCACCATAACCCTTATGTGTAAACTCATTGAAAATAATAAAGATTATACTAATAAAATATTGTTTTAGTGGAAAAAAAATTAATATGTTTTATTTATAAGATTTATTATTTTACATATTTTATATTTTAATTTAAAATTTAAATATATATTAAATGACTTTTAATATCAATATTATCATTGTTTTTAAGATCCTACTATATACTAGCTTAGATATATAAAATATATATATCTATAAACGAGAGTTATCAATCTCGAGTACCTATCTCATTCCCTTAATGTCGGCGGATAATTTTCTTAATGTCGGCTTTTTTAATAAAATATTAATATTGTTTACGACGTGGCTGATCTTCCTGCTTGCCATTGTAGGACGCCTACCGACGTAATTATAAATGTAGTTATGCACATCATCAACCTTCCCTTACAAACCCTTAATTATGTTCTCTAGTCACATTACCCCTTCTCTTATCTCCTATAGGCTATAGGCTACTGCCATTGTAGGACGCTACCGGCATAATTATAAATGTAGTTATGTACATCATCAACCTTCCCTTACAAACCCTTAATTATGTTCTCTAGTCACATTACCCCTTCTCTTATCTCCTATAGGCTATAGTAACAAATAACATACAAAGTCAAAGTTCATCATTTATATTAAAAGTCTTGCTTTTAAGTCCCTTGTTTCAATGCACTTTTGTTGAGGGAATTGCTTTAACCTTCTTCCACTACCACTTATTTCTTCAAGCATATGTTATACTTCTCCTCCCAAATTTATTGTACTTTCCCTACCCTTGGTTGGTATTCATTACTCTCTTCGTCTAGAGGAGCTTCCATACAATATCCAAATTGATCTAGTAATGCAAACTCATCTTACAACCTCGTTTAGACATCTCTCTTCACCTTTTTTCCTAACTTGTAGCATAAATATTCCATCAAAATCCACTAAATTCATTGACTTTTCAATCACAATCACCTAACTAAGAGCATAGTCCTTTTTCCCTTTATTGCATCTTTTAATGACCAAATTGTTTAATAATTATTTTTGCTATATTGTTGAAGGGCAATTCCTTGTTAGCCACCATATTTATATGACATTATTTCAATCGTATGGCCTTTGTAATTACATTCCACTCTGAAGTTGCAAACTTACTGCACTGGTAAGGGCTTTGGGCTCTCTTTGAGAGGTCCAAGGTTCAAAACCCACTCAATATAAGGGGACTAGGATCCCTCATAAAAACTTGTGTTAACTCATTGAAAAAATATTACATTCCACTCCCATCAACCTCCACCAATAATAGATTTCCACCTTGCATGTGTTTCCACTTTCACATCTTTGTTTAATTCTCAATTCCTTCTTAGTCACCATACTTATAGAACACTATTTAAATCATATCGCCTTTGTAATTAGATTCCACTCCCATCAACCTTCACCAATAGTATATTTCCCCCTTGAATGTGTTTCCACTTTCACATCTTTGTTGCCTTCATTAAAGAATAATTAAGGCTATATCTCAAATTCTTTGTCTCCTTCATGTATGTGGTCAACTAGGATTCACAGTTTTCTCACTTCAGAAATCTTTTGATAACTCAAGTGAATCATTGGTAAAATTATCATCCATTGTCCACTTTGTCTCCTTCCCCAAATTTCTCTTCGTTCTTTCCTCTTCTTCCTTTGAGCTACTTGTTTCTTTATACCTCTATAGTCCCCACTAAGGGACCACCATAATCATTGATTACTTCCTCCATAAACCCAACTTATGGGAAGATAAACACAATTAACAATGATGGTTTTTTAAGCCTTAATACTACCATAAATCTCATAGGTTAAATATCACATAATCGAATATAATATAGCCACAATATAGTAAGGTCAAGATAATGACATGAGCAAAATAATATGAGCAAATTAATATGTATATCAAGGCTTATAATATATCAAATAACATTCACTAATAAACAATAATATGAATGTAAATATCTTGAATCATACATGTACAAAGCATATAGCACAACTTACAATATTAATTGCTCAAAATATATGCAATCTTTATTACTCCTCTTTCTCTTACATCTATAACAAGAACTTGTTCTTCTCTATAATGTAATACATCATGATAATCCGATAATTGGATACTTGAATACTTGGATACTTCTCTATGGAGTACTATATAGCCATAGTAGAATGACTCTTTGGATATTTGACTATTCCTTTTCATATGCCAAGTCTCATGACTCTTGGCTTATCTATATGACACTTGCATACTTGATGAACACATGACTATATTGTATGCACACATAGACATGACTCTTGACTTTGCACACTCTAACCTAAGACACTTGTGCACATATTTGCATTACATATTTGATCTCTTACATAGAAGACACTTGTGCACATATACTCAACTCACTCTTACTCACATGACACTTGTGCATTTTCTACACATGCACACTTACATGAAAGGAGAAATAATACTCAGACTCTAAACTATGACTCAACCCTAATCTAATATTTACATATGTACCATGAAGGTCCCATGGCGGTACATTAACATGTATCAAACAATGTAATATAGTCCAATAAACAAGAAGGCTCACCATATAACCAAATACATCAATATTTTATAATTAATTGACAATATTAAACATGTTTGTGTGTCAATTCCAATCCTAGTCTTACCACACTAATAGCTATACAAATTAAACGTGTATAAACTTCCACCAAGCGATAAATATTACATTATGGAATATATTTTGATATCAAGTAGGTGTAGTTACCCATTTTCATCCATCTCCATCATTCCTCTAGATACACCCCAAATAATAAATACCTTTTTTAACTCGCATTTAGATTTTATCCCTACCTTAACACTCATTGTGTATCAAGTTCCATTCACAAATATGTGACTTGCTACAATAATTTCACCAAGGCATAAACTTACCCCTAACAATATGGATAACCCATCACTTGCTTAATGGCCCTCTAATCCTCCCACTATCATTTTAGACTCATGTTATATTAAATCCTCTTATATTCAATTATACTCACAAGTTCACATTGTTATTATAGGCTTTCAAATTGTTTGAGCACAATCAACCCCTAGATAAAATCACATCATGATGCCCTCCTCTTTTGTCTATATTTAAATTTCTTCTCCCACTATTTGTCTAGTGACTTTACTACTCCCCTAGTATATTCAAGAAATGATAAAGCATGACAAATTTAACTCCTTTGTTAAATTATCTTCATAAAACTTAACATAAATAATCGACCATTTAGTTATATATAGAGAGCATCCTCATAAAGGCGATACACCTAATTTTATAAATGAGACTAAAAATTCAAACAATTTTAATTTGTAGGATTTTAAGAATTCCCCAAAAAACATGAATGATATCAAGAAGAATATACTTCTATATATTTGATGAGATAACTCTTTAAAAATTTTACACTCGACACCCACACTTTGTATAGAAAGGCATATCATGTTTTAATTGTAAACAAGAAATAGGAGCAAAAAAACAATATTATAATTTTTACTATCAAATATATCCTACAAATGTCTCCTCCAATATTCTTCACACTACGTCAGTCAAAAATTTTGTCTCTATGACATAGAGTCTAAGTATAGATTGCTTTTATGGATGGAAACTAATGTGTTCCTTTTTCTAAATATATGTTCAATTCGTATTTAGTCCATCAATGAACTATAGGACTTCATCCAAACTAATCATTGAAATTTCAATTTTCCAACCACCTATTTTGTAAACCACTAATAATAATCTCTAAATCTCCTACAACTAAAGCATTGACAAGGTTCTTCTCTTATAACACATAAAATTCCTAAAATATTACTTCCAATTCACTCCAATATTTTTAGTAAAAATTGAGCATCATTCTTCATTGTTGTAAACAATTTCCTTTCCCATGGCACTTAGAATCCTATATTTCATCCATTAAAGTTGAGTTGCATTAGACCTGTCTATAGTCAATGAATCATCAAACACTTTATTTTCTTCTTTTATTAACTTCCATTATTTCTTCTTCGTTATTTTATAAATTAGACAATAGATTCCCTCTACAACCAATTTGAAATAATTTCAAATGTCCCTCACATATTTTGGTAGGCCTCAAATATTTGATTTTCCTTATCTTTAGACCAATTTTGGAAGAAAACTCGTAGGAATGTTTCATTTATCCTCTCCTCACAATGGATCAAGTCGTATTCTAATATAATGTTAGATTCTAAAATTAAGGCTGCCATAAAGGGGATTTCTAATGTATTAAGTAAATATCTCTAAATAGATTGTGAAAAAACATGCCATATTAATAAGTGGTCCTTGTTCTCTTTTGTCATTTTACCCAAGGAATGTTGAATCAATCTTAAAGAGCTCATTTTCTTAGATGGGATGTTGTTAACAATTTGTTAGCTTTTGCCAACTAGTAATATACCTTGACCTTTTGGAAGGCCCTACTCTTCTAGATTATGATCTCATTCTTGGTTATAGCTTTCTCCAATTTTTATTAAGCTTGTATTTATCTTGATTTAGTATCATTTATATATGGTAGCATCCTATCAAATACAATATTTACCTTTTATTGAATTGTTAAAAGGTCTAACTTCTTATGTGCCCACGATTTTGTTTCAACAAATTGAAAGAAAAAGGAGTGAACCCCTGTCGAAATTTAAATTTAGGTTAGCTGCCCACTATCCTCACTAAATCTAACTAATCTATGCTAAATACATAAAATAAATGCAAAATGTTCAAATGCATAAAAGTAAATTTTGAAGTTCAAGATGCAAGAGATTAAAATCAAATACAATTGTAACCATAGCAAGGAGAGTGTATGATAAATTGACACATGATAAAATTGGATAACAACAATAGGTCCCACATGTATGAAATGGAATTAAAAATGAATGACAAGAGGACAAAAGGGCAGTGCCACAATCATCACACATTTCGTAATATAGGAGGGCAACGTCACTTATGCAAAGCGAAATATCTTATAAATTTCTCATTAATCTAAGAGAAAATAACAATTACAATATGGAGCTCATAAGTGTTGTTTTGATTCTCTCAAGGTCAAAAGATGTTTACAATAGAGCCCATGGATCCTATTTATTAGAAAAATTCACCCTTGAGTTACTGTATGTGAAAAATACTTACTCCTAGTAAAAGTAAAACATTTGGGGGCATCTTTAGTAAAATGATGCACCTCCAAATGTTGCATGCCTCTTAATACATCCATAAACAACTTATAAGGTTTATAAAATGCTTAATGACACCACTATGTACCAAAATATCACTATCTAAATATTTTCCTTAGTATCTATGCACATTCGTTTTTGCTTTTACTTATCAATGAGCAATTTGCTCTAGGAGGGAAGCAAATCACTCCTAACTCTTGATGCTTTAATCCACCTAGGTGTGAATTTGTGCCCTAGACCAAAGTTAAGATTGGATGGACCATAATTGCTTCTATTCCAACCTTTGAAGAAGATATATTCCTTGTGAAACTAGTGCTAGTTAAAGACTAAAGAGAGAAAAAGTTGAGAGATTGATCTAAGTGCAATCAAAGCTTAGCTAACAACATTGTTTTAAGTTGCATGAGCATCAGCTACTCAGTACAAGCAAAGTTTAACTGACTATACAATTAATGCTATGCAAAAAATACATTCAGCTTCGATATTGCAACAATTAACATCCTAAGCACTCTAACCAAAGGAAGCCAAACAATTTAAACCTAACAAATAGACCTAAAGAATACCAAATAATATTAAACCTAACAAAAAGACTTCGATTAAAGCAAACAAGAAATGTCAAAAGTGTAAATATTACATTAAGAGATATGCAAACATTAATTGGGGTAAGTCAAACAACTCTTAATTTTAGTATAGAGTAGCATAAGCATACAACTTGCCACAGACAAACACCAAAACATCTAACCCCTTATAATGAGGGGCATTCCCCTGTTTATAGTTTTCATTAAGCTAAGATAAAGCTAATTACTATGTACAATTATGAGCAAAAATGGATCAAACATGATAAGGGATGAGTTGGCACCACTCGGTATCTTTAGTATATCTTCTGTTAGGCTACAAGTGGTTATGACTTAGGGATCTCCAATTATGCTTTGTTGAGGTGGTTGTTGCTTTCCTACCCTAACAATTACCACATGGCCTAACTACTCTTTTTTGTGGTGATGAGTGCCTTTCATGTTGAGACCTTCTGGTCTAGGATACTATTATTACCTTCAATTCCTTTTGAGTTGCTCTTCTTGCTTAGCATAAGCTTTTTCACCAGGCCAAAAAATTTTGTGTTTTAGGTTGACATCATTGTCAAAAGGTTTTGGCCTACCTTTGCTTCCTAGATTTTAGTGCATAAAAGTTTTGGCTTTGTACCTTCTAGTCTTGATTACTTCTTGCTTCACACATTGTTCACCTTGTTGGTGATTGTAAAATGCCTTGTTGATGTTATTGCATAAAATGTTTGACTTGTCTCCTTTATAGGTCTGGTACTAAGCTATTTTAGATAAAATTTTATGGATTGGAGGAACAGGAAAACCTTGAGCAATTTAAAGCTCAAAATTGTTTGCTTGAGCTTTTGAAATAAAATACTTGAAAGAATTGATTCTGAAAAGGTCCTTCAAGCTTGAATTTTAGTTAGAATTCACGTTGTAGCTTCATCGATCATCTCCCCAATCCAATGAATGCCCTTTTGTTGTAGCCTTTCTCCTTGTTTTTTTATGCTTCAAAGTTACCTTCAAATAGAGATTACCAGACTTCATTTAACGAGTGTGGCTGAGATATTCTCTTTGTTTGCTTTTGGCCAATTCACTCCATTTTTCTCTTTTGCCATGATTTTCTAGGGTGTTTTTCCTATGGACCAACAAGCCTTAACAATATGCTTGTGTAGGAGTGTGTCTTGTTGATCCGTCGACTAAACACCTCGATTCCCCTTTCTTCATCCATTGTTTCTAATTTTTCTTTACCAAGATCTCTATTGGCCAGTCATAGTGGGCCCCATCCAATGTGAAGTATAGTTTAATTCGTGTACCCACACTCCTAGATGATGGATGAGTCCACATCCACTATAGGGGAAAAATCCTTGTTAAAGGTAAAACCCTTTTGATTATCACCAAAAAGGATTTTGAACTCTTACAAATAGCAAGATTTGGCTTAGCAGCCACCACAAAGGCTATAAGCCCTTATCTATTCAGTTTGGGTTGTCAACATCACCTTGCGACACAAGGAGTTTAAAATTTGCTTGTAACTTTATTCGAAGTCCTTCCTTTATCAGTATCTTTGGCATTTTCTTGGCATCAACTACTTGATAGATTGAAGGAGCTTTAGATCCTCTCATTTTGATTAGCTCTTGATGACAATTATACTCAAAATTCTTCCTTTTGATAGGATTTTTCCAATGTAGTGAAATTTCACTATATTTTGGTGACTCACAAGGGGCTTCTGCTTGTAGGAGGTAAAGGACCCAAAATTAGTAGCCTTGTCTATTGGGCACAGAGCCTAAGGTGACAAATCCTAGGAATTTTGAGCTTAAGGAGGTGGGATGAAAATTTCTTACTTGGAGAGTAGCTTTGCTTGGGAGCTCATGAGACGATGAGAAGGAATATCTCCTTTTATAGACCTCTCCCACTAGTCAATTCATTGAAGTCCCTCATCTACCTAGTTCTTTATTTCATTAATTCTTCTCTGGCAAGCCGATATAAAAGGAATTTTTTAGCATAATTGAGTCAACAAAAGCAATATGATCTACTATGTTACCTCATATTTAGTCATGGTATTCTCTTCCTTAATTTGATGACTACTAAGTTGTTGATGGTAATCTAGGAAATGCTCTTCCTTAGCTATTTTGCTGAGTCTCATACCTCCTGATTTGTGCAAACCTCATTCAAACATGCATGTGCACATATTGGTGTGCATTCCCAATCATTTATGTTATGTAAGCACTTTGATTTGCTCCCCCCTTTCATGCCATTGCATACTTTAGCCAATAGTTATATGGAAACTTAGCTTTTATCGACTTTATTTAAATGTTGCTTATTTACAACAAAAATTTGGCATGCTTTTCCATGCTAGTTGTTTCACGTGTTACCCATAAGAATCAACAATGTTCAGACCAAAGTGACCCAAACTCCCACTACTCCCATTTGTTTATTTTTTAAACATGTGATTGGGTGTTTCTAGAAGTTAATGACTGATTATCTATGGTAAGCAATGAGTTCCTAGGTCTATGTGGATTATTTCATTGAAATCAAGCATGAAAAAATCATCTTCTATCTAAGACTCTTCCATCAAATCCTCCAGGTATTGTGGTTGCTCTTCAAATTATTCTTTAAGGTACTCTAGGTCATCTTCATCCAAGCAGACACTTTACTCCTCAAGCCTCTCACTATCGTAGGGTTTGTACTTCTCCACATAGAGTCAGATCTTCTTTCACTTGTATGGAATCACCATGTGTGTGTAGTCCATAGATTGATACCCTAGGATTTGTAGTGAATTCTCTTGACAAGCACAATCTAAAAAGATACAAGAGTTCCACCATTATCACCTTTTGAATCACTGAGACATCCATAATCTTATGCAATACCATTGGAATATATTTCACGGTTCCCAATATTAAGAGTGGGGTGTCATCTAGCTATAGTACATCGAAACTAATCTAGGTGTATTCCATGTCCATAACATCACAAAAAACCTTAGGTGTGATTGTTGTAATAGCTTCGAAATCCACCATACAATTGTGTGTAGTCCATCCTTCCATGCACAAAGACATATAGAAGGGAGGACGCTTAATCTTACCTCGAAAGCTTGCTAATTTTATACCAGATTCAAGTCCAAAGAGGTGAATCCACTTCATGATGAGCTCTTAAGGGTTGCTTTTAATAGATCAATCTATTTGAAAATTAGTAGAGCATCACACATGTTAAACCTTGAAGGGGTCCTCTTCAATTATTCAACAATGCTAAGTCCAAAGGGTTTTGATAGCCTTTCTTCCTTTTAGATTGATTCTTCAAACCTTCGATGGTACTACTAAGTTGCCTCTAGCCTTTGTTTTTTGGTGATAGAAGGATACCATAGCTTCCATAGCATTTTCCCCTTTGACTCTTCTTGGATGGATTTATGCTCTTCTAACTTGGTTTGCTCCTTAGGACCCTCTTTTTGAGGTTGAGGGGAGGCTTTTGAACCATTAGTCTTCGTAGGGTCTACCAAAAGAAGCATTTTCTTAGATCTAGTAAATATATGGATCGGATTGGAAGTTGAAGGCTCTTCAATAATGAGATTTTACTTTGTATCTATGAGCAAGCCCACAAGTTATTTTGATTGCCTTTCTACTTTTTGGGTCGTGACTAGATGGCATTGGTGTTGATAAACCATGTAGGTGTTAGCGTTATGTGGATTATTAAAGACTAGGCCCCAATGATCTTCCCAGTAGTGGATGTTCCCTCTTCTTGGATTCTAACAATGGCAATTCACTTTTTGATAGCATTGTCGTTGAAGCCCCTTGGTCTTTTGTAACATAAGGGTATCTTCTTTGCTGATATCTCTCAAACCTTCTCTCAACACTTTGTCACTCCAACATGGTGAGATTATTTTTTAAGTTCTTGAGTGTAACTTTTAGATCACACTTCTTTGCAAATTCTTTTAGTTTGGGAGCAAATAGAGTCGATACAAGAATTGTCTATGCTAAGGATAAGGCTTGGGTGTTGGAAAAGTGGCTAGTGAAGGGGATGATAAAGCTAAACGTAAGGCTTGTTGGCTTTGTTGAAGGATCTCTAGGAAATATGGAATTGTAACTTTTGGAGGGAGCTTGCCAATTGAGATGACTACATTCTCTATTGCAACAACAACTTGAAAGATTTGAAGAAGTCTCATAAACTATTGAATTTGTAAGCTAAATTTTAGAATGAAAGCTCTAAGGTAGTAAATGTAAGGTTGGGCATGGGATGACCTTATATCTTGAGGGATTATTCTCTAGGTCTTACTAAATTGAATGTTAAAATTTTTGTTCTCTTGGGAAGGCCTTTGTATGGAGGTAAACTATGTGAGAAGTAAAAAGCAGTCTCCCAAATAATTGAACTCTAAGATGAAAGGTTCAACCAAGTCATCACAAGTATTGATGTTACTTTATTTGAAAGAGTGATACCAAGTTGGTACCTTGACTCTAAAAGATAAAGCTAGTAACCTCACCATTACATATTCATGGATAATATCATGCATAGTAGCTAAAGTGACTATAACTTGCAATGTTCATAGGTCTTCTTTTCACTACCATCATAGGAGGACAAAGCCTTTAGGGTGGATTGAACAATATCATAGATATTTAGAAGATTAAGGGGTTTGAAACTATTCCATCAAGGGTATATGGTGAATATATGGTTGTAGGTTATGGGGATATAGCCTATAATGGAGTGGGACTTTGGACAGAAAAAGTTTGAACAGGTGAAAGGAATTTACCTTTCCTAGATTTCTTGAAGACTAAGAGCTCAATAAATTTGAGGGATTTTCTTTGCTTCTTGGCTTCCAATATTGTATTCATGTGATTCATACATTGTGTCCTTCAACAAAGTTGGTTATCTTTAGTTCTTTTAATCAGTGGAGTTTCTAGGTGAATGAATGTTTTATCTACTTTATAATACCAATATCTTCATTGTATTCTTAATCATCCAAATATGTGGGTGTGCCAAATACTCTTGTACACATGGTGGCTTTCGCTTCTAATCAGGTGATTGTTGTGCTTTTATCCCACCAGTGATTCTTCTACTAGATATCTTCATGGAATCTTTTAAATGTGAAATGAATTGATGAAATTCTATCCCACTATGCATAGCAAAAACTCTTGATTCTTAGATCTACCTAGGTATGAATTTGTACCCTAAACTGATGTCAAGATTAAATGGATAATAATTACTTCTAAACCAACCTCTAGAGAAGGTCGTTTCCTTGTGAAATTGGTCCTAGTAAAAGGCTAAAGAGATAAAATGGAAAGGGATGAAAGAGAAAAGGGTTCGAGAGATTGATCTAAGTGTGGTCGAAGCTCATTTAACACTGTTACTTTAAGCTACATAAGCATTGGCTACTCAGTACAAGCAAAGCCTAACAGACTATAAATTAATGCTATGCAAAAATACATTTAAATTCGATGTTACAACATTCAACATATCAAGCACTCTAATTAAAGAAAGACAAACAATTTAAGCCTAATAGATAGGCCTAAGGAATACCAAATAATAGTGAAGCTAACATAAAGACTTCAATTAAAGCAAACAAGGAATATCAAATGTGTAGCTATTATGTTAAGGGATCTATAAAAATTAATTAGGGCAAGTCTAATAGCTCTTGATTGCATTCCAAAGTAGCATAAACATGCAACTTGCCACTGTTGGCCCATAAAGGATGCTTATTTCATTCATCGTGCATCATTATAAATACATCACATTGGTTAATATTAGCTAGCATTAGTTGTAACAACTAACCTAGATTAGGCATGCAGTTACATATAATCTGATCTGCAATATACGAGATCAGAACATGAGCTAACTATAGCTCACTTCCAAATAATGTAATAATATTTTCTAACATCCCCCCTTATTACATTATTTGGGACAATGTATATTATTATCCCCCTTAGTGTAGAGGAGAGAACAATGAAATATGGCTTTGGATCTAGCTTTGGTTTTTGCTATTGGCTCTAACTTTGGCTCTAGTTCTAGATTTGTCTCTAGGTAAATACCTCTGGGTCTACCACTAGGTCTATCATTGAGTCTGCCTCTTCTATAGAAGCCATTCAATATTTCTTTCATTTTGTTCCATTGTGTGGCATTTGTCCATCCACAATCAACATGAATTTTGTTGTTCATTTTCTATTTGTACTAATATTTTGCAGGGGAGTGATTACTACAACCATAAATGTCACAAGGATGTAGGTTCCAACACCTAGTTGTTACATTTCCAATTCTTCTACAATGACTGCAATAATTGATTCTAGGAGTTGTATAGAATTCTAGTTTCACAAACTTAGTCTTGGCTTGACCATCATAAGCAAGGCCTTCATTATTTGGCCTGATATTTGGCATTATAGGATTTCTTATGCCTTGTCCAATTTTACTGAATCCTTGACCATTGTATTCCAATATTTGCATTAGTTTTGAACCAAATCCTTTGGTGTGTTTTTCAAAACACCAAGTTCATTATCATCAAGGCTTTTAACAATATTTTTTAAGTCACTAGTGTCACAAGTGAAATCTATCCCTATGATAAGGTCACTTGTGTCACAACTAATATTTGTCATTATAGACATGAGGTCACTTGTGTCACAACAAACATGTGCCACTTGGGGCATGACCTTTGTGTCCCCTTTCTTTGAACATTTGTATATGTCAAGGAAGATGAGCACCATGTACAATGTTCTTACCACATCGATTGGAATGATTACACCATTTTCAAGCAGATCTTCACAAACCTTAGAATATTTGAGAATGGTTTGCAAACTACTTCTTAGTGTGATGAATTTTCCCTCTTCATTAATATCTCAACCATGTGGAAAATAAAGATCTTTATCTGGTTTGGACACTTTTGAACCTCTGATTGTTTTTAGGTTTGGTTTCATTTTGCCTTTCCCATGCTTCTTGAATGTGAATATTAAAAGGTGTTCATCACCACCAAGATTACATATTACTACTTATATAAAGGTGTCAGTCACCAACAAGATTGCACCTTATTACTTATAAAAAGGTGTCGATCACCGCTAAGATTACACCTTTTATAGTTCACGTATAATTTTACAAAATATGGTGGCAAAGGTGTCAAACAACACTGAGAATGCACTGTTTTACAATTCAATTACAACCTTATTTTTAATTTTGTAAAAACAATTATCCCCATTTTTGCAAAATATTTTTGAAATTATTCATTTTTTTCAAAAAGGTTTTTTTAATATATGCCCTTGTTATATATATATTATTTTCTTTGGATCAGAATAGATGACACTTTCATTCATATGGCAAACATTGAAACATTGAACTCCTTTTAATAAGGGACATTCCCCTATTTATAGTTTTTGCTAAGATAAGATAAAGTTAATTACTATGTACAATTATGAGCAAAAATGGTTGAGATATGATTAGGGATATGTTGGTACCACTTGACATCTTCAACACATATTTTTTTATACTTCAAGTGGTTATGACTATGGGATTTTTAAAAATGTTTCATTGAGGTGGTTGTTGCTTTTGTACCCTAACAATTGCCACATGGCCCGACTGCTCTTTTTTGGGGTATTGAGTGCCTTTCATGCTGAGACTTTCTAGTTTGAGATATTGTTGCTACCTTCAATGCCTTCCAAGTTGCTCTTCTTGCTTGGTGTAAGGTTTTTCACCAAGCCAAAACTTTATGTGTTTTAAACTCACATTATTGTGAAAAGTTTCCAATCTACCTTTAATTTCTAAATTTTAACACATAATTGTTTTGGCTTTATACCTTTTGGTCTTCATAACTTCCTACTTTGCACATTGTTCATGTTTTCAGAGATTGTAAAGCACATTACTAATGTTATCGCATAAAATGTTCGTCTTGTCTCTATAGGTTTGGCACAACGCTATTCTAAATATAAGCTTTCAATTTGGAGGAATAGATAAACCTTGAGCAATTTAAAGCTCAAAATTGTTTGCTTGAGCTTTCAAAATCAAAAATTTGAAAGAATTATGAGTCTAGACAAGTCCTTCAAACTTAAATTTTAGTCAAAATTCACGTTGTAGCTTCATTGATCATCTCCTTGATCCAATAAATACCCTTTTGCTATCACCTTACTCCTTGCTTGATTTTTAATGCTTCAAATTTACCTTCAAACAAATATTATTGGACTTATTCATTTGATGGGTGTGCTTGAGCTATTCTCTTTTTTTGGTTTTGTTCAATTCACTCCCTTTTGGTCTTTTGATGTGCTCTTATGGGGTGTTCTTTGTATGGACCGATAAACCTAGATAATTACTTGTGTAGGAGCTTGTCTTGTTGATCCTTTGACTAAACACCTTGGTACCCCTTTCCTCCATCATTTCTATTTTTTCTCTACCAAGAGCCTCTATTGGCCAATCATAGTAGGTCCCATCAGATGTGAAGTATAGTTCAGTTTCTATACCCACCCTCCTATATGATGGGTGAATCTGCAACTACTATAGGGGACAAATTTATTCTAAAGGTAGAGCCCTTTTAGTTGTCACTAAAATGGCTTCAAGACTCTTACCAATAGCGATATTTGGCTTAGCTACCACCAAAAAGAGTATAGGCCCTTATCTATTTGGTTCAAGTGGTCAGCATCACCTCGTGGCATAGGGAATTTAAAATTTTCTAGCAATATTTTTGGTGTTTTCTTGGCATCATCTACTTGATATATTGAAGGAGTTTAGGTCCTCTCATCTTGCTTAGCTCTGGGTAGCAATTTTACTCAAAATTCCTCCTTCTTATAGAATTTGCCCAATGTGGTCAAAATTCACTATACTGACTGGGAATGATTCTCTCCATCCTACTAGTGTTATGCTCTTTTAGAACCAATTGCTCTATGTTATCTAGTGATTTTCTCCTAAGGAAGCAATTGCCTCACTTTGACCAACTCACACCTCTAATCAAAATATTGTAAAATTGGGCTTTTGGAGGCCTTGATTGATTAAATTAAATGCTTTGCACCTCTTCAAAATGTGGGAAATCCAAAGGTAGTTATTGGGTTACTACATTTGTGGTGACTTCATAGGACACCAAGCTTGATTAGTGAGAGATATTAGTTTCTACCTTTATCCTTGGGCATGTGGTCTACAAAATTGGAATCATTCTACCATAAAATTACAAAATTGTTTGTTCTTCTTGTCATTTTTCATGGTAGTAACCTTAACAACTTCTACCATTCTTCTTCTCCTAGTGCTTTCAAATCCCTAAAGTATTCAACATTGCATGTTAGTTCCTCGTATGGGTTCTCTAATAATGCATCCTACTTGACATGTTCTAATAAAGCCTTCAGTTGCTTGACATGTTCTAATAATGCTTCAATTCTAGCCTTGGCCTTCTCCTCTTTAAACATCATGTGTATAACATCACTATTGAGGAGCCATTTATTATCATCAAACACATTAGACAAAATACTGTTGACAAACCCTTATTTTTCTTTTGTCATTCTTGCATAAAGATTTCAAAGGGGACCATTGTGTTTTTGTAGGTTTGTAGGTCTCTTTAGTCATTAATAATTTTTTTCAATTTTATTACTATCTACTTTTTGTTTATCCTCATTTATTATGCCTCCAATTTTGATAAGGTGGCCAACTATTTCAATACCTCTTAGTATCTTGCCTTTGTTGTGAACTCATCCTTCATTTGTTGGATTATCCTTGTTGTCTTGTTGAGGATCATTTTTTTATTGGCTACAAATTTGAAGTACTATTTGGTAGTTGTAACCTCAATTTTGATGTTGTCCCATACGTATTTAATTTTATTCACTTATGATGGGGTCCCTATGTCTATTGTTGCTCATTCCGTTATTCTCATAACTTCTTCTTGGAGCTTGATTATTTTTTAATCTCTTTCTTGTGGTGTAGTTTGCTTTTGTTCTATTTGTTGTACAAGCTCTTATTGTCTTATTCTAATTGTTGCCTCGATTGATTCTAACTTTGATCACTTTGAAAACTCTTCTAATTGCTTCTTCTATTTTTTGTAATTGGGATTTTAGTTCTTCAGCTTATCATCACAATTTAGCTCCTTAGGAGACATCTTTTCTAAGGGATTTTATTTCTTACTATAGTTGAAGCTTATCGACTATAAGTTGGGTTGTGGATGAATTGTCTTTTGATTTCTTCTTGTTTGCTTTATTTTCCATTATTGGTCTTATTGCATGGCTGCCCCAATGGACATTTGGTTGATAACCTAGATCATTTTTTGGGTATTTATTCTTGATAAATCTAGCTTTGTAACCTTGCCAATGAAATTAGTAGGAGAGGTGGATGACCTGGATAGATCACTTGAGACGAATTTCACAATTAGGACCTTATTTCCACTCATTTCTAGTTATGATTTCATGATAGTTGACACCCTTTATGATTGATCCTTCAAGAACTTATTTCTATTTTTCTCTATTTTACTTAGAAGAAGTCAAATGCCTTCTAGACATAAATGTCTTTAGGTGCACCAATGACCTGTCATACATAGGCCTAAGTCCTATAGTTGGTTGTGGCTCTAGGGTGGCTTTTAGGGACTTTGTCACCTAGGTGGATATTGGTGATGTCATTGACTCTAATAGGAGTTGTTGAGCATATGTGCTTAGGTGATGTCGAGGGAAAATAAACAGAATGGGTAAGGTGAATTGTGTGGAGATGGGGGTTGAATGATGAGATGGTGTTTGATGCTTCGGTCACCAACTATGCTTAGGTTTTAGCTAGTAGTGAGACTAGTTATGATGGATATGGACTCTCCACATAGGAGATGAATTGATAGTTGGTGTTGATTTCCATGGTGGGTATGGGAATGATGTAATGGACATGGTGCATAGAGTGTGACTTATTATGGAAAGTGGTGTACCTTCAAGATAACCTACAACAATACTTATTGTGGGAGAAGGATGTGTAATAAAAGAAGATGGAATTGAAGGAGAAAAAATAGAAGAAATAAATGGAAAGTAAGAAGTGGGAATAGAAAAAGGGAAATATGAGTAAAGAGATAGGAAGCGAAATAATGAAAGGACCAACAACAACCTCTATCATGGACCTTCAGATGATTTTTATCTCTTTGGCTCTACGAAGAATTTGATGGATGTTAGGTCCTGATCCTTTTCCATATTTCTTGCTTCATTGAGTGTCCTCAGTTGATCATTGATTATGCTCTCACTAAAAGTAGTTAATGCTTTAAATTGAGACTTAGTCACCACCAATCTAGGAAGAGGCCCCTCTTAAAGAATTATTTCTTTCTTGAATGGGGATAGTTCTTGCCTCATTTCCTTAGGTGGTAGGAATTTTATTTTGTAACTTGGACTCCTACTTGGTGCACCCTCCACATGCACTATCATACTTCCAATGAATGATCCATTAGGGTCCTCTTACTATATTTCAAATCTCTTCCTAATTGCTTCATATACAACAACAATAAACATAGCAAAATTTATTGGCACTGTAGTTATAGCAATTTCAATTGCAACAACAAGATATATCTTTTCCATTAGGCTACCTTCCAAGGATCCTTATATAATTCTTGACCAGCCTTTTATGTTTTCTATCCTATATCACCAAGAATCATTCATTGAAATGACCATGTCATACTAGACTTCTAGTTGTTCTTATTTCATACTTCATATTTTACCAAGCTAGGATCTTCCTTCATGAATAGTTCAAGTTTTAGAGAGCCTTCAATTCTTGATGATTTACTTTAAGTTTGGGTCAAAGTCATCATAGAAGGTAAATCATTCTAGTAGGTGGGTATACCATTACTGGATTTTGTGTTCATATCTCTACTCCTCCCTCAAAATGGTTGGGACCACTTCCTTATATTGGTTTGCATCCTTCTAAAGTCTATATTTGTTCTCATGCATTTAGAAGGTGTTCAACCCTTTTATTTCTATTTGCCTTTGTAAATACCCCTCTGGGTTATAAGACCATATGCCTCAACTTCTTTATCCCCATGCTTCTCAAATTTTCTTTGATCACTAGATGGAAATCTCATAGCTTAGGGTTGATCTACATAGTTTGTTGCATAAGTATGTAAAGATCATCTTTTTTTGCCCCCAAAAGTATTTTTGATAATGGCAATCAAATTGTCTCACATATTATGGGTTGAATAAATAGTTTGGTACAAATATAGGCAGCTTGAAGGGCATGGCCAAGAAGCAAAAATGGGGATGGACCTATGTTATCCCAAGTAGAAGTTCCCATTCATCCATTCTTCATACTTCATTAGGTTTAAAGCCTCTTCTAATAGTCTTAAGACCCTTTCCTTGAACTTCATAATTATGGGATGATATATTGCATATATAAGTGATGTGATGTCTTTCCCACTTCTCAATAAGGCACATCCATTCAATCCACCTTGGGGAGCGACTTGTCATGTACCCTTCGATTAACCTATAAGGAGAGGAACTCCTCCTCCTTTTGGTATAGGATTAACCAGACCAAGTATGATGTGTAAGTAAAACTTTTGTCATCATTGAAGTACGTCAACTACTTATTCATATAATCAATAATATACTTTACAACCAATCATCTAGGAATGCCCTAGATAGTTCTTCACAACATGAAGGAGGGTTATGTGCTCTTTATAAACCCTAACATCAATCTTCTACCCTAGCACTATGAAAATTTCATAAAGTACCAATTGAATATCATACTTTAAAATATCTAACTCAAATAAGATGTCAAAGTTAAGTACCTTGTTTGGATCCTTCAAGTGCAACACCAAGAAGCCCCTTCCAATAATGATGATCATAATAGTAGTAGTGATCCTTAAGGGTCTTTGAGTTTCACATGACCCATATTGTAGGGTCATATTTACATTCAACATCTTCCTAATGCCAACATTATGATATAGAATGACTCCTCTTCCCACTAAGATAGTCTAATGCTTTTGCCATCATAACCATACCTTTCAACATAAGCTTCCACCAATTTAGGGTAGTTCCAAACCTAGGGCACTAGGTTCATTTCTAGGTTAGATACTAAACTCAACTAATACTCCAAGAATCAGTTCGAACACCCAAATTAAATCTCTATAATGCTTTGAACCTCCCCTCCTCCATACTTTGATATGATCCATTGAATACTTCTTTGAGTCTTTTGGGTGGAGGAGGCTTCTTCTTCTTGATATAGTCCTCCCCTTTATTTCGGGAGACCTTAATCCTATGACAATACTTCAAATGGATGGTTTGTATAGCAATAAAAATGGAAATAACAACAATGATAGTAGGAAATGATATTAGATTATATTTTGGTGTGGAAGGACTGGTGGAGGCGAAGTGGTGTCCATGGTGAATTTTGAGAACCAATATCACTTTGAAAAAGCATAATTTTTTTTGCTAAATTTAGGAGTAGAGAGTAATTCATTCAATGTATGGAGTGAATCACTATTTGGATGAAATTTTATCAAAATTTTGATTTGAAGCAAATTACTCAAGGTCAAGGATCGAAATGCTAGGGAGATAGAGTAAATCACTTCATAAATGATGTTTGGGTAAAATTTATGTTTTAGGCTTAGATCAAACAAATGAACCAGTCTCAAAGGAGCAAATCACTCCTTGAGGTCTTAAGACAAATATTTAAGTTCAACTGAGAGAGTGATTTGCTTGATCTTGGAATGAATTGCTCTAGTTAATAAAACTTAGTGATTATTCCTTCCAAGTAATAGGTATGATACAATTGTCTAAGCTTTGAGAGAGACCAACTTGTTTTCCCATTAGGGTCCCAAGTTCGACTTCAACTAGTTAGAATATTAAGGAATAAAGATGATCCAAGAAATGAAAGCTTTAGGTAGAAGAATCAATTTGGCAATGCAATATCACTATTGATGATTATGATGGCATCAAAGGGCTCAACTTGATAGCAAAATGTTATTAAATGGTAAGAGTGAAATAGAGGGTAAATGGGGCTTTTTATCTTCCCCTTGCCCATTCCCACCAATAATGACCTAGGCAGGTGGTTAGTCCAAAATTAAGTCGATTTGTTCACCTAATTTTTATTTTATTTCCTTGAGGATGGAGTGATATACTCGCATATTCAAGCAATTTTCTCAATATTATAGTGATTCACTCCATAACATGGGGAGTTTTTTTCTCGTATATTCAATCAATTCACTCAAATATTAGAGAAATTTGCTCTATAGGATGGAGTGATTCACTTTGTCAACTCGAATTTTATAAAAAATTCAAAATTTTCAAGCAAACAATTTTGAGCGACATAAAGAAATGGAAAGAAGAAAAGTGAATTGTCTAAAGGCTTTTTTCAAGGTTTTTCACTTGGACTAAAAAACCTTTTTTTTTGTTTTTATTTTTATATTTTCTTTATCTTTTAGAGAAAAAATGAAGTAGAAGCAAGGAATTCTAGTTAGGGAAAAATATGAAAATACTATGTATATATTCATATTTTCTCTTTATTTTAATTTCCTCTTGAAATGGGCTTAGGTGTTATATGTTAATCGAAATTGAAAATAGTCTTCTTTCCATTATCATAAGTTTTTAAGCATTAGGATTTGTTGACTTGGAGGATCTAGTATGACCCACTTTATATAGAATCCAATTTTCTAAGACTTTCTAGTTTGGCCCTATCTTCATCCCATTTGAACATGAAATACTCTTCTTGGTAATGCATTTTAGTGGCCCTTTTGTCAAACCATATTTTTAGCATCATTTTATGTTGCACCATCCTTTAAAACACTTTCTCCCTTTCTTCTTCTAGAGCCAGTAGTTCAATTGTGCTTGCATCAAGCTCCTATTATTGGGACTTTTGGAGAGAAGGGAGTTTCAAATTTATTGACAATATCACTTCCTTCCCAAATACTAGATTGTAGGGTAATGAACCTTTATAAGCCTTAAGTGTTATCCTATTCATACATAATGTTTTTTTTAGCTTTGTATGCCAATCCTTCTATTATTAACGTATTTTTATTTTCATAATTCTCACAATGTATTTGTTGGTTAATTCAACTAGACCATAGTTAGAAGTCATTTTTAGCACAAATTCATATTCCAATAACTTTACTACCTTGAATCTTGTAAAGGTTCTGTTCTTGTTCGTGATTGTTGTAGATGGGGCCCTAAATCTAGTAATGGTATCTTCTAACAACTAGATAACCACCTTTTAATTTGTTGATTTGACTAGTACAACTCCAACCCACATAGTAAAGTAATCAATTATGGTTAGAATCCATCCTTGCTTTAAACTAGATAAGGGGTTAATTTTGCCAATAAAATTGAGGTCCTCTATTGAAAGGGTCTAATAACAATGATGGAATTTAGGGGAATTGACAATTTTCTATTCCTTCCCATGAACATGCAACAAGATTTATAATCTCTAACCCATTGGAAGCGATTTAAAAAATAGTAGGCTAGTAATACCCTACCCTCAAAATTTTATGTTCTATGGTTTGGGCGGAGTAGTGTCCTCCTCTAGTGTGATATTCCTTAATTGGGGCTTCTATCTTTTCTTCTTTGATGTATCATGGTAGAAATTTGTTCATATTATTTTTAAAAAAGTATGTTGTTTAACCATGTATAATTCATTGTCTTCCATTTGAACCTAGCCCTTTATTTAGTTGTTAAGCCTTCTACAACTTACTCTAATATTATGTATCTCCTAATATCCCCCATACAATTTGGTTTGATTTCTTATACTAATGATACCTAATCTTTAGATCCGACATAGCAAGATTTTCACACAAATCCTTACCCTTGATAAGTTTAGTGGGTTTTATCTCTATGTCAAATTCTAGTTTTTTATTTATCCATCCTTCTCTCTTTTCCCTTAGGTCACCATGCAACATGAAAAATTTGACATCGGGATGGACCATAAAGATAGTGGTCTCGCTTTGGGTAAGTAATACAAAAAATTTCTCAAAGCTTTTCTCATGACAAATACTTGTTTCTTAATGTACCTTCCTCATAACTATGAAGCACTTGATTCATAAGGTGATCAAATGTTCTTCATGATTGTTATCCTTCTAACTCAAAACTGTGACGATGCTTTCATTTATTCCCGAACACATATAGTCTGAAATCTCTAGATAAATTTGGATTGATGAGTGGGACCTTGTTATTTTCCTATTTTATATATTGAAAGGCATTTTTTGCTCCTTCAGTTCATTCAATGACTGCATCCTTTATTAACATATTGGTAATTGCTCTAATGATTTGTACAAAATTGGTTAAGAACTTAGTTGCAAATTTTTTTGACCTAGGAAAGACCTAATTCCCTTAACAAATGTAGGAAGGGATAATTTTTGGATTGCTTTTATCTTATCAGGATTTATTGCTAGGTCATTCTTAAACACTATATGTTGTAAGAGTTTCATTTCCTAGACCATAAAAATAGATATTTTTGGCTTTAGTGAAATATCATATTCCCTACGCCTTTGGGAAATAGACTCTAGATGTTCAATGTGGTTACTTATTTATTTAGATAAAATAGTTAAATCATCAAGGTATATGAGCATGATTTCACCTATCAAGGTATATGAGCATGATTTCACCCAAAATTTGACAATCCAAAAGGCACCTATTAATATGCAAAGGTCCCCCGTTGGTTGTGAAGTCTATTTTATGTTATACATCATTCTTAACCCAAATTTGGTTGATCCTAAGAATCCCTCCAATAATGATATTATTTATGATCCAACCATTTTCTATAAAATATGATATATGGCAGACAACAAGTAATGATCCTTTTACGGGTGCCCTATTTAGGTATTTAAAAGTGATGCATAACCTGATATCACCATTCTTTTTTTATACCAACACTAGATTGGAAACCTAGAAAAATCCTTTATCAAGAAGATAATTTGGGCCTTTGGAGGACATCACCCTCTTTACATACTTATCCAACACACCATTGAGCTAGAGCCTAATGCAAAGCCTTTTAGGCAGAAGTAAAGGCTTGTAAATCCAAGGATCGAAGCCATAATGAGAGAAGAGCTCTTAAAGTTACTAAAGGCTAAGATCATCTATCCAATAAAACATTCAACTTGGGTAGCCAACTTGGTACCTGTGAGAAAAAATAATGGTGATATTCACTTGTGTGTAGATTTTAGAAATCTTAACCAAGTGTCTCTTAAGGATCACTACCCCCTTCCACAAATTGATCAAATCTTATAGATAGTGGCAAGGGAAGAAAGGTTCTCACTATTGGATGACTTCTCTGGATATAATCAGATTTGGGTGAAGAATGAAGATCAGTATAAAATAGCATTCACCATAAATGGGGCACATTTTCCTACCAAAGAATGCCTTTTGGGCTATCCAATGCGGGAGACACATTTTAGAGAGCCATGGACTATACCTTTTGGAAACTTATTAATAAGGTCATTATGATCTATTTGGATAACATGACTGTGTTTTCCCATAACAAGCATGATCACTTAGCACACCTAGAGCAAGTCTTTCAAAAGTGCAAAGAATTTGTCATCTCCCTCAATCCTAAGAAGTCTTTCTTTGTTGTCCATGAGGAAAAGTTGCTAGGTCATGTGGTTTCAAAATAAAGTATGGTCATTGATCTGGATAGAATCAAATCCATTTTGGCCCTTCCACTGTCTGTGAACAAAAAAGCCTTGCAATATTTCTTTGGTCAAATAAATTTTGTGAGGAAATTCATCTCTGACTTTGCTCAGAAGGTGAAGCCTATATCTGAATTGCTCAAGAAAGATGCAAAGTTCAAATGGACTGAGGTAAGAAAGCAAGCCTTCAAAATAATCAAGCAGTCCATTGCCATCACTCCAGTGCTAGTAAATCCAGATTTCAGTAAGGATTTTATTCTTTACGCTTATGGAGCTGAAAAATTTTATGCATCAGTGCTCATCCAAAAGAAAGATCAATGCGAGGAGCACCCCATATTATTTTGGAGCCAGACTCTCCATGATTACTAGGTTAAGTATAATTTTATTAAGAAACAATTATTTTTTGTGATGAAGTCGTGAAAGAAATTTAGGTAGTATTTGGTTCAAAGTAAGACCTTGGTATATGTTGTTCACCTGGATGTACGAAGTTTTATTCTACAAGGTGAACTAGTAGATAAGAGAGCGGGTTGGATCACCAAGATCCAAGAATATGATGTGGAGATACATCCCACAAAATTGGTGAGAGGTAGGGCCCTATACCAAGATATAGCAGAGACAGCAGTATCAACTGAAATAATAGCTTGTCAGATAATAGAAGATGATCAAATTGAAGGAGTACAACTAGGTGACTCTAATTGGGTAGACTAGATGATCAAATAATTTAAAACTAGGGTATACCCTCCTTATCTTGATGCATCACAGAGAAGAAGATATAGACTTCAAGTTTTGAAGTATGTCTTATTTCCAGAAGGGTTGTACAAATGGAACCTTGATGGAGTTCTCCTTAAATGCTTAAAAGATTATCAATAATAAAAGGTCATAGAGGAGTTCCATGGAGGGTCATCTGGAGGACATTTCTCAAGCAGAGTTACAACTTTGAAAATCATAAGAGCTGGTTATTACTAGCCTACTATATTTGCTGACACCTTCAAATTCAATAGAGCCTATGATAAATTTCAAGGGCATGTAGGGAGGACAAGGAATGCTTCATTTACCCTAAAGTCAATACAAGTAGAAGAGCTCTTTCAACAATGGGGGCTAGAATTTATAGGGGTCATCAACCCTCATTCTTCAGTAGAGCACAAGTACATTCTAACTGCCATAGACTACCTCACCATATGGGTAGAAGCTATTCCTACCAAGAAATCAGATCAAGAAGTTGTGATCAATTTTATAGAAAGTTTGATTTCAAGATTTGGTGTTTCAGAAGCCTTGGTGAGTGACAATGGACTAGCCTTTATAGGAGCTAAACATATTGAGTTTACTAGCAAGTATGTCATCACTATTAAGAATACTTCAAATTATTACCCTCAAGGAAATGGAGTTGAAGATTCTACAAACAAAAACCTGTTAAGGATTTTGAGGAGATCACTAGAGGGGAATAAAAGAAGTTGGCACCTAATGCTAAAGCAAGATTTGTGGGCAGACATAATTACTATTAAGAAGTCCATCAAGACTCCTCATTATGCTTTGGTGTATGCCAAGGAGACAGTGTTACCTGTCCATTTGAAAATTCCAGCACTCAAACTGATAAATACAGAAGAGAAATCGAAGGAAAATCAAGTGGAAACAAGGTTGACACACTTGTTGCAATTGGAAGAGAAAATATTTCAGGCCTATAGGATTTTTAGAAGTATTCTATGGACATCAAGGTATGGTTTGAAAAAAAATAAAGGTTCAGAAAATTCCAGGTTGGAGACTTGGTTCTCAGGTGGAATGTTGAAAGAGCAAAACCAGGACATCATCAAAAGTTTGACTCCTTCTGGGATGGCCCTTTCAAGATAGTAGAGGTTAAAGAGATCAATGTTTTCAAGCTTGAATATCTGGAGGGGAACATACAACCGATTTCGGTTAATGATTTTTATCTTAAACTCTATTTTGATTGAAATATAAGCTCATTGTAATATTTGTACATACTTTGTATCATATTTCCTTTCTGCACTTTGTATCAAGTTTTGTTTTGATAGCATGTTGTATAAAAAAATAAAAAAGAGAAAAACAAAAATTTTACAAAATAAGCTAAGTGTTCCCAAGGATGTATCAAGTTCCTATTCCACACTCAAGTACACTAAGGAAGCAGCGGAATGACGAGTGACTTCCAATTCGTACCTAAATGAACTACAACATCAGCGGAATGTAGCATGTGTTATTTTATGCACTTAAAAGGTCTAATTCAATAGTGGAAGGATGTAGATTTCTAATCCATTGGAGTTCAGAGTTATTTTGAGTGAGATAAAAAAGGTTGCAATCCACCAAAGCGCAAGAGTATGTTTGAACGAAAAACGAATTCCGCATCACGCCACATCCAAAAGGTAAAAAGTGTGTAAATTAATGCTCAAATTTCTCATGCCCAAAAAGATGGAAAAGACAAAGCGACATCGTTTATGGATGAAGCATGTTTGAATTTGGGCAAATCAAAAATTAGAATGCCACCTCCAAGCTGCCAAAGGGGAATGAGTGTGATTTGAGAAGCGTGCCAACGAGCAATTTGCACGATAGTCGCATTAATGGTAGAGGATGTGCATGCATGAGAAATTAAAACTTTCAAAGCATAGCGATTTCGCTCATTCAAAAAGGGAGCAACATTCACTGAGTGAAGGAAAGCAGGATGATAGTCGAACATTTTCTATGAATTCTAGAGATAAATTTAAAAAAAATTACTTGTGGAAATGGCCTCCGAAGACAGCCTAGAAGCTAAAAAGCTAGTGAAAGACATAGTGGGGCACTATATTGATAGAGCGGAAGACATGGTAGACATTGAGCTAGTCCTCATAGGGAGAACAAATCTTAGAAGGAATATCAACAACAGATATAAGAAAGGAGCAACTCGATCGACTAAAGGTAGATGTGTTGTGCTCTCTTTCTTGTCTTTTTATGTTTGTGATTTTGTTCATCCTTGTCCGGAGTTGATAACAGCTATTATCAAATATTATGATCCGATGGCAAAAGTAGTAAAAACCACTAGGGATAAAACCCTATTTAGCATCATTGTTGCAAACTGTCACAAGTTTTTTGCTATAGGAGCATAATCACCCATAAGGCCAAAATTTTTTAAAATGACCACCCAAGCCGGGTATTACTCTCTACAGAAGCGAGCTAATGATGGTGAGTCTTTCAAAAAATGGCTCTATAATCAACTCAAGGATACTAGGCCCAGGAAGGGATTGCCCCAGGTCCCAATTCCCATTGAACGGTTTGTTCATCCAGAGCTATATTCAATGTTAGCCTGTATCGAGGGTTTGGACTCTGATAAAATGGTGAATGATTGGCAAATAGCTGTTGCGTATTACATTTCCAATGAAAGGATGTATGAGGAAGGTGCAAAGAAGAAAGGCATTAGGGTTATATATTTTTATTGGTCAACTTTCCTTTCTCAGAGAATTCATGAGAAGTTAGTAAGAATGAAAAGAAGTTTTGATGCTCCTAGTTTTTGGAATTGCTCAAGCCTGGTATGGATGTTTTATGTTGCGGTAAGGGACATGATGCCCTGGATTCCAGTCAAGGATAAGACCAGCAAGGAATACTTCATGCCTATTTATTATTGGACTTCTCATCTGAGAAGCACTGAGTCTATGTATAGATTCAATTTGGAATTTTTAGGGTCAACATTGAAGATAATGCATGGAGAATACCCTAGATTACCTTCTCTAGAAAATAAATTGTTAAGAACAAAAGAATGAGAGGAAGGATATTGGTACCTCATAATAGAGAGTAAAGTTATTAGACTGTACTTTATGGGTAAGCCTTGTCTGCTACCTCATTTTGTTACAGATAGGCTATTCATCTTAGAATACTTGAGGTAAGAAGAATTTATAGATCTGAACTATGGCTCTGGGAGAAAAAGGAGATGTATATTGGCCTACCACAATGTTGATGATATAACAATTACCAAGAAGTGACAAGGTGAACAAATTGACCAATACCTGGATAGATTGGGTCTATTTTATATTCCTCAGAGATGGAGTTATGACCTACATAAAGTATTCTATAAGAGGAACATAGCCCTAAATGGAGAAAAGGCTTACAAATTTGAGAAAAGACCCAGGCCTCATTTTGAACAGGGCAAAAATAACAAAGAAACTATACTTTTGGAGTGGAATATTTCCAATATGGATCAACTTCCTCCATGGTTAGACTTCTATGAACAAATTGTTGATTTTGATCCAGACAATAATGCAAAACATCAGTTGAAGGAGTCTACCATCAAAGAAGTTGAAGACAAAACTGAAAAGAGGGAAGCTAACCCTCACTCTCAAGAATATACTGGCAAATAGGTAAAGGAAACGAATAAATGGAATGAAGCCAAGATATCAGACTGGTGGAGAATGAGATTTGAGATTGGCAAAGAAAAATTTAGGTTTCGATTGAAAATTGATGATGAATTTTCTAAAAATTATGACAATAACATCAAAACTTGGAAGCCAAAAGACCCAAGGAATATAGTGCTAATATATAAGAAGTCACAAATTGGGTATGATTCCCCATCCCCACCTCTAGAAGAAGAAGTTCAAGAAGAGGAGCTTGATACTCCATTAACTGTTGCCGAAGTTCTAAAGACTTTTTAGCCTTCAATTGAGCAAATAGAGAAGTTTTCGAAAGGGGCGTACTTGATGAGTAAGATGCACTATTTAGATGAAAGGGCTATTAATGTACCAGTCATCCAAATAGTGAGCAGGCCCAAGCACCTAGCCCTAGGTGGGCAACCTTCAAAAACAGAGATAGATTGGACTCAGAAGGATGAGACCTTTAGGTTCACACCCTTGAGTTTCACCACTACAACAAAAATAGAGTTAAATCCTATTTTTGAATAGACTTTACAAGAGGAGCCAATACAGGAAGGATTATTTGAAGAGGATACAAAAATTGATAAATCAGTCCCCTTGCAAGTTTTTAAGATAAAATCCAAAAGGGAACCAAAAAGAGCCGAGAAGGAAATTTCCAAAAAACAAAGATTGGATAAGGAGGAAGTTGTTAAAGAAACCCTTGTTTTAGCTGTGGAAGAATTGATTTAACAAGTGTAGCAACAAAACACAAAGACAACTTTAGAACACCCTACATCAGTAGGCGAAGGTATGGTCTCTAACCCTTCTTCCCCTCATTTTGTGGATTCCACTAAAAAATCTCCTTCCCTTTTAGAGCATGAGATTGAAATGAAGGTGCCTTCTCCCCCTCATAGTTCTCCCCTCGTTTCATCAGTCAGTACTGAGGGACAAGCCAAACCATCTCCTCCAAGGTCACCACAAATTCCTTCTTCATCACCTCAAATTCTTGCTTCATCATCTGATATCCCCCCTTCATCATCTCCCATAGTTCCATCCTTGTCGTTGCAACCACCTTCATTATCAAAGAAGTGAACTATTTTGAATACACCCCCTCACCCATCTATGAGTCTTACTTCAGTTTCCATGAGTCTACCAATTGCAACAACAATTATGGTCACAGATTCCACTATGGTCACAAATTCTGTTGTAGTTACCTTTTCTCAACCGCTATCAACCATTGACTTTTCTCTTGCATACCTTGTAGCCTCTTCTCCTCTTTCTGTGACTTACCCTACCTAAACAATTTTGCAAAAGAAATAGTATATTATTCTGATAAAGAATATAGATAACATAGTCAATGGTTGTTTAAATATCATTTTTGACATCCATCCAGTATCTAACCTATATTATGAACAATTCTAATAAACAAATTCTCCCCCAACTTGGATTTTGCTCCTCTTCCTCTCTAGATTGTACTTCTCCAGCATCTATAGCATGGCTTGAAGAAGTCTTTGTTGAAGTTCCCTAAATACACAATATAATGGGTGCTAGTTTTTTTGGTAAGTTGACTTTAGTGGGTGATTAGGGTTTGTCTGCCACCAATTATGAGAAAGCTCCTTAGTAGGTGTGGTACAATTTTTTTCATCCGAAGGGGTCTGTATTTTCTCCTTCCCCTTTGCCCTTGGCTGTGGAGATGTAGCTTTATCCTTCCCTTCATTCTTTGCTCATCGTCTAGTGTGTTGGTTTAGGACCACGACCTTGAGCCGCCTTCTTGGTGTCGAGAGCTTCTTCCCTGATCTTACTTCTCTCGATACTCCTCTCTCGCAATGGTACGCCCGCTTTGAATGACTTTTGTGGAAGCCTGCACCTCCTTCGTTCCTTCTTTGTTCTTGCCTTAGTACTAAACAAGGGCAAAATTTGAAAGGATATCTACATGGCTTTCGGTCTCCTTCACCCTTTGCAATTCATGGCTTCCACTAGTGCATTCCCACCTGCACACATTCTATGAGGTATTCAATTTGAATTTCTTCGACAATTGGGGTTAATTGCCACATCTGAACTGTAGTTGGTGTGTCAACCGTTTGTGACTCCACATGGCGATTACCTCCATAACAATTTGCTCGCACCTCCATGTGGTAGATTTCTCATGTATTATGTTGCCTTCATTGTAATGCCATAACTGGTTTATGATGACTTTGCATACCCAGATGGCCTGCCTCCAAGGCCTGGGAATTTGCTTCCAATGTTGGATGACCTAGGTCTGGACTACCTTCTCCTTGGGCCTGATAATGTTGTCTTAGGGTTTAATGAGCCTCTCTTGTTGTGGTAGGACAACTTGGACTTCCTGGCTTGTTGGTCGAGCAACCTATCTTGATTGGAAAACCCGGTGCACAAGTTGTATGAGCATCTGTTGCTACTGCATAGTTGCATGCCGCTTACCGTTACTTGGATGACTCTTTTCTCTTGCGTGCACCAGTCTTCCCTTCGCAAAACGACCTTCCCTTGCTACTGCATTGCCATGCCCAACTCAGTTTCTTCCTAAACGCCAACTTCTACTGCACTTCCTTCTGTTTTCACTACTAAAATGTTTTTTATTTTTTTTGAAAAAGGTGAAAATTGTATTAAGAAGACAAATTCAAAGTTACAATAATTGGCCTGCCACTTTTGGCCAATCCCAAGATCCTAATAAAACTAATTCTAACATCTCCTTGGACCACAAATTTCTTAGTGCGATCCAAAGAGCAAAAACTCCTATCTTGATTACAATTTTCATTAATACTATCCCAGAGAACCCGGATTTGCTTCTCTCTCTTGCCATGACTTCAGGGGCTATCCCAAACTGGGACTAAGAATGCTACAAGTAGCAACATGATGCCAGACCAAAGGCTAATCATTATAAACATCTACCTTGGTCCCACACACTTCATTGCCTAAATCATTGTTGGCTAGTAATAAAACTTGTTTGTTCACCTCCATCCAATCTACAATATCCTTGTTTTGATCATATTTCCATCGGTATCTAGCAAGATGCTCACTTCCCTTTTTAGCCAAAAAATTAGTCGTTGCATTCTTTCCTCTGCCTACATAAATTGGAATGGCATCCTCATTTATCCGCCACGCACTCGGTCTGAAATTCCTAATCTCATCTAGCAACCCCACCAAAATTTGAGAGTTGGACTCCACTATGATCTTTCGAACTCCATTCTCCCAAGCATTGAGAGAGCCTTGTCTGATTGCCAAAGTCTCTGCTTCATTATTTGTTGCTACTCCTAGGCCTTCCAATTCCAAATGATCCTTCCCCTTGTAGTCTCTTTTAAGGAAACCAATGCCTATTGCCCTTGGGTTATTTTTGGCTGCTCCATTTGTGTTAATGTTTTCCTAGCCTAGGGGTGGGGGCTGCCAAGCCCCATGAGTCCACGTCATGGCAACATTCTCTCCCTGCTGGTTTTTCTACTCCCCCACATGAGCTTTTAATGTTTCTGTAACCTTGTTTAATATTTTTTTCCAAACTAGGTATTGGAGTGTATTCCTTTTTGAAAATTCTGGCCTTTCTTTCCAACCATATGTGCCACCAGATAAAGCTCGGACCCAGAGACCAACCCAACTGAACTGATTTATTTTTGAACCTTCTTTGTTTCCAGACCTCCCATATATTAGTATGAGTTAACTGTTGTTGGAGACAGGCCTTGAAGAGATCAACCCATCAACTCCACAACTTTAGGGCAAAGTCACACTAATGATCTATTGTCTCCTCTTGGGCATTGCACATGATACATTTAGAGGGGCCATGAAAACCCCTCTTTTGTAAGTTATCATAGGTGAGGAAGCTTTGATGCATAACTTGCTAGGCAAAGAAATTGATTTTTGGCCAGCCCTTTGCCAACCATACTCTTCCCATTATAACCATCCTGGACTGTATAGATGCCTAAATTCCCATGACCCTAAGCTATCTTATCCTCTTCCTCCTTTCCTATAAGGTGGCATTGCTTTAGTATCCTCTCTAAAGGTGGCAACACATTTTGAGAGATCAGGACTGGCCACTCTTTCCACTATTTTAGTTGCATAAGAGAGAAGGTCCCAATCTGCCTTGTATGCAGATAGCATGCTGTCTTTAGCCAACCTCTAGCCTCCAAGCTCTGCTGAAGGGGCTGCAGCTCTAGAAATTCTAAAATTAATTGGGGGTATTGGTCCCAAGAATCAGTCCAAAAATTTGCTTTATCCCCTCTACCCACTTTCCAAAATAGTCTTGGTTTTACCACTTTTTCTCCTAATTTCAGCACTTTCCAAACAACAAAATCTTGGCCACTTATAGGGATGCGACTTGCTTCCTCTACCCAAATACTTACTAGTAATAACTTTGCTAAACAACGCTTCTTGATTAGAGATCCATCTCCAATAAAGCTTGCCTGCTAGAGCTTGGTTATTCAGTGTTGCTTTTCGAATTCTTAATCCTCCGCTTGCTTTAGGCTGGCATATTTTGTCCCAACTTGAGCCCATCGCTTACCCATCTTTGGGCCACCCCAAAGGAATTTTCATATGAGCAAGTCCAACTCCCTCAAGATTCCAATTAGAGCCGCAAGGATAGAGAACTTGTAAACTGGCATTGCTTGAATCACTGGTTGAAGAAGAGTCACTCTTCCTCCAAAAGAAAGCCAACGATGTGTCCAATGATTTACCTTCCCACCAATGTCCACCAATGTTTTCCATTCCACCACCTTCAACTTCTTATAATGGAGTGGAATCCCTAGGTAGTCCAACGGGAGAGAGCCTTGAGAGAAACCTAAGATGTTTAGAATCTGATATTGGATCCCCCTTTTGGTATTAAAAAACACTATCATAGACTTGATTGCATTCACTTCTTGGCCTATGGCTTCTAGGTAGGTATTTAAGGTAGCTTTGAGCGCTCTTGCCTCTCTGACATTGGCCACCCCAAGTAATCCTGCGTCATCCACAAATTCTAAATGGGTTAGATTCACCGCTTCCTCTTGCACTCTTGAGATAACTCCTTGTTGCCTCTTCCTTAGAAGAAATCTGCCCAAACCTTCGGCAAGAATAATAAATAGGTACGGGGATATAGGATCTCCTTGCCGACTTCCCCTAGAGGCCTGAAAGGGAACTGAGGGCATATCATTAATAAGGACTGAGAAGGAGGTCGAAGAGACAACTCATGATCCACTCTCTCCAGCCTTGAGAGAAACCAAAGTTCTCTAACATTTGATCCAAAAACTACCAAGGGACTCTATCATAGGCCTTAGACATGTCTAATTTGATAAACATGCCTCTTCGACCTTTTTGATGCAATGTGTGAACTGCTTCTTGTGCTAAGTTTACTCCATCTAGAATTTGTTGACCCTCCACAAATTCTCCTTGCTTTGGAGTATAATACTATCTAGTACCTTCTTGAGCCTTTCAACCATCAATTTGGTAATGATCTTGTAGACTACATTGCAAAATGCAATCAGGCAAAAGTCTCCAAGGTTGGAAGATTCTCCCACTTTAGGAATTAAAGTAAGGAAAGTGTGGTTCATAGCCCATAACATGATTTTATTTGCATGAGATTCTTCCATTGCCTTGGTTACATCCTCCCTGAAAAATTCAATCAGGAACCCATTAGGGCCTAGGGACTTCCCAGTTCTCACGTTGAAAACAATGTGTCTCACCTCCTCAAGATCCATAGTTCTGAAGAGGTCTGGTTTTGTTCAAGTGTTATAATCTATGATATACAATTAAGTATTCCTTGTTGCGTTGCAATATTAGGATGGGTAGAAGCAGAGAAAGATTTTCAAAGTAGAAATTTGTATCTTGTTGCATACTTGGTATAGTATCCATCACATTACCATGAAGGTCTTTTAGGCTGGGCAGTGTGTTGGAGTGTCTTCTTGCTGAGGCCGAGCGATGGAAGAACTTAGTATTTTGGTCCCTCTCCAACAGCCAAGAAGTTATAGCTCTTTGTTTCCAATAGATCTCCTCCTGTTTGTCTATACTAACTCTTTTTTGACCAGCTCATCTTCCTATTCAAAGTCTTGTGTGTTTGTGTCTATCCGGAAGAGTGTGGCTAGCTGCTCTGTTCTTGCAACTAGTGGAACTCTCTGAAGTTGAAAGTCTGATTTATTGTTTCTTTTCCAGATTTTGAGTTGAGTTTTGACATGTTGGAGTTGTTTAAAGACTCCAAACAATGTTGTTCCATGGGTAGGGTGCCCGTCCTCCCACCAATCTAGAATTTTATCCCTAATCTCCTCCTTTTGCAACCAAAATTTCTCAAACTGAAATGGTCTAGAGAAAGATTTATGGTCCATATCCTGTTCCAAGAGAATTGGAAAGTGGTTTGATTTTGTACAATTGAGAATTTCCAGCCTAAGTGACCATTGCAAAAAAATATCTTTGGACACCAAGAATCTATCCAGCTTTACCTTCCTATTTGCCAACCCTGCTTGTTTGTTTGTCCAAGTATGAGAAAGCCCCACACATTGGACATCAATCAAATTGAGCTGATTTACTTTAGAGATCATAAATCTGTCCCCCTGATCTAAATATGGGATTCCCCGTTCCTGATCCCTAGCTGAAAGCTTAGCATTGAAATCGTCAGCCACTATCCAATTCACCTCTTCCTTTCCTATCCTACTTGCTTGTAAAACTGCCTATTGGAGGTGTTGCTCTCCAAAAAATTTTGAACCGTAGAAATTTGAAATAACAAAAGTTCTCTTGAACTCTTACTCTTGAAGAGATATGTGAGAACCCCCTATTGCTGTCCAGTTTAGAGGATTCCACAAAGTCACTATACCATGAATAAAAAAGGTCACTAAAAAATCCCTTGAAACCAAAGTGTCTCACAAAAAAAAGTGTGAAGATAGTGTGGAAAGAACCACAAGAATCGCAAGGGATGTCCAAAATTGACTCCACAAGCATAAGTATGTGGTTTCCACCTATATGAACACAATGGGCTGATAACAAGGTCCAAAAAGAGTGGACAAACAACTTACTTCAAGGGAAAAAAAAAGATCACCAATGTAGTATTTGAACGCATCTTTATGGTGACCTCCTCATTCTACCGGAATGCATGGGTAACCAACCGCTACAACTGCTAGGTGATATAGAAGAGATGACTAGATACTAGGATCAATTACAAAGCTTGGGAGTGTGGGTTTCAACTGAGAGTGCACCCCATTTTACAATATAATTGAGGTCAAAAAATAGAGGTTAAACTGCCCCAAAATAGAAATTGGACACCACCAACTTTTCCATCTCAAAAAAACCTTTTCGACGACTATAAATACCCCTATGATCAGGTGTCAATGGAATATTTTTCTGCAAAAAAAAATAAAAACTTCTTCATTTCCCTCACAAGGGAATATTGCTAGCATCTTTTGGAATAAAGCATGGTTTTTAAATTTCTCTCGCAGGATAAAATACACGTGTAACCATATTTTATTTATTTATTATTATTTTTAATACAATAAAAATGTCAAAATAAGCTTAAAAAGTAGCCAATTTTAACTTTATTAAAGCCCAAAAAGAAAGTGGTCCCCTTACACATTTTAGTTATGTTCCATGGTTTTGTTTAAATAAATTATAAATTTTATGGTCACCCAAGATCAATAGAGCATGAGCTCTATTTGTTATATGAGTGTTACGACTTGTGGATCAATGAAAAACAACAGTTCCTCCATGGTGGATGTCATCTACAGGTGTTCATGGAAAAAAAATTGACCACGTGCTTTTCGTCATGGAATAAGCCCGTACTGCATCCGACGAATAGGCAACGCCAAACATGATGTCAACGACGATTCCCGTCATCGATTCACCGCCCGGTAGATCAATTCCACCACGATTTTCAGCCTAAAAATAGGACTCCTTGACACAAAATTTGACGTCTTTTGTTTTACGGGTTGGTTCGCGGATCACGGGCGGCAAAATAGAGCTCATATCCTAAATATTTTCTCTCGCTCAAACAATAGCCTATGTGGGGCGCTGTATCACTAGTCAAACAATATAAAAAATGTCATTTTCCAAACTCCTTTACAACCCTAACGAGAAGAAAACATCAACGTTGGTTAAAATATCCCCACTGTCAAGGACGAATACAACCAAAAACTTCAGGCAAAAAAAAAAAACAAGTTCTCCTCTGGTAAATCACATCAGAAAAGCAACAACACAAACGACCTCGGTATCCAAATAGTAAGCTGAGATGGGTTAAATAGCAAGTTATGAGTACCAAAAATAAAATATCGGACGTCCCATTACGCAATTTGAACAACCATCCACAAACTCTTCTACCATGGAAATCGCCCAGACTAAGCGCACGAATAGAAGGATGTTAAATCTCTCGAGGGATTCTTCTCCCTTACGCCAAGGCACGAATGAAAAAAATGGTCATGACTGCATCATCTTTTGCAATGAGCCCTGATCCATGCCTACAAAACAAATCTGAAGAGAAAAAAATCCATTTGTGTAGAAAGAGCACCACAAACAGGAAGTTTCCCTTCGAAGACAGGAAGTTTCGCACGATAATAAACTCCAGGTTTAATCTCTCCTTGCACACATTTTTGATAGGTGCTCCAAACTCAGCGTTCTAGTGTTCTAAACTTTGACTCCGCAACATAAAAAAAATCACAGCACGTCCGTTGCAACAATACTCCATCAATGATGTCCAGTTTGAGAATCCACAACCCTTAAAAGCAAGCAATTGAAGTACGCGCGATACATATGCATGTCAATTTTTTGAAGTGATTGATTGTAAGTAACTAGACAAAGCTCCTTCTCTGGGTGACAAACACTACAATGGCAGATCTCGTGCATCTCGTCCATTATCTATGGTACTTCACTGCAAAATTGCAAGGAGACATATCCAACTCCCGATGAAACAAAAAAAAGTGTAGGTTCTATTAAAAAAAACTATTTTACAGGAGCTATTATTGAACCATCGTAGATCTTACAAGGCGGCACCCTCCACGCACTGGTTCCAAATCCTGGCTCCTCTGTGGTATAACCGACCTTTGGTGGTAAATATTTGTGAAACCATAGCGGCAAAAAAAATTGATGCCATCATCGAGGCTCGCCAATAGCACGAGTTTTGGAGCTTCATCAGGGCCCACTCTCGCTTATCGATAGCACAGCTTCCCTATGTTTGAATACTAAAGACGTGATCTTCGCATTGATACCATGTTAGAAAAGTAGAATAATTTATATTATTCAATGACAAAGACCTTGCTTAAGTAGCAATAGCTTACAATATGATCCATTGGATCATAACTAACTGAGCTAATATCAACCACACAAATTATCCTAGTAACAACTTAGGATATAATATTATTTTAATATAAAATTCAAGGTTTCTGGGCAGAGAAGTTGTCCAATCCTTCCAATAGGATGGCCACAAATAAAATAAGCATGCTTGTTGATCCATATTCAAGGCAAAGGACCAAGATGAGTCTGAAATTGATGCTCTAGAGGAGTCAATTGATCAAGACCAAGCTTTGTAAATGATTATTGATTTTACCAAGCTCATAGACCTAATGGAAGATTTGGTAAACAAGGGAAGTGTTGCTAACTATGAAGATATTGGTGAACTACAGTGCATTTATAAGCAGCTGAGGGAAACTTCCAACCCCTCTGAAGCAACCTAGAAACAAGCCTTGCAAATTTTGAAACTGATGGTGCAACTGTTTGGTGATAGTGCATAAGAGGGAAATAAAGAACAAAATTCACCTCAGGAAGAACTTGAGCAAGATCTAGAGAATAATGTTGAGGAAGAGGTCCAACAAGAAGAAGAACCGGATAGAACCACAAACCTTGAAAGGACACAAGCTTAGAAATTTTTGGTTTGTACACATGTAGTCATAAGTTTTGTATTTTTGCTTGATTCATTTTCCTCTGACATTGTCAAAAAGAAATAATAAAAGCATGAGTCCAGAGAGACACAAAAAGCAACAAGTTTTGTGTGAAGGCATCCTTATCATTGGTGGTGAAAAGGCTTTATAAAGAAAGCATATATGTGTTTTATTAAAGCATTGGAGCAGTCCTGAAGGAAACATCTGAGATTTTTATGTTTCTAGCATGATCTTCATCAGAACAAGTTATCCTCTAGGTTGTTCATGAAGTTTTTAAAGGATAATGTTCTTATGAAAATTATTCTTGAAGCATTTTTGAGGAAAATGACAGAGATATATGTGTTTCCAGCATGGTCTCGATATGAACGTTTATCCTCGAAGATGACCATAAAGTTTTTAGAGGATGATGTTTATATGGAAATTATTCTTTGAAACATTTTTTGAATATAAGCTTTTTTTACTCTTGATGCCTAATGGATAAGACTCTGAGTTCTATGGCTTTGCAAGCAAATCCACTAGGAGGTGCCAAAATGTAGGCCCAAAATGGCCACATCCTTAGAAAGCATTGAAGATTTTATTCTAAGGCATGAAATTTTCATTTCGTACATTTCCTAGTGTATTTTGGAGTGGATCCGCAATGAGAGTTTCCCAATCCACTCAACACTTAGTGTTTTTTCACCTTAAACGAGCTAAATTCCATTTTTCTCGATTTATAGTGTATTTGGAAGCGGATTCCAAGTGAGTCCATTTTGCAAAAATTTTGGGCGATGATGATGTCAGTGCAAAAAGAAGTGCGGAATGGCGATTGTTGTTCGTTGTTCCAGCAACTAAGTATCGGTAAGCTCAATTCCGTTGAGTCTTAAGAGTATTTTGGTGCGGATTGGCGAAAATAAGGCATAAAGCACTACATTGGGTATGAAATGGTGGCAAAGAGTATTTTACACCAACTCCAGAATGGAATGGTGACAAAAGTCATTTTACATTGCAAAGGGTGCAGATTGGCGACAAAGTCTTATTTGCACTAGCTTCGGTGCAGATTGGTGAATTCGCATTTGACCAAGGCAATGGTGATGTCATCATACTTTTTTGTGCGGATTACATTTTGCTTGAAGCTAAAGAAGAGAAAAGGAAAGTTAGTGAGCGAATTGACAGCGAAATGCATCCTGCTCGCTCTCTAGTGAATTTTATGTCGAAATTCTATTTCGCAAAATCAAGGCCATAAAAGATGATGTCAGCAATTAAAATGTGCGAAATGGCATTTTGGTCTTTTCCCACCAATTTGTAGAGTATTTTCAAAGTTTTAATCACAGTTGTTCATGATGAAGATCGACGGTCGAGAGTTTTCTAGCACTGTTGTAGTATTTAAAAGAGAATTCTTGCTGGACCAGAGAGTAGTCAGTTGGAGGGCAGGAAGACAAAGCATCAAAGGGTTTTCAAGAATGATAACCAGAAGCAATTGTAGATCTATGATGAAGTGAGCTTACAAGAATGATTTATGGATCAGATGTGGTCACTAATGGCCCGAATACCAACTACCATCAACAAACCAGCAAGTTGCTGAGAGCCAAGCTGCCATGGTGGATTACTCACAACGGATTTCCCAAACTTTTTCAACCAGGAAGACAATGCCAACAAAACTCTCTGTTGAGTTGTAAATTTGTGATCTTTGTAATGTCTCCTTAATATTCTTTCATTTTACAAACTATAAATTCTGTTCAAACCCTCATTTTTAAGGGTCAACTCTAGTGCATTTGCTTCCCCTATTGTAAATATTCCAATGGAATAATGAAAGGAGCATTACTTTGATTTTTGACTCGAAATTTACTATCTTTGCTATCTTTGTGCAAGAGCTTCGAAGCTTTGAACTGCATTTATGTTGATACTTTAGCAGTTAGTTCATTCCAGTTTATTGGATTACTAGTTGTGAGAGTAATTGAAATATGTTCATAATTTAGATATTTTTTGTTAGAAAGTTTATTTTTGTTAAATCTAACTATTGGTCTATTCTGCTAATTTGGATTATCAATATTAGATGTTGGAATTACTTTTTGCAACACTTCTCTGTTGTGCTTTAATGTTTTGAAGATATCATGGGTTTGGGTGATATTAATTTGAGTAATGATATACTGGAGTATTTTATGGAAGCATTTTGTTGTAGTTGCCTATGATGTTAGCCTATCAGACCACCTTTTTGCCTAATATCTCTAACCCTAAAACCTTTTTTAACCGTTTTCTCAAAACCCTAATTGAGCTTTAATAGTGTCAAAACCATTCTAAGTTGACAAGGAACTAGCCTACTCTGGAGGTTGGATTGAAGTTGCCTTTGGTCCATCCAATGTTGAGTGTCGAGCTGTGACTATCGGGTGCATGCTTGGATAGAAAATTGGAAGATAGACAGTCGCAGTGTTGAGTAAAACTTGATGTCAATTCGGTGCCCAAAAATTATGACTCAAGGAGCTTGGATCTCCAAATTGTACAATAGATTTACCCCAAATATGGGGTTATAATACACTTTATTGCTTTTGATACAATATTACAATGAGAGGGTTTTAAAAACCCTTATTAAAATGAATGCTAGTGTCTTCAAAATCCATATTCACTCGAAATAAGTTGTGAGTGGGCTTTGGTATCCCTACGAGACCACTCCAGTTGTAACAACCATCAATATAAGTGCTCCCTGCAATATTCACACAAAAAGACCTAAAAATAGGTTAGTAATACCTGTAGGGCCTCCACAGTGTGAGGCCCACTAAAATCCAAAAGTATACAATATTAACCCTAACTAAAATGCTTGATAAAATAAAGTGTAGATATACTAAAAATGTAAGTAAAGCAATAACAAATAATACCTTATCGAAAATATATCTGTGATGCTGATCTTTGCTTCTACTTTATCAATTTTGATGGTTCACGAATGCTCAAAAGCGTTCGAGGGCTTATCGATGACAAACTAGCTGAGGGAAAACACCCTAGAGCATTTAAGGAGGTCTGTGGATGCCCTACAATGTTCTTGGAATGCTAAAAAATGTTCGAGAAATGCCCTAGGGCATTTGAGGAGGTGTACTACAAAACCAAATCTAGTTTGCAGGGGTTTTGGCAACAAAAATGGAGGATGTGATGATGACGAAGAAGAAGGGTGTTAGAAAAATGCTAGGGTTTGGATGATGATGGATGAAGGACTCTGATAATATTCAACTTTCGAATCAACGAAATGCTTAACCTCATTCATAAAAGTGAATGATATTTTATAACTTACCTTCAACATGTTAGGGTTTTGATGACACCAACGGACGGTTGAGATTATATCATGATGAAGGGATAAGATTATGACTTTGATGTGTGACACAGATCATGTTAAGTGGATGGTTGAGATTAAGATGTGATGGATGGCTTAGATTTATTCACACACACACACATATATATATTGAATGGTTGTGATTGTATTATGCGTGGATGACAAGTGGCTAGAATTTGGTGTCTACATTAAGAATCCATTTCAACAATTTCTAAACTATTGAGCAGTGTCCCAAGAGATGGTCTATACTCTCATTCTCATTTTTGCATAGAACACATTGTAAGAGACTATGAAAGCCTCTTTTCATAAGGTTATCCCAAGATAAAATTCTTCTATGACCTACTAGCCAAACAAACATTTTGACTTTAGGAATGCTCAAGCTATCCCAAATATCTCTCCATATTCTTGCGCTATTCCTATTTTGTTGGTTCTTTACATTATATTTGCTTCTTGTTGTGTATTCTCCTGAGCTATTCAAATCCCAAATCAACTTATCCTTGGCTCTATTTAGAATAATCATTGTTGTTATCTTTCTTCTCAACTGCCTCCTAGCATCAATGTCTTGTATGCTTGTAAAAATATCTTCTTTTCATTTGTATATTTCTTCTTGATACTTGTACATAATGTTTGAAACCCTATTACCATATTTATCTTGAAGTAATCTCATCCATGGTTTCAAAATTGGATCTAGATTGAGTGGTTTTTTATCACACAAAGTATCCATCCAAATAGAAAATTTACTCCAATTCCCACCACATATCTTAGACCTTTAATCACTAGATCAATTAATTTTTAAAACCATTCCATAGTGCAAAACCATATGCTAGTGAGAATTTAGTAAATATTAAGCTTGGGTAATTGGGCTCAATGTACTTAGAAATATTCTTACCCATTGTCTTTGACTCTTTGTACAATCTTCAAATTAATTTTCCCCCAAGAGCTAAGTTTGCATTTGTAAGAGCTCTTAAATTAAGATCTCCCCAAGTTTTATCATCATACACCTTTCGTCATTTCACTGAAGAAAATTTCCTTTTATCATGTAATCCTAACCACAAAAATGACCGCATAATATACATTAAACTTTTTCCTATCGATTTTGGCATAGTATACAAGGACATATAATATGTTGGAATGGTCTATAAGAATGATCGTTGCTCTCTTTGCTTGAAGTTATCGAATGCACAACTTCATGAGCTACTATGACCCCATCCATAATCTATATCCCTTTCAAAATCCTCCTTGCTCTTCTAAAATAAAATTTTCTAACAATGGTCTTAACCAATTTTCCATCGCTTTGGAGATTATCTTTTTTTCCACATTACATAAGCTTATGGGCCTAAATGAATCAAACAATTCTCCATCCTTTAATTTTGGAATTAGGGTAAGATATGTTGCATTTATTTTATAAGGTATGTACTATTTTACCTTAGACAATTCCATGACCACTAATAAAAAATCCTTCACCATATCTTAATTATGTTGATAGAATGTTATAGAGATATGATTCGTACCTAGGGATTCATCCTTATCAAAATTGAAAAGAGACAAATGAACTTCTTCCAAAGTAATGGGTGCCATCAAGTTATTATTGTCTTCATCTGTTATAATTGAAGGTACTTTTTATAGCAATTTATTATTAAGAACTTCAAACTCCTTTGGTCTTAGAATATTATAGTAAAATAACATTACCTCCTTTCTAATTTCAAACCCCTTCTAGTAATTTAATTTTATTAATTTTGGGTGTTGTTCTCTGTACTATTGCCAAACTAGGACTCCTTTTAACCAAGTTTGTCTTGATTTTAATCTAAAACATTTCTCTTTCTTTCTCAAAATATTGTGATATTCACTAAGAAACTCCCTTTCCTCCGAGTTTGGATTATTATGTTCACCTCTTTAGAATTTTGAAAGTTTTTCTTTTAGTTCTTCTTTCTTCTAAAAAATATTTTCAAAAGTGTTCTTGTTCAATTCTTTTAATCTAGATGTCATTGATTTAATTTATTTTGGAAGTGTATACAACCCACCATTTCCTAAAGAATTCCATGTTTGCGCTATCATATCAACAAATTGAGGATGGTCTTCCCACATTTAATCATGTTTAAAATAAGATATTTTGTAAATTCACTTTCCACCATTTTAACTCTTATTGGCTAGTGATCTAATCCAATCCTTTTCAAGGTATTAATTTTAGCACAAGTTCCTTCATCTAGCCAATGATCTAAGAGTATGAATTTGTCTAATATTTTTACTATTAGGCTATGATCTCTCCTATTGTTAGTCCATGTATAGTTATCCTCTTCAAACTCAACCTCCCATAGATTATTGTTTTGAATAAAAGCTAAGAAATCTCTCATACTTTGGGCTATTTTATTAATTCTACCAAAAATTTCATCTAGCTTGGTTATGACAATAAATTCTCCTATGATAATGAAATAGGTTTCTCGGTCTTTAATTCTCATAAATCCTTCAATCACACTCCATACTTATAATATATTTGACTGAGTTGTAGCCCCATAGACATTGATAAGGATGAGATGAATATATGTAAAGTAGCATATACTAATGAGGCTATCCAATGTCTAGTTTTATGAATGGTTGCACATGAGATTCTAATAGGATTCCAACATGATAGAATTCTCCTTGTCTCTCCATAATCCACAACATCCCATTCACATATTGCCCATACTAATTTTATAGTTTTGGAAACTTTTTCCTTTGTCGTTTTAGTTTCAAAGAATATTAGTCTTATTACTTAAATAGAGGTCCCTGATACACCTCTGCTTTGAGGGGACATTAGCACCCCTTTTATTCCATGATATTATAATCATGTCTCATTAGGGGCTACTAGCCCTACCTATGAATTACCAATATCATTTTGTTTTTTGGTAAAGAGAATATCAACCAACTTACATTGTGTTCCTCTCTTTGTGTTTACTCTTGCTTCCTTGGTTTCCGCTTGATAGTTTGAGGTTTTTCCTCTTGTTTCCTTGCATGTATTAGTAGGTTTTATTATTCTATTCCTCAAATATTCTTTCAAAACTTTCCTTTTCATTATATTTATCCTCTCTTGGCTCTACTACGGAAGCTTTTGACTTGTCCTACTCATTTTTTGGTATTTTCTTATTAATGGTAGAGGTATTAACATCTAATACTGCATTTTCTCTACCATTTTTCTTCTCCTAAATGGTTCATGGTGCTTCAAGAGCATCTTCAAAATATGATGAGGCACATTCCTTGGTCTTAGCGAGAATGTTTATTCTTAAATCAAGATTATACTAAATAGATGGTTCCTTGTTAATATTCTGATCATGTTGTACCATGTCCTCTAAGCTATGATCTAATTTTTCTTCATAGACTAAAGCCTCAAAAGAATTGGCATTTCTTCCAATATCCTTCCTTATTGGTCTCCACTATTTATTTGCTTTCTTCTATCTTGACCTATTTTTTAGAACTTTCTCTTACGATTTTATACATATGTTTTTGTTGGACTCTCCTTAGGGCATGATCTCTCAATATGATCCACCTCATGACATCTTCTACATATAAAATATATGTTTTCATAATCTATGGTTTGGGTCCACAATTTACCCCCATACTTAAGAATGATTGATTCTAGTAAAGGTTTACTTATATCAATCATGACCAATACCCAAACATAATTAGCCAATAATCCATATTTTGTAGTTTCTAAAAACTCAAGGAATTCTCCCAAGTGTTGCATATTTTCTTGAAGGTATCCATTTCCTAGAATTCAATGAATAACCCATACATCCTAACCTAGACTAGTACGAGAGATAGATTTACATTTTCAGGTGCAAAGCCTTCATACCAATGGGCAGGGAAAAGTCTCGCTCTTCCCATAAATGAAGGTCCCATTTTTAATATTTTATCTCTTTCCTTCTTAGAACAAAAATATCTAGGAATAAAGCTTTGAGAAGAAAACATAGACTCACTCCTAGAGACTTCCAACTCATATCAATCCATTTTATCAAGGCGAAAGCCCTTGGCCAAGACCCATTAAATTTACCAATAACTACCCTATCTTTGAGTGACAAGGATCACAGCTCTATGAGGTCCTTGGTAACCTCTACTACTAGGGATGATTCTAAATATTTAGCTATAAATAAATCCATGGGAAGGAAACTACAACTCAAAATATACTAAAATTTACCAGTATATCCTATAACGATTATATTATTTGAAAATAAACCTATAATTTTTGCATGCAAAACTTCTAAGATAATGAAGGGAAAAAGAAGCCTAGCTAAAAAAATCTAAACCTAGATAGAATGTACTACCTTGTTGATGCCTTATCCCTATGTTGCTCCTCCCATCATCCAAACACAAGCTGACAGATATTTGCAATTTTGTTTTCTTCGACTTGAAAAATAGTCATTACCCTTGTTCCAGATGGATGACTTCACAAGGTCATATCTCCATCAATACTACTCAAATTCCTTCATATGACCACTCATTTTAAAGCTCTTCAAATTTTGCACAAATTAATCCAAGAATATTTGAATTGGACAACCCTTTGCCAAGGAAAGATTCTTAAAACATGAGATGTTTTTTAAGAAAAAAATTACCTTGATGTTGCCCTAGTTTTGAATGGTTGTCTTCACATTGTCATATTCTTTCGAATGACCACTCATTCAAAGTTTTTCAAATTTCGCATAAAATGCACAAGAATTGAATGGATTCAAATTCTCATGTGAAATAAAAAAAATTATTTTTTTATTATCATAATGCATTGAATATAGAGGATTCATATTAGTTTCAAAAACCTAGGGAGAAATGGCTCAATGAAGGAGATAGAAATACAAAATTTTCTCATGCTACAACAAAAATAAAATTTTCATCGCATCAAAAATATTTTAATCTAGATGGAAGACATATTGAGGAAGAAGATATAAGAAAGGAAGCAATTAATTATTTCAAAAATATTTTTTAAGATACTAGGCAATATAAAGAGGCATAAGATAAAATTTTGAAGAATATTTCATCAATTATCAAACGTGGAAAAAATGAAAGCTTAACAAGGAAGATATCTATGGAGGAGCTACATGAAGCAATTTTCTCTTTTCACCCTAACAAGGCACCTGACCTTGAAGGATTTCTTACAATTTTTTTTTTTTGGTATTTATTGAAGAGTGATATGTTAGTTGTGGTTGAAGAGGCCCGAAAAAGGAAGGCTATAATAAGTGATATCAATACCACTTTTATTACGTTGGTTGCCAAGAAATACAAGACAAAATATTTTGATAATTTTCATCTAATAAGCCTTTGTAATATGATTTATAAGATCATTTAAAAAATTATGGCAAACAGGTTAAAAGGTATTCTAGATTGTGTTATCTCAAAGGAACAAGGTATTTTTTCATGGTAAACAAATTCTTGATGGTATAATCATTGCATAGGAGGCCATACATTCTCTTAATTCTAAGAAAAATTAGGTATGCTTATGAAATTATATATGAACAAAGCATATGATAGGGTTTCTTGGAGTTTTCTACATGGTATTCTCAAAAAGTTTGGTTTGATTACAATTGGTGTAAATGGATTAAATGTTATAGTACTACGAAATATTTTATTTTGATCAATGGTTCTCCTATTGGTTACTTCAAGTCATCTTGTGGATTTTGCCAAGGTGATTCACTATCTCCTTATCTATTCATTATTCTTGTGGAGGCATTAGGGAGAGCTTTCTCAAAGGCAAAAATAGAAGGAAAAATCAAAGGTATTCAAGTTGCAAAAAATGGTCCTTTCAAATCTCATCTCTAATTTGTTGATGATGCTTTTCTTTTGGGTCATCCTTTAGTTAGTGAGGCAATGGAGTTTAAATCAATATTATCATCTTATGAGAAAGCTATTGTACAATTGGTTAATACTACAAAATTTAGGATTTTTTCATTAACACTACCTTAGATTTACAATGAATTATTATAAATAATTTTAGGTTTTAAAGTTGAAAAATTTCCATCAACCCACTTGGGTTTTCCTTTGTCTCATAAAGGAAATAAAAAGGAGCTTTGGGTCTCTTGTTTGGATAGAATGAAAGCTTGATTGGGATGTTGGAAAAGTAACTTATTAACCACAACGAGAAGACTACAACCCATAAAGACTACATTGTAATACATCCCCATGTAGATGATGTCACTTTCAAGATTGCTAGTAGGTATCGCATCAAAAAATGAAAAAATACTTTCTTTGGAAAGGATGCGAGAAAAAATTTAGGTTACCTATTTGTAAGGGGGATAGGGTTTGCAAACTAAAGAATATTGGAGGAGAAGGCTTACAAAATTGTAAACTTATGAGTTTGGCATTAGGGGTAAAGCCTAGGTGGATATTATTCAAAGACAAAGGAAAGAATTAGAAAGAAATATAGGTTCTCTTGATGCAATGAAATTATTTAAGAAAATAACCCTACCCAAAGGATCATCAACATGGAATTTCATATTAGGTAGTCTGTAACTGATAAAGAAACATGTTAAATGGTTAGTTAGTGAGGGGAATTGTCCAAATTTTTGGTCTGATGCTTGGCTCAGGCCTTATCCTCTTATCTCTGACTCAAAATGATAACCGTTGGCTTAGGCCTACTTAGCTTGTAAAGGTCCAAAGGTCAACTACTATATTAATATGAGAAACAAATCTAGATTATGGATTTTTATTAGTAACCTAGTTGAAGGAGAGGAACTCAAACAAACTGTAGATGAACTTCAAAATATGCTTTAAGAGATTTATTTATTTATTTTTACATTAAAGGATTAGTTGGTTTGAAATATATTAAAATATGGTGGATACTCAGTTAGATTGGGATATGAGGATTTAGAGCAATCAAAATATCCTACTCTGAAATATTTTCTTTGAAAAATTGTTTGGTCACTAGAGGCTCTACCTAAGGTCTCAACATTCCTTTGGTTAACAGTTCAAAGTAATATTATTATAGGAGAGAGTCTATAAAGAATAGGATATAATGGACCTTTTAGATGTGCCTCGTGTGAGAAGGATTTATAAACATCATACCATTTACTTCTTCATTGTCCCTTTACTCACACCATTTGGAGTTACTTCTTTTAAAATATGAAAATAGATTGGATAGCTCTATTAACATTGAAAGAATTGATGAAATGTTGTATTAATTATTTGAAATCTAAAGCACTATATATTCTATGGAGGATTGGCGCTGTCATTATTTGTTGGAATTTATGGCTTGAAAGGAATAATATAACTAAAAAAAATATTAGAAAAGCCCAAGTTTGGAACTATATTATTGCCTCTCTTGTAGAATGTTTACATATATGGTGCTCATCATGGAAAGTCTCAAGTGTGGAAAAAGAGGTGGTAACAACTTAGTTATAGGATATGAACACACATGAATGAGTCATCTATAATAATGTCATTAAAACAAATGATCCACTTCGATCTAGGATAAAAAGGAATGTTTAGAAATTGAGTTTATCAAAATTAATTTTGGAAAAATTGATGGAGGTGGTTTTTTAAAATAACGAAGGAAAAATTCTCCCCACTTACTTAGAAACATATGGAAATTTGACTAACAACTATGTAGAGGCTAGGACGCTTCTTACAATGATTTAAATTGCATTAGAAAATGAATGAAAATATATTTCAATTGAGGGGGATTCACAAATTATCATTAATTCTATCAATAAAAATGAATGCAGGGATTAGATTAAAAATAATATTATTGAGGATGCTCATCATTTATTTATTTGATTAGGGTGAAAAGAAGGGGTTTTTGAAAGGGTCCCAACCCTTTTTTACAATACCACTCTACATTAAATTAAATAATGATGAATTAGAGAAGTGTAGCAACAAAACAAGACAACAAGTCACATAGGCCCCTTATAGATTTTTTTTGAAATGCTTCACTTCCTATTACTACAAGAGGTGAATAAAGCTTGCAACCTTTGATGAATTTAACTATAATTTTATCTATCATAATCTTGTAAATCCCTCTCATCTACACTCCTCAACTCACTAGAGAAATCGTCCCTCCATAGAGTTGGTTTAGCACAATCTACACCTTTATTGACCAATCAATTCATCGCTTGGTTACCCTCTTGATAGATATGCACTCTATTAACCTCCTCTAAGATTGTAATGATCATATTTGCTATACAACTCAATAGGAACCTACCCCATAACAATAACCCTACCAAAAAACAATATCCTACCATCACATCGCTCAACAAGAACCCTACCATAGAATAATATTCTATCGTTAAGTCTATAGTCATTGCACCACTCACTAGGAACCCTACCACATAATAGTAACCCTACCATAGAATATTTTCTCGCAATATGTTGCATGGGTTATGCGAACACCACACCCTATCACAGCCGCCATCAAGACCATAACCGCCACACTGCTTAATAGGAACCCTACCACAAACAGTGTAGTATCCTACCACCACATTGCTCAACATGAACCCTACCACAGAACAATAACCGTACCACAAAATAATATCCTGTTATCAAGATTGCAACCATCACATCGCTTAACAGGAACTCTATGCATATATTCACAAGTAACAATCTCACTATATTTCTTTTATAATGAATAACCATTCTTTGTTTCAAGGGGACGTTCATGCCCCTTATCCTAGGAGATGATTTTCATTTTTTACCCCTCATGGAAGTCTTCCTTCCACTCAAATTCAAAATTATTTGTGTTTCAATTGCAATTTCTCTCGTTGCTTCTTTGTTTATGAGCTCATTATTAGTTGGTCTACCTAGTTTGGCTTCAACCCCTATATTTGTTGTTTTTCTAGTATTCTAAATGAGTCTCACTGAAATATCATCTTGGTTAAAGGTCAAGGGTTTGTTTTGAGCAATTTTTTTTATTCATATAAAGAGTAAGGAACATAATAAAAAATTTCCATACCTTGATTGGGAGCATTCTCTAGTTGAGATTATACTTTAGACTCTTGTGGTTTTGTTCCCCTAGAAATTGGGGTTTCCAAAATTTTAGTCACCTCCTCCTCCATTACTTTTGGTTGTTGCTCCACCTTGTCTTCCTATTCTTTCAAATTTTCATCTTCTCTACCTAGGGCATCCTTCTGAGATTTTTCTCCCTGTCTCTCTTGATCCTTCTCTACAAATTCTTCCTCCTTGGTAGATTCAACAAGAATACTAAACGTATTTGCATATAAGGAAGGGGATTTTCTTCCATTATATCCTTTTCTTTTGGTTTCTCTTTCCTCCTCCATATCTTATTAACCGATTCTTTAGACATACAATTTTTCAAAAATTATTTTGTTCTTTTACAATATTTGCAAAGCGTCAAAGAATTTTCATATTCAATCAGTTGTTTCCAAACTCGATACTTATACACTAACCTAATAGAGGTTGGGAGCCCTTCCCCAAATCAATATTAACATAGAATCGAGCGAATTTAAATATAGTTTTTATCTTCACTGTTGAATCAAAAGCTATTAATTGTCCCATCACTTTAGCTATACTTGCTAAAACATCTTCATCCCAAAACTCCAATGAAAACCCCGATAAACAAACCCAAATTGGAGCCAAATTTATATTATTAGAATTTGGGTTAAAACCCAGTCTCCACTTCCTAAAAGACCCCTTTGCCATAAAACCAATGCCTTTTTATTAGGGCATGGCCTAAGTATTCATATTTTGCAAAGGAAAAAAACATAAAACCCTTTGGGAGAGAGACAATATCGATATGCTCTCTTGACTTCCATTTATCTGCAACTCATTTCCTTACTGTATCTAAATCTAGTTGTGCCCCAATAAATTTTCCAAGAAGGATATTCTATTCCTGGTTCACTGTCTATCTGCTAGATTTTTTCATTTTGGTATTTTTATGCATAGTTTCTCATCTATATCCTCTAAAGGAATATCAAATTTCTCCTCTTGATCAAGATCACCACCTAAGAGTTTATCTCTCCAAGGTATCTATTCTAAGGCTTCTTAAGATCCTTCATTATCTTGACATCCTTGGCTCCCTTAGCAAATCCATTGCTAATGCCCAGATCCGTTGTCGTCGAAGCCCACTCACCCTAGATCTACCAAAGCCAAAACCCACCAGCATTGAAGCCTAGATCCACTCCCACCACTCTAGTTCATTTCTTTCATCATCCTATTTCTATTGAATGGACCTCTCTACACTACTTTGATAACCGATGCTCATCATTTATTATTAGAGACAATCTCTTGGAAATGCAAGCATATTTATAGAGAAGGAAACAAGGTAACATATAATTGAGCTAATCATGGTGTTGATCTTCATTTTGGTGCAATTCAAATTTTAAAAGGTTGCCAAGTGAGATTTTATCTCTTACTCAAATGATGTCAAGGAGATAATTGTGGAAACATAACACTTCAAAGAACTTGAAAAATATATTTGATAGAAAAAAAATATATATATATATTTGTGATAAAATTGCATGTTGGATATGGTTTAATTGACCTAACAAATATAATATTTTGGTATTTTTATGGAAGTGGCCCGAATAGAAGCTACATAAAACTTATTAAAAAATTTATACCTTGTTTAGTTATTATATTATTTTGGTTGTAAGTATAAAATATTGAAGTATTGATTTATGATGTGAAATTACTAATTCATCGTTAATTTATCCATTGAGTTAATAATTCCATGAACTTAATAATGCCTTAAAAAAATAATTTAAGATATCACTAAACAAGGATTATGAGATATAATTGTATGAACATACCATGAGTTCTATTTTTTTTTTTAATAAAAAACATTATGTAATCAATTTTATAATAAAAATGGAATAGTTTTATTAAAATATTGTAATAATTTATAGATATAATATCAATTCCATTTTACTATATCACAACAATAAAAATAATCTACACAATCAATTTTATAGTAAGTATGAAATAGTTTTATTAAAATATTATAATAGTATTTTTTAAGATGTAATATGAGGAAAGACTTCTTTAATCCTATGTAATCATTAAAACTCATTCATAATATATCAAACCAAACGTTCTATTTATAGTTTTATCTTAATATGAGCACAATTTTGATCAAAATCATAATTTTTATCAACACTTAAAAAAAAAACTAATTATCAATAATTTTTATCATAATAATTTAAAAAATACAAATGTTCAGTTTTATAACAACAATTCTAGACATATTATTAAAAAATATAAAATGAAAAATAGAAGCCCATTGTTATTATGGGACTTCAATAAAGGTTTTGACACAATACCTAGAATTAAAGTATGGAATAAAATGGAAGCATTAAGCAAACAAGAAAAAGTATAGAAAAACAATGCATAGACTTCATAAAAAGGTTTGAGTTAAAATCATAACACAAGCTTTTAACATACTGCCTAAAAGTAAAGGACTAAATAAAATGGAAGAATTAAACAAACCAAAAAAACAAAGGACAACAGTGCATAGACTCTATAAAAATGTTTGAGCTAAAATTATAACACAAATAGGTCTTTCAAAATGCCTTAGAAGTACCATAGGGGTTAAATAGAGATGCTATTGATAAATTAAAATAGCTAAATCTGAATGGAGAGGACAATATTCATTTGGGAAGATATGTAGTGAGTTTTTATTTATTTAAAAGGTTTCATTTTAATTACAATGTCATTATAGGGTTTGAGAGAACAAATAAAGGCCTTAAAGCACTTTTGCAAGGAGGTAGGTATGCAAGTAAATTCCATCAAAACCAAGATCACGATATTTTTTAATAAAAAAAATATTTAAATTTTTATTTTGAAGGGGTCTTTTGGAAGAAGTAACAAAGGACTAATATTTTTTAATAGAGTTTAATAATAAGATTAGTTGGTAACTTTGTAAAATGAAGAAAGCATTGGGAGAATGAAAGATTTTTTTTTGCATTGCAAAATAGAAGCAAAAAGCTTGAATTATGGGACTCGAAGACTATGCGGGTTTTATTTGGGATACTGGACTCCAAAACTATGTAGGTTTTATTTGGAATACTAGTGTTCCTAATGATGTTGTATGTGACTCAAAGACTATGCGGGTTTTATTTGGGATACTGGACTCCAAAACTATGTAGGTTTTATTTGGAATACTAGTGTTCCTAATGATGTTGTATGTGTGTGAAGTGTGAGTTAATAACACATCATACTCAAATTGGAAGCAAATAAAGAGGATTTAGAAATGTATTTTTACAAATAAATTATAAATTAAAAAATTGGTTTCATATAATATTCACTAAAGAGACAATTGTTATGATTAATCTTCTAAGATATATAAAAAAAATCAAATAAATAGATACAAACAAATAGCTTAAAGATGTAATAGAAGAAGATATAAACAAAATGAAGACAAGGATGGAAGAAAACAACAAATAAATGAACAAATGAATTATCAACTTGAATGAATGTTTAAGTATTCACAAACATAAATACATTTTTTCAGAAAAAATTCTAAGTATCTATATGGAAAAAGAAGCAGAAAGAAAAAAATATTATTTTGCTTTATTTAGTCCTATATCCATAACCACGAAAAGACTAATATAGCGGTACACATTAATTAAAGAACAAAGATGATAATGTCTTAATTGAGGACTACCTCACACCAATTTAAATATAAAACAAGCAAATAAAAAATCTCAAAAGAAAATTTATAAAAAATAATACAAAACAAAAAAACATTTTATTTTGAAATATAGAACATATAGGATGGAGATTGGGCTAGGGTTTTGAGTATCATTATGGTCCTTAACCCTAGTGGACAAATGCACAACATTGGTGCCCCATAAGGAAATACATGCGATAATGGCTCCTCTCAACCGATTGTACAGGTTTGTGCTAAGAATGGTTTACAAGGTAACTCTCGTTCTGTTGATGTGATTCTTCCATTGCTTGAAGTTGATTATGCATGTCACAGTTTAGAATCACTCACCCTTGTCGGGTATTTCATTGGTCGCATCCTTAATGAATCTTTCCTTAGGACCCTTAGGGCCTGGGTTAATGCAGCTTGGACTCCTCATGCAATCAAGCTAACAATGGTTCAAAACCTTACAAAGGGTTTTTTTTGTTTCACTTTGCGAAAACAACCCATGATAAGGTGATTTATGAACATGGACCTTGGTACATGAGAAGTTCTCTTTTTATTTTTTCTCCTTGGACCTGTGATTTTTTTATTTATGAGGAAATATCTACCAAAGTCCTTGTGTGGGTGGAATTCCTAGGACTCCCTCTACCTTTGTGGCCCTTTCTCAATCACATAGCAACCCCTTTAGGGTGTGTCATTTTGGTGGAGATGGACAAATTTTTCCATGCACGCCCTCAAAAACGTGTTTGCGTTGAGATTGATGTTTCTTGAGATCTCAAGGAGTCTACTGACGTACAAGTTGACAACACTATGTTATCCCAACGGGTCTTCTATATTAATTTGCCCAACACTTGTTTTCGGTGCTAATCCTCTACACACAAGACCAAAGACTGTCCCTTGATGCCGCATAATAGGGATAAGCAGAGCCCCACCACACCGAGTGTACCCACTCCTCAACCTCAGGAGGATGGTTGGACGTCTATGGTAGGGCGTAAAAATACACATTTGGTTGCTTCTAAAGGTACACAATCCAAGTCGGCACATGTCTCACAATCAGTAAAGAAAAGATATGAAAAGGAAAAAGTTGATCTTGTAGTTGAAACTGCCAACAATGAGGTTCCTCAGTCTCAACAGAGGGTTGCAATAGTGCTTGCTTCATACTCCTCCAAGACATTTTCCCGAGCTAACGCCAGAAGTTCCCGCAACTAGAGTTTATAATCTTTGAATAAAGCTTTGGTTTGGGGACTTTGGTCAGAAGGGTTTATAGAGGGTTTACGGCAAGATACTGAAGCAGAGCACGGGGATACTGAAGCAGAGCCGATAGAACGAAGAATATTTGAACTGTACACTCCAGACAAGAAATATCAGCACAAAAAAAAATTAAAGGGTTTGCGGCAAAGGGTTTTTGCAGAGCAAGGAGGGTTTGCGGCGGAGTATTGTATTAAACATCTATTTCATCGGGTAAGCATATTTTTTTGTCCTCTTTCGATTTATAAAACAATTTAAGTAGGTAGGAGAAATACATTCGTTATAGGGGTTTGCGGCAGAAGGTTTTATTATCGGCAAGGGTTTGCGACGAGAGGGTTTGCAGAGCAAGAGGGTTTTATTACACATTTATTTCAACGGATCAATAGTACAGAGGGTTCGGCTATAAAGGATTTGAAAATGGAAGAAGGGAAGCAACAATTGCAAGAACCAATAATCTCTTAATAAAGCTTTCAAATTGAAATTGCTTAATCTTTTATATATATTAAAAACAATCGGTACCAGCTAAAGTATGGAGTATATTAAGGGTCATTTTTATGTGAATGCCTTCTGAATGGAGAACTAGAGTTAATTTTCTTAAAGGAAAAAAAAAAAAAAATTGAAACTCAGCCTGAATGTGAATTGAATTTACAAAAACCCAACACCTGGAAAAAACTCATACGAAAAATGATAAAATTACATTTGCCCTCCACAGAATTTATAATACAAAAAATTAAATCTCTTTTTCAGAGTCCCAAAGTTCCTGCACCGACCGGAACTCGAACATGGTCTTCATGGTGGCGAGCGTCTTAGGTTTGGATTCCTATTCTATACACGTGTTTTAAAAAATACGAAAGCGGCTTTTCAGGAGAAACCAACGACGGCAACGTGAGGAAGGCGGACAGTATCCTACGAATTCAAAATATTCCACACGTACGCACCTTTCTTTCACCTTCTGCTGCTGCCACGCTATTTTTCCTTTTATACGTTCCGCTTCCCTGCACATTCCCATATCCATTCCCCTTCCCCTTCCGCATACGACCACATATACTCACTGTATATGTTCCATCATATGATACCAATGCAGACCGTGCCTCAAAATGGGTGACACACGCTTGCTCTTATTCTTATTGTTCTCTTTGGTCCCTATAACTGCACTCCATTCTAAGCTCTCATCTCTTCGCCCTTTCCACGAGCTCTCCACTCCGCCTTCACCTCCACCGTCACCGTCACCGTCACCGCCGCCGTCAGGGTCGCCACCTCTGCCTCCGATTCCGTTCGCGCCCTTAGCGAGGCTTACAAACATCTCCGTCTCATATGGAGGCAAATTGGTGCCTGATTTCAACCAGCTCGTCTTCAATTACATTGCAATAATGGGACCAAATGTGAAAAAATTCGCTGTGACCGTGTATTTCCCCGAACAAGAGGTACAATGCTACAACTTCATCACCCGCTGCTGTCTTAATATAATGCAACAATGTTGATATCACTTTTGGGCTGCATCAGGACGTTGGCAACGTAGTTTGAACTTTGTAGTTGTATTTTGTACTGTCAAATCCTTTAAATCTCTTTTCTTGGCACAAGTGTTGTATCATATTGCGCTTTGGATTGAAAAACTGGGTGGGGTTCTCCTTTTGTCACAGGAGGGTTTTGAAATTTTTGTCCACGCAATATTGCAATTGGATGGGCATTTTTGTTGGGACAATTTCATTAAGAGGAGGTGTTTGCTGGGCCTTGTCTTGCTCTTAACCTTTCACCAAGCTGGAAGGCTTCAAGTTTTTTAAAACCTTGCTTGCCATTAGGGAAAACTTATTCCCACACAACAGGTGCAATCGCCATCGAACTAGACATTGAACAACTGTTCTAAATGGGGGTGGGAATGTCTCTGTTTTTGGTTCCTTCAATCTTTGTTGTCTTGACCTAGTAAACTTAAGGCTTCAATGCCAACATAACTTCTTGGAACGCTTAAGTTCGAAGTTCACACCTAAAGAACTTCTCTAGGATTCCTTCCATCTTTGTCGTCTTGACCTAGTAAGCTTAAGGCTTAAATGCCAACATAACTTCTTGGAACCCTTAAGTTCAAAGTTCACACCTAAAGAAATTCTCTAGGAGAGGATAAGCCATAAACAACACTTTCCAGGGGATGGCGATCCTGCTGACCCACGGATTACACCCAATCACAGGGAGGAATCTATTCCGCTTTTCAAAGATAAAAGCCCAATGGTCTTCTCTCCATGAACACAGCAAGAGGGTGGGCTTTATGTTTGGTTAAACATATATTGGATAAAAGACATCCTCGGCGAGGATTGGCCCATATGGCCTAAGGCTAAGGCAATCTACTTTACTTTTCCTGAAGTGGCGTCACAAAATATGATCTTTATCTTAAGCCCTACATTTGTCTCCAAACTCTAAACATTTGTCTTCCAGGTATCATCAATTTCCACTCTCCCAAAATGCAGTAGTTGCTGACTGCAAAACTCATGTTAGTCTTTCAGAGATTAAGCAATTTCAATTTGAAAGCTTTATTGGAGGGGAAACCTCGTTAGGATATGGAGTTAACCACAAATTTCATAAATTTTTTTGTCTATTGTAATGTATCTTTTATTTTTAATCTTTTAAATCCATTGGCATCATCTCATGCTGGAACAGATTTATGCCATTAATAAACCTGGATAGTCTCACACTGGCTTGCTTTTTTTTTTGCCAAATTCAACCTGGCAACCCAGTGTGCTGTATTTATTGCATATTGATAATCAGAGTTGTCCCTAGCGTTACACTTGCTGACAGATTTTTCTACTGCATTTGTATGATTGTATCATACTGATCAGCTTCTGATGGTGCTTTTTCCTCTTGACCATAACAAAAATACTAGCTTCTTCAAGGCAGCTAGACAGCAAATAGACAGTATAGTCATTGTCCTCTCATCAAATTTCAATGACCTTAATCTGTATGGTTTCTTTCTTAGAGTTTCCTATGCTAAATAGATATAAAGCTGATTGGAAGCATATACTATGCATACTTTCATAAACATCCCTCCCAACTGAAACCAAAAAAGGCTAGGTAAGGATATACCAAAACCTTAAAATTAAGTATTTTTTCTATGTAGTTTTTGTTATGATGATTATCATTTTCATTGCCAGCTCAGCATCACAATTTGAACAGATTATTTTGTCCATGAAATACAGATTGATACTTGCTAATGTTTTGAGAAAATTCTAAATATTTTGTACTGCTTAAAAATTCAATTATCCTATGACACTGAAATCTCAACATTTCCCACACTATTTAAATTTCCTGTTAAAAAAAATGTACTTTTTAATTTGACAGTTATTAGGGCAGAGTTGTAAATTTTGGTCTGCATTATGGCTATGGTTTACTCCTGAGCAATATCTCACTAATTCAGGCTGAGCAGAGCAGACATGTAACCTGTGTCAAGCCTGCCATGGATCACGATTTGACACCTCTGCCTCAAGCCTGTATTCATGGTTTCTTTTTGCACCATGAGGAATGCAGAACTGACAGTTGGTTGTTATTAGCTTGTGAGTTAATGGGGATAAAGCTTGTTGGCTGTTGACTCACATAACATGCAACCTATTCATCTATTTCTTTGTTTTCAATTATTATTCTATTCTTTCAAACCTGCAACCTATACTTTATGTTTGGTATTAATCTTTCTTTCTAAACCTTCAATTTCTCATGATGCTTAAGACTTATAATTTATCAAGTAGAGTTCTTTTCAAGTTAGTGTTTTGTGAATCTTTTAGCCTATGTGCATTTAGGAGTTTAACACTCATGGTTAGGATATGCCTTTGGATTTTTATTATTTCAAAATGTTCAATCAGGTTTGACTATTATGATTTTATTTGTCACGTCACTATATTCTTTTTCTTTTATATGAAGGTTTGAATTGAAGGTTTAATTGATGTGTTTCAGCTTTCTCTATGAACTAAACCCGGCCTCGGATCGAACCGGAGAGCTGCGCTTACGCTTATTAGAGACTTTCTCCCCTTTATAAATAATATATAAATAATGAAATAAGCTGGTTCGCTTTTGGGGACATAGTGCACTCGCATAGATGAATAACTTTAAATTGGTGCAACAACTTTTCTATCCCATAAACCTATGCCAGGTGCAATCGATCTCCCACTTAGTGTCTCTCTCCTATGAATTGATGCTAGGTGCGATTGATCTCCTACATAGAAATAGCATTCAAGAGAAGGGCCGCACTTGATCCTCTATTTATATATGGATGTCAATTGAGTGTTTATCCTTATAAAAGCGGGGTCTGCTCGATTGCTTTTTCAAACAAAGGTGACTTTACCTTCAGAAAAAGTCAAGTGCTTATAATAGTCGTTCCTCTCCCCGTCCCTATGGGTAAGTGCTTTACCCTCCCTCGACTTCCATTCCCTAGCCTTGAAGATTTTAAGGTCGGTTGACTGCTCTCCCTGATCTCTTGTTATAGATAGAGAGCTCGGTCAAGTGCTTACTTAAGCCAATTTCCTATTCCCCTTGGTTCATTTAGAGTGATAAAGAAGATGGCTACCTGATCGGAGATCAATGAATCATGGCATCTTCCATAGCTTCTTCCTTTTCCACACAAAGAAGAATGGTGAGACCTTATAAATGGTGGTTCTGTCCTCTTCTTTGTGGTTGGCGTTAGTTCATTTCTATACTTACATCTACTCGCTCTTAATTTTTTTTTTTAAATATGAAAATAGATTGGGTAGCTCTATTAACATTGAAAGAGTTGATGAAATGTTGGATTAATTATTTCAAAGCTAAGGCATTATATATTCTATGGAGGATTGGCTCTGCCATTATTTATTGGAATTTATGGCTTGAAAGGAATAATAGAATTTAAAAAAATATTAGCATAAAGCCCAAGTTTGGAACCATGTTATTGTCTCTCTTGTAGAATGTTTACATATATGGTGTTCATCATGGAAAGTCTCAAGTGTGGAAAAAGAGGTGGTAACAACTTGGTTATAGGATTTGAACATACATGAATGAGTCATCTACAATAATATCATTAAAACAAAGGATCCACTTCGATCTAGGGTAAAAAGGAAATGTTTAGAAATTGAGTTTATCAAAATTAATTTGGGAAAAGCCGATGGAGTTCTTTTTTTTTTAAATAATGAAGGTAAAATTCTCCTCACTTACTCAAAAGCATATGGAACTTCGACTAACAACTATGCAGAGGCTAGGATGCTTCTTACATGGATTAAAATTGCAATAGAAAATGGATGAAAATATATTTCAATTGAGGGGGGATTCACAAATTATCATTAATGCTATCAACAAAAATGAATGCGGGGATTAGATTAAAAATAATATTATTGATGATGCTTGTCATTTATTTTTTTGATTAGGGTGAAAAAAAGGGGTTTTTGAAAGGGCCCCAACCTTTTTTACAATACCACTCCTCTACATTAAATTAAACAAGGAAGAATTAGAGAAGTGTAGCAACAAAACAAGACAAGAAGTCACATGGACCCCTTATAGAAAAAAATTTAAATGCTTCACTTCCTATTACTACAAGAGGTGAATAAAGCTTGCAATCTCTGATGAATTTAACCATAATTTTGTCTATCATAAGCTTGCAACTCCCTCTCAACTTTACTCTTCAACTCACTAGAGAAATCATCCCTCCATAGAATTGGTTTAGGACAATCTACACCTTTATTGGCCAGCCAATTCATCACTTGGTTGCCCTCTCAATAGATATGCACTCTATTAACCTCTTCCAAGGTTGTAATGACCATAGCTGCCACACAACTCAATAGGAACCTACCACATAACAATAACCCTACCACAAAACAATATCCTACCATTGCACCTTTCAATAGGAACCCTATCATAAAACAATAACCCTACCACAAAACAATATCTCGTCGTTGAGTCTATAGTCGTTGCACCACTCACTAGGAACCCTACCATAAAATAGTAACCCTACCATAGAATAGTATCCTGCAATATGCTACATGGATCATGCTAACACCACACCCTATCACAACCGCCATCGAGACCATAACCTCCACACCGCTCAACATGAACCCTACCACAGAACAATAACCGTACCACAAAACAATATCCTATTATCGAGACTGCAACCGTTGCACTGCTTAAAAGGAACCCTACACATATATTCACAAGTAACAATATCACTATATTAATTTGATAATGAATAACCATTCTCTGTTTCAAGGGGACATTCATGCCCCTTATATTGTAGGTGATGATTTTCATTTTTTCCCCTCATGGAAGTCTTCCTTCCACACAAATTCAAAATTGTTTGTGTTTTAAGTGCAATTTCAAAGAATTCATACCAATATGAGAGGATTAGTTTTACTAGTTCAAAACGTTCTAGAATTTAATAGATGTGCAACCAATTCTTCGGATATGTCATCTGTAGATGTGCTGAATAATCCGATTTTCCCAATGAATTGACCTATCTTTTCTCCCGCTCCTCCGGAAGCATGCCCACCCAACTATCTCATCCCAGTTCCCATCTCCCCCTCGTTAGGTATGGATCAAAACCTTACCACAAGAAATTGGACCTCCCAGCAAGCAACCACATTTCTTTAGCTTCTTTGAGTATGGAGAAGACTATGGAGAAGACTATGGAATGGGGGTTCATATCACAAATCTTCTTGGGTCAAGGGCCCATAAATCCAACTTTTTAGAGGAATTTTGGAAGATTGCGTTTATTTTGTTTCAAGAAAAGGCATCTCTCTTTGAATAAGAATACATTCTAGAATTCCTTTCGACGAAACAAATCAATGCTTGCAATGGCCAGATGAGGTCCTACCCACACCTAGGATATTGTAACAACCCACCCGGATCTGCCTTATATATATATATATATATATATATATAATTTTTGTATTTTTTGGTTTATAAAGGAACTCAGGAATGCACAGGCTTAATTGCAGAAAACTAAGTAATTACTAATAATGCACAGACTTATGGAATACCATTGCAAATACTTGAAGCATGTAATGATTTGAAAATTGTTCATTCAACAGTGAATACAATTTCAATTTCCAATACCAAATAAAGTGTATAAACCCCGGCGCACTGGAAAGTACCTTTTCGATAACGAAACTATTGGAAGAATGGAGCTTTCCTCAAAACAGCATCAGTCTGCCCTGGGACAGCCACGTGATTCTGTTGAATGTTGAATAGCAGCCTGAGTATGAACTCCAATGTCTATATTCGAACCACCTCTTATCTCTTCCAATCACCAGCTCGATTTTCTCAATGAAGCCCAATGAAATCTTTGTCCTGAATCTGATCACCAATCCAACAGGGGTAATGTTTCATACCCGAACTGGATGTTCCCACTGGAAATGATCGTTCCCAATGAGCTTGACCCTGCAAATAACTTCTGCAAGAAGTCTCCCAAAATTCCCAAAGCCTGTCTTCAATCTGGATATCTCCAAAATGAGAGCCAAAATCCCAATTTATAGAAATTCTTGGTAAGGTTGGTGGCTTTGGAGGGAACTTTTCAAAATTCAAATTGGCTTCTAGAACCCGCTTCTAAAATGACATCATCATTTATCATTAAGTCCCCTTTTACTTTTATGCTAGGAAAGTCACTTCATAATTTTATATTTATTTAGTGACTTAAATGACCTTTCCCTTCATAACATAATAATATATATAAAATTAAATATTTAATTTAATTTTATATAAATATCTTCGGGCATTAAAATTTCCAAGCTCCACCAACCCAACATACAAACAAATCACGGATTTGGATACCCATTAAGCCAAACAATCCAATCGTACCTTCCGCTCTGGCAGAAACCCTAGCCAAGTGACTTACTATATATAGTAAGTTTCTTCAATAAGCCACCAGAATTCAACCACTGAAGACTGTCAATGACCCAGAATGGACTCCCCTACATCGTACTTAGCCTGCGAGAGCCCAAGAGTAGGCTAATCTCGTATATCAAATCAATAAACTAGGAAGGGGACATTACAAATATAAATGCGTTAAGACCAAATGTTCCTTTTGTTGGTCTAGCTCCTTTACTATAACTAGCTGAAATAAGTGAATGCAAGATGCTCGGTCTTTCGAGGGGATCGAATCCTAGAGATTGCTCCACAAACTTTGTGTGTAGGTAGGTGGGAGTGAAAAAGTGTCTCGGGAGCAGCAGGTGGATGGGAAACTCCATTTGTTACTGAGCATGGGTATTGTTGTTGGTCCCCTTAGAGTGATTGTATGTGCCAAGGTCTTCCGGAGTGGATGGTTAGGATTACGCAACCCGAAGAGATGCACACCACACCCCAGCCGCCGGTTGATCGATCACCTCCCATTGGATTAGATACACACGGCTGCCTCTCGGGTTCCAAATTGTGTTATTTATCATCAATTATAATTCCATGTGTGTTGCTGAGTTATGAAAAAAGGCTTTCTAATTGAAACGAATCTCTTCTACTATGATTATCTATAAGCTTAACCACTAGAGTCGAGTAGCTAAGCTGCCATAAGAGCTGCTAGTGATGAGAGCAAGAGCCAACCAAATCTCTAAATCCAAGGGAGGTTGCTGCCGCATCATCATAATCATCCCGGTATCCATTCCGGATAGCCAACCACTTGCATTGGAGGTGCAACAACTTGACTGGGGCACTTCCCTATATGTGACATGGGATCAGCTGACTTTGATCCATAGATATCCACCTATTAAAAAAACTGAGATTGCCTGACCCATAGTAGTTGTGCCCGCCGGTACGGGATACTCGCTTCCTTGAAGAAAAGCCTCCATTTATGCTTTCCGTTTCTCCCTTCTTGCAGCTGATATCTAAAGGTGAAAACCATGTATCAATATGGATCCATTATTCTCTTTCATTATAAGAATACCAACTAAAGAGAGATAAAGGCCCTATGCATATTGCTACTTCTTTCCCCCTATCCTATTTTCTACTAACTTATTGTGATACATGCAAGAAGAAAGCATCGAATCCCAAGTAGACACTTAGGTATGCAAACAAGGGTGTACATATTTGTCATTAACATTATGGAGAGTTGTAGCTTCAAATGAACACTTGGTACTCTCAACAACATATATAGGGTGAAAGAATGAGGTGATTAGTCGAGTGGTAGTTGACCTCCCTTTTAATAATGGACATCAAAGTGTGATGGATTCTTGAAGGTCCAGACCAAGTATCTCTAGTTAAGCTAGCTGAAAAAGGTGGCAAGCTATTCACTTGAGTCTCTATAAGCAATAGGATGTCCCTCAAATCTCATTTATAAATAGGACACTTGAAGATAAAATGTTCTGTAGTCTTCACCTCGTGGAGAAAGCAAAGACAACATACCATGTCCTCTCAAGGAATTTGATGATTTGTCTCCACTCACATCTAATGTTAGCATACTTTGAGCAGATCAAAAGGAATCTTGAGGCTGTGACCAATGTTGTTGGATATAATTAGGACGAGTAATAATGTCATTCTCAATCCTCATGGAATGTTTAGTATAGAAGGCCAAAATAGGATCAAGAGGTGAATATGGATCAACCCAAGTGGTTTGAATATATTGTTGTTAAACATCATCTCTACCTACTTGATTAATCACCTTATTAGGAAGAAGGCGAGGAGGAGCATTTAAAGAGAATTTGAATGGAGGTAATTGATCTATGGAGATGCCAACTGACTGAAGAAGAGAAATAACTTTTGAGTACCATTCACAATGATGACAAAAAGTGCTTCTAGAGGAAATCCATTCTAAGGAGCAAAGTGCCAAATATGGGTATCTTTTTTAGCCTGAGGTGCGATCACCCATAGGTCTAAGGCAATGAAGCTGAAATATTTTTTGGTGCTCTCAAGGCAAAGAGGATGACTGCCAAACTCAGCATGAACAGTAAATTGTGGCTCTAGTCTTCTACATTGGATAAATCATTGAAGCGAAATAGTTTGGACCCTCTCAATGTAAGCCAAATTAGCGTACCATAGACTCTGGGCCCAAATCTCAGATCAGTATAGGATTGTGGGTTTGATGAGAAATAGAGTTCAAAAATGAACCTAAGCCCATTAACTGCATTGTGAGATTAGTAGAAACATGTCCCCTTGTACTAGATTTGATCAAGTGAAGATTTCTACCATATTATGAGCTTGAATCATAGAGTACTCTTAAGAAAAATGATTTTAGCATATAAAATGCTTTCATACAATGCTTGTGTCACCATTAGAACTTGGGCATTCTTGCATGAGTTGCAGGTTGATATTATTGACTATTTCTTAATTTCAACGATGTGCATACCTCTTTAGAGTCTCTCATCTTTTATCTTTTATTTAATATTATATTGTAATGACTGCCCTTTTGACCCCTAGACAAACTTTATCTTTTTGATGATTGTTAGTATAATATAGACAACAATGAAGTGTGCTATGGATCATGAAATGATGAATGGAAGAGGGATTGTTCGTGTGACTTACCATGCTTTATGATATCATGTTGGATTGAATGTGACGTTCCTTGTTATGAATTCATATAATAATTTGATAATAATGTTGATTTAATGGAATTATATTAACGATGAGGGAAAAGCCAAGTGTTTATGTGTTTTGTAGGTGACGAAGGCCATAATTGATGCAAGATAAAGCAATTCAAAAACCCATACAACTTGTGGATTACCATTGTCTTGTCCTGTCAATTAGAAACCATAATGTGTTGTGAAACTTGTCGTGTTGTAAGTCAAGGTCAAGGGCGTATGTACGTACCCTATCATGGCAAGAAGAGGATATCATTAAGATAGTTGAATTGACAATTAAAGGACCACTTAAATACTAGACCATTAAACAATTCAGGAGGAACATACATTAAAGACAATATCCTGGAGCTACTACCAACAGATGTGCCACTCACACACTTTTGCTCAAAGCCAAGGATAATTATTGCCCTCTTTAATTCTTCTGTCCTAACACAAAATCAAACCTGCTCAAAGGTAGCAAGTGGGGGGTAGTGAGTTTATTGTTGGAAGGGACATGCAAACAGGGGGGTGGGTATTGTGAGGTCTTTGACAGAGATGAGGGGAGAAAAGAGGGAAAAGAGAGAGAGAGAGAGGAACAACAAGAGGGATGAGGAGAGGTCTTTGACAGAGATGAGGGGAGAAAAGAGGGAAAAAAGAGAGAGAGAGAGGAACAACAAGAGGGATGAGGACAAAACCAGACAGAAGAGCTCTACTAAAGGGTGAAGGAAAACCGACAACTGTAAACACATAGAGCTAAGCAATCGTGAACTGAATTAAATAACCATAATAGGATGAATTATAATAAAACTGGGAACAATAATCCTCTCCTTGGCTAGAATCCTGTGTTGTGTCCCTAGACTCCCTACAATGGGTCTTGTGGTGTATATGTATCAACAAAACCCCTGTATGGTGTGCTTGTGTTGGGCTGGGCAGTATGTGCATGTCAGTAGAACCCAATAACGTATGCATGTGTGTGGGGGAGATCCCCTGTATTCAAAATGAATGTTGTTGTATGGCAGCCTGTAGTGTTTAGGGACAACAACAGATGAATAACACATGTATTTGAGTTTTAAACATGGGTCAGGTTGAAGGGTAGCCTGGGGGTTACTAGATATCGGTATGGGGCAAAGTGGTAGCTTCTCGATGTTAGATGTTGCAAGAGAGGAGTAGGGGGAGCTTCCTATAAATAAATTTTGGAGTATTTGTGACATCTTCAAGGTTGGATAAGGAGGGATTTATACAAAGCGAGTTCTTCAAATATGGGTGGATCCAATATGCCAACTTGACTTAGTGAGGATGTTAGGAGCTTAAATGTAGTTGCATAAGCATTGGTTAGTGTCTCTGTTTCTATTTAATGTTTTTTCTTTTATGTCAGGGCAAGTGCGACTTCTCCGAAGAGGGATGTGATCGCTAGATATGGAAGATGTTAGAGTAAGTTGGGCTTATCTGGAGATGGATGCGATAAACTTATGCCAATTCCACTATGAGGATGGCAATTTTGTTGATGTAAGACATTTGTGCTTCTTCAGTTTATGTGTTGCTTATATGACCATCTAATATGCTTGTTGTTCATATGTCTATGTTGCTATACTATGGTCTTTGTGTGGCTATGTTTTTAGTTTGGTAAGATGGTATACACAAGCCTTATAATGTTCTATTCTTTAAATGCTTATGGGGCTTAGAGGGAGGTATGGTGGTATTGTGGTCGTCCCCATAAAAGCTGGAGCTGTTGAAGTAGTCACTCTACTTTGTGATCATAAATCGATAAAGACCTTGTAGTATGAAGCAAGAACTATCTGATTCTGGGCTGTACAATGCATGGAGTATGATTGGAAAGTTGTAAGACTATGAACCAAAATGGTTGGGTCCATGTGAATGTAAGACCTGCCTTATTGAAAGTCTAATGTCTATTTAATTGACTGTGTAATAAGCGTACACGAAGTTTTCCCCAGTGTTTGGGTTGTGAACCAAGTCTGATCCTAAGTTTAGATAATGTATGGAAGAAAAACGAGTGTGATTTTGATGGCTTGATGTGTGGATTGCAAACAAAGTGTGCATTCCTTGTTTAGCAATAAATTCATTAAGGATTAAATGGATAGAAGAGCATTGCTTAAAATACATTCATTAGAAGAGAAAGTTTGTTGACTTTCAATTTTCTGTAATTTCACCTGTGAATGAATGATATTAGAATGTAAGTTATTCTTTAGACATGTTTTTGATCTTAAAATTTGATTTTGGTATTCTCTTAAAAGGAGTTCTAGAACTTGGCTGTTTGCTGTAGTGTGAACTTTAGATAGTGGCGCCAAGCTAAACATCTTTGGTGCCAACTATATTCTATGGAGCCAACCCAAATGGGTGTTTCCATAAGGCACCATCATAGAGGGAGGCACCAACTAAACTTAGTCCCTTGTCAACATTCCCACACTACAGAGAAAGTAAGTAAGTTAGGATCACTGAACTTTGATGGATAAGAGTGGATGTTTATATTTTTACTTAAATAGAATGCTACTGGAGTGCAGTTAAAATCCTTTAGAGTGATCATAAACCCCTACTAAGCCATATCAGAGAACTTGTCAAACTGCCCTTCAAGTGTGTATTAACCCACCCTTTAGAAAGATCTCTCATGATCTTGTATATCCCTTGACACTAAGTACGTCGATTGTAGAGTAGTGTTGGTGCCATAATATTCTGTTGAAAGGATGGCACAGAGGTGTTGAAGCCATTGCCAAGTCCACAAGTTGGCATTAAAACTGTTGAAGCTGGTGCCAAGCCTGGAATTGTTGCCTAGTCAATAGATACTAGCTCTGTAGGCACTCGTTTTGACATGGCGTCATCTCAAGCGCCACCTCATACATAAAACAGTGCGTTGGAAGTTAAGACGTGCACATGCAATTTTGAATGTAATAGTTTTGTAATGTTTCGTTATGCATACAATACACTGATATATAATGTACGTATGATTAATGAGTTATGTAGTTAGTATTGAAATGAAATGAAAATGCATGACAAATGTATTGTAAGAGATGATGAGGTGTTGGGTAGGTAGTTGGAGTAACTACCTCCCAAATTCGAAAGGGTACATGGTGGAGAGGACGTACACACAGACGCATAGTAGAGTACATAGGAGATAACTGCATTGTGTACAGACATGTATTCTTGCTAATAACAATATTACCATTCAGCCATTGTAATGCATTGTTTAATCTTTGTTCATGTGATTGTTGTTGATTGTCATTGCTATAGAGAGAGGATTTGAACTGTTTCCACTTTTGGATATCTCCAAGTTCGAATGGACCTCCTTGATGTCTGGAAACAACCTTCAAGATAAAGTTTGGGCTATACGTGTAGTTGATCATGCCTCTTGGCCTCACTCATGTGCTTGCCATATTTAGTGCATCGTAAATGATGTGTTTAGGTCCATCTTGGCAACTTTGTTATCATCTATCTCGATGACATCTTGGTTTATAACAAGAATTAGGATGAGCTATTGATTCATACCATGTTGGATCTTCTTCGCTACTACTAGCTCCAAGTGTAGGAGTACCTTTTTGGACAAACTGCAATCAAATACTTGGGCTTCCTTTTTATAGAGCATGGGATACATGGGGATCCGAATAAAGTCATGGTACTTAATGAGTGGCCCACTCCATCCAATGTAGCAGCCAATTCTGATGTGGTGCGATCTCAAGTGCCACCTTGAGCATATGGACATGAGTAAAAAAATGCAATTTTGATTGTATAGTTTTCCTTGTCATTTTGTGAATAATGTAGTTTGCACGCAAAGTGTTTGTAGAAAGTCACCATGTTGTGTTACATGGCAAGTGTTTGTCATATGCATGCATGTTGATGTTGAAGTAGTATGTAGAGCTGTTGTTAGATAATAATCATTGTCATGTAATGAGTCAGTAGTTTCTAGTTGGTGGACAGGCACAAGGAAATTGCGCAATTATGCAACTACTTCCCCTGTCAGATTACTTATTTATGGGCCCCTTACTTTTCAGCAAATAGACATGATGGTTTATGCTGAAGACTTGATATATGTATGCAAACATTGCTGAATATTGTTGTGTTTGTGGTGATCTTACTATTGATATTATAAATATATCAATGATAACGTGCAGTTTCACTTGATGTTTAGTCTCTAATCTCTCTTTGTGCATGTGTGTTGAATTGTTCTTGCTGTTAACAATTGTTGTCGTTTACTATCATTGGTCCTTCAAAGTGGAATACACTCATTGTGCTACATTTGGTGCCATTGCCATAATAAGTTCAAACCTGTGACTGTAGAAAGGGATTTTACATATTTCCAACAGTTCCCTTTCCACGTAATAAATTACAGATCTGCCAACATTGTAGTATAGCAATAATAATGCACAGAAATTCTGCAACAGCATTAATAACAGCAGTAATAACAACAATGGCAGATAACAGAAATTACAGCAGTTTTATATTAATAATGGCATGGATGATACAACATTACAGTTTCAACAATACAACCTACAGTCAGCATAACCATGGCTGTACACAGGACTGGACTGCACTTTGCCATCAATCTGCCTGACTTCCCTGCAATACTTCTTCCACGTATCAACCATTCAACCCTAGGCTGAACATCCCTCATGGTTGCACATCATGCTAGACTGCATTCTGCCCATAGACTTCAATCCTCACACGTACCAATCTTCAGCCACTCTAATGAATGAGGGGGGGTTTATTTATACACCCACCAAGTAGTTACTCTCTCCAACTACCTTGCAACTACCCTCAAATTACATTTTATGTGCATTTGCTTTGCATTTACATTTCATTTGCACTACAGGACGAAATAGCTTATTTAGCCGACTTACATGATTTAATATGACTTTACATGACTTTATTCTTTACGTACAATATTAAATTGCACTTTACAACATTAAAATATATGCACGGGTGTTTCGTCAAACACTTTGCGTGCATTTACAATAAAACACATAATATCAAAAATGGTTCTGCAATTAAGGATATCTCAATATGCCTGTCTACATCTATCCCCTCCTCTAAACTGGTCGTTGTCCTCAACGACACGAGCTAAACACTGGGAATAGAAGTACTGAGCAATGTAATAGGATCTCTTGTCACGCTCCTTCCTCTTGTTCCTGTTCCATACATCTTTGGCAATAAACTTTACTTGGGGCTGCTCACAACATCTGATTCTCTGATTGTGCACTTCTTCTGCTACAAGTATGTATAGTATCAGCATGATCAACATTCTCTGAATAGGCACTTCACTTTTTGCAATAAGCCATATCATCAGCATGAGCAGTGCCATCAACATCATGAACATAATCGGTAATGCCCTCCGCCATCTGTGTCGGGGGTCAAAGGGGCGGGAGTCCCCTTGCAGGGTCAAGGGACAGCGTCCCTTGCGGGGTCGAGGGGCAGCGGAGCCCTCGCGGGGTTCGGGGCGGAGCCCCGAAACCTCAACAGCAAAACCCTTGAAAGCCTCAATGTCCAAACTAAATTTTTCTTCTCATCAACCATTTGGAAGCTTTCCTTCAACTCATTCAAACTGCTTTCTTTTAGCTCTACTTCACTGCTTTCTTGATCCAACTGACTGCTTATCATCCTCTGACAGACCTCTCCCTTGTCGGATTGTGCTTCTGACGACAACTCCTCTGACTGCACTGCCTCCGACGTCAACATTTCTGACGACAATCCCTGACAGCTTAGTTTCTGACGGATTAGACCAGACGGATAGAGGAGTCTGACGGGTACAATGTCTAGACGTCTAGGACAACGGGTTAGACAACTCAGATGGGTAGACGTCTCAGACAGATTGTACACAGGTAGACGTCTCAAACGGGTAAGGGTAGACGTCGCAAATAGATGGGCTAGACGTCTTGACAGGTTGCTAGACGTCTGGGACGAGTGGCCAAACGAACGACCAAACAGACGGCCAGACGTCTGGGTCCGACGGCTAGACGTCTGGACTGACGGATTGCCAGACGTCTGGGTCGATCGGTTGCCGGACGTCCGGGCTGGATGGCCAGGACGTCTGAGGCCGATCGGTTGCCGGACGTCCGGGCTGATCGGCTGCAGACGTCTGGGTCGATCGGTTGCCGCGACGTCCGGGTTGGATGGTTGCCGGACGTCCGGGCTGATTGCTCGACGTTTAACTCCTTCAGACGGGTAGATTTTAGACAACTCCACTTCAGACGGGTTCTCTTCAGACGGCTCCTCCGACAGATGCACTGCAGACTTCACCTCGGCCGTCTCCACCTCAGACGAATCCTGTTCAGACGTCTGCACCTCAGATGTCTTCTTCTCAGACGGCTCTTGCTCAGATGTCTGTACCTTAGACATCTCCACATCAGACGACTCTTGCTCAGACGTCTGCACCTCAGACGTCTCCTTCGTTGCCATCTGACTGCATTCTCTAGTTGTCTGAGTCTCCTTCATCGGTGAGGTTTTTGCATCTCTTTCCCAAGTCAAGGCATAATCCAAAGCCTCTTGGTATGATCTTGGAGGAAATATCTTCATCTTCCTTTCATACACAGGGAGCAGTCCATCTATGAACCACATGGTCTTCAATTCCTCTGAGTGGCCTTTCTCCACATAGTCAAACAACCTACTCACCCTTCGATTGTAATAACAAACAGGCTCCTTCTCACCTTGAATGTTATAATTTTCGTCAGTGTCGTATGATCGGAATTCTTCCACAAATGCATCACGTAACTCTCCCCATGTCTGGAACTTGACTTGCGGTAAGTATATGTACCAGTCTATTGCAGATTCTCGGAACGTTGCAGGAAACCACCTCCTCCAATCTTCTTCATTGTTCTGCCCAATCGCTTTCCACTCCATACGACAAATTCTCCAATGCCTAATCGGGTCTTCCTTCCCTCCTCCTGTGAAAAGTGGCAAATTCTCCAATGCTTGGGTGTCTATGTTATCCATTGGTGGGGTTTCTGCTATGCTGCTCCTCGTCGGGTGTTCTTAGTCTTAGGTGACTCTCACCAAACAGTCTTCTTTCAACTTCCTTACTTTGCGACTTCCTTCGCTGGGATATCGATTGTGGCCTTGGTCTTCCTTCCCGAGCCTTCGCGTGTTGTTGCTCTGGTGCCTGACTCCCGTCCTTTGCACTCCTCTGCAACCTTCCTGCCGCTTGTTCAGGTGTTACCATCCACTCAACATATCTCTGCATCAATCAACATTTTCCTTGACTTTTGGTTGTCCTTGTACCCGTTCTTTCGTTCCTATCAGCAATGTGTCGGTCACCTCCTTCTTGCTCTTCTCTTGGACTCTACTCTTCAGCAACTGACTGATCTACGTATTCTGCTGTTGTAGACGTCAGACGGACTGGACTAGACATCAGGCAAACTGGGCTAGCCATCAGGTGTGCCAGCCGTCAGGTCTTGCTAGCCGTCAAGTACTTCTATCCGTCAGGTAGTGCTACCCGTCAGGTACTGCTATCCGTCAAGTACTTCTATCCGTCAGGTAGTGCTACCCGTCAAGTACTGCTATCCGTCAAGTACTTCTATCCGTCAGGTAGTGCTACCCGTCAAGTACTTCTATCCGTCAGGTAGTGCTACCCGTCAGGTACTGCTATCCGTCAAGTACTTCTATCCGTCAGGTAGTGCTACCCGTCAGGTACTGCTATCCGTCAGGTACTGCTATCCGTCAGGTAGTGCTACCCGTCAAGTACTTCTATCCGTCAGGTAGTGCTACCCGTCAAGTACTTCTAGCCGACTGCTTCGGCGTCTAACTGTTGTGCCTATTCGCTGCGTTGTTTCCGTTTGCCCGTCTTTCCAAGGGTTTCACTTCTTCAAACCCTATGTCACCAATATTGGACCCAACTTCGTAAAGCAACGGCGCCAGAATGTAGAAAGGGATTTTACATATTTCCAACAGTTCCCTTTCCACGTAATAAATTACAGATCTGCCAACATTGTAGTATAGCAATAATAATGCACAGAAATTCTGCAACAGCATTAATAACAGCAGTAATAACAACAATGGCAGATAACAGAAATTACAGCAGTTTTATATTAATAATGGCATGGATGATACAACATTACAGTTTCAACAATACAACCTACAGTCAGCATAACCATGGCTGTACACAGGACTGGACTGCACTTTGCCATCAATCTGCCTGACTTCCCTGCAATACTTCTTCCACGTATCAACCATTCAACCCTAGGCTGAACATCCCTCATGGTTGCACATCATGCTAGACTGCATTCTGCCCATAGACTTCAATCTGCTCACGTACCAATCTTCAGCCACTCTAATGAATGAGGGGGGGTTTATTTATACACCCACCAAGTAGTTATGCTCTCCAACTACCTTGCAACTACCCTCAAATTACATTTTATGTGCATTTGCTTTGCATTTACATTTCATTTGCACTACAGGACGAAATAGCTTATTTAGCCGACTTACATGATTTAATATGACTTTACATGACTTTATTCTTTACGTACAATATTAAATTGCACTTTACAACATTAAAATATATGCACGGGTGTTTCATCAAACACTTTGCGTGCATTTACAATAAAACACATAATATCAAAAATGGTTCTGCAATTAAGGATATCTCAATATGCCTGTCTACAGTGACTGCGATGATAATTGGAGAGGAGAATGATCAACGAGGTCAAGGTCGAGAAGAGGAGGGAGAAAAAGGAGATTTAGTGTTTAGAATGCAAGTCAAAAGGACACATGAATACCAACTACCTGAAGAAGGTATGCTGCAACATTTGCAAAGTCAGTGGACATGCAATTGCAAAATGTCCATTTAACTTGAGAAGTGCATGGCACCAATTGATGATGGTGCAAAAGGGTTAGACAGAGTAGAAACCCGCCACTTCTAAAGGTGAACAAGGTGCAAGGGTGGTGGTTACCATTGATTGCGATGATAATTGCATCAATGATCTTCTTGCATGGGACCATGGTTACCATTTTGATGAACTTGTTTACAACCAAGAAAATGCAATATGTAGATGCTTGGTGTTTGGTAATTCTAAGCAATAATCCATACTGTTGGATTCCCAAGGGCTGGAAGGAATCGATAGGGGTGTGTAGAGCTTTATCTTTCTGTTGGCTGGTTTTGCAGTGTTGGATGAGGCACAATTTATGATATAGATCTGCACTTCCTAGTATATATGGGGCTTGTAAAAATATTGTTGTAGCGCTGCAAGTGTCTTACAATGCCAAAAATGTCCAACCACTTTGGAGTAGTGTGCTTCCCAGATGAGCAGCTAGCGTGACTTACCAAAATTGGTGGTTTAACACGCTTGCCCTATATCAAGTGGTGATGTATGTTGGTGAAGTTGGCATCATCAAGATAATTCTTACAGTCATTGGTGTTGTGACCATTGGCATCAAAAACTATCAGAAGTGTTTGCATTGACAAACGACTTAGGCAATCTGTTGCCTGATTTTCCTTGCCCTTGTGATGCTTGATCATAAGGTGGAATCGCTATAGGTAAGTCATCCACTTCATGTGGACTGCATTCTTTAGCTTAATTTGTGCATTCAGAAATTGTAGAGGTTGATGATTAGAATGGATGATTGTTTCCTTATTATGTGGTAGTGCTACTGTTGACAGCTTGAACAATGGTGTACAACACCTTCAAATGATGAGTAGTGTTGAGCTATGTTGGAAAGTGTCTCCAAGTGGTATGCCACAAAATGCCCATTCTGGATCAAGAGGCACCATGTTTGTAGTTTGATGCATCTATTTCAACCTCAAAAGGTTGTGTCATGTTTGGCATGGCGAGTATTGGTGCTGGATAGAGGCATTGTTTGAGCTTGTCAAATGCTTGCTGCTGTCGTGAAGTCCAATCGAACTTCACCTTTCCACATATGAGCTAATTGAGAGAGGCTATGAGATGTGTTGGAATCCTAGCACAAATTTGCAGTAAAAGTTGACAAGGCCCAAAAACCTTTCGAGTTTCATTAGGTTCTTTGGGTTTGGGCACTCTTGAGTGACGAGGATCTTTTGTGGATCTACATGTATGCCTTGACATTCAATGATGTAGCACAGGTAAGATGTCTTTGTGATGTCAAAGGTACACTTGCCTAGATAGGCTTGAAGCCTATGCTGACGTAGTATCCAGGACTTGATGCACATGATGTAGATGCTCCTCCCAAGTCTTGCTGAAGATTAGGATGTCATCCAAGTAGAAAACCACTAAGGACTCTGTGAATGGTTATAGCATATCATTCATTAGGCGCATGAATGTTGCAAGAGTGTTGGTCAAGCCAAAAGGCATAAGCAATCACTCGTAGTCTCTCCTTGTTTTTGAAGGTCGTCTTCCATATAGTTGTATGGTTTACAGGAACTTGATGATAGCATGATTTGAGGTTGATCTTGGGGAAGTATAGAGTCCCCTGAAATTGGTTTAGCAGATCATCAATATGTGGCAGTGGGTACCTATTCTTTATTATGATTACACCTTGTAGTCAATGTAGAGGCACCATGTCCCATCCTTCTTTGGTGCTAAGACGATGAATTGCCACAAAGAGATGACTTCAGTTTGATCTTTACCTTGATCAATCATTTTTTGAATCTATTGCCTAATTTTATCGTTCTTTGAAATAGAGCGGATGCACAATGGATTGTTGGGCAGTGCTAATCTAGGGACTAAGTCAATTTGATGCTTCAATGAACAAAGTACTCCCTATTGATCCTTAGAGACATTGGAATATGGACAGAAAAGGGTGTATGTTTGCTAAGTCTTTATTGAACAAATTACAACTGATGCAACAAGGGTGAACTTCTTGCCACCATGGCTCTTAGGTCAAACCATCAACAAAACAAATTTCTATGCATGAGAAATTAGCTTCTTGCACTGTTTTGTTGATACTAGTGTTACCTTGTTTTTGGGTAGGCACTTGTCTATGTGGTATGTCATCCCTTTGAGTCGCATTGACCATTGTTGTAGATTGTCATGGTAAGTTGCTTGGAGATCCGGAAGGTATAGTCTTCCTAGTAGGACATCACAGATGTGCAATGGTGCCATGTCATAAATGGCTATGTAACGCATTTATGTGATGCCATCCTCGATTGTACATTGGTGCCAAATATCTACGCCTTTCCTCAGGTGAAGCAAACCCGACGAGTAAGGTTGTGGGTGGGTTGTCATTTAGAAGCCAAGTCACTTAATTGTGTCCTGAGTGATCATGTTCTTCTAGTTTATAGTGTTAATGATGATGTGGAGAGGCCTACCCTTTCCCCTAAAAATGGGTGTGAAAAAGACACTTCCGCTCTTCAAAAGCTTTAGAGATTGAGGTGTTACTAGCTAGTTGAGTTTTGGTGCTCGAGCATGCGTTGTCAGCCTCCTCTTCATCTTTTATTGCAAAGGTGCAATTGTTGGTCTCTAGTTGCACCACTAGAGACTTCTACTGAACTCTACATGTGAGTGTGAGCCTTGTGGTGGTTGCACAACTTGTTGCCCACCTTTTTGCATATCTCTTGTGATGTTGGAAAACTCTTTGGCTTAGATAAAGTCAAGGGGCCCTTGGACGTTGGCGTCGTAGGTAGTTGTGCAACATGTTGTTTGGGCTTTGGCGCAAGTGGTGTCTTTTGTGGCGTTGGCGCAAGTGGTGTCTTTTGTGGCGTTGGCGCTAGACCTTTTTGCTTTGACTATGGCTTTTCTTCTAGCTTTGACATGAAGCAAAATGCTTGCACCAAGGAATCCACTGAAAGGAAGTTCATCTCTGAACATGTGGTAGTGGAGCACACTGATGTCCTTTAGTACCTGATGCTTCTAATTGCTGTTGATGAAAGCCGACTTAGAAGATCATTGAAATTGTCAGTGTAGTGTTGGACAAACTGGTCTCTTTGTTGGTGCAATTGCTAGAAACACATGTACTCATCCTTATAATGGTGGAGTGGGCAGAAATAAACACTAACCAACTTCATAGATGCTATGTGTAGCACAATGAGAGTTTTCCAATTTTGAAGGAATATGAAAGAGTAAATGATAGCAAATATTAACAACATTCAACATTCAATATAATATATGAGGAAAGAGATTTAGAGATAGAATGATGCAAAATTGAACATTTCCATTATATTCAGGTATGAATAGCAAGATATTCACATCAATATACTGCATCAATATCACAATATTATTCACAGGTATTCTCCACAGACTGTATGACAATATGATTTGACATGATGAACTCCGAATTGTAATGGGTCCAAATATACTACTTCATGCAAGGGAGGTAGTTTCTAACTTGCACAACCACCTCATACCTAACTACCCTTACATGACAACTCGTGACATTATCTTATTGTGCATATACTAATAATACCCTGCCATTTAACACAATATGGTGACATTCTAACAAACACTTAGTGCACAAACTTTTATTCTTATTCAAAATGACAAAACATATGTACAACAAAATTGCTTATGTGTACTTGTCTCCGTACGCATTCAGTCATGCTTGAGGTGTCACCATATCAAAACTGTCTCCTACATCTTCCCTCTCGTGTAAATTGGTTGATGTCTTGGTCGACAACTGCTGCTACTCACAAAGGCGTTTACTTTTTTGCGGTTGTGGAGTGGTCTGTACTTGGGCAGGTTCAGCTCCCAACCCTTGAATTTGTGACTTTAGAGTTTCAGTTTCCTACTTCAGCCTTTTAGCATAGGCTCAGTATTGTGTGCATTGGAAACAATAGTGCTGTGATTTCTTCTCTAACTCCTTGAGCCTAGCTTGCAACTCGACTTTCTCTTTTTTTGCCGCTTCGAGTTGCTGATCTTTGGCTGAAATTAACTGATCACAAAACTTCCTGAGTTTTTTTGCTGCTTAGAGTTGCTTCAAGTGCCTGCTTTTGCACCAAACATGCTGATTTCAATTGCCCCAATAGTTCATCCTGCTTCTTGTGTTTCTTTCTCAACCCTTCCACCTCTTGCTGCATTTGTGCCAATCAGTCTTCGGCCTCCTGCTTCACTCGACGAAGTTCCTTTGTCTCCCTCAGCTGGATTGCTTATTGTTCCAATTTTTATCTTCATGTCGTTATCCATCTCATGGAACTTCTCCAATCCAATTGTCAACCATTGTATAAGATAGGCCAAGTAGTTCATCTTGGCATATGAAAATTCCAACTTTGATGTCAGTTTGACTTTCTTCACCTTCTTTGATGTAGGATAAATATCAAATTTATCCTTTCCAATGTAGAATTTTGGGTGGGTGGTGGTATAGGACTCTGGTGCCTTCTAGCAGGTCCTTCACTCCAAGCATGTTCTACACACTACTCCCTTCACCAAGTTCCCATAGCTGAATTTGTGCAACGCAACAAATTTCTTCATCCTTGCTTTGTCTCAAGCCTAGCTGATCAAGCTGTTCATATTTGCATCTACCCTCGTTTGCCATAATCTCCATTCTCCTAGGGCACTTGTTCGAAATTCATTGCGCACTCTTTCGATCGCATCTCCTAGTTTCTCAAAGAAACTATCAACCTGATCATTGATTTTTGTGTCATAGATAGGGGATTGCCTCAAATTAGGCATCTCTTGATTAGATGCTTGTTGGCATTGTTGTTAACACCTGGTTCATCAGCCTTGTCCCATGTCATTGTTTCCTCCTCATCTCCTCCACTAGCTTCTCCCTTGGCTGCTTTTCCCTTCAACTTCTCCTACGAATGCGATTGTTTTGCTGGCTGATTTTCTGCTTCAGCCATCTCCTCATCTCCTGCCACTGTATTGGTTTGGGCTACCTGCAACAAAATAGGTGTTGAGTCAACACCTTCCCCTTTATCTTTCTGCACCTTGGTTTGTGAACAGTTGAGGTGATTCCAATTGGCTCCTCATCGTCCAATGGAGGGGGAACCGCACTTCTCCTCGTCCTCCTCATATTGCTATAATGGGGTGGTGGCAAAACTCTCTTGCTAAAATGGAGGTGCATCCACTGTCATGCCACCATCCAGTGGCTTATTTGTCTTTCCTGTGGGTGATGTCTCCATTGCCTTCAAAGTGGCTTCTTCATTTGCCTTGTCACGCTCATCCACTACAATGGTCTCTTGCTACACTGTCTCCTGTGCAACTCCCTCTTCTTAATGCACTTTCTCCATCACCTGCGTAGCTCCTAATGATTGTTGTCCTCCTACAACATCATGATGAGTCCCTGTTCTTGTAGTAGCTACTTGCGCAGTTGGGCTCCTAGAATGCACGTTAATATTAGATCCTCATCCCTTGGCAATTATTTGCGCCATGGCCTGTGCAACTTCCCTCATTGGTACCACAATATAATTTTGGCCTTGAACATGGACTTGTCCCACAACTATCTAAATTGGGCCTTTGCCATATCTCGACTAAGTCAATTGTGCATTGCTTTGCACAATTTGCCTAATTGGTGGATTCCCATCAAATTCACTAACAAATGCTGGTTGTAACAGTCCTTTAAGAGGAATTACCCTCACCATCTATCTTTGTGGTTGAGGTTGAGGTGTTGCTCTCCAATTGTTGCTTTTGCCTCTTTCTCTCGCTTCAATTGCTTGGTGATGCTTGGTCTCTCCTCGCTCCCCTACGTTTTTGATTTTTTTTCTACCAATGTGTCTGTGTCATCACCTTTGTCTTCTTCTTTAGGCTACTCCACTGATTGCACCGCTGGTGGTGCCTTCCTCTACTTTGTCGCTTGCTTCTTTTGCCAGTGGGGCCATTGGAGTTCATCTAAGCACCGTAGGGACTCGTGCAACAGGTCAAGGTAGGTCCAACCCCAAAATTTGGACCCTCTCTTATGCAATCGCATCCAAGAATAATGCAATGGCATGGAATACCATCAAAAAATTCTTTGTATAGTACAAAATAAAATTGTGGATGTGGTCAACCAGGTGAGTAGCCCAATCAAATCTTATGCCGTCCATTATCCTCTCCATGTACGACATGAGCTAGGTGGGCATGTCCAAAGCTTGTTACTTTTCAGACAATATAGACATAACAACATTCATTGCACAACGTAGCTGGTTTTTCTTCATGTGCTGCATCTTCAATCCTTCATTGCCATGCTTCATTAATTTGCCAATTTCACCCGGTTTTAGATTGGCGAATTTGTCTAAAACTTTTTGTAGCTTGTAGGGTTTGATTCCCTCATTCGAACAAGTTTGTTGTTCGTGCCAGGTAACTTGAACACTCATCTCAAGTTGCTTGGGGAATGTCACCCAAACATCTCTGCCCCAACTTGGATTTTACTCCTCTTCCTCTCTAGATTGTACTTCTCCAACATCTATAGTATGGCTTGAAGAAGTCTTTGTTGAAGTTCCCTACCTACATAATATAATGCATGCTAGTTTTTTTGGTAAGTTGACTTTAGTGGGTGATTAGGGTTTGTCTGCCACCAATTATGAGAAAGCTCCTTAGTAGGTGTAGTACAAATTTTTTCACCCGAAGGGGTCTATATTTTCTCCTTCCCCTTTGCCCTTGGCTGTGGAGATGTAGCTTTGTCCTTCCCTTCATTCTTTGCTCATCGTCTAGTGTGTTGGTTTAGGATCACGACCTTGAGCCGCCTTCTTGGTGTCGAGAGCTTCTTCCCTGATATTACTTCTCTCGATACTCCTCTGTCGCAATGGTACGCCCGCTTTGAATGACTTTTGTGGAAGCCTGCACCTCCTTCGTTCCTTCTTTGTTCTTGCCTTAGTACTAAACAAGGGCCAAATTTGAAAGGATATCTACGTGGCTTTCGGTCTCCTTCACCCTTTGCAATTCATGGCTTCCACTAGTGCATTCCCACCTGCACACATTTTGTGAGGTATTCAATTTGAATTTCTTCGACAATTGGGGTGAATTGCCACATCTGAACTGTAGTTGGTGTGTCAACCGTTTGTGACTCCACATGGCGATTACCTCCATAACAATCTGCTCGCACCTCCATGTGGCAGATTTCTCATGTATTCTGTTGCCCTCATTGTAATGCCATAACTGGTTTATGATGACTTTGCATACCCAGATGGCCTGCCTCCAAGGCCTGGGAACTTGCTTCCAATGTTGGATGACCTAGGGCTGGACTACCTTCTCCTTGGGCTTGATAACGCTGTCTTAGGGTTTAATGAGCCTCTCTTGTTGTGGTAGGACAACTTGGACTGCCTGGCTTGTTGGTCGAGCAACCTATCTTGATTGGACAACCCGGTGCACAAGTTGTATGAGCATCTGTTGCTACTGCATAGTTGCATGCCGCTTACCGTTACTTGGATGACTCTTTTCTCTTGCGTGCACCAGTCTTCCCTTCGCCAAACGACCTTCCCTTGCTACTGCGTTGCCATGCCCAACTCAGTTTCTTCCTAAACGCCAACTTCTACTGCACTTCCTTCTGTTTTCACTACTAAAATGTTTTTTTTTTTTTTTTAAAAAGGTGAAAATTGTATTAAGAAGACAGATTCAAAGTTACAATAATTGGCCTGCCACTTTTGGCCAGTCCCAAGATCCTAATAAAACTAACTCTAACATCTCCTTGGACCACAAATTTCTTAGTGCGATTCAAAGAGCAGAAACTCCTATCCTGATTACAATTTTGATTAATACTATTCCAGAGAACCCAGATTTGCTTCTCTCTCTTGCCATGACTTTGGGGGCTATCCCAAATTGGGACTAAGAGTGCTACAAGCAGCAACGTGATGCCAGACCAAAGGCTAATCATCATAAACATCTACCCTGGTCCCACACACTTCATTGCCTAAATCATTGTTGGCTAGTAATAAAACTTGTTTGTTCACCTCCATCCAATCTACAGTATCCCTATTCTGATCAGATTTCAACCGGTATCCAGCAAGATGCTCACTTCCCTTTTTAGCCAAAAATTCAGCCACTGCATTCTTCCCTCTGCCTACATAAACCGGAATGGCATCCTCAAACTGCTGCCAAATGGCTTTAATCTGACTCACTATGTTCTTGATCCGCCATGCACTCGATCTGAAATTCCTAATCTCATCTAGCAACCCCACCAAAATTTGAGAGTCGGACTCCACTATGATCTTTCGAACTCCATTCTCCCAAGCATTGAGAGAGCCTTGTCTGATTGCCAAAGCCTCTGCTTCATTATTTGTTGCTACTCCTAGGCCTTCCAATTCCCAATGAAGAACCTTCCCCTTGTAGTCTCTTCTGAGGAAACCAATGCCTGCTGCCCTTGGGTTATCCTTGGCTGCTCCATCCATGTTGATTTTTCCTAGCCTAGGGGTGGGGGTTGCCAAGCCCCATGAGTCTACCTCATGGCAACATTCTCTCCCTCCTGGTTTTTCTGCTCCCCCACATGAGCTTTTACTATTTCTGTAACCTTGTTTAATATTTTTTGCCAAACTAGCTCTATCGGAGTGTATTCCTCTCTAAAATTTTGGCATTTCTTTCCAACCATATGTGCCACCAGATAAAGCTTGGACCTAGAGACCAACCCAATTAAACTGATTTATTTTTTAACCTTCTTCATTTCTAGACCTCCCATATATTAGTATGTGTTAACTATTGGTTGAGACGGGCCTTGAAGAGATCAACCCATCGACTCCACAACTTTAGGGTAAAGTCACATTAGAAGAGCAAATGATCTATTGTCTCCTCTTGGGTATTGCACATGATACATTTAGAGGGGCCATGAAAACCCCTCTTTTGTAAGTTATCATAGGTGAGGAAGCTTCGATGCATAACTTGCTAGGCAAAGAAATTGATTTTTGGCCAACCCTTTGCCAACCATACTCTATCCCATGGAACATCCAAAAACAAGGGGGAGGGAGCAATTCATTATAACCATCCTGAACTGTATAGATGCCTAAATTCCCATGACCCTAAGCTATCTTATCCTCTTCCTCCTTTCCTGTAAGGTGGCATTGCTTTAATATCCTCTCTAAAAGTGGCAACACATTTTGAGAGATTAGGATTGGCCACTCTTCCCACTACTTTAGTTGCATAAGAGAGAAGGTCCCAATCTACCTTGTATGTAGATAGCATGTTGTCTTGATCCAACCTCTAGCCTCCAGGCTCTGTTGAAGGGGCTGTAGCTCTAGAAATTCTGAAATTAAGGGGGTATTGGTCCCAAGAATCGGTCCAAAAATTTGCTTTATCCCCTCTACCCACTTTCCAAAATAGTCTTGGTTTTACCACTTTCTCTCCTAATTTCAACACTTTCCAAACAACAGAACCTTGGCCACTCATAGGGATGCGACCTACTTCCTCATGGGGAATGTTACCCAAATACTTACTAGTAATAACTTTGCTAAACAATGCTTCTTGATTAGAGATCCATCTCCAATAAAGCTTGCCTGCTAGAGCTTGGTTATTCAATGTTGCTTTTCGAATTCCTAATCCTCCACTTGCTTTAGGCTGGCAGATTTTATCCCAACTTACTAGAGCCCATCGCTTACCCATCCTTGGGCCATCCCAAAGGAATTTTTGCATGAGCAAGTCCAGCTCCCTCAGGATTCCAATCAGAGCCGCAAGGATAGAGAACTTGTAAACTGGCATTGCTTGAATCATTGATTGAAGAAGAGTCACTCTTCCTCCAAAAGAAAGCCAATGATGCATCCAATGATTTACCTTCCCACCAATTTTTTCCACCAGTGTTTTCCATTCTACCACCTTCAACTTCTTATAATGGAGTGGAATCCCTAGGTAGTCCAATGGGAGGGAGCCTTGAGAGAAACCTAAGATGTTTAGAATCTGATCTTGGATCCCCCTTTCGGTATTAAAGAACACTACCTTGGACTTGATTGCATTCACTTCTTGGCCTATGGCTTCTAGATAGGTATTTAAGGCAGCTTTGAGTACTCTTGCCTCTCTGACATTGGCCACCCCAAGCAACCCTATGTCATCCACAAATTGTAAATGGGTTAGATTCATCGCTCCCACTTGCACTCTTGAGATAACTCCTTGTTGCCTATTCCTTCAAAGAAATCTACCCAATCCTTCAGCAAGAATAATAAATAGGTATGGGGATATAGGATCTCCTTGTCGAATTCCCCTAGAGGCCTAAAAGGGAACTAAGGGAATACCATTGATGAGGATTGAGAAGGAGGTCAAAGAGACACAACTCATGATCCACTCTCTCCAGCCTTGAGAGAAACCAAAGTTCTCTAACATTCGATCCAAAAACTGCCAAGGGACTCTATCATAGGCCTTAGACATGTCTAATTTGATAAACATACCTCTTCGACCTTTTTGATGCAATGTGTGAACTACTTCTTGTGCCAAGATTACTCCATATAAAATTTGTCAACCCTCCACAAATCCTCCTTGCTCTGGAGAGATAATACTATCTAGTACCTTCTTGAGCCTTTCAACCATCAGTTTGGTAATGATCTTGTAGACTACATTGCAAAGTGCAATCAGGCAAAAGTCTCCAAGGTTGGAAGCCTCTCCCACTTTAGGAATCAAAGTAAGGAAAGTGTGGTTCATAGCCCATAACATGCTTTTATTTGCATGAGATTCTTCCACTGCCCTGGTTACATCCTCCTCTATGTCGTCCCAAAAAGCTTGAAAAATTCAATCGGGAACCCATCAGGGCCTAGGGACTTTCCGGTTCTCATGTTGAAAACTATGTGTCTCACCTCCTCTAGATCCATAGTTCTAAAGAGGGTCTGGTTTTGTTCAGCTGTTATAATATGTGGGATACAATTAAGTATCTCTTGTTGCGTTGCAATATTAGGATGGGTAGAAGCAGAGAAAATATTTTCAAAGTAGAAATTTGTAGCTTGTTGCATACTTGGGATAGTGTCCATCACATTACCATGAAGGTCTTTTAGGCTGGGTAGTGTGTTGGAGTGTCTTCTTGTTGAGGTTGAGTGGTGGAAGAACTTAGTATTTTGGTCCCCCTCTAGTAGCCAAGAAGTTCTGGCTCTTTGTTTCCAATAGATCTCCTCCTGTTTGTCTATACTCTCTAACTCTTTTTGACCAACTCATCTTCCTGTTTCAAGTCTTCTATGCTTGTTTCAGTCCAGAAGAGTGTGGCTAGCTCCTCCATCCTTGCAACTAGTGGAACCCTCTGAAGTTGAAAGTCTGATTTATTATTTCTTTTCTAGATTTTGAGTTGAGCTTTGACATGTTGGAGTTGTTTAAAGACTCCAAACAATGTTGTCCCATGGGCAGGGCGCCCCTCCTCCCACCAAACTAGGATTTTATCCCTAATCTCCTCCTTTTCCAACCAGAAATTCTCAAACTGAAATGGTCTAGAGAAAGATTTATGGCCCATATCCCATTCCAAGAGAATTGGAAAGTGGTCTGATTCTGTACGATTGAGAATTTCTAGCCTGAGTGACCATCGTAGAAAAGCCTCTTCGGACACCAAGAATCTATCTAGCTTTACCTTCCTGTTTGCCAACCCCGCTTGTTTGTTTGTCCAAGTATGAGAAGGCCCCACACACTGGACATCAATCAAATTGAGTTGATTTACTTTAGAGATCATAAATTTGTCCCCTTGATCCAAAGATGGGATGCCCCCTTCCTGATCCCTAGCTGAAAGCTTAGCATTGAAGTCACCAACCACTATCCAATTCACCTCTTCCTTTCCTATCCTACTTGCTTGTAAAACTGCCCATTGGAGGTATTGCTCCCCAAAATTTTTTGAACCATAGAAATTTGAAATCAACAAAAGTTCTCTTGAACTCTTACTCTTGAAGAGAGATGTGAGAACCCCCCTTCCTGCAACATGATCAATTGTTGTCCAGTTTAGAGGATTCCACAAAGTCACTATACCCCCTGAAGCACCCTGGGATGCTACAACCATATGCTCTGCCTATCTCCATATTTTCTTGGCTATTCTATCCATCACTTGTATTGAAGATTTTATCTCTTGAAGGAGAATAAAATCTGAATGATGACTTTCAATTAAACTGTGAACAACAATTTGATGAGACCTGTTGTTTAAGCCTCTAATATTCCATGATTGTACAATCATTGGGAATCTAGAACCTAGTAAGTATCAATCTGCTTTACTCTTCCCTGGTTTACTAGTTGGTCACCCTCCATTGCCAATTGCTCCTAGTTTGATTTTCTTCCCACACTCTTGGCTTGGGAGTTTTTTAATCTTTTCTCTGCTTGTTGAATTCCAAGAGTAGGCTTCCCTCTGTCTTTATCTCTATCTTTCATTGAGACATCCCTATCAACCAAGACCATAGCAAGGTTGAGGTTCTCTGAAGTTGTTATGGCAATATGGTTTGGGATGGGTTGGATATTGGTCTCCAACATTGGTTGAGTTATCCTCTGCTGGACTACTACATTTTTAGAGGGCAGATTTTCCCCTTGTGGTTCCCCCATTACAGTTATCTCATTCTCCATGTCCATTAGGGTATTAAGAATTTCATACCTGTTTAGGTTTCTCTCTTCTGTCTGGTTTGATCGTGTCACCTTCTTCTTTTGCTTTTTCTTCCTCTTAGGTGCTTCAAAACCCTCTTCTGGTGTATTTAGGCTCGAGGTTGTGGGCTGAGCTTCTACCTTCTTCTCAGGCATCTTGTCATCATTGCCATTAGCCTTCGATGGGATGGGCTCCTTTTGGATAGTCTCAGGGCACAACTGGGCAAGATGTCCATGCTTATGACAAATCCTACACTAAAAGGGGATCACTTCATAGTCTATTTGTTGGACCCAGGTTAAATCCCCCATATCTATTTCTATTTCAGCTGGCAATGGGTGATTAAGATCCATCTCAACACAGATCCGAGCATAAATGGCTGAAGCTCCCATCATCGTATCTCTGGCTACTCCCAGATAGCGTCCCAAGAAATTACCCAATCTCTCAAAAACTGGTTCGCACCAATATTCCATTGGTAGAGCATATAATCGAACCCAAACAACCACTGCAGTGGGTTCCATTCGTGGATCAAATCCTAGCTTCCAAGGCTGCACAAAAAGACTTGCTGCTCCATAGCTTCTCTTCCCTGATTCAAAAGCTTTGTCCCTATCTGCTCTTGAAGAGAAACTCACTATATAATATCCATTACTGATGAGGAATATTGAAATATCCCCTAAAGGCTCCCAATTCTTTCGAATCCATGAGGTCATAAACCCTAGAGATGGTCTCATGCCAATAAACTTACAGATTAGATCATGGTTACTCCTGTACAAAATATTTTCAGCCACCAGACTTTGTTCAATAACAAGCTTGGGATGGTGGGCAGCCTGGGGAAGACAACCATTAACTCTGGACTGGAAGCCTTTATCCATTGGCTTCTTGGCTGCAGCAGCAGAGAAGATGGATTTTAAGGCATCACTGCTCAAAGATTCATCCTCAGCTTCTTGTCTCTCCCTCACTGTGTCTGCAAAGGACCGCTTGGGAGAAGGGGGCAGAGGGAGGGCCCCTGAAGGGCCCTCACCAGCAGCCATGGACAGGTAGAAAGCAGTTTTAATCTGTGATGTTTATGTGACAAGATACAAAAAATAAAAATTACCTGCAGTTTTTTGAATAGTGTTGGATATGAAGAAAGCCAAACCTAAGCCCCGCAATCCACATCCATTCCACCTTATTGAGGCATCTTCATGCAATGGCGGTGACACTGTGTGCAAACCCTAGCAGAGCTCCATTCCCATTTCCAACCGATGAGTCTCCATTCCATCACTACTGAAATGTTGAGTTTCGCCACCGACATGTTTGTTCTCCTTCCCTACATACAGATTTTGCTAAAACCTTGGCTAGTTTTGTCAGCTAGGGTTTGAATTTCTGCTTCTTTCTATGGTTCTGTTCCTTGGTTGAAATTTATTCACCTGCATCGGACTTTTGATTTTTCTTGCCGTCGGATGAGGGTTTTCAGCAAGACCCTCATTTTTGTTGCTGCCTCGACATGCTCTAGCTCTAGTTTAATGAACTTCACTCCGTCTCAGGTGGTTTGCCCTTCATTGTTGCTGCCGTGGAATTCTTTGCGGTGAAATTTCTCTTGTTTTCCCCTTTGATGTCCTAGGGTGTGCCCAAGGCCATGCACAACTGGCACTAGATAACTAGTAGTTTCTCCCTTTTGGTTGTCTCTATGCTTGTTCTTTCTCCTCGTTGCTCCTTGGCTCTCTTGTGCATGAGAATGTGACCTATTTCTAGATTGCTATTGTCTTCTTCCTTGGCGATTATTATGATAACCACCACCTGTTGCACCTTGTTCACCTTTAGAAGTGGTGGGTTTCTGCTCTATCTCATCCTTTTGCACCATCATAAATTAGTTCCATGCACTTCTCAAGTTAAATGGACATCTTGCAATTGCATGTCCACTGACTTTGCAGATGTTGCAACATACCTTTTTCAAGTAGTTGGTATTCTTGTGTCCTTCTGAGTTGCATTCTGAACACTAGATGTCCTTTTTCTCCTTCCTCTTCTTGACCTTGACATCGTTGATCATTCTCTATAGGTCCTTAGCTCTAGGATTGTGGCACTGAGATTGTCACCATCACTATCTTGATCGTCATCTTTGTCGTGGCTTGTACTTATACCACTTGTTGGTGTCATTTTCATCTCGCTTTCCAAGCTTGGTGCACGGTCGAATGCCTCCCGTAGGTTGTTTGTGGAACAACCTTCATTTTCTTATATTGTGGCAGTAGTCCATCTAGAAACTACCTTTTTTGCAGTCCATCGGCTGGTTTCACCTCCATCTTTTTTATCAACTCCTTTAGACGGTGGTTGTATGACTTGATGTTCTCATCCTTCTACTTTGTGACGAAGATTTCTCCCATAATCTCAGTGTCATCATGAAGCAGTTTGAACTCCTTATTTAATTCTTCTTTCAAGTTGCCCTAGTTTGTGAATGGTTCTTCTCCCATCAGATGCCAATATGTTGCAAGTCCTCACAATGTTGCTTGGAACAATCGTATCCATGCTTTTTTGTTTGTCACACCGTTTGCTTGCCATATAGTCTTGCATGTCCCAATATGGTGCTTGCCATATGTGAATTTTGGAAACTCGAGCTTGCCTACTATTGCAACCATTGTTGGTGGTGGTACTTGTTTGTTGGATTTTTCTCCACTTAATGAGCCTCCATTTGACGATTAGTATTTTATAAACAATTGTTGGTGGCTTCCTACTGCAGTTGTACTCCACAATCTTCTTCACATATTCATGATCGTTAGCTTTGGTCTTTCGAGCATACTCCCTTGCAGTTGCCCTTGTGCTCGACTCTCATCCCTCACACCTCTAGCCACTCTCCCTCGCACTTGTGCTAGAGTGACCAGTTGCTCTGTCTTGTCTTGTGCTGCACGATCTTCTCCATCATGTTCTATGTTGTCACCTTCTTCACCACTTGCGCGAATGTCTTTGTTGGCCTGATTTTGGTTTGCTTGTTGCGTGTCCACTTGTGCATCTTCCTCTATTGTCAAAAACAGCTGTCACTGCTCACTTTGTTCTCCATCAAGGCTTCCTCCTCGTGAAGATTCCACACATGCTTCAATTCTAGCGATGAAACTCCTCTCGCATCGCTTGCGAGTACTTTGTTGAAAAGTTGTTCTTCTACCATGGTGATACTTTGCACATTGTTAACTTTGCCTTCACGTACTTTGTTGTTATGTACTTGTCATCCTTGTTGGGCGCATCTATGGTCTCTTCATATTGATTCTTCTCTCATCCTTCTACTTGTCCGCTCATGTCCACATCTTCCACATCCTTGCATTGGATTATTTGTAATTCATGTCTTTCCTTCAATTGTTACAAGGGTCATTGGTTCGAACTTTAGACGACGACGACGACGCCAAATGTAGCACAATGAGAGTTTTTCCACTTTTGAAGGAACATGAAAGAGTAAACGACAACATATATTAACAACATTCAACGTTAACCATAATATATGAGAAAAGAGATTCGGAGACAATGATGCAAAACTGAACCTTGCCATTATATTTAGGTGTGAACAACTAGATATACACGTAAATATACTGTAGCAATATCACAAAATTATTCACAGCATGTATTCTCCAGGAACAATATGACAATGATTATACAAGATGATCTGAGATGATCTAAGGTGATCACAACCGAATTGTAAGATGTCCATACGTACAACCTTTGGGCAGGGGAGTTAGTTGCTAATTTGTGCAACCACCTTGTACCTGTTTACTAACTACCCTTACATGACATTATCTTATTGCACACATACTGACCATAATTTGCCATTTAACACAATTTGGTGAGATTCTAACAAACATAGTGTGCAAACTATTATTCTATGCAAAATGACAAAACATGTACAACAAAATTGCTTTGCATACTCCTCTCCTGTGTGTGCTTATTCATGCTTGAGGTAGTACCTGGTTAGAATTGGGTCTTACACTATGTAGGTGGCTATGGCATCTCCTTCATTTGCGATCCTATTGTTGGTGCCTTTCTACAAACAATAAATTGACTCTGACATGTTCAAGGCCATGAAAGTGATCGTATTTGCATCAAAAAACTAGATGGTAGAAAAAAATGCCTCTAGCTGCTAGAGCCAAGTATCCAAATCTTTGGCATTGATCTGACTTGAGAAGATTAGAATGTCGATGTTGTTTTGAACCTTGAGTGGGTTGTGGATTTGAAAACATGCAAGGTTGGCAATTGTGGACAAAGCTCCCATGGTGGTTATGAGATCCCAAAACTGCTCGAAAAGTGTGTTCCTCTGTTCTTCTAGGGCGCCTCAGATGAGCTTCTTCATGTCCCATGTCTGTCTCTGTTAGTGATGATTTTTCCGTGTCTGACATTCTTTTTGCAAATGTGGCATTCTTTAGGGTACTTAGACATGGAACCTGGTGTGACACCTTTATTTTGATACCATGAACATTATGAGAAAACATCAAGCAATGAGCATACTGGAGGATCTTGTTATTGGCAAGAACCATTGTAGAGAAGATAAAGTAAGATGAAAGAAATCAAATAGGTGTAAAACTGCTTTGATACCTCTTGATTTTCATTGTGGGGCGTAGGCTATGGTGGTATGGTGGACAACTCCCTAGACCAGCTTGTGGCTTCAAATGAGTTATGCTACTGGACAGAACAAAAGCTTTCTCACAAAAATGTGACTTTATTTGCATATAATGCAAGTGTATATATACTTCAGAATACAAGGCCCACATAACCATGTTGATAACAATATAAACTATGTTGCAAGAAACTCTTGGTCTGTCTTGTTTCCTAGTTTTGAAAACTTGAAAACTCCATGGAAACTCCTTGGAATCTCTTGGAGACTCATCATCTTGAATTTCAATGTTTCCAGACGTTCCCAACTTTTCCAAGAGTGTTTTCAACAATTTCTTATTATTTTGAGTCAAAGGAAAATTCATAAGTTGGAGGTTTTTAGAGCTTTTGTGGGTATTGCGGGAGGCCCACTTGGGACAAACATGACCCATTTTAATAAAATTCAAGTTTTTTTAGGAAAAAAGCTCAAATATGAGGAAAAAGGAACAAAATTAATGATGACTTGAAAATAATTATAGGTTGGGATCAATGAAACCAAAGAATTTAGAACAAGTGGCAAGATCTTCTAAAACAAAGAGGAATTGAAGCACATATTGGTTCCCTCACTTAAAGTGAAAAAAAAAGAAACAAAGGAAGTGGAATTTGTAGTTTCCTTGCATTCTAATATTTGTCGTATATCTTGCAAAAAAGAACAGTATACAATAGAGCAAACGAAAGATTGGGATGTGGATTCCAAAAATCCTGACTTACATATTTCCATGGCTACACCAGATCTTGTGGATGATGAAAATCTTCCAGACACACTTGTTGGTGAAGTCGTAGGAGTTGGATCTTTTTTCAGTTTTCGTACTGATTTTGATCATTTTGAAGATTAAGGACTAATTTTATAGCATATTCCATGTAGTTCAATTTGCATGACAATTATAAAGTTATCTATAAAAGTTAAGCTTTGACATTAACCATTGTAATTTTAATGAAATTTAAAAACTAAATGTGTTTTCATCTATTTGTGACCTCGTTAGCTCAATTTTGCCCACATATATAAAACATATTTGATATTTTTCCCTTGTCATGTCCTCGTTTCCACAATGTTTGAGGACTTGCATTTTGAAAGGCATTTTGTTTTTAGAAACTTTACTGTTTCCATGTTTCTTGCAACTTAGAGTTCAAATGCTTACATGGGTGCATGGTGTGGCAGGGCACAAGACACTCTATTTATATGTAGTGAAAGTAGTAATAGAACAAAAGCTTAGGCACTACAGGGATAGCTTGGGTCTACAGGGTGAGGAAGATGGGAAGAACTTAGCTGAACCTTAAAGGAGGAACAAAAAGTGGAGATCAAGGTGATGATGAAGTAGAAGGACAAAAGAAGACTCAGATAGTCCTAAGCTATATAAAATATACAACATTTACAAATTAGTTGAGAGGTGAAATGGTTCAACTCTCCACTAGATGTGTCCCTCACACTTGGCATTGGAAAGAGGCTTTCTGTGCATTTTGGCATTCGGTGGCGACACATGGTATTGGTGCCATAGGTTTGTTTGTTTGTGCGTGTGTGGGAGCGATAGTGGTCATGATGCCAAAATTCAGGTTGGCGCCATTAGGAAGTATGACATTACAATAAGAAATGGTGTTTGCCTATCTAGTGAAAAGTCCAAATGGGCGCCAAGCCCTACAAGCTGAATGTGTTGTGGCATCATGATACTTGAGCAACTTTTGCTTTGCTTAGATCACAAATCATAAAAAATGAACAAGAAACTTATTCAATGGTGAGCTTATTGACACGATGAGAGTATGGGTACATCCTCCCATCCTTCTTGACCATTACCACTGGTGATGAATATGGGTTAGTTTTGGGCCTAACAATACCTTGTTACAACATGTTACATACCAAACTTCTCTATTTCAATCTTTTGTGGCTGCAAATATGTATAAGGCTGGACAATTGGTTGATCCCCATTTGGAACCATAGTTACTTGGTATGGTTCAGTTTGAAGGTTCAAAAGGCCAAAAAGGTTCACTTTAGTTTACAGAGTTTGGATAATTAATAAATATAAAATATATACACCCATACAAAATATTCATAAAAAAATATAAATATATGCAAATAAAACATAGAAAAATTCAGATTCTTCCATATTTTCTACATTTTTTTTCAATTGATTATATGGGATTGAAACAGCCCCACCCATATTACATCATCACTACATAGTGGTATTACAACAAAGTTTGGATATTATCCATGTGTCGCTTGGCAAGATTGAACCTTGGTCTCCTCAAATGTTGAGCTGTCTAACCAGTTGAGTTAATGCCATTTGATAAAACATTTTTTTTTTGAAGAAGCTTCAATGAGTTTACACAGGTTTTTATGAGGGGTCCCGGTACCCTCATACTAAGTGGGGTTTGAACCTTGGACCTCTCAAAGAGAGGCCAAAGCCCTTATCACTGCAGTAAGCTTGCAACTTCATATTATCATAATATTTTTTTCAATGAGTTTACACAGGTTTTTATGAGGGGTCTTAATCCCCTTATACTGAGTGGGGTTTGAACCTTGGACCTTTCAAAGAGAGGCCAAAGCCCTTACCACTGTAGTAAGCTTGCAACTCAAAATTTTCAATGAGTTTACATAGGTTTTTATGAGGGGTCCCGGTCCCCTCATACTGAGTGGGGTTTGAACCTTGGACCTCTCAAAGAGAGGCCAAAGCCCTTACCATCGTAGTAAGCTTGCAGCTATATTCCTTATTTTCTACATTGAACTATATCTTATAATTTATAAATGTGTAAGTTATAGTTTAAAAGACATTTTATTTAATTTTTTATTTTTGAATATGTTAAACCTGCAAATTCAAATAACTTATAAAATCAAAATAATAAAAAAAAGGACCGAACTGAACCAGTTTGATCTAGCCTAAAAAGTCCGAGCCGAATCGAACCTGGTCCATGTTTGGACGAACCTAGTAAACTATGCTTGGAACCAAATGTATATCATGATCATGGGTTCTCTTAAAAGGGGGGTCCCGTAAGTTCTTCAAAAAACATCTCATATTGCTTGAGGATATTCAATGTATTGGGAGGGATATCCATAGAGTTTTATGGTTCTACTTTGACCTCCATATAGAAATGTTGTGCTTTTCCTTGACTGTCCTAAGTGGGGTTTTTCAGGCCTTCAATATTTCATGGGTTAAACCAGCCACCGTACTTGATTTGTTCATCCAGTGGCCTTGCCCCTTTTCAAGCCAAAGACTTAGATACATGTGGAAAATTTGTCTCAATCACTGTCTTTGGCAGGTGTGGTTAGAAAGGAACCATAGAGTCTCTAATGAGTCTATCCATGATCATCAAACTATCATTGTTAGGATCCTATCCTTTGCCAACGAGAATGTGAACCTTATCCCTTTTAATAGCTGTAAACCTCATATGTAGGAGACCACGATTGCTCAATCTTTAAAATGAGTCTGTGCCTAGGGTAGTCAACCCCAGAGCCAATGTTAAGTGGTCTTCACCTCCTACGGGTTGGTTTAAGCTTAATTTTGATGGAGCAGCTAAGGACAATCCTGGCAGAGCAGGCGCTGGTGGCATTGTGCGAGATCATAATGGGAATATGATGTTTGCGTTTTCCGAATATTTGGGAACAAGGACGAACAACGAAGCTGAAGCTAGAGCTATGTGGAGAGGCCTTCAAATGACTCAAGACTTAGAAGGAAATTTGATCGTAGAAGGAGACTCTATGCATGTTATAAATCTCCTCAATAATTGGAAAACACCTCCTTGGAGGATTAAAACAATTGTTGAAGAGGCTAGGATCCTTTTCCAGGGAAGACAGAATAGAAAAGCCCAACATGTCTTTCGGGAAGCTAACAAAATTGTTGATAAGCTGGCCAATTTGGGTGTCGATGGTGACAGACTTTTCAAATGGGAACACGGTGTCCCGAGTGAAGTAGAGGAGCTTATTCAACAAGAATGCCAAGAATGATAGTCGAATTTACCAACAGGGAAGGCACTATAAGTTTGAAGGTTAGGAGTATTCCCGTCTCTTTTTTGAATTGGACTCAATAAAAATTATCTGAGCTGTCAGTCTTCGTGGATGCTACTTGGAAATACCACAAAGACTAATGGGGACAGTCACATGTCAGATAACATGGCTCCTAGTCGTCTTAGTAATTTGAGGTTGGTTGATAATCACAGGGAAGGAAAGAAACGACAATATAAGACTTCAAACCAAAGCCACGTGGACCACCAGATAGCCACCGCCATAAATCTAGCCAGCAGGTTCACTTCTCCAAGGCTGATTGGCCAAGATAGTATGTGGTACCAAAGCATGTCATATATGGAAGAAAACAATTACCAAAGAATTATTAAGAGTAACTGTCAATACAGAGCTTGTGGGAGTTTTTTTCAGTACTCTGCTATGTGTGTCTGCAGCTTTTTGTTTCTCCATTATCTCAAGGAAGGGATCCGTGTCTGTTTCTTTTTTGTAATTATGATGCATGTGTGTTTTCTCGAGGTATACCCAAAATGTTGTATGGGAAGTTTCTTTTTGATAACAAGCTATGTGCCTTACCGGATGTAATGGCTTTGGCGGCATGTAGATTTTACATATATAGGATCCTTAGTAAGGATATGTTCATCAACAGCCTTGGGCTGATTTTTGTAAAAGGTTTTGGGTCAACCTGTAAAACCCGGTATTAATGCTATACTATCTTATCTACCAAAAAAAAATATAGAAATGTTGTGCTACTATGCCTTTACCTCCTTTATGCAAAATATCTTCCATTTGATAACTTACCACTTTGTAAGGTGATGATTGTATCCCTTGGAGTCTAATGAGCTTTCTATTCTCATTCCATTGTACATATAACTTCTAGAGATTCATGGTAATATCTTCCAATTGTGCCATCCATTGGGAATTGAGGACAACATCTACATCTCCCAAATTTAACACATGAGTGTGTTGCTCCATGTTTAACTATCCATAGTGAGTGAAATTAGAGGATTTTCCTATTCAAGAGGGTTTTCCTTCATTGACAATCAAGACGTTGAAATTTGTCAATTTATGAACATATAATCCCAACCTCTTTACAAGATCTCTAGAAATGAAAATATGAAGGCTACCCAAATCAATCAATAGATTTTCTTTTTGATTTTTGATAAAACCTTTTACCTTGATTGTTTGACGAGTCTATATGCACACGAGCGCAAAGATTGACAATCCTAGTTGGTAATCCTCCTATGTCTTCTCGACTGGGTTGACATCTTCATCTTTGCTCTTTGCTTCTTGAACGAGCCCAATAGCTTTTTCTTCATCGTCCATATCCATGTCACAAAGTTCCTTATTTTCACATGCTTGGTCCCTAGGATGCCTGGACTTGCCCTTAAAACAAAAAAATTCCATGACCGTTTCTTCCCTTTGGTTGGAATACTGTCACCTCATATTGAGGTCTCTTCAGGATGAAAATATTGATACATTGAGTTTGCCTTAGTCAATATTTTTGCATCATAGAGTGTCAAGGATCGTGTGTGTCAATTTACTTTCTAATATCATCCCAAAATCTATTTCTGAATGTTGAAAGTACCACTGTTAGAGCTAAATTCCTTGTGAAGCTAGGAGTGTTCAGGAATTCATTGTAGTATTCTTTGTTAGATTCCTTATATTTGGTCTCTACCAGCCATACTGAATAAGAAGCTAGAGAACCCTTATTGAAATTTCTTAAGAATATCCTTTTGAGTTCTATTCATGAAGGTGCATGGCCTTTATGTGTCATTTCCGATATAGTCCAATTTAACATTTGCTCATCAAGGAAAGAGACTCTTAAATAAATGTGCAATCTTAATAAACATTCCATATTGGAAAACCAATCTCTAGGGTCTTCACTTCCGAAAATAGGATGATTGATTTTTGGATTTTGTAAACGAGGGGGCCAATAAAGGAGATCAAGTGCTCTTGCTACGTGCACATCCATATTAGACCCATAATTTTTACCATCGTTCGCATACCTATTATCACCTTTACTGTACTTCACATGAATTCTTATTGGAGGGTCATCATTAGGTTCACTTGGACCATCTTTGGCTGAATCGTTGTCTTTGCTTTTCATAAAGTTTGTGTTGAGATTGTGGTCCACTGGATTCTTGGTATGTTTGGTCTATTCTTTTTCATCTATTAGTTGAATTGGAATTTTGACTGACTTTAAAGCTTTTTGTCAATCATGGACTAGGTTATATATACATCATTGAATACTCGAAACATTTTTTTTTCTAGCCCTTCAGTCTGTATGCTGTATCGTTCCCCTTTGGTTAATCGTTGCTCAATGGGTTTTGAGGTGTGCTGGTTGTATCTCTGCTTGCTTTATATGCTGATTGTGGGGATTGTAATTATTAATTCTTTCTGAGTTGTTGTGATGCTTACCTTTATTCCTCGGGGGTCCTTTCTTGTGACTCATTCACTTTGCATCTTCCTTGGTTGCCCTTATAATCTCTGTCCGATCCTTTTCCAACATTTTGTGTGGGCAATACCTTTGATTCGTTATTCGTGGCCACTTACTATTTCTGAATCTTGAATCAGACTTTTCTCTTAAGTTTACCAAGAATCTATCTTATTTTGATCGTCTTAACGAGACAGTCAAAATGGGATAGGTATCCTCATGACGCCCTGACCAGCTTGATACTCTTTTTTCAAGTCCTAGTGTAAACCTTTTCAATTAGATCTTTTTTTTTTTAACAAACTATATTTGGCTTCTATTGGGGGCCACTCCCATCAAAATAACAAAACATTACATTGTTATTAGGTTAATTAAACTATATCCAGCTTGTCTTTTTATCAAAGAATTCTTCATCTGCCTTTATATCAAAGATGTTTATCATCTTTTTCAAACTGCCATGTTTCCACAATCAACTCCTGATACCATTTTCATTAATGGATAAAATCTCACTCAGTTGCCTTGTAAAATTTGACTTTTGCCAAGATGAAGATCAACTGCGCCAATGGCTAAAATATTTGCTACCCAATTTCCTTTTGTATAAATATGCTGGCTATGATAACCTGTCAATTCCCTAATACCTTTTTTCAGGGGTCTTATTCATGCTCCTAATATTCCAAGATATCAATGTTCTGAAAGGAAATTGGCAGAAATTACCCGTTTTCAAAGCTGTTTGTTCATTGAAATTTGCTGGATGTAGGTTCTCTCACTTGCTTTTCCCCCTTTTGCCTGCCTTTGGTAGCCAAGATTGTTACTTCAATACCACTTGTAATGAAACAACTTATAAAATTAATCAAATCCAACCCATAGCATTCCATACTTTGCAAGAATAACAACAAAGAGATATCCCCAAGATGAACAATGTCAGATTCAAATATATGATGGAAACTACAAATATCAGATCTGGATTACAAATGCAAATCCCTGCCATTTAGAGAGAGCAAAGTCTCATAAACCACTTCAAGAGGCAGCATCTTCTGATGCATGCTAATAGTGACTATGAAGAAATATTTGAATTGATAATTAGCAGATCTCATCACACCTTATTTATAGACTTTTAAACTAATAATCTTAACCCATGTGAACCAAACAAAAAAAAGATAGTTGACTTGGCTATATCAGGGCCGTTACAAAACTTCTATTGGAAGTTTATTTGCAATTGCTCATGTATTGCCCACCCACTCCATTAGCTTACTCATCAGAAAACTCTTATCAACTCAAAGAGCTCTTTGCACTACTTCTATGCTTGCCTTTATTATCTTCCAACAATTGTTGAGTATTAGACTGATGTCTCTTATGCTGTAGGTGCGGTTCCTAAGTATGGAGGACATCTAGGGGCCATCATTCCAGGAATGTCATAGGCCAAGCTTAATGATAAGCACCTACGACAAGGAATTTTATGCCTTAATTCATGCACTTAAGCAGTGGTGCCATTCAATTGGCATATGGATCATAAATCCCTTTAGTTCTTGAACTCAAGCAAAAATTCTAGAACATTGGCATTTGAAATGGGAAGCTTATATTCAATAGTTTCATTTGATAAGCAAATACAAGAAAGGCATCACCAAAAAAGTGGCATATTTTCTTAGTCATCCTCCACCCAGTTCATTAGCTTACTCATCAAAAAACTCTTACTTGGAATCCACAGGTTGATAGAGCATTTTATCATCTCAAAGCAGCTTTTTGCACTGCTTCTATGCTTGCCTTTCTTAACTTCAAACAACCATTTGGGTTTGCGACTGATGCTTCTCGATATTCCATAGGTGTGGTTCCTAAGAAGGGAAGACATCTAGTGGCCTATTATTCTGAGAATGTTATAGGCCAAGCTTAATTATAGAGCATGTGACAAGGAATTTTATGCCTTGGTTCATGCACTCAAGCTGTGGCACCATTATCTTCTAGGTCAAGAGGTCATTTTGCATATGGATCACAAACCCTTTCAGTTCTTGAACTCAAGCAAGATTCTAGGACATTGGCGTTTGAAATGGGCGGCTTACATTCAGCAGTTTCATTTGATGATCAAATACAAGAAAGGTGCCATCAACAGAATGGTGGATTTTCTTAGTCATCCTCCTTGCATGATTAGCATCTTGGGTGTTCGATGTGTGGCTTACAATGAGTGGAAAGATCTCTACTCCACTGATCTCCACTTTGATCCGATTGTCGTTGCTTTGCAGCAGTCAATAGAAGTCAATCAGATACCTTTCCATGTTTATCTCTAGAAAGTTGGGCTATTGTACAAGTTGAATCAGCTTTGCCTTTTTGTTGGACCCTTTCATCAATTTCTACTCAAGGAGGCTCATTTATCTTCTTATTGTAGGCATTTTGGTGTGCAGTCTCCAAAGGACCTTGTACCATATTTAGTGCTATTCTTATTAGCCTTCTATGAAGCGCATTCAACTGTTAGTGCTAACTTTGTAGCCAGTCGAAGCCTTCCAATCGAAATCTTGAATTGCATCAGCCTTTGATGGTTCCTTCTTAACTATGGGAATCTCTTTCCATGAATTTCATTAGTTGCCTTCCTAGCACTTAGTGCAAACATAACTGCATTTTTAATGTGGTGTTGGTTTTCCAAAATGGCAATTTTTATGTCATACACCAAGTTTACTAATGCTCCCCAAGCTGCCAATTTAATTTTCAATCATGTTTAAAGTAGTTTTGGGCTACCATTTATTGTTGGTTCTGATCACCACTTTTGTTTCTTGATTCACTTTTGGAAATCATTGTGGAAGCTCCTTTATTGGTGTGCTTTGCCACTTCGTTTCATCTGCAAACTGATGGTCCAGCTGAGGTTGTACATTGCACCTTAGTCTATGCTCTATGCATCTGTCATCAATGGAACAAGCAATGGAGCAATTATCTGCAGTCTTTAGCATAGCTACAACTGGGCTACTTATGTCTTTAAAGGCATTGTTGTTTTGAAATCTGTCATGGCTTTTATTCCTTTGCCCCTTATGAGATTTTGGTTTCTCTTCCGTCTCCACATTCCTTCCATGAAGAGGAGGAGCAAGGTAAAACTTCTTATTTTGTGCAGAATTTGGCTAAGATTTGTGCCAAATTTTAGGATTTCTTTTGCAAAACTGAGGTAAATTCAAGGTATTCCATGATCATTTTTGAGTAGCTCATTCTTTCCAAGTTGGTCATCATGTTTGGCTTCACTTGGACAAGCAAACGTTTCACAACCAAAACCATTAAAATTTGAAGCCTATCAGACATGGGCCTTATACAATTCTCTAAGTAGTGAGGCCCTGTGCTTTTTGGCCAGCTCAACTTGGCATTCATGATGTTGTCAATGTGATTTAACTTGGAGGAAGAGGTTTTTGTCACTCATCCCAAAGATCCAATACTAGATTTTCAGCAACTATCAGTGGATGATACTTTGCTTGATGTTGGGATTTGCATTAACAGCAAGAAGCAAAACTTACTTGGTGGGCCACAAAGCCACTTTGCCGATATAGGCCCAGTACTCTGAGTCAGCTTTTGCAGCAAAGTATCCTCAAATGTTGTAGTTGGAGATAACTTCCACTGAGATATATAATGGTCTTTATTCTTAATCATCTCCTTCATCCTTGTAATTATCTCAAGTAGAAACTAGAGTCTCCTAGTTTACATGTCCAGTTCATCTTAATTACCAGCTAGAGTATTAGATTCCATGTCCAGTATATTTAGTTGAACTTAATGAGTTCTGCATGTATATGTACAGATCAGTTATCACAGAAGTCAGATTAATTAGGGTGTGTACGCATGCCCAATTCGAGGGCAGTTTGCAACCATCAAACCTCACCTTTGTAAATCTATTTATATCTCGTTAATGAATAATGTATATCATCAGATTTGGTGGCTATCTTTGTTATTTGCTCACAAGCTTGTGTTTTCTGCTATTTGCATATCAGTATTCTGCTGTCATAATTTTGCTCAGGTTCATCAGTTGATGTGTTTTTTATGTAACTTAACTAGATGAGGAATTGATGTGGACTACATATTGCACTCTTGGAATATTTTGCGACTCATCTTATTCTGCAGAACTTGTTAGTTGTTGTCACTAAGTACTTATAGATGACTTCAGCCTCTCTGAACTTGCTTCAAAATGCTGTTTTGGTCTTTCAACTCTCTGACACTCCTAATATTGTGAAGGGGCAACAATCTTGAAAACTGTAATGTAAACCTTTTACAGAAATTGGGAAAATATCTTGTATGACCACTTTAAAGTGTCTTCTTTATCTTATTTCTTTCTTTGGATTGGCTAATTTGTCCTCGGTGATGGTATTCCATATGGTTGAAAACCACATTCAGAAAGATTGTAATGTGTAATTTCAAGATGTAGAACATCTTTTTCTAGTGCTTTTGTTGTAGTTTTTTTTTATGACTTTTATCATGTCATATTTTCATCTAAAAAACTCACACTGCTTGGTAAAACTGTTTGTCATAAATTAATTACTGTTAGATTTTCAGATAACAAATAACTTTTGCTAGAGGTGATGCCTTTTATTGGCAATGCAAAAGAAGTGACTATGTATGACAGTTGTAAGTCTTGTATATGAACTGTTAGAATGTTCTGTATATCACAGGTTGGCACGCACTATGCAGCAAATATGGAATCTATGCCACTGAAAAGTGGAGTTGAGAGTCCTCTGTTGAACCTTGGGAAAAGAGGAAATAATGTTACATTTCACATTTTTGTGACAGCAATTAATCACAGGCCTTGCTCATATCTTCTTGTAGCACGAAGAGGTAAGTTGAGAGCAGTTATCCTGTTTTATAAAGTTGCAAACTCTGGAGCATTCACAATTTTTTGCTAGGGATATATATATGTTTTATGTATGTAGAGTGTTGATCTCCAGGTAAAAGCCTTTCAATATGGCTAGATAGATTCAATGCTTCTAAACCAGTCAGAATATGTGCGGAGAATATATATATATATAGTGTTGATCTTGAGGTAAAAGCTATTCAATATGCCTAGACAGATTCAATGCTTCTAAACCAGTCAGAATCTGTAAGTGACTTTAGTGAATGTTCATTTGTAGAATACTTTGAGCCTAACTACTGATATACTACCTTTTTATCCAGAATTAATAGAGGCCAAACCGCTGCTGATGGATATTCTAATGGGACATCTATTCTTCACTAAGAAGTATTCTATAGTGGAGTTTCACAAAACTATCTAGAGGATGAACTCACAATTGTGTACAGATAAAATTTTTAGAGCAATGTAAAATCTTCTTAGGAACCGCAGTAAATTAAAAGCAAATCCACACAATATTGCAATAATAAGCAGAAATTAATGCAAATGATTAGCAATATTGCAACATGAAGTAAAAATACAGCAGATTATATTGCAGAAACAAAAGCACATTACAAAATCGCAAGCCACTTCAAGGGGTCAACCTCCTTGGAAACAAAGCTTCGTTACAATATGAAAATATCAGATGATCCATCTTCTTGCTCCCTTGGTACTTTTAAATACTCTAGCTAACCCTAACCCTAATGCTCAAGGGTTCCCATTCACATGCAAGTGGGGGCCCGAGCTTGTAACTCCTAAATAACAACTGTTATATCTTTATAACATTTTTAATAGAAAACAACGGTTACATCATATGGGCTTGTAAGCCTAGCCGCCTAACGTACCACATGACTATGCAATTATTAATGATGTTAGGATAGGGTCCTAACATGCTCTTCCCCTTGAAAAAAGCTTTGTCCTCAAAGCTGGAGATAAAGAAACTGTTGTTGGAGCTGCTGAAGAGATTCCCATGTGGCATTGTCTTGTTATAAGCCTTGCCACTAGACTAAGACTTCAATGATGGTGTGGTTATGGAGAGTGCAGGTTTTGTGGTCCAAAATGTTGTCAGGCTCCAAGATGACCGAACCTTCATCATCCAACTCAAAGTGTCGACTGGACCTAAATTCAGTTGCCAAGTACCTTCTTCAGACAAGAGACATGGAAGACTGGATGGATCTTGGAATAAGGTGGTGAAGTGAGCTTATAGGTCACTTGTCCAATTCGTTGCATTACCTGATAGGAACCATAGAATCTGGATACAAGCTTCTGGTGAGCACAAAGTTGCATTGATGTTTTGCTTATATGGCTGTGTCAAAGGAAGACCATGTCCCCTACATTGAAACTACGCTCTAAACGGTGTTGATCTGTTTGTTGTCACATCCGGTTCCGAGCCATAGCCAAGTTTTCCTTAAGTTGTTGGAGTAGTTTGGTATGGTTTTGAAGTGTCGAATCCACTGCCTGGACATTGGATTTGCTTGGAATATATGAAGAAGGTGATGGGGGTGGGTACCCATAAACTGCCTCAAAAGGAGTCAGTCTGGTGGCTATGTGGAATGAAGTGTTGTACCACCACTCTGCCAAGGGAAGCCACTTGGCCCATTGGGTTGGATGCTTGGAAGTAAAACAACGAAGGTAAATTTCCAAGCATTAATTGACAATTTGTCTGCCTATCCATCTGGGGATGGTAGGTTGAGCTCATTCTTAGTTGCATACTCTGCAGTTTAAGTAGTTCTTGGTAGAAACGACTGGTGAAAGTAGGGTTGTGGTCAGACACAATGGATATTGGCATACCATGGAGGTGAAAAATGGAGTCCATGAATATTTGAGCAATGGTGGAGGCATGGTAGGGGTGAGCTAGGGAACATAAATGATCATACTTTGAGAGATGGTCCACCACCACAAGAATGACAGTTTTTCCTCTTGATTTCAGAAGCCCTTCAATAAAATCCATGGAAATGTCAGTCCATACATTTTTTGGAATTGGTAAAGGTTGTAGAGTGCCTGGAGTACAAATCGTTTCTCCTTTCATCCATTGGCAGATCTCACACTCAACCACAAAAATTTGAATGTCCTTTTTCATTCCTGCCCAATAGAATAAGCGTTTAGCTCACTCATAGGTTTTCAAAAAACCTAAATGGCCTATTGTGGGTGAAGCATGCATCTCCTTCATTATGTCCTCATGAATGGATGAATTTTTAGGAACCACAATGCGAGCTTGATATCTCAACAACTGTCCATCCCATGAGTATCTAGTATTTGAATTGGGGTTCCTTTGGAGTTGTTCCCTCAAAGTTTGCAAGGATGGTTCTTTGGCTACCTCTTCTCGATGTTGGGTGACCCATTGGGGGAGTGGGGAAGATATGGCATCTGCCTTGATCCTCAAATTGACAAGAAAGGGCATCTGCCACAATATTTTCCTTCCCCTTTTTGTACACAATTTCATAATCATACCCCAACAATTTTGAAACCCATTTATATTGTGCTGGAATTGATACCCTTTGTTCTAGAAATTATTTCAAACTTTGATGATCCGTTTTAATGGAGAAATGCCGCCCAATGAGGTAAGGTCACCAGTGATTCCTATGGAAATTTAGATGGTTGCCTTTGAGTAGTAAATTTTTCCTTTGCTAACCTAGCCAACCCTATTGTTTGCATCATGGATTGTGGTTTAAACATTTTTACCTGGGCCTTGATATCATCCTTCAACCCACTGATAAAAGAACTCTAAAAGAATCCTTCATCCAAACCTCTTGTCCGGTTAGCCAACTTCTCAAAGCGAGTTTGATAGTTAGGAATAGTGGAAGTTTGCTTCAATTTTGTTAGAGCTCTTGTAAAGTCCTCATACTCATTGGGGCCAAAACGAGTGAGTAGTTCAAATTCTTCCCAAGAAAGGTTAGGAGTCATATGTTGCACCCATTGATACCATTGAAGGGCTTCAAACTCAAAGTTAAAGGATGTCATGGTGATCCATAAATATTGGGGGACATGGAGTTTGAAATACTAATCCGCCTGGGACAACCAACCATCAGGGTCCTTGCCATAAAACTTGGGAAAATCGAGCTTGGGCATTTTATGCGGGGCATTATTATTGAAAAGAGCATTGTGTGTCTTCTCTTCTCTATGTCCATAATTACTAACCTTTCCCTCAATTTCACCACTTTCAATCTGATGGTGTGCATGAGTGGCTCCTTTTAAGCATCCTTCAACCTCATGGAATTTTTCCTCAATTCTTGTTTTTACTTTGATCTGCTCATAATTGAAAAGATGTAGTCTTTCAAGAGTTGAATTTCATGTCCATATTGGTTTTGCATTTGAGTTGTTGATTCAATAGCCCTATTTGTACAAATAATTGGTTTTGCTCCATCTCCCTCATTGCTTCTCTAGTTTCTCCAGCCATGGGTTTGTGATTTGGACCTTCTGAAAATACTTTACTAAAAACAGAATTCCTGTTTTAGCAGTTATTATTTTTAGTAAGGGTCTTGAAAGTGTCCGGGTGCTATATACCCAAATGATTAGCTCAAAAAGACGATTGAAATGGACTATACCCCCAGATGACAATTTTTGATTCCAAAAAAACCTCTTGGATGCTATATACCAAAACAATCAATGCGACAAGATGATTGTAATGGACTAGGTCTAAAAATAATAGTTTTTTCCAGACCTTTTTTACATTGACTATTACACTGGGTTCCTTTTGTACTGACGGACTGCTTAGCCCGACAATTGCATTGTCTGATACTATATCCGACTGTTACTGACAACTGCCTTGTCTGACACTATTCCCGACTGTTATTGACAACCTTCTGTTATGACAACTATTCCCAATAGTTATTTTTCCCAACAATTATTTTCATCTATCAAGAATTGTTACAATATCGTCAATTTCGTGATAGGTGGTCTCCTCAATATGCTTAAATCTGTGATTAGGTTTTCTAGTTTTGATGGTCTTTGTTTAAGGTTTGACATATGACAAATATAGGGTAACTCTAGGCCAAGGTGTGTGTATTGCCCATAGCCCTTTATTATACTGCAATAGCGATCGATAATGCTTGGACCAATATTTCGGGCCACTACTCAAGGAGGATTCCATGCATACCCTTGAGTGCACTACCCGTCTCTCTGAAAGCACAAGAGAGTAATCTTCTCGAGTGTTGTGCTCGGTGCACTATGGATAGATACATGGTCGAAAGCTTCCTAGGGCTAAAGGTTTCTCCTAAACCTAGGGGGTCTCCCTATATAGCCAAGGGTATGTGGGAGCTCAAGTTCGTATAATGGTGTTGGCTGAGGCTTGGGTATTGGAGTATGATCGCCCTTCACTTCACTAGATGCTTTACGAGCAATCTAGCTTAGCCAATAATGACAACTCCGTGATATTTTAAAACCCCCAGCATAGGGTCTTTAACCTATTAAACTAAAATAGAAAAAAAATTGACTCGGAATTTCGTAGGATAAATCGTAGAAAGCACAAAAGGAAGGAAAATTATACCTAACATGCATGAAAGGGCAGGACATGAATTGTTGTAGTTGCAGCAGGACATGGCCGTGGAAAGCACTTTGATACCACTTGTTAGGAACCTTGCAGTACATTAAAAAAAAATCCACACAATATTGTAATAATAAATGGATATATTTTTTTTTTTTTTATTGAATAAATACTTCATATTAAAGAATGGATAAAAAATACATCAGCAGAAAACAGAGAGCCATTACATCAGCTTGCGAAATAAAAGCAAGCAATCAGATCTAGCACTTTTATCTATTCTAAGGCAGTCTTTCAAAATTTCATCCCTAAAAACCTTAATTTGACCAGAAACAAAACTAGCTGCTCTACTAATAGTAGCATCAACAGGGGCCTCCTCGTTTCTGAAAACCAAGCTGCATCTATCCTTCCAAATGCTGAAAAGAATAGAGATCCTGATAACATGCCAAAACACCCTCCTATGAGATGCACAATCAAGTGAGTCACCAAAAACAACCTTCTTCCACCCAAGATGACCCTGAGAAACACTGCCATAAAGCCAGGCCGCTGCTCTCCAAACCTTCCTTGTTCTTGGGCATTCCCAAAAGATGTGCTTAATAGTTTCACTCCGACCACAACTAGCGCAAGCATCAGAAATACGCATCCATTTGACTAACCGAGCTTTGCTTTGCAGACCTTGCATCATCACCAACCAAGCAAAAACCTTTAGCTGCATTGAGACCCTGAATTTCCAAACTCCGGACAACCGTTTCTTCCATTTCTTGCATGTACAATTCAGACCCCATCTACCATTCAATATGTCCCCAAGAGGGATACTAGGAAGCATCAGCTGATAAATTTTAGAAGCCTTAAAGCACCAAATTGGCTTCCCATAATTCCACCTCCAGTCTTTCCAAATCGGACCCGGAAGGCCACCTGAAAGCTTATATAGCTGCTCAGACGGAAGAAGGCCTTGAATTTGTTGAACAACGAATTTATCAGAAGGTTTTAATTTGAACTTAACAAGCAACTGTTGCCAAGGAATCCACTGCCCAACGTTCCCATCCCATAGATCAGCCCATTTAAAGAGACCTTTCTTGCTAAGCCTCTTACATTGCAGATTAGGCATATCCACAACATACATATCATTTTCCTGCCAAAGACAAATAGCTTTGGAAGAAAGAGTCCAACCTCTCCTATCATCCAAAAATTCCCATTTAACCATTCCAACAACCTCTTTCCAGGCCTCCCAAATCCTTTTAATCAAGATGCCTCCTCTAATTTTGAATCTACTAGGATGCCCAACAATATCCTCAAAGCTGAAAGCCCCACGAATCCCATCAAGATTGATACAAGTCTGAATCCGGTATCTCAACAACCGCTGCCAGCCAAAATTACCCTCCAGGCATCTGGTAATCCACTTAGAAGCAAGAACTTTTCCTTGAACCTGAATGTCCAAAAGCCCCAAACCACCCTCCTTCTTAGGAACAGTGCAATACTTCCAGGCAATAAGGGGAACACGCCTGGAACCATCCATATTAGCCCACAAGAAACTCCTAATGCAAGTCTCCAACCTCCTATATTGAGTCAAGTTGGGGAGCCAACAAGAGGAGTAATACATGTGACAAGTCTGGAGAATCTTACTAACAACAGTGAGCTTCCCAGCAAAAGAAATCATCTTATTTTTCCAACCCTGAAGCTTCTTTTCAAACCTATCCATGCACCAATCCCACATAGATTTGAGGGAAATCCTCCTACCAAAGGGAATACCCAAATACCTAACAATTTCTCCATCATCAACTTTCCTCCAACCAGTGTTAATCCCACCAGGCATATCCTCAGCTCCTATCAGCCAGTAATCTGATTTAGCCTCACTCACCACTGCCCCAAAGCAAGACAAAATTGTTGAAGACAATCTTGCATACCCAAAATGGAATCTCTATCCAGCTGCACAGTAAGGAAAGAGTCATCAGCAAAATGACTATTTAGAAGATGTCCCTCCGGAAGAGCGATGCCTCTAATAAGCCCAACTGACCTCTTTTTTTCCAACATATACCCCAAAGCATCCGCAGACAAGACAAACAACAACGGAGCCAAAGGGCAACCCTGCCTGATTGATCTGAAAAGCTGAATACTTTCGGACATTCTCCCATTGACCACCACCTTGGCAGAAGCTGAGGAGAAGAGCATACGGATCTTCTGAACTGCAGATCTGCTAAACCCAAGCCATTCCAACATTTTAAAGATAAACGTCCAATCAACCCTATCATAGGCTTTGTCAAATTCTATTTTTAAGAAGAGAGCCTGCTGCTGAGATTCTTCCGCCCATTCCATCGTCTCCCAGACAGAAAGAACAGTATCCAGGATAAATCTCCCTTTCACAAACCCAGTTTGTTCTTCTCTAACAATTCTGGCAGCAATGTCTCGCAGCCTCAAAGCTAAAGCTTTGGCAACTATCTTATACGAAACATTCAAAAGAGTAATAGGTCTCCAGCCACCAATTTTGTCCTTATTACTTCCTTTGGGGATTAATTTAATCACACCTTGATTCATCCCAGAAGAAAATCCTACTCCTTCAAACACTTCCTGTACCATTTTAGTATAGTCTTCCCCTATGCAATCCCACATATACTTATAAAATTCTGCTGGAAGACCATCCGGACCGGGAGACTTACCATTCTTCATTCTAGATAAAGCACCAAACAATTCCTCCTTGGAAAAATCAGCGGCCATGCGATCACTCTCAAAGCTGAAAACCTTTTTTGGAATGCAATCTTTAATCAACTCCCTAGCATGTTGAACATCCACAGTGCTCTCATACGCCGCAAAAATCTTACTGAAGTGATTACCAAAAAGCTCCCTTATCTCTCCCTCCTCCTTAGTATGAGTACAATCTTCCCGCTGCAGAGTTAAAATCTTTTCCGAAGCATTCTTCTTACGAATGTAATTGAAGAAGAATTTAGTCGGAGCATCTCCTTCCTTCATCCAATGGAGCCTGCTTCTCACTTGCACTCCTCTACCAATATAATCTTCGATTTTCCTGATTTCTCCCTCTAGAGCAGCAACTTTTTCTTGTAAGGAAGAATTAAAAGGATCAGCTTCCAACTTCCTCCTGTCCTCCTCAAGATTCTGTCTGAGAGACTTCATATTTCTCCTCCTTTTTCTAGCCAAAAGTCTCCCCCATCCCCTTAAAAATTTAACCACCCTTTTGACAACAGCATCCCACCAAGGGACCCATCCCTTCCCGGAAGGTCTTGGCTCCAGATTCCAGACACAACGAATCAACTCTCTACAATCTGCAGAATCAAGATGCGAGACATTCAATTTGAAAGGCAAGTTTTTCTTCTCAACAAGCATCGCACCAATGTGAACACATGTAGAAATAGGAGCGTGGTCAGAGCCAGTAACTCCCAGATCAACATCCACGGGCCTCTTTCCTTTGCCAACACAAGTAAAAAGGTTGTCCGCGTAAAATCTATCAAGTCTCGCAAAGATTCTTTCCGCACTTGCTCTTCTGTTTGACCAAGTAAACCAACCGCCAGACTCATACTGTTTTTGCTTGAAATTCACGTCGAACACCTGAAGAGCAGCCTTCAATTTCGCCCACGAATCCTTTTCTGTGCCAGCAATGCAGCAACCCAATCCACCCTCTCTATCTCCTTCCCACTCGACCATATTGAAATCCCCTCCCAGGAACCAACATGCCTCAGGAAGATTAAATTGCATCCAATCCCATAAACGAGCTCGATCATTAGCAGCATTAGGACCATACACTGAACATATTCCGATCACTTGGCCAGCCAAAGCAAAAGTAGCCCAAACGATACGCCCCTCCGGGTCCTCACCCCGATCTAGCAAAAGAGAGGCCAGCCATTGTCTAACAGCCAAAACAACACCCCCAGACCCTTGACGATGAGAAGAGCTCCACCAAGTGCCATTCCAGGAGCTGTTTAAGCAGCTATGCAACTCAAACCCATCAATCTTAATTTCTTGAAGACAGACTACATCAGCAAAAACAGATTTCAAAAAACTACTCACAAAACTCCTACGAGTGGGGATAGTCATCCCTCTCACATTCCACGAAGCAATATCGAACTTCATTGAGAACTTAAGGAATCAAGAACCTGAAACCGATTCCCTCCCCCATCAATGCTTTCTTTTGCTATCTGCAGAGTACCACTTGGAGAAGATCCGTCCTGAACCCCAAACTCAACAACATTATCCGCTTTCCCAGATCTGGACACTGGAGAACTGCTCCTATGAGTCTGACTCAAGTTATCCCCTTCAACTGGTCCCCTCCTGGATTTATTAGGCCTAGCAGGAGAGTCACGCACATCCCTTCTTTTCTGAACAACTTTCCATTCCTGCTGCCCAATAGAGGAATTGGAAGCGTTGTTCTGAGGACTCGAACCATCGTCAACTTCCATCTCATCTTTATTTTTATTTTCCTTAAAAGTTGATTTTTCAGGTTCTTCCTTCTTAGTGTCTCCTTCCATCTCCTTAGATTGTTTCTTTTTATACGGGCAATTCCGAATCATGTGATCTAGCGACTGGCACCCAAAACATGCATTGGGTAAATTCAAATATCTTACCTCTTGAACCATCGGACCATCTGGAGTAATAATTTTGAGCTGTTGAGGAAGTTTCCTTGTCAAATCCACCTCAACACAAACACGCGGGCTGAACCTAAGAGACTTACTCCCTGCCGGATCCAAAAGGATCTTTCCAAAACGCTGAGCCATTGAATTCAACATGCACCTGAGTTCAGATTTCATGGCCACAAACTCGATCCAAAGGGGGTAATGGGCCTGAGAAGTATCCCTCGGATCAAAATTTGGGCGCCATGTCTGCACAAAAGCCGTAGACCCTGCAATATTCCATGTGCCAAACTGCAAGACATGCCTAGCTGCATCGGCCCTCTCGAACAACACTGATACATAGCGCTCACCCAAATCCCAAAAGGATTTCACATGTAACCCTTTAGCCTCCCAGTTAAGTCGGATCCAGTTATGAAAGTCAGCTTCAGCTGGAACCCTACGCAAGAAAAAAAGGATGATGCCTTTTGCCTCCAGATCCCTTCGAATGCTCCTGTACTCATCATAATCAGCAGCGAAGAACGTAAATTCGTCATCCTCATCAGCCATGACCGAATCCAAACGATCCATTTTCAAGGCCAAATCCTCCTCTGGTTCATCTTCGTTTAAATGACCAAACCCTTCACTAGAATCAATCTGCTTGCCTCCGTCTTCTCCTAAACGATACTTTTCGGCATCCAAACCTTTGATCACCGAGTCCCCTTCATGCGCTTCCTTCAACACCTCAGCAAAGGTCCTACCTTCCCCACCCTTACCTTGCGAGGCTTGGTCAGAAGAAAGTGTATTCGAATCCTTTGCAGACTGCGCAACAACCTTACTCAGACTCGCCAGAAAAGCAGGGTCGAGTTTATGAACCCTGTTGACAGGAGCGGCAGAAATTTTCTTCCCACTGTCCGTTTCAGAACCATCCGCATTTTTCTTAGTCGCTGCAACCCTTGAGCCGACCTGTTCAGCCATGTCCGCCCACTTGCTTCCAGAGTTCGCAGCATCGTGCTCACAGGTTTCCGCAGGCAGCCACGGATCTCCTCCTCCAGACACCTTTTTCTTTGAAGCATAGACTTTCTCATTCGACGGCTTCGATAACTCTTTCACAGCAGGAAGATTCATGTCTTCTTCGAACGATTCGCCAGAGAAAAGTGGGTTTTCGAAACCCGACAGTGAAGCATCATGCTTGAGTTTTGGAGTCTGGGGACGTGATGTTGAGAGGGAAGGGATCTCGAGGACGCGGGAGAACGGCTGCGAATGGCGGTCGAGGGTCGAGGGTTAGGACAGGCGATATTGAGCAAGGAGATGGCTTTGTTATTGATTGGGTGGGAGATTCATCGCTGAGAGAGACAAAAGTGATAATAAATGGATATTAATGTAAATGATTAACAATATTGCAACATTAAATGGAAATACAACAAATTATATTGCAAAAACAAAAGCACATTACAGAATCGCAAACCACTTCAAGGGGGCAACCTCCTTGGAAGCAAAGCTTCGTTACAATATGAAAATATCAGATGATCCGTCTTGTTGCCCCCTTGGTTCTTTTAAAGACTCTAGCTAACCCTAACCCTAACGCTTAAGGGTTCCCATCCACGTGCAAGTGGGGGCCTGAGCGAGTAACTCCTCAACAACAACCATTACATCTTTATATAAAGTCTCTTTATAATAAATAATGGTTACATCATATGGGCCCATAAGCCTAGTCACCCAATGTACCACATGACTATGCAATTATTAATGATGTTAGGATAGGGTCTTAACATATCACTTTCTTGGATTTAAACAATTTCAATATCTGAAAGTTATGTAAATTCATGCCCTTTTTCTTACTATCGTTGCATAGGCCACAGTGTTTCTTCAATCAATATGCTCCTTGTGCATATTCCTTGCTTACCTGAAATTTCTGGCTAACTATTCATGCAAATACTCTTGGATATCACAAAAATATCATCTGTTAATTCCTAGATAATGGCTAGCAAGTGCACAAGGATTTTGTTTTGTGTGCATGCAGGTGTGCTTGCTGCGACTTCCCCAATCACCATTTGGAATTTGGATATTTGGAAGTGTCCATAAGCTTTTTAATTATATTTATGTACTATTTCATGGTACATTTATGTATATATATAAAAAATGAAGTCTCAAAATAAATTTTAGGCAATTGTGACCTTTGCTCATGTGATAATTCATATACTTTGATATGAAATTGATGAATCTAGCAAAAGTGAAATTTCAAAAGTTCCATGCATCCTTTTAAAGTGAATGAGGTTTTATTTCTTTCAAAAGGGTTGTGTTGCTAACATAGTCGGATTTTGCATTTGAAAGCAAGGTGTCTCTTAATTTGAATCTTGCTTGCGTTTCATCTCTCAAACTAATTTCTTGGGGATCATACGCTGCCTTATCACAGGAGTGGCCATTGTGTGAGTCATGCTCATATGATTGCATCTGATTTACCATTGCTCCACAATGCTTTGGACAGATTGTGACCTTAATTGTTGTAGTAGGAGGTTATGAAATTTATGGAAATCACATGCCATAGTTTCTTAATGTTTTATCCTGGTTTTGGAAGGATGTTTTGCTTTATCCAACAAAGGTTATATTTCATCCATTTTGGATTGTATATTTGAAGGCAAGGAACCTCTGAATATTTAGCTTATGTGGGTTTCATTAACACCCTTGGTCTTAGATAGAATAGAGAATTTGTGGAGAAGTGTAGTCAATCTCGTGCATTCCTTATATATTACTGCCTTAAATCTTGGTCCCAAAATAACTAACTCAATAATCTTAAATATTTTCAAGGTTTTATCATGGGCTTTTGGTGAATCAGTTTTCTTGGATCCAAAATGTACCCTAACCTAACCGAATGATTTGGCTTTGTTTCCCTCTTAACTTGTTATGATTTGTCTTCTGGTTGATTTTGACACCATCTAAGAATCCAGGATTCAAGAGATGTTGCTATGTTGGAGGAGCCATTAAAAGAGCTATTTATGTTGTGTTTTAAAGTATTGCCTCCCATATTTTAGGACTCCATTGACGGCAAAATTTGTGTTGTATTAAAAATTCATAGCTGAGGTCATGATAATCATTATTTCTTAGCATCCTCTATTATTTTGTTCCAATGCGGCATTAGATTTTTAAGACCTGTTTTAAACATGGAGATTCGAAAGCTAAGCCATCTATAACCCAAAAAAAGTTCTAAATTTATAGTGTAATTCAGTATCTTTGTAGTTTATTTTGCTATAGAAGATGGCTGAATTGTTTGGTTCATCCACATTTTGTTTTTTGATTTACATGGTGTAATCAGTAGCCCACAATTATCCGGATGCGTTGTCCGTCTCTATAGGCCACCACGGTATTCTGCGCAGTCGATGGTGGAATCGGTAAGCCACCACACAGTACTCCGCGCAGTCTGCCCTTAAACCGCCATGCCGCATTATTTTTAAATCTTTTACACCACTGAAAGCACCAGGAAAATGGTCTACACCTCAGACCTCTGGTTCATCCACTTTTGCATTCTACATGCACATCAATTTTATTGGCTTGCTCTTTGCAAAGGCCAGCGGACAAGACAAAATATGAGTTAATAAACCACAGAAATATATTGTAATTTATCTGGTCGTGAATTTAACACACTAATAGTTTACCATTTTATTATTCTTCGTATCCTTGTATCCTTGGTCGATATGTATCCTTGAGTTTTTAAATGATGTTTATTTCATATCTATATTTGGATTATTGTTCCAAAGAATAAGTTTATGAAGAACCATTCCTTCAATTTTCTGTAACAGGCAGTCTATGATAAAGGTAATGGCAGTGTCCTAATGTAACAATTCACTCAAGCGAACTTTGAACCATTTAGAGTCATTAGATTCTACCATATTAAATGTATCAAATATGCACCAAAGAAGTTCTGTTCCAACATCTTTTAAAATGTCATCTCTGTTTTATGGAAGCCATGTTCCCTATACAATTTCATCACTATTATTAAAAGTGTGATAAAATAGAGATTAAAGAAAACTTTTCGAAATTAGACTATGCGAAGAAAGCTCAGCTGATTTCGTTGGATAAAGTTTGAAATTATCTTAATATTCTATGAGAGGATGTATATCAGTCTTCACAAGGACCATGCTAATAAGGATGATATAAATTTAAACTGTAGAATGAATGTTATTTGTTTCATTACAGTTATAGGCTTGAAATTTTGTTAATGACTAATTCCAAACACTTTTTGGATCTTTATGGTAACAGAGCCTGATGGATGGAAGGAAATTGCGGAGAAAATTCTAATGTTTTTAGGATTTGCAGTATTAATCTTGGTTGCTGTGGTAGTGCTCTATTTCGCATACGAGTACATTTGCAAAAAAAGGACACGAATCTTGGGAGCTTTTCAAACGTTCAGACATCCAAGGGACCATACTTATGAACCTCTTGCAACAATTGATGCCAGCCTCAGAGGGTGATGAATGAGAAATATAGAACGATTCAATATCGTTTCTTAATTCTTTCAACATCTACCTTTTTGAAATATTATTGTACTGCCCCTTGAGAAAGGGAGTATATGCTTCATGTCAAAAAAAAACTCCTGGTGGCTTTTTTACTTGAAAATATTTACTTTGCTTTAAAAGCTTCAAAAGATAGTGAATTGATAGGAATAACGTTTGCTTTCTTTCATGGCTTTGCCACTGCGTGATGTGTAGTCCTTTGCCTACTTTTGGTTCCATTAAATGGACATTCGTAAGCCCTACAAGGGGGAGTAGCTTTTGTTTTCTTTTTTTTTGTTTCTTTGTTTTCTTTATAGATTTGTTGATATTTTCATGTTGATATTACCTTCACCAATAATTGATGGACAAAAGATAATGTTATAGGTGATTGGTGTCCGCATCGTGTCATAATTGATCTCGAGTACATGAGGAGAAATTTGCCTTCATCTTTTTGGAGGGAATATTTGTTGGTAATAACCTTATATGTTTTGGGATACATTGCAATGTAGCCTTTATGAGTTGGAGTCTTTTAACTATGGTAAAGAACTTGCATTTTCAACTAACGAGATTTCATTCTATCTAAGATGACTCCCAAAATTCATTGCTTTTATAAAAGAAGGGAACATTCAAATATATTGATGGTAGTTTTCTTATTGTAAACCTGAAAATCTTTGTAATGATTCATTTTAGAGGTGATAGTAAAAAAGACTAAACTTTTCCTTATCAACTATGGTAAATAACTTGTATTTTCAACTAGCCAAACGAGGCCTCATTTTATCCAAAATGGAGTCCCAAAATTCATTACTTTTACGAAAGAAGGGAATATTTAGATATATTGATGGTAGTTTTCCTATTGTAAAAATAAAGATATTTTTAATGATCCATTTTAAAGGTGTTGATAAAAAATATTATGAACTTTTTATTAACAATTGCGTAGCTACCTTTTCATAGTATGATAGGATTGAATTAAATTTCATGGCTTTATTGACTAAAGGATGACCTAAAACAAGATAGTCATCAGCAGATTGGAGATGAGATTTGTATTGTTTTAGACAAACTTGAATACCTTTGATTTTGCCTTCCTTTTTATGAGTGCTCTGCACATTACCTTAACAAGAATAATGAAGAGATAAGGAGATAGTGGGTCACTTTAGTGAAGTTTACAAGATTTAAATTTTTTGACTGAGGATCCATTAATCAAAATGGAATATTTTGGATTGTTGTAACATCTAATCCATTCACACCTATGTTGATCAAAACCAAAATTTTGTTGGGAGTCAAGGATGGAGAGCGGGAATGCAGGCGAGCGAGTGGCGGATGGAGAGCGACCGGGAGGATGCGGCAGAAAGGAGGCAGGATGGTCAGGCGAGGGTCCTGGAGGGACAAGCCATGGCAGTGATGACGGGGCAGGGCCCGATGCAGCAGGGGCCCAGGCGGATGGGTCGGACAGGAGCGGAAAAGACCCTCCTGACAAGGAGGGACCAAGAGGCGGGGTAAACCTAAACCAAAAAGGATCCTACGCCCAGGTACTAAGTCCAGGATCCCCAACAAAGCAACCCACCCAGGAACTGCTTCCTTGTGGAGCAGATTTGGTCATCCCTGAAGACCTAATGGACAGCTACCTGGAGCTTGAGCGTTTCACTCTGATTGGCAAGTTCGTAGGAGGGCGACCAGACATGGAGACCATTCGAAAATGGGCTTTTTCCAAGTGGAAGACCAGCGGCAACATGGAAATTGTTGCCCTCTCTCGGGGGTTTTTCGCCATCAGGCTCAACACTCAGGAGGACTGTTGCAACATCTTGGTCGGGGGACCATGGTTCCTAGGGCGCAGGAGCCTTTTTCTCCGGAAGTGGGGAGAGGATTTCAACCCTGAAACCCAAAACATAAATGTAGCTCCTCTGTGGGTTAGGTTGCCCAACCTCCCTTTCCAATGCTGGCACGAGAATGTCATCAGAGGGATAGCCCGGTCCATAGGTGAGCTCGTTGCCATTGATTCTTCCACCAAGGTCCGATCCAGGATGGTCCATGCCCGCTTCTGTGTCTCCGCTAACCTGGAAACAGAGTTACCCACTTTCATAAACTTGTATAGAGGATCACGCATCATCAAGAGGCAGCCCATCGAGTACGAAAACAAGCCAGCCTTTTGTACTCACTGTCGCACTCAAGGTCACCTCTTGAATTAGTGCCCTGTCTTGAGGGCCCAGAATCAAAAGGCGACAGGTCCGAACAAGGGCATGCAGAGGAACCAGGGTATTCCCCCTCTCAACAAGGAGCCGGTGCTAGGCCCGAAACACATCATGCGTAATCCCGCCCACCAAGCACCTCAGGAGGAAGGTCAGAGTGATGTTCCAGATCAAGGCAAGCAAAACCGTGAGCGAGGAGAAGCCTCCCCGTCAGCCCAAAAGGAGCAGGAGGTGCTCTCAAAATCCCCGCTTCACACCAGTCCTAGCATAGAGGATCCAGTTACCCAGGTACAGACCCTTCCCGAAATTGTTGTTCCAAATTCTTTTATGGATGAGTACCTGGCGGGCAATAGGAAATCCCCAAACCGCTCGAATAGGGGTGAGGTACCCCTTTCTCCTTTCTCTGAAAAAGAAGGCCCATCCGTCTCTGGGAGAATCAGCCCCAGAAACACCAGGAGCAGGAAACAGGCCATTGACTATGGCAGCGAAAGGAAAAGAGGGAGACCCTCTGACAATGAGAAGAGAAACAAGGAAACGACGGAGGACATCGCAAATGGAACCCAGTTGACGCTTTTCTCTGACGATTTCGACAACCAGAATGACAAGCAAGGAACCAAACCCCCCTTCCAGCTGGTGAAGGGAGGCAGGAAAAACCCTAAACCCTCGAAATGAAGGTCCTCTCATGGAATGTGAGGGGCCTCAACGGGGCAGCCAAGCAGCGGTTGGTGGCTGACCTAAGGAAAAGGATCAATCCTTCCATCTTCATTATGCAAGAAACCAAAATCGATGAGCTCTCTTCTCGGAAGTCTGCCAAGGCCATTTGGGCCAAAGGAGAGTGCCTTATCAGTCCAGCTCAAGGCACGTCAGGTGGGCTCATGTGCCTTTGGGACCCTACCCTGGTTGAAGGAAGGCTTTTGTCGTCCTCGAGCAGGATCCTAAACATTTTGTTTCACTCCAAGACCAGCAATCAGTCTTGGATCCTGTCCAACATTTACGCTCCAAATTCCCCCATCGAGCGGGCCGAAATGTGGGAAACTGTAACTCAAATGAGGACCACCTTCAACACCTTTCCATGGATCATAGGAGGAGACTTCAATAGCCCGCTGCATCCGTCTGAGAAGAAAGGAGGTAACGACTCTTTCAGCAGAAGCATGGAGGATTTCAGAGGTTTTGTCAATACCAATGAGCTCATGGATGTTAAGCTCAAGGGGTCCTCTTTCACTTGGAGCAACAGGAGGATTGATAGCGGGCTCATCCAGGTGAAGCTGGACAGGTTCCTCATCTCTCAAGAAGCTATCCCTCTGTTTGGCGATGCCACCCTGTTGGCCTTACCTCGGATCGGATCAGACCACAGTCCCATCCTCCTTGAAACTGGCAGGCCTCCCTCCTTCAAAACTCCTTTCCGTTTCGAAGCCATGTGGACTCTCCACAAGGATTTCAAAGATCAAGTGTCCTCATGGTGGCATCAAAAGTTTGGAGGATCCGCCACTTCTCGGCTGGCTCAAAAACTGAAGATGGTCAAAGAAAACTTGAAAATCTGGAACAGGGAGGTTTTTGGCAACCTTTTCGCCAGTAAAAAGGCCATTACTGAGAAACTTCAGGAGATGGAAAGGAGAATCGAAGTTGGGGACCACAACAGCCCCACTAGGGAGGAGGAAAGGAACCTCCTAGCAGAGTTCCATAACATCCTGGCTAGAGAGGAAACCTTATGGAGGCAGAAGTCAAGAGACCTGTGGGTCAAGGAAGGCGATGCTAACACCAGGTTCTTTCACGCCTCCACTATGCGGCACAGGGCATCCAACAAGATCAGGGAGATTGTGTGCAGCAATGGATCATCCACCAAGGACATAGTTGAGATCAGGGCTGAAGCGGTGTCCTTTTTCCAGAACCTCTTGGGAAGTGCCCCGGAGGGTGACAGCCAAGCTCAGGATACTCTCCTATCAAATATTCCTTGCATCGTTCCTCAGGATGCGAACCTCAGACTGGTGGAACCTTTCTCCCACGATGAGATTAAGGAGGCCTTGTTTTCAATGCAACCTGATAAAGCCCCTGGGCCGGATGGTTTCTCTCCGAGGTTTTTCCAAACCCTGTGGGATGTGGTGGGGAACGATGTCTGTGAGGCCATTAGAGAGATCCAGTCAACCAAAGTTGTCCCTCGCAGTTTCAACTCCACCTTCTTGGCCCTCATCCCGAAAGCCTCTGACTGCAAATCCATCTCTGATTATAGGCCTATCAGCCTGTGCAACGTCATCTACAAAGTGTTGACCAAGGTTATGGCCAACAGGTTGAAGCCCATTCTCCCCCTTATCATTGATCAGTCTCAAGGCAGTTCGGTGAAAGGGAGGAACATCCTGGATGGGGTCATCTCGATCCATGAAACCCTGCATTCTGCCTCAATGACCAAGAAGGCTGCCCTTTTCCTCAAGCTTGATATGAACAAGGCCTTCGATAGGGTTGACAGAGGTTTCCTTCGGGAGATCCTCCTCAAGTTCGGCTTCCATCCCCTGTGGGTTGACCTCATCCAGGGCTGCATTTCCTCCCCCTGGTTCTCTGTCTTAGTCAATGGCTCTCCTGCCGGTTTCTTTCAGAGCTCAAGAGGTCTGCGTCAAGGGGATCCTCTGTCCCCCATCCTTTTCATCATCCTCGCAGAAGCTTTGGGAAGAGCCCTCAAGGATGCCCAACAACGGAAGAAGGTGACCGGCATCCTCCCTGCCTCGGGGATTGAGGCGATCACCCATCAACAGTTTGTGGATGACACGCTCCTGTCCACCATAGCGTCAGTAGCTCAAGCCAGATCCATCAAACGAATCCTAGGACTCTATGAGAGTGTTGCCGGTCAAAAAGTTAACTACATCAAAAGCAAGATCTTTTTTCTCAACACCCCTGTCAGGCGTCAAGTTCAGATTGCAAGGATCCTGGGGTGCTCTATTGACTCCCTCCCCACTACCTATCTTGGCCTCCCTCTCTTCTGCGGGCGTGCTAAGGAAGGGATGTGGAACATGGTGCTCGAGAGAATCCACAAAAAGTTGGCGTCGTGGAAAGGCAAGTTCTTATCCCAAGCTGCCAAGGCAACCCTCACTATGGCGTGCCTCCAAGGGATTCCGACCTTTTTCATGTCTGTTTTCAGATTGCCTGCCTCGGTTCTTCACAAGATTGAGCAGACCCAACGAAACTTTCTTTGGTCAAGCAATGAAGACAAGTCCAGGTTTCCTTTGGTGGCCTGGGACAAAGTTTGCAGAAGCAAGAAGCAAGGAGGATTAGGGTTCAGGAGAATGGCCAAGATGAACCTAGCGCTCATTGCCAAACACACCTGGAGGATCTTGGCGGATGAACCGATGGAATGGGTTAGAATTGTCGGGAGGAAATACCTCACTAACACTTCCTTTCTTGAGGATGGGATTCCCACTGGGGGTCGGCTTTCCGGAAAGCCATTGTCCAATCCAAGCAGCTGATCCAAGACGGCATCAGGTGGATCCTTGGGGATGGCCGGAGCATAGATTTTTGGAAGGATAGGTGGGCCCTAGAGGACCCTCTCTCTGAGCAGACCGGGCTGGTTCACCTTAAAACTTTTCTTGATAACAACTTTGGGCAGAGGGTGGCCAATTTCATTGAATGGAGAAATGGCTCCCTACAGTGGAAAGTCATTGATGCGGAGGGGCTAGAGACGAGGCCGACTTCCTGTCCTCCGTCCTTAAGGACATCATCATACCCACCAACAGAGGTCCGGATCGAATGATTTGGAGGGGGACCGATGATGGTGGATTCTCTGTCAAATCTGCCTATGAATTCCAATGCAAAGGGCTGAAATCGGACTTTCCTTGCAACGTGGTCTGGAGGAAATGTTTGATCCCAAAGGTAAATTTCTTCTCGTGGATTGCCTTTCAGAATAAAGCTCTCACAATTGACAATCTTCACAAGAGGGGGTTTGCTATTCCCAATAGGTGCTATCTGTGTGAGTCTGCCTGTGAGTCCTCTGACCACCTGTTCCTGCACTGCGTTTTCACTGGGTCGGTCCTTGGCTCCATCCTCTCTACCTTTCAGATCCAATGGATTCCCCCCAAGACCATTAAGGAGGCTTTCTTCCAATGGCCCAATCCTTTTAAAAATCCCAAGCTCCGTTTCTTGTGGAATGCTTGCTTCCACCATTTTTTGTGGCAGATATGGTTGGAACGCAATGGTCGGGTCTTCGGTAATCCTCCCAGGGATCCTCCCTCAGTCGCTCACAGGGCCATCGCCTTTGCCATTGAGAACTCCAAGCTTATCCCCAACCCATGGCCCAAGCATGTGTTTGAAGAGGGTTTGTTCAAATCCTTGAAGTTATCAGGGGAGATCAAGGAGCGGGAGGATCCGCGGTTATCCAGGAAGGACGTCAGGTGGGTCAGGCCTCCTCAAGGATGGTTGAAGTTAAATTTTGACGGGGCCTCTCGGGGCAACCCAGGGGCGGCCGCTGCGGGTGGATCAGTTAGAGACCATAATGGACAGCTCGTCCTGGCTTTCTGTGAAAACTTGGGGTTTCAAACCAATCATGTTGCGGAGGCCAGAGGACTCGAGCTCATTTCGGAGGATCCCCGACCCTTGGTAGTTGAAGGGGACTCACTGAACATCATTAACTACATGTTGAATTCCCAGGATCCGGCGTGGAAGGTTTTCAATGTCATTTATGAGGCCAGGAACCTCCTCCTCCGGAGGAACCTGGTCCAAGTCAAGCACACCTACAGGGAGGGCAATGGTTTAGCCGACCACTTGGCAAATAAGGGATTACTGTCCACATGTCTCGTGGTGTGGCGGCAGTTGTTTCCGGCGGACGTGGAGAAGGTCGCCAGCCAGGATATCGCTAATGATTCCACATAAGCAAGAAGAGAGGATCGGGCTTGGGCGGACGGGCACGGGGAGCGGGGAGAGGATATTCGGGTTTTCAGAATGGATGCATCTGTTTCTTTTTGTTGTTTTTTCAGCATGTTTTACCTCCAGTTTGAGGTTTCTGATGTAGCCCTCCTGGGCATTACTATGTTTTTTTTTGGTAAGGTTTACTATGGTTTCTATTGTACTAGCCCAAGGGGCTCCTTTTGTTACTAAGGGTTGCGGCCTCTCATGTTATAAGGTTTTGGGATCCTCTTAAAAAACCCATTTTGTATATAAAATATCTACTTACCAAAAAAAAAAACCAAAATTTTGAAGAACTTAAAATGAACTTGATCAAATAGTCTTGTATGCTTTGTTCATGTCCAACTGTGTTGACATATTTGGTTTTCTTATGGATTAGGAAGAACATATGACCTTTTGTGCAATGCCATTACGAATTTGCTTACCATGAAGAAAATCGCTTTGTTCCTCCAAGATGACATAATCTAGAATGTCTTTCAATCTATTTGTTAAATTATTGGAACTATCGTATAAATCATGTCAAGGTTTATTAGACAAAATTATCAAAATATTTTCTCACTTTTTTAAGAACCAATGTGATGAAGGTGGCATTGATATAGCTTATCACCCTATTTGCTTTTAGCATAGCCAACATATCGTCCTTTAAAATCTTGTGGTGCACCTCTCATAGACTAAGATAACGCTTAACTAAATGTTCGTGAAAATGCTAATTCTTTTAGAAACATGCTACAATGTTAAACCTTATCCTTAATTGATAGAAGTTAGACAAAGTAAAGGTTCATAAGCAGACTATATTCTAGGATAGTTTAATTAGATTGATATGCTTTAGGTTAAAATCATCAATTGTTGACAATGGACTAGAGTCAAGATTCTAATACTTCAAAGCTGGATATTGACTATGATTTCCTCTTGGCCTTGAAGTCCAAGATTCTAATATTTTAAAGTTGGATTTTGACTATGATTTCCTCTTGGCCTTAAGTCCAATTTTTTTTTTCCAATATATATTTAGATCCTCTTATTAGGTCCAACTTTGTTGGGTAGTAGTGATTTGATTCCCTAATCAATTTTTAGCACCTACTCCAATACATGCACTATTATTTGACCTATACATAGTTTTGCTATGAAAATAATAAGATAACAAATATATTTCTGAAATTACTAACCTTCTCTTTTTTAAAATCATTATTTAATTAAAAAATAAAAGTCATCACATAGCCTAATTACTTTAGGCTTCAATATAATTATTCTCATAACTCATATTCAAACTTAAGTTTTCAAATTCTTTTTCTAGTGATAAAATTTCATCTTGCAAAAGATTTCACCACCACCTTCTATTATGCCCTAGTATTAATTGCTTTTGCTATGTGAAGTTTGACTTAGACAATCATAATTACATTATGGTTATATAATAAGAATATATCTTAATTTTAAAAAATTCATTAAAAATTTCAAAGTGTAGGTGCTATTTAATTATTTCATTTCAAACTATAAAATTACCCCATCTTGGGATTCTAAATATAAACTTGCTATAACCAATATTTTAAAGGGTTGTATTATATATATATATATATATATAAGGAGATTAAAAATTGGAAAGTAATTTTTAAAGCATGAGGGTGAGTATTTCTACAATTGGAGGAACAATTGGAATGATAGATTTTAGGAGCCAACTGAGACTGTAGTCCTTATTGGTCCAACATTATTGACATTGGCAATTTATACAACTCTATTTGTACAACAATTTATGATAGTCACAATCCACTTGACGACAAACTCCAACAACGATCACACATGTTGGCAATGACTTGTATAGTAACGACTTCATCAACCTTCCTCGTATGACACTTGTGACAACCCTCATACAACACTTCGATGACAATACTTGTACAATGACTCTCGTACACTGCAACTTTCGTTTGCAACTTTGCACAAACAAAACTTGGCACATACAACCTACTAATCTACCGCAACAATGCCATCACACAGAGATATACATAGATGGAAATGGAATGTCATTACATTATAACTTCCTATACGACACTTGCATTACAGGTATGTCTACACTTGCAGTACATAGGTCACACAAATGCACTTATGGAATCCTCGTACTCTCCAATGCACAATGCTATCTCTCTCGTACTATGGTTAAGATCATGATGATTGAACAAATGAGTGGGGAGGGTCCTTTTATGCTTGTGGGTCAACAATTAGAAGCAACTACCACCTTAGACACCTCACTACTTAACTACCTACATTCCCATTACATGACTATTACATTAGTTGTATATATTACCTAACAAAATGTCATTTCACTTGCATTTCATTTGATATTTTAGTTGACTTTCATGTACATATTGTTTTACATTTCATTTAAATTACAATTTTGTGCACATTTGTACTTATTTTCCTATATACAACTTTTACTTTGGTTGTTGTCCAAAACTAGCTCCTACATCTGCCCTCCCCTTTAGCTTGGTCGACATCCTTGTTGACGATTGTCTCCACTCCTAGTGGCTAGGATCCTGCTAATGTTGAGGAGTTGGAACATGTATGCCTCCCATTTTCTTAATTTGCAATGTGAGAGCCTCCATTTCTCCCTTCAGCCTCTTGGCGTAGTTCAAATACTAGATCCATATGTAATTGTTTGTTTTCAACTTTATTTTTGCCAAATTTGCCAATATCTCTTCCTCCCTCTCTACAAATACAACTTTAGCCTTCTTTACTACCTTAGCAACCTTCCTTGCTATTTCTACCTCATGCATGGCTGGAATTGCTAGCTGCTCATCCTTCTCTGCAATTAGCTGATCTCAAATCTTAATTTCATTTTTCATTTCCAACAACTATTTCCTCAATGAAAATTTGGATTTCAGTTGTTTGATCAATGTGTTTTGTTTCTCATGAGCCTTTGTTCTCTCCTCAACTTCCTTTTTTAGCACTGCTAGTTCTGTTTCAATGTTCTTCATTTGTTGAAGTTTCTCCTCCGTAGGAGCCAATTCTGATAAGTCAAAAACCTAGTGTAAATAATAGTAATAAAGTGTTACATGCATACAAATGTAAATGCAAATGTCAATGAAATGTGGATGTAATGCAATTTTTCATTATGTGATATATTACAATATAATGTAATATTCAACGAGGGTGTCTAATTTATGTCTGAAGGGGGAGATAGTTATATGGTGAGGTGTCGTCGAAGCCATTATTGATAATGACCAAGACCAAATGATAAATAAGGCCCTCTCTCATTTATTCAAATACAATATGTAGACCATGTGTGAACCAGTGAGCATATGAGAAGTCTTATAGAGAGAGGGAAGACCAAAGAGAATATATAGTCATTATGCATTATATTATTGTGTGAGTGAGACTTTGTAATGTACATGATATATAATTGAGTAATACAATGATGATTCATTTCCTACTATTTGATGTGTATGATCTGTGTATATGCTATTATCATTATTTTTGGTTTGCAGTGTTTATACATTAGGTTCTATGTGCGGGTGTGGAAGCATTGCAATCAGATTGCAGAGTTGTAGTGCAATATGCCATATAGACGTTGCCATACAAGTGGAACCGAGGATTGTGTCATTCTGGTGGTCTGCCATTCTAATGGATTTTTGTGTGTTCTTCAGTGGGAGAATGTCATTCAAGTGTGCATTTGACATTGTCATACAAGTGCTTGCCATACAAGCACTTGTTCAAATGAAGAACAACCTATCGTACATGTACTCGTACAAGTGAGCCATTGTTGATGTCGTACAAATGCATGATGTGTTTCAAAATTGCATTGACTACAATCTTGCTTGGCCTCTAAATTTATCATTCTATTCCTGCATCATTGTGAAGCTTACCACCATGCTACATTTAGTGTCGTTGCTATTGCCAAATCGAAGTTGGGCCAAGTTGAAGAAGAACCAACACATGTGAAGTGTGGGAGATGAATGATAGATTCCTTACCATGAGGATGTGGATGACGAGGTTATGAAAGAAGTCATATTCCTATGAGGAATTGGAGGATTACCGACCAAGTGATGTAGTCACAGGTAAACAAACTTGAAGATCCAAAAGTCGAACGTATGTGGAATTATCAAGGGGAGGATAGTCCAAGTGAATCACACATAAGGTGGTAGAAGTTTTTAACAAAAGAAATTTAAGATGAAGCATGAGAAAACAAAGTTGAAACCATGGTGAACATAGAGGTTGCACAAGATAATGAGGTTGAACAATTGGTAACACTAGGACAAGAGCAGGGGAGTCAAGCACAACGACAACTGAAGGATGGTTACTAGATCAGGACACCAGAAACAACACTCCTATACTTGTGAAGGAGATCATAGAGTGAAGGTGCACGAAAATATGGTAGATGATTTTTTGTTAGTGAAGAGGTCAAAGGCAAAAAATTGCCAAGAGAACTTCATAGGGAAGAAGTGAATATAATCATCCACCAATGTCAAATATGGCATAAATTGTAGCAGCAGTGGGCAAGTAAAAGTGCCCACCATTTTTGGGTGACAAGAAGGAAGACCCAAAACACCATATTGAAATATGTGTGACCATATGGAGAGCAAATGGAGTGGACAATGGGAAATCCTAGTTGGGATTATTCCTGACAACATTGCAAGAGATTGTAATGAATTGGCAATTAAAAGATAAAATATGAATATTTCATTACATGATAAGAGATGACGAAGGAATTCATCAAAGACTTTAGATGACTTCCGGATGATATTGAGATCATTGAAGGGATATGCACCATGAAGCAAAAGGAAGAGGATGCCAAATTCTATAACCAAAGACTAAAGGAACTAATTGACAAGATGGAGGTATGACCAACAGATAACCTACAAAGACAATGGTTCCTAGACGGATTGTTGTTGTGGTACAATAATTTGAAGGTAGTTCCACCAACTACCTATGAGGACGCATACAATAGAGCAATCACTTTTACATGTGGTGATCTAGACCATGATGAAGGATTTGGAGAGAATGGTGCAATATGCAAAGGATGAAAAGAAGAAAGAAAGACATGGAATTTGGTATTCAGACTGTAATACGAAGGGACATATGAATATCATATGTCCAAAGAAGGCCTACTATAACATTTATGGAGTTACAAGACATGTGGTCAAAGATTGTCCATTCAACATAAGAAGTTCGAGGCACCAAATGTTGGTGGTGTAGAAGGAAGAGAAGGACAAAAAGCCAAGTACATATTAGAATGAACAATAGAAACAAGTGGTGAATGCAGAAACAACCATCAAGGAGGAAGACAATCATAGCAAAGCAATTGATGAGGAGAAAGTTGATTGCAGTATGTTGTAGATGGGAGTCTTATCATATGATTCCAAAGAATCCAAGAGTGGAGGCATTTTGCATGCAATTATCAAAACCATCAAGTTGGAGATAATTTTAGAAATAATAATAATACCTTTATGTATCAATGGTGTGGTTTAGGCAGTCATAGGGAGGAATTTTTTTTGAAGGAGGTGAGTCCAAGCAACTTGTAGAATGTCAATGTTATTGACATCAAAGAGCCTCAAGTAAACTAGTAGCTAAAGCAGAATAATGTGCTTGTGGTAACAAGGGGTCAAGTGAAGAAGACCAAACAATGTCCCAGTTCTTCCAAAGAGGAGATATGGCAGGAAGCCCACAAAGTAGTTGAAGAAATAAAAAATACCAGGTAAGAATGACAACTCCATAAAAAAGGAGTTGAAAAGGTCAATCATTGAAGGAGAAGATGAGGCGTCAACACAACTGGAAAAACAAGTATTGAACACAATAGTAGGAGTGAAAGTTTCAAGCTTACTTAACATGGTACCAAAGCTTTACGTGATCGTAGGAGAGATGATGCAACCAAGAAGGATAGTGAAGCCGCAATGCCAATAGGAAGCCATTACAATAAGGAGAGATCAATTCATTGATCTAATAGTGTTGATGATTGATGTTGGCAAAAATCCAACATTAATCCACATTGAGTTGCTTCACCATAAGTTGACCTAGGTGTTCATAGACATAAGGTTGAGCGTTAATGTACTTTTTGAGAATAATTAAAGGGATATTGGACCACCATTCTTATGGTCTCCAGATTTTAAGTTGTATGGTGCAAACTAGTACATAATAGAGATGAAAGGAGTCTTGATGGCCTAGAAAATGTAGATCACCGATCAAGATATTATCATAAATTTTGTAGTGATTACCATGCAAAAACTAGCATATGACGCATTGTTAGGATGAGGATGGTTGTGCATGGAAAAGGTGAATCACAATTGATATAAGGACCATTTGAATTTCAAGAAAGGAAAACACAAGTATATGATTAATTTGAAGAATCAATTTGTAAGTGAGGATCTCATGACAATTGACAAGTCAGGGAATTAATCCTCAAATGATGATAGTGGACGTGACCCAAATGGAGTGTTGTTGTTAGAGGAATGCATAGAAGATGAAGGCATTCAAAAATTAGATATCTTTGTTGGTATATGGAGGATTATGAAGTCTTTATGCCAAATTGTATCTACATTTAAGTAGATGAAAACCATGATGAAGAAAGAAACATGTATGAGATCAATGAGAGTAGTAAGAAAGAAAGAACTGCACCTAAGAAGGAAAGGAAGTCCATTGTTGGACATGAGGAATGTATGGCATCAAAGCAATTGCAAGTAGAGGTGCCTAATGGTGAGAAGGATGAGAGTCCAACATTTGAGCAGATGGAATACGGTGTGGCCAACAATGTACGAGATGAGACTCTAACACTATGGGAGTTGTAGGATAGTATGCTTAATGGAAAGCAGGATGAGAGTTTGACATCGAAGCAACTATACGTTGACACTTTTTATAGTGAGAAGGATGAAAGTCCAATGGTAAAGCTATATCAAGGTGATGCACCTAAGAATGTGTAAAGAAGAAGAGAAGAGTGTAGGAAGGCTAATTGTAGCACCAAATCAATCTTCTAAGCATTTTAAGGTATAGTGCTTTGGGAAGGATAACCAAGTAGGACCAAACAAGAAGATGGTGTAGAAGAAAAGAATGATCTTAGGGTAAATTGGTTGTTTGAGAATACACGAGGAGAGTAGCCTGTAATCAAATAGGAAGAGCTAAAACCCATTTTCATAGAGCGAAGGCAAATAGGAGTGTATGTACAATTCCCAAACATGGAGGAAGAAAGGAGACTCTAATCACTTAGTGATAAAAATGTATAAAGAATGATAATTTTAGGAATAGAGCCACCCAATAATTAACTTTAGGGTGATGAGAATGATCATGAAGATAGGATTATGCTAACACAAATTGATCTCCAGCATCAAAGGATACACTTGAAAACATAGTTGTTATAGGAGGAATATGAATGATTGCAAAGGTGTAATTTACAGATAAGGGAGCAAATTGTTCAATAGCCTGTAAGAATAGTTCAAAGTCTTGATGCAAGAGAAATAAGAAGGCAAGAAATATTGAATGATATAGAGCAACAAAAAGTGAGACGATAATAAGCAAATAAGATATAATAGAGGGAAATTTTTGAAACACCTACATCTTAAGAAGGAGATGGAAGGACTTGGTAGATGAATTGTAATAGCATGTTCTCCATAAGTTTTGATGGTACAAGCAGTTGAAGTTTCAGATCACAAAAAACAAGATAATTTAGAAGAAACACCAAGACCCCAACCAATTCTCTAGCAAGATGAAAGTAATAATCAATAGAGTAAATCCAAGGAGGGTAGGTGAAGGAGGAGATTGGACGATATGAAACTCTGGTAGTTTGGGAAGACTGTCGGGTCTTCTTGGTCGTTTGAGTTTTCTTGGTCAAGGGAGGAGTTTGGTTGATCTCTATCCTAATAGTTTGAGGGGAATATTTTTCCCTTCAAGTATCCCTAGGTTATGCAATTGATAAGATGTCCTATCAAAAATCCCCTCTAGTGGCATTGTAAACAACAAATTATGACATGATCATCAAGATGGCCCATCAAGACTACCTCTTAGTTCATGTCCAAATTGAAGATATCATAGGAATAGATGGTTGAGGAATAAAAAAAGATCACAGATGGAGGGAGTAATAGGTAACCCATATTAGGGAGGATTACCTAGAGGAAAGAAATAAAGAAAGAAACATGCTTGAGTTTGGTGGATCATCACGAAGGAGAAGGAGAAGGTATGAAAAAAACAAAAATGATGAATAGTTGAATCATCCAGGGCAGAATATGGGAAAGAAGGGATGAAAAATCATATAATATAAATGCATAAGAAAGAGAGAACACTTATACGAAAAACTGTCATACAAACAGTATTCGCACAAGTGGGAGTTGTATGAATGATGACCATACAAGTAGGAGTTGTATGATAGATAATCATATAGATGAGGAAGGCTATACAAATGCATATATTTGTTCAATAGAGGGCCATACAAATGTAGGTCATATGGATGGAAATACTAGTATAGTAAAGGGCAATACAAATGTTGAACTTGGAGAATATCATTGTGCAAATGATGGAGATCAAATAGTAGATCAGTTGAATAAACATACCGATCCCTCAGTAGGAATAATAGTTAAAGTGGCAGTTGAGGTGGTCATACAAATCGTATGACATAATTTAAATTAAACATGTTTCCCCTTTTGAATATATATATATATATATAGTATACAAATAGAAACCCTTGAATAAAGTTTAGAGAAAGAAAGAAAATGTGGACAAAGATAAGATAAGAAGGATGAGGAAGGCATGGGAAAAACCCCTTATATGGAAGGTACTAAGAAATTTTCTCTGAATAAGGAACAAGAGGAAGGAGAAATAGCACAAAAAATGAAGAATAAACCAAATCCGGAGGAAGAAATAATTTGTCAACCCAATGGTTTGGTGTAAACTAAAGCCTACGAGCAAAACCAAAAATAAGAAATCCAAGATTAGGAAGATAAGGTTAATTGTAGAAAAAACCTAAGCAAATATCAATTCAGAAGAAAGTTAACACTAGACAAAATTGACAAATCGAAAGCACCCCTTTCTAGAGTCTAGATCGATCAAAATAAGGTATGAACACATTATTTGGATCTGAAGAGATGATCCCTTGTTCTTTTGATGTTCTTCATATTTTCTTGACAAATCTTCTTATTAAACCTCTGGGTAAGAAAAAAGAGGAAATCCCTTCTATGAATCCCACTATAAACTCAAGAAGAATAGCAAATGTAGAAAGTGAGAGCAAAGTAGGAAGACTTAATTAGCTAAAGTCATAAGTAGAGTATTTTATAAGGATATAGCAAATGGAACATAAAGCATTTTAGATGTGAGTGGAGGTAAAATCTCCACATGGGGTAAGAAATGAAGATCATATCTTAGAATGTAAGGGGTATGAATACCCCTTCCAAACAACGGGTAACTAAAAATATTAGGAAGGATAATTTTCTGAACATTCTTCTTCTACAAGAGACTAAGATTGACAACAATGAATATTTTAGTAGTTAAGAATATATTTGGGAAAAGGTAAACTATGTAGCCATAGCAATGGATGGAGCCTCAGGGAGCCTTTGGATTTTATGGAACCCAAATTCAATTGATGGGAGCTATATTCAAAATATTGAAAGATATATATTGATTGTTTTCATCTCTAAATTATCAAACTTTAGTTGGGTTTTAACTAATATTTGTCCCTAATTCTCTCATAGACAGGAGATCTCTGTGGTAAAAGTTAAAATATATTAGGTATAATACCAATGATGTCCCATGGGTGCTGGCAAGGTATTTTAACACTGCCCTCTTCCCAAGTGATACAAAAGGTGGAAATCAATATTTTACTGATAGTATGGAAGAATTCGGTAATTTCATTGGCCATTGTGGTCTCATGGTTATGGAATTAAGAGGGACTAAATACACTTAATCGAATAGAAGGATGGGGGACAACCTGATTCAAATTAGATTTGACAGAATTTCATGTATTATGACTGGTTTACGAGGAATAGTAATTCTTCTCTCTTTGCTCTTCCAAAAATTGGATCTGATCACAATCCCTTGATTCTTAACATAGAAGAAATAAAAAATGGCAATAAGTCCTTTTTTTTTTGAACTCGTGGTTTTTTTCACACAGGATTAGAGGAAAAAATAAGGAATGGTGGAATTGATAAGCTTTTGGAATATGTATGTTCAAAGTGGTAATTATTTTGAGAAATGTTAAAAATAATATTAAAAAATGGAACAAGAATATTTTTGGTAATATTTTGCAGCAAAAGGAGTCTTTGGTTAAGAATTTTTTGGATAATATTATATTATTTGGTACATGCTAATGTACCCCCATGGTACCTTTATGGTACAATTATAAATATGTAATAGATTAGGGTGTGAGTCTATAGTTTAGGAGTGTGATTTATATTTCTCCTTTATGTATGTGTTCATGTGTAGGATGTGCACAAGTGTCATGTAATAGAGTGTGCATGTGTATAGATGTAGGAGTGTGCAATGTATCATATAGTAAAGTGTGCAAGAGTAAATAGAGAGTCAAGAGTCATGTATACAAGTGGCAAGATGAGAAGCCAAAAGATATGAGAGGATTTATCTTATGCATGGAATAGGAAAAGATGCATCTCCCAGATATGTGAGGAGAGCAATAGTCAAGTATTGAAGAGTCATATTTGTAAGGCTATATTATGGAGACAAAGCTCCATGTAATGTAACCAATTGAAGAATATATGTATTTCAGGCATCATACAAAGAAGTTTGTATATAGTCTGAGCAATTCTATTGTAAGTTTTCATGTTATTGCATGAATGATATAAGTCATTTTACTTCATATTATTGTTATTTTATATAAATGTTTGTTTATTAATACTGACCACATATATTGAATGATCAATTATTTGATTATTATATTTGTTCCTTTGGGGCCTCTGTTAATCTGGTTAAAAAACCAACGATGATATTAGAGCCACTATATTCTATCCCATTTTGGAAGAGTCATATTCGGAGCTACTTCGAGTAGTTTCTATTTTTTTAAAATAAAGGGGTAAAAATTTATTGATAAGAAGACAAGATTATAGAGTACAGTGAAGCCCCCAACCAGGACTCAAATAAACAACAAAACAGGCTAAAACCACCAGACAGGGTCGACACCCAAAGAAAACAAGAACAAACCACATTAAGTATGGATATCCTTGTGGATCAACTCCAAGAGTTGCTGAGAGTCCCTAGTCAGGAGACTCTCCCAGTTATCCATAATCCAATGACCTGAAAGCTCAGAAGCCCTTTTGGCCAAATAATAAACAACCCATTTCCATTCCCTTGGTATATGCACAAAGGAGATAAATTTGAACTCTTCACTAATTTTGAGAATTTGAATGGCCACAAAGACCAACTTCCAATTAACATCCTCCAACCTTTTGTTGTTTAAAATATTAACCAAAATTTGAGAGTCGAACTTGTAGATGCTCCTTCGCCAGCCAAGAGAAAACACCCTCTGCAAGGCCTCAAGAATTGCAAGAGATACCATAAAATTGTTGGAGTGAACACCTTTGTAAATAAAAATGAAAAATCTAACCATGCCAACAGAGTCTCTCCCAACATCGCCAATTACAGCATGTCCAAGATTGCCCCTAGACGACACATCAATATTAATTTTTAAAACTCATACAGGGGGAACCCTAAACCTACCATCTCTTCAAAATTGCTTGCTAAGCTAAGGAAACCTGCTAGGGCGAGAAGAGTTCGCACCAACCCCAAAGAGACCAAGGGCCTATCGTACCTTCTCCTCCCTAGATTCCAAAAGAGGATCCACATCACATTTGCTATGGATAGTTTCCTGAACCATACACAAGATCCTTTGCTAGATCTGTTGAACAACCAAATGTCTACCTTGAAATATGTGACGGTTTTGTTCGAGCCAAATATTCCAGATGATACAAGGGCCAATATTCCAAGCCACCTGGAGTAAGGGGGTATTTTCCAAAGGTATACCCAAACTTCTCCAAAAATCCACTAGGGAGAGGACATGAAAACAAGGATGGTTCCAAGCACTCCACCAACGGTGCCAAATATCTTTGGCAAGGGAACATTTGAAAAATAAATGAGAAGATTCATCCTCATTATTACCATAAAGGACACAAAAAGAGGGACCCTGAAATCTCCTCTTCCTCACGTTATCCCAAGTGAGGTATTTATTATGAGCGACCAACCAGAGAAAGAAGTTACATTTAGGCCAAGAAAATCTGTTCCACACCTTTTTACACCATGTGATAGGGAGGCTTTTGAACTTTTGTATATCAAGAACCTGATAACCATAGGCTAGAGAGTAGGTTCCCTTAGGATCAATATTCCAAGCCAAAATGTCTTTACCCCTCAATAAAGAGCAGGGCCTCCCCGCAAGAATAAGAGCAAGCACATCTTTGTCCTCAGCCAATCCCCCCTGGGGCCATTCCTATGAATCTTTCCACTTGTACATCTCCAGATTGCCAAAAGGCTGGATTCTTTTAAAGTCCTCCACATGAGACCAGCTCGCTTCCAAGAAACAAATGCTTAGGGAATGTAACCTAGGATATTGAGTCAAGATAGAAGGGTGGCCATCCCAAGAATCCTTCCAAAAAAGAGCATCTGATCCCCGATTGCAAATCTAGAACAAACCCTACTTAATTAAATTAATCCCTTTTTTTAGAGTGTCCCAGATAACCAAATATTTCCCAACCAAGCCGAATCTAGGGATCTCAGCCTCAGAAATATCTCTCAAGTACTTACAAGATAAGATTTTAGCCCAAATCTAATCTTGAGAAGTGCACCATCTCCAATAGAGTTTTGCAGCCAAAGCCTACCCAGAAAGAGTCGTCTGTCGCAACTCAAGGCCTCCCTATTGAACTAGCCTACAAATAGAATCCCACCTAACAAAAACCCATTTATATTGAGCACGTTTTCCAGACCAAAAAAATTGTCTCGACAAAGCATCCATGTCCTTGATAAAATGAGAGGGAGTTGTTTGCACAAAACACCTATAAATGGGTAAAGCTTGAACAATAGATTTTAAAAGAAACACTCTACCTACAAAGTAGAGCCATCCGAGAATCCAGTGATTCAACTTCCCTCTAAAATTATCAAGCATAGACTGCCAAGAAGATCTAGGTAGAGGATGAGACGAAATCGGAATACCAAGATAAATGAAGGGGGGATTCCCAACCTGGAATCTTAGAATTCTAGTAATCCTGAATTGAATAAGAGGAGGGGTACTGAAAAAGAAAATAGAATATTTTTCCTCATTAATCAACTGCCCAGAAGCACCAAGATATATATCAAGAGACCGTCTAATGTTTCCAGCTTCCCTAGTAGTGGTAACTCCCAACAAAGTTGTATCATCAACAAATTGAAGGTGGGAAAGAGGCGACGAACTGCTATCCCACTTCCAACCCTAAATGAGACCATGCCTAACCTAAGACTTGAGAAATATTCCCAACCCTTTCGTCATAATTATAAACAAATAAAGAGATAGAGGATCTCCTTGCCTTAATCTTCGCAAGGTCTCAAACAACTCTGACGACTCATTATTAATAAGAATAAAGAACAAGGAAGAAAAAACATAACTCATCACCCATCTAATACATTCCTCATCAAAGCCAAAAGTAGAAAGAAATTTATGAAGAAAGGACCATTTGACCCGGTCATAGGCTTTGGCCATGTCCATTTTAATGAACATAGATTTCTCCTTGGAAGTTTCCATCGAGTGAATAGATTCCGTAGCAATAACAATCCTATCTAGGATTTGCTGGACAAAAAAAAACCCACCTTGCTCCTCAGAGATGATTTTTCTCAACCATATCTTCAGCCTCTCCACAATAATTTTTGTAATTATATTATACACAACATTACAAAGAGCAATAGGCCTGAACATATCCAGAGAATTTGCTCCCTATTTTTTGGGAATAAGAAACAATAATATAAGACTTCAAACCAAAGCCACGTGGACCACCAGATAGCCACCGCCATAAATCTAGCAAGCAGGTTCACTTCTCCAAGGCTGATTTGCCAAGATAGTATGTGGTACCAAAGCATGTCATAAATGTGAGAGGGAGTCCTCCTTGAAGAGAGAGGAAAAATATCTCCTAGTCTCTTCTAAAATATCCCTGAAAGAAGAGAGAAGGGCACCTTGAGAATTTAAAAGAGAGGAAATTAGGTTACCATTATGGCAAGCCTTAACTAAGTTGAAAAAGGTCATGTTCCTATCCTCTTCCTGAAGCCAATCCACTTGAGATTTTTGTTTAAAAAAAATATTCCCTCAACTCCCATTCAACAAGTTCTTTTGCAGCTTCAGATTCCTCAAAGAGAAGCTCCTTCGTGAGTCCATGATATCTAATCTTCCTTGAAGATTATTCCACCTTATTAAGAGCCACCAACTTAGCCAAGGAAAGGTTTTCAAAATTTAGACTATTCCACCTCTTCAATCTATGCTTAACAAATTGTAGTCGCTTCATAAAGGAATACATAATGGTGACATGAGACGGTTTGCCATTGGTCCACTAGCCTCGCATGAAATCATGAATATTAGGATCTCGAAGCCACATAAGTTGAAACTTAAAGGAAGGATTCTTCTTTAGCCCAAACTCAAGAGCAAAGAGTTTGATAGGACAACGATCAGATCCTCTACCCTCCAAAATCATAGAACTAGAGCTTCTATTATTACCAATCCAAAAACTAGATATCAGAAACCTATCCAATCTCTCTGAAATGGACTCTTTCCCACATATTCTATTGTGCCAGGTAAAGATCCCATTATTTGTCTTGATGTCAACCAATTTTAGGGCTCGGATATGAGCACTGAAGACAAAAGAAAAAGGCTTGAGATGATCAACTCCATCGCGTTTCTCCTCCAGATAAGTGATAGAATTGAAATCTCCAACCAAAATCCATGGGTACAGGGAAGCCAGACTTCTCATAAAGCAAATTTTCTCCCACAAATTTACTTTACCATTGTAATCAATAGGAGCATACACATTTGTAAGTAGGATGGTTTCACTAGATTCATTATCATGCCCGATCATTGAAATAGAACATCTGCTAGAAATCCAAGTAACAGGAAAGATCTTAATAGAATCCCATAAACAAGAAATACCACCAGTATATCCACATGTGCCAATACACTAGAATTAACCCCTTCTCCACAACTTGGGAGCAATATTTAACATACTATCAGTATCCAATTTAGTCTCCTGAATAAACACCACATCTGAAGAATGTACACAAATCAAATCACGAACAACTTTTTATCTAGGGATGTTGTTCAACCCGCTTACATTCCATGAGAGGATAATCATTTTTGGGGGTTATAAAAATGAGAATCCAATGTTCTCAGCAAAATTGACTCCACCAAAGTCTCCCCCATTAACTTAATTTTATCCTGGTCTTTCTTTCAACCCACATTCATATTCTTATTCGAAGCACCTTTTTTAATTGTTTTCTGCTATGATCCCAACACCGTAGGAGTTTTGCAGTCCAAGGATGACTGCATCAGTGCTTGAGTAGGAGAGAGCACAACTATATTTGTGCCACTTTCTAAAATAGTTTTCCTTCCAGGGCTAGAGCCAACCATATCACCTGTACTCAGAGCCAAAGCCATTTGTTCTTCATTTAAACCCACTAGATTTGATTCCTTAGGTTCCACCTCAAGAAGAGACATCTGATTCGACCCTGTTATATTTACATTAGGTAGCGATGTTTTAGGTAACTCCATGCACTGATTAATATCATCTAGTATCTCTAAACGGTTGAGCAGAGCATCTGGCTGGCTATCCTTAAGGGCTATTTTTACCATTTTTACTCTATTTTGAGGATTTATAGGAACACTTCCTTCCTTATCGCAATCCCCTTCCTTTATCGGGGCTTTTATTTATCTAAATTTTGTGCAAATTGAGAGGGCCAAAGCTTTGAAGCCATGGGTAGGACAAAATTAGGATATTTTCTTTGCTGGTGGTCGTATTCATGATAGATTTGACAAAAAAATGAAAGAGCTTCATAGTCAAGTTGTTGAATCCATGTAGATGATCCAAACTATATTTCAACAAAATTTGGAATAGGATTGTTTAAATCAATTTCGACACAGATACGGGCAATAGAAATTACCTTTTTCTCCATTGTCTTTTGTGATGGTCCAACCGGCTCCCCAAGAAGAAGGACAATCATATGCAAGATGTTGTTTCTCCAAAATTCCAACGAAACCACGAGAGTCGAACCCACACTGGAACCCGCGATGGCCGCTCCTCTGACGAGTTGAAACCCACATGCCAAGGTTTAATAAAGAGTCTAGATTGGTTAAAAAAATAGGAATCCCCTTCAAATGCTTTGTTACGATCCGCAAGATAAGAGAAAACCACCATAAAATAACTATTCGCACTCAGCATCACCTCCACGTCACCGTCAGGGTTTCAAGTCTTCTAACCCAAGCCTACACAAAGGGAAGAGAAATTTGGATACCCATAAATTTACCAATAAGAAAATGCTTGGTTAAATACTCCACATCTTCTACCACCAATTTTGGTTGAACCACTAGAACCGACCTGGTTTCACATCGTTCCAAACATCCATTGTTCTTTAACAAATGATTCCCAACATGCATTGGGAAATCCTCTTCCTTCCAATCATTTCTAGATGAAAAAATGTCACTAGAATGCATGCTCTGTGACAGGCTCGATGCCATCGCAACATTCCTTCAGTCCATCTCAATCAGCCCATACTCCTGCTATTACTGTCACTTCGAGTATTTTCTATTGCTAGCATAAAAAAAGAGTTTTTGGTGTGAATTTAAAATTTAAGCTTTAAAAACTTTAAGAGCTCTTGAGGCTCATTTTATATTTTGAGTTTGACTCAAAGTTATTGATTATTCTATTGAATGTTTCTCGATTTTTTGGGATTGATATTATGCTAAAATTATAAGATTGAATATTAACATTGGCAGGAATTAATATTATGTTTTAAGATATTAAGCAGAAAGAATAGCAAGGTTGAAGGCAACAAGAGAAGTCTTTGAATATGAAGAGGGGACAGTTGAAGAGCCACCAAGGGCCATTGGGTTTAAGTCATCTGAAGTTGATGATTGCATTGATAGTCTTTTACAACATTAGACAAAGAAGATATATCTTTCTAGAGAAGAAAGACAAGATAGAGTGGTGAACACCACCATATAAGAAGCAACATATAAATAAAAATAGGGAGCCATTGCAAGCATCCTAAGGAGTCACCTGAATACAAAAGGAGATTGCCAAAGAGTCTACCCATGTGGATACAAGTCGAGTGAAGACAAGGACTCCATTGATAACAACTTTGAAGAGAGACATCTAAGAGGCATATCCAATATGGAAGCAACATTGTAAGAAAACATGGAAAATATTAATGATTTTTGTTGAAAGAGGTGAAAACATATAAGGAAGAGTGGTAAAGAACCATCAAATATTAATTTGGATCCTTTTCTAAGATAGCATCAATAGTGAGATTTAGTCAAAAGACAAATTTGGACCAAAGGAAGCAAAAAGTTGCTTGAAGATTGAGTTTGTTCAAGTTTTGTATTTGCTTGAGAGAACAAAGATATTGCATCTGAGAACTAAGCCATACATTCGCTTGAAAGTAAAATTTATGCATGAGAATGTTTGAGTTAAGCACCAAAGCATAGCCATATCAGAGATTAGTTTACCTCAGAAGTGCAGTCATAGCAAATATGTTTCATATGCCTAAGCACATCACTAAGGATGTAGAAAGGAAACACTCTTCATCCATAATGTAATGCTGAAATCAAGGCACACAAGGCATGATATTTTAAAGCAATGTGGACAACACAATATAAGTTGGTAGGCTGGAGATTAAGGTAAGAAAAATTACCTTAAATAATTTATATTTGATATTGGGCACTAAATAAATACCTAAGTCATTTAAGTTGAAGAGATAAGACTTAGGGAATTTATTTTTTGATTATTAATTTGGGAGCCATAAGGATTTCTACTACCAAAGATTATTTTTTGAAATTTGATTTGCAATTAGAAATTGTAAAAGATTTGATTTATTTAATGTTTGGAGAGAAAAGAGTTTCAACTCCAAAAAGAATTTGAATTTTTTGAAAATTGTAATTGAATTAAATATTGCTTAGAAGAAATTATTGCAAATTGAATAATAGAAAATTGATTAAGTTTTGGAGAAATAAAATTTTCTACTCCAAAATAATTCTTGAAAATTGAAAAATTGAAAGAGAAAATGGTTTTGCAAAATTTGATTATTTGAAATTATGGAGCCATAAGGACTTCTACTTCAAAGGAATTGATATAAATTGAAATCTAAAATGTATAACGAGTTACGTTATGTCAAATAACATGATATTTATTTCAAAATCCCAACTTTTGAAAGGACCTAATTTTGCTTCATGAAAAAATAAAATGAGATCAATTCTCATTGTAGAAAAACTTTGGAAAATAGTGAATGGAACAAAGAAAAAGCCTATTGAAGATGAAAGAGAAATACAAAAATATGAATAAAGTGATGCAAAAGCCCTTATGTTGATTACATTTGGGATAATTGATGAAATACAACCATATTTAAGTGGAGTAGTGATAAGGAACGACAAATTATAAAATAATATGTTTGTAGGTAGCATATTAATGCCTTTAAGGCATATGGATGTAACATGGTAGGTATGTTAAATATACCCTTATATTTCCACCTACTCGGCCATGGTTTTGGCCCATGGTAGGTATATTAATTATGCCCTTATCTTGCCACCTGCATGACCATGGTTTTGGCCCATGGTTTGTAAATAGGCCTTACGTGCCTATAAATTTGTATATTTTGGCAATGAATATTAGATCAAATTTAGCTGATCTACATCAACTAAAGAGTTTAGCAGATGCTTGGGGGAAATTATGTAAAATATTTAAAAGAAATATCAAAGCAACTATCTTAAATCTTCAATCTCAAATGTATTCATTAAAGGTTAATAGTGGAGAGAGTATAAAACTTTTTCTTCAAAAAGTAGCATATATAAAGGCTAAGCTATTAACTCTAGGAGAAAAAGTGGAAGACATGTTTCTTGTTTAAGTTAAATTAAGAGCACTTCTAGAGATTTACAAACATTTAGTTACTTTACTCCAAGTGCTAAGTAAGGAAACAACCTTTGATTAATTAATTAATTTTTCTCAATAATATGAAGTGGGAAATTTAGTCAAAGATGAAATGACTAATAATGCTTTGATATCTAAGGAAAATATACCAAGTAACATTGCTACATCATCAAGGTCTCAATCTAGATGAAAACAAATATTTTGTCAGATATGTAGAAAAAAGGGTCATACTACAAATTTTTGTAGATATAATTCTTTGAATCAAGGAAATCAAATGAATAGATCTTTTCAACATTTCCATCCAATGCAATACCAACCTTAGTACTGACATGGTCAACCATAACAACTATAATTAAGACAAAAAAATCAAAAGGGCAATTTAGTCCAAGAAATCCAAGAGATTCAAGAAATAGAAGAGGCTACAAAAGGAAATGAAATTAGAGCTCTTATAACAAGAATTCTAGTTGAAGATAATAATGAAAAAGGATAAAACTAAAAATTATTCAAAAATTTCTAATGGCAATGGTGGTATAAGTGATAAAATAAATGTAGCAGAGAACAAGATGTCAAAAATTGCAAAAAAATCTAAGAAATAACAAAGCATGGCCAAGAACAAGATAGAGAAGAACGGAGTAAAGAAACAAAATAAGAATATCAAAAAGAGAAAAAGAAAGATAACTAAAGAAAATCTAGGAAACAAGAAGACAAGAAAAAATTAGAATTCTAAATAGTGCCATAGCTAGAGCAAAATAAGTAGGGCAAGAATCAGAGTTTGAAGACTAAAGTCTTCAATAACCAAATAATGTAATACATGGGGGTGTTGGAGAATATTACATTATTTGGTACATGCTAATGTACCCCCATGGTACCTTTATGGTACAATTATAAATATGTAATAGATTAGGTTGAGGATCTATAATTTAGGAGTGTGATTTGTATTTTCCCTTTATGTATGTGTTCATATGTAGGATGTGCACAAATGTCATGTAATAGAGTGTGCATGTGTATAAATGTAGGAGTGTGCAATGTATCATATAGTAAAGTGTGCAAGAGTAAAAAGAGAGTCAAGGATTCCTACTACCAAAGATTAATTTTTTAAATTTGATTTACAATTAGAAATTGGAAAAGATTTTATTTATTTAATGTTTGGAGCGAAAAGGATTTCAACTCCAAAAAGAATTTTAATTTTTTGAAAATTGCAATTGAATTAAATATTGCTTAGAAGAAATTATTGCAAATTGAAAAATAGAAAATTGATTAAGTTTTGGAGAAATAAGGTTTTATACTCCAAAAGAATTCTTGAAAACTGAATAATTGAAAAAGAAAATGGTTTTGCAAAATTTGATTATTTGAAATTATGGAGCCATAAGGAATTCTACTCCAAAGGAATTGATAGAATTTGAAATCTAAAAAATTTAATGAGTTCCATTATGTCAAATAACAAGATATTTCTTTCAGAATCCCAACTTTTGAAAGGACCTAATTTTGCTTCATGGAAAAATAAAATGAGATCAATTCTCATTGTAGAAAAACTTTGGGAAATAGTGAATGGAACAAAGAAAAACCTATTGAAGATGAAAGAGAAATACAAAAAAATGAAGAAAGTGATGCAAAATCCCTTATGTTGATTATATTTGGGATAATTGATGAAATACAACCATACTTAAGTGGAGTAGAGACTTTAGCAGATGCTTGGGGGAAATTATGTAAAATATTTAAAGGAAATGTCAAAGCAACTATCTTGAATCTTGAATCTCAATTGTATCCATTGGAGGTTAATAGTGGAGAGAGTATAGAATTTTTCTTCAAAAAGTAACATATATAAAGGCTAAGCTATTGACTCTAAGAAAAAAGTGGAAGACAAGTTTCTTGTCCAAGTTACATTAAGAGCACTTCCAAAGAGTTACAAACATTTAGTTACTTCACTTCAAGTTCTAAGTAAGGAAACAACCTTTGATGAATTAGTTAATTTTCCTCAATAATATGAAGTAAGAAATTTTGTCAAAGATGAAATGACTAATAGTTGCTTTGATATGTAAGGAAAAATGTACCAAGTAACATTGCTACACCATCAAGGTCTTAATCTATATGGAAACAAAGATTTTGTCACATATGTAGAAAAAGGGGTCATACTACAGATTTTTGTAGATATAATTCATAGAATCAAGGAAATCAAATGAATAGATCTTTCCAAAATTTCTAGCAAAGGCAATACCAACCTCAGTATCGACATGGTCAACAACAACAACTATAATCAAGAGAAAAAAATCAAAAGGGTAATTTAGTCCAAGAAATCCAAGAGATTCAAGAAGTAGAAGAGGCTATGGAAGGAAATAAAAATAGAGCTCTTATAGCAAGAATTCTAGCTAAAGATAATTATGAAAATGGATAAAAAAAAAATTATTCAAAATTTTCTAATGGTAATGGTGGTACATGTGATAAAATAAATGTAGCAAAGAACAAGATGTCAAAAAATAGAAAAACTCTAAGAAACAACAAAGCATGGTCAAGAACAAGATAGAGAAGAACGAAGTAAAGAAACAAAAGAAGAGATCAGAAAGAGCAAAAGAAAGATAACTAAAGAAAATCCAAGAAATAAGAAGATAGAAAAATGCTAGAATTTTGAACAGTGCTACAACTAGAGCAAAAGGACTAAAGCAAAGATCGGATATTGAAGACTAAAGTCTTCAATAACCAAATAATGTAATACAAGGGGGTGTTGGAGAATATTACATTATTTGGTACATGCTAATGTACCCCCATGGTACAATTATAAATATGTAATAGATTAGGATGTGATTCTATAGTTTAGGAGTGTGATTTATATTTCCCCTTTATGTATGTGTTCATGTGTAGGATGTGCACAAGTGTCATGTAATTATGTGTGCAAGTGTAAAGAGTGAGAATGTGTATGTGTCATTTAATAGAGTGTGCATGTGTAGGAGTGTGCAATGTGTTATATAGTAAAGTTTGCAAGAGTAAGAGTCTAGAGGCATGTACACAAGTGGCAAGATGAAAAGCCAAAAGACATGAGAGGATTTGTCTTAAGCATGGAATAAGAAAGATGCATCTCTTGGATATGTGAGGAGAGAAATAATCAAGTATTGAAGAGTCATCTTTGTAAGGCTATATTATGGAGACAAAGCTCCATGTAATGTAATCAATTGAAGAATATATGTATTTCAAGCATCATACAAAGAAGCTTGTATATAGTTTGAGCAATTCTATTGTAAGTTTTCTTCATGTTATTGCATGAATGATATTGGCCATTTTATTCATATTATTGTTATTTTATATGAATGTTTGTTTATTAATATTGGCCACATATATTGAATGCTCAAGTATTTCATTATTATATTTATTCCTAAACATTGGACCTATGATAATTTAGTGCCAACACAATTTAAAGGTTATTGAAGAGCAAATTCAATCTCAAGAAATGTTAGAAGATATGGCCAGACAAGAAAAATTTTTACTTAGTGAATTTCATTCAATTGTAGATAAGAGGAAACCTTTTGGAGGTAAAAATATAGAGCCTTGTCGTTGAAAGGTCACAAAATAAGTTTTTTCATTTATCTACCTTAAGACATAGAAGCGCCAACAAAATCAGAGATATTATTAAAAATAATAGTTGTACTATAGTAAATGAAGATAAAATTAAAGATGCAATAGTGAGTTTCTTTAAAGAATTATTTTCAAATAACAATGATATAGAAGAAGAGGTGGTAAATTTCATGTTAAGTGACATCCCAAACTTGGTATTAGATGGATGAATTAAGCTCCAATGAAACCCTTCTTGGAGGATAAAGTCAAAGAGGTTGTTTTGAATATGTAAAAAAATAAAGCCCTAGGTCTGGATGGTTTCCTAGCTGGTTTCTTCCAGTATTTGTGGTACATAGTTCATGGTGGCATTATGGCATAAGTTAGAGACTTTCAAGTTGTGAATAGCCTTTTAAGAGATTGTAATTTCATTTTTTTTGTTCTCATTTCAAAAAACAAGGTGGAAATAATTTTAAAGACTTTCGACCAATTAGTCTATGTAATACTATTTATAAAATTTTAACTAAACTTTTTACCAATAAACTAAAAAGAATTATTCCTAGAATCATTTCCAATCAGCAAGGGGGCTTTATGTAGGGTAGACAGATTCTATATGATATTATATCAATCCACGAATCTATCCACTCAATTGAATAAAGTGATTCCAAAGGGATGATTCTCAAGCTAGATATGAATAAGACCAATGAAAGAGTTTCATGGTATTTTTTGGATAAAGTCTTAGAAAAATTTGGTTCCCACCTTCAATGGAGATCTTGGATCAAATTATGTATTTTTTTTGTTGTGTTCTTTGTTATTACTAATGGTTTCCCTACAAATTTTCGCTAAGTAAAATAAGGATAAGACAAGGGGACCCCATGTCCCCTTATCTATTTATTCTTATGGTAAAAGCACTAGGAAGAGCATTATATGCAACAAAAAATGCAACAATCATCAAAGGTATTAAATTAACCTCAATAATAGATGTTATTAGTAGTTTTTTGATGACACTGTCATAGTGGATCAAGATTCGATCAAGCAAGCAAAAGAGGTTAATAATATCTTGGGATATTATGAGAAAGCTTAAAAAATAAAATAAATTATACAAAGAGCATAATTTTTTATTTCAATACTCTACTTAAAAAGAAATACAAAATTTCAAGGATTTTTAGTTGTAGCATTGATAACTTTTCAACCACCTATCTTGGTATGCCAATATTTAAAGGTAGGATGAATGATGATTTGTGGAATTCTATCCTAGAAAAATTTCAAAAGAAACTATTGGGGTGGAAAGGAGTTATGTTGAGCCAAGCAGGTAAGCTTTAGGTAATTAAATCTACTTTAAAAAGTTTATTGAACTATTTTTTTTTATCTAATTTTGAAATTCCTACTAAATTTGTAGAAAAAATAGAACATATTCAACACAAATTTCTATGGATAGGAGTAGAAGAGAAATAGAGAATACCATTAGTTGCATAGGATAAAGTCTATACTTCCAAGAAAGAAGGGGGTTTGGGGTTAAGAAAGATGATGAATATTAATAGAGATATTTTAAATAAATTGGGATGGAGGCTATGGCTAATTCAACACAATGATTATCTTTGGGTAAATATTATTAAGACTAAATACTTGGATAGTAATAATTTGTTTTGAGATGTGAAAATTCCCCAATAGGCTCTGCATTTTAGAATAACTTAATCAAAATTAGGACTTTTTTATGGAAGGGCCTTAGATGAGTGGGAAATGGAGATCAAATTGAGTTTTGGGAAGATACTTGGTTAGTGGAAAAACCTCTCATCTCCTTTGATGACTTGGTTGTCATTAGAGAACCCTTGGTAAGGTTGTATGGAAGAAAAGTTAAGGACTACATTGAGATGGATAACAACTTCAAGAGATGGAAAATTATTTCTTTATAATCAAATGAGCAGATAACTCAACAAGCTATGATGAAAATTTATAGTCTATTACAAATTTATCCTTTAAGTTAATCTTTCCAACATGATGCCCTCATTTAAGCTTTTAACCCTTCTAGAATTTACTCAGTTAATTAGAATATAAAATATTATCTTCCCCTTCTAGTATGGATTTTCTAGCCTCTAGAATTTGGTTGAAGCATTTGACTTATAAAATCTCCTTTTTCTCTTGGTTAGTTGTGTTGAAAAATATTATAACTATTGATAATTTGATAAAAATATATTTTGATTTCCCAAGTATGTGTATGTTATGTAAGTCTAATCATGAATTAGTGGATCACATCTTTGTGCACTGTCCTTTTTCTTCTAAAGTTTTCCAATTGTTGTTAAGGACTTTTTCTTTATGTTAGGTTAGTTTGAATAGTTTTGTTGAGCTCTTTGAACAATGGCATTACCCCTTTCTTAGTAGTAGACTAAAATTTTATGGAATAATTTATTACCTCATTTCATTTGGGGTATTTGATTTGAGGTAAATAATAGAACCTTTAAGGAAATCTCCAGGAATGAAATGGTTACTTTCCATAGAATAAAATTAGTTATTAAAGATAAATTTTTCATTGTAGAAGATATTTAATGTTGGGATAATGTTCAATAGGATAGTATAGACTCTTTATGGGATATTATACCTCTTCATAATCAATAAATAGATCCAAAAAATATTTCTAGAAAAAATAACTTTTGGTGTTCCTCTAGATTTTTTTGGCTTAAACTTAATTTTGATGGTGCCGCAAAAAGCAACCCAAATAGGGTAGGAGGAGGTGGAATTATAAGGGACCACTTGGAATAGGTTTTTTTGCCTATGCAAAACCTTATGGGATCTAGACTAACCACTTTACAAAAACCAAAACTTTGTATATAGGCATCAAATTAATTAAAGAATTGAATATTAAGAAAATCATTGTTGAGGGTGATTCTATGAACATTCTAAACTACCTACAAAATAGGAATGCAACTAGTTGGAACATTAAGGAAAACATTGAGGATGTTAATATTAGTCTATCCCCTCTTGAGGGAGTATAAATTAATCATATTTATAGGGAAGGCAATGGGACAATCAATTGGTTAGCAAATAAGGGTGTTGAGAGTCCTCATATAATTTTCTTAAGGAAAGATCTCATTGATTACTTGAACTCTATATTATTAATAAGGAGAAATAACATGTTTTTTTGTGAAAATATTAATGAATACTAAAACTTGTCCTAGGAAGAATAGATTTAGATTCTAGAATGATTTCATAGTTATTAACCAGTCGATGTTTGACCTTTGTTGTTATAGGTTTAGTTTTTGCTAGTTTTTATAGTTTTGGAAGAAAGAATTTTTAATGAGCTTATTGAGATACTTTGTTTCATTTGGAGTCTTATGGTTTTCTAGGTGTCCTTGGAGATTTAGATCCATTACTATGGATGGAGGATTTCTAGAAAAAATTGGAATGCGAAAGTTGTCCATTTTTTAGTTATATAGTTGTTCAATTGTCTATATGTCCTTGTGTTTGGTTGTGTTCCTATCCAATTCATACCAAAAGAGGTAGTCTATGAAGAACAAATAATAAATTGAGGGTAATATTTCCATTGAGAAGTAGGGGAAATCCAAGGTGTAAATGATTGTTCTGCATAAAGAAAAAATTTAAATGTCTGAGGATGTGAAGAGAACTGAGCCAATAGAGGGTTCAACTAACTTCAACTCTATTTCAAAGTTGCAAGAGATTGAAATTGAGATTAATCATTTAAAGGGGACTTGAATAATATTATGTACATTATGAAAGATTGTTTGGAATTTTAATCTAAGATTGGGATGCTACAAATGAGTTGCTATGACCCATATGAACAAGGGGGGGCTAAATATTTCATCCCTATTTTGGGTGCTTTTTGTTCTGAGTTCGTTGTAGATGTTGTTATATATATATATTTTTATCTAGGTCATTAATTGAATTAGTATAAGCAAAGTTAAATGAAGCAATTCTATAGTTTCTAGATGCAATATTTTGGTTATTTTTTGTTTTGCTTGTCTCTTGATGTAGTTATGTGTTCATCTTTGTCCATGAGACTCTAGTTGTAAAAAATGATTAGGGGTCTTTAAAAAAACCCTTATTTTCATCCTTTAATAAAAAATACAAAATAGAAAAAATGAAAAAAAATAAAGCATTGTTCAATTCATGCAAAGGTGGTGAACTAACAATTATTGGGTAATTAATGCATATTGAAACAAACTACTATTTTCCACTATGAGAACTATAAATAATTGTATTGGGTAAGGCCTAGGTAATTAATTCCAGTGTTTGATAAATAATGAGAATAGGATTTGGTATATGTAGAAGGAGCAAATGCATGTAGAGAAATCCAATGAATAGACAATGTGACACTAGGAGTACGCAATACATAGTTGTTATGGAGGAGGGTGAATTGAAAATATGCAAATAAATATTAGGAAGAAGTAATCAAAATATGATTGAATGCATGTGCCCTAATGTGAAATTACAACAAAAGAAAAATTATTTTATAGGTATACAAAAACCTTATGGACAAAGAGAGGTGAAGAATATATCCAATTGTAGGCATATGAAGGTAAAATTATTGTTGAAGAGTTGTGTCAGTAGTGTGAAAGTTGAATGGAAGAGTGATGCAAACAACATAAAAGGATGTGTAAGGGACTTTGTCATGCAAATTGTGAGATTTTGCTAGGTGAAACATGTTGTACAAGCAACATAAATTCTATGCTAGAGACTAGGCCATACAAGTTAGAAGGGTATTGTATATACACTTTTGTATGAGTGAGGGCCTATAGGGTGCCATACAAGTGGGGAAGTAGATGAAAATACCATACAAGAAGTGTTGTACAAGAAAGGAGTTGTATTATAATGACATACAAGTGGAGTGGAAGCATCATACACAAAGGGAGGTGTATGGTAGAGCCCATAGAAACCTTGTTGCAATAATTGATAGAGTTGCTAAAAACTAGAAGAATGTAGAAGCGATAAAATATTGTAGAAAGGATACACCAAGTGGAGTAGTAGAGAAGGGCTTAACTAGAACCAAAGTTGTAGTCAAGATCTCATTCATGCAGTGAAGAGACTAGAGTTTTAGTAAGGATAGAATTTATAGAACATGTATGCATGAGGGAAGGAAAATGCAACCAAGAAGTTGAACAATAAAATATGAGTAGGTAGCATAATGAACGATCAAGATCCATTACTTCAAGGGAGAGAGAAATAAAAACTACATATCAAAAGAAATACAAAGAACAAATGCAAATTCCTTTACACGAGATGATGTGGCAACAACCAGTATGAGACTTTTTTTAGAGTTGGTGGCATAGACATGATCATGATCACCTATTGAAGACTACATGTAAGAATGCAAGAGTACATCACATTTTGTATATTTTAAAATTTGAGGAGTTTGTTGTAGATGTTGCAAACATATGACTAGAAGCATCATAGGAATCAAGTAATAATTTGTGCTATGAGGTGCAAATAGTCTTCTCACCTAGCAATTACCAAGTTTAGGATAATTGGTGATAAAGAATAGTGGATTTATAGGAACGGGTAAAAATGATAAATCGAGTCACCAATTTATGTCCAAAAGAGGTGGTTAAATTGATTAAATATGGGAGCCATGAATTGAAGATGCAAAAACTCAAGACACTAGAGTTACAATGTGCAATGACTATGGTAATGTCAAAAATCTCAGTGGAGCAGATATCTTTAGAAATGTATGCTTGGCTTATCCCATACATGGAAGGGATAATGGTTGGAGTTGCATTTAATTGGGCGGTATATGTGGCATATTGCATTAGGAAATTTTTGATGTGACATAATAGAAACTTTTCAATGGCTTTCCATGCCATTGCTCTCATGATGAACACCATGATAGAAGAGAAGATGTTTTCTGGTTTGAATATGCCAAGAGTGATTTCAGAGCATCAACTAATTATATAGCAATGAATCCAATTGATACCACTAACTGATCCAACTACCCTAGTTAATAAAAATAAGGGTAAATTAAGGAAGAGAAAAGATTAAGAGCTTTCAATAGCAAAGGAGAGTTTATATTCATAGGAAGTTGAAGAGCAACCATGGTCAAAGAAATTATTATAGATAAAAAATAGGTGAAGAAAGTTAGAGCAGCAAACCATATCAAAAGAAAGTGGTAAAAAGAAGTAGACGATAGAATCTAGAAGTAAGGAGTGTGGAATACCATACACCACAGTGAAAAGAAATATTCCTACACCATAGAAGAGTTAGGTCATGCAAGAACGTGCCAATGAGAAGACGATGACTCATAAAAATATTGTGGAAGGTGTAAAATGGCCAAAAGATACTATTGCATAGGTAGAGTAGCAGATGGAGACATGAGCAGAATAGTGGGAGGAGAGAATTGCACAAGCACATGTATAGATTATTGAGGATGTGGATGTGCAGGAATACATTATAGAGGAGATTGCATAAGAGGAAGGCACAAGGAGTATTAGGGCAAAATATGTTCATACACCTAATAGTTGTGATAGTAATCCACTAGAGTTTTTGTAGATGGATCCATGTGGATCACCTCTAGTGGATGAATAAGTGCACATTGACATCCCATCTATAGTACCAAAGGCAACACAAACACTAGTTGTGTCAAAAGAGATAAAATAAAATGGAAAAGAAACTATAATATAAATTAAAATGGTGTATAGGGGAGATAACAACCAATCATTGGAGATGGAGATTAGAAGAGAACAGGAAATAATGGCAACTGATATATTAGAGCATGCAGGGCAAGGAAATTATAAAGACAATCAACGTAAAAGGATAGAGCAGTGAAGATGTAGAGAAAACAACCACTGATGACAATACAAATAGAGTTGGATGTGAGTGACCATTTTATGATAGAAGTACCAAAATTCAAGAAACCACCAACTCTAGGGGATTGTATCAATTAACAGGTTAACACCTTTTCAAGAAATTGTCTAGAGCCTTGGACATAACAAGGTTGGAGTTCCAAGTTATATGTGTTGGAAAATGATAATGATGGCAACTTATGGTGGAGAATGAACTAGGAAAGTTGATACAATGGGTATAAGATGAGGATTGGATGAATAAACTTATTGATATCCAATAGATGCAACCATGGGAGCTAGAGATTAGCAATGTTAATAATATGAATGGTGTACAAAACTTGCCAGAAGGAATCCAAATGATATACATATAGCCAACAAGGGTATATATTGATAAGATGGATTTAAGACCTTGTGTAGAAGATGAAGTAGGTGTCAAGTATGTGAAGCTTATACCTGAGCTGGTAAAGATGTATACCATAATGTAAATTTTGGCATACTTGATTTAGTGGTTAGCCATAGGTGTAGAGAAGATACATATGATGAGGGAAGAATAAGCTAACCAATTGTAGGAGCTAGAAGGATTACTTCAATAATTGTAGGACGATATTGAAGTAAAGTTAGCCAGGTTGAGGAATGAAGTTGAGAAGACTAAGGCAAAAGAGGAGAAAGACCAGTTGATTGGGTAGCTAAAGATAAAATGTTTGATTAGAGAGTAGCTGTATGAAGGAAAGACAAAGGAGGTCCAACACCATGATAAACTAATAACAAGAAATAAGGCTTTCAAATTGTAGATCCAAGAATTTAGAGTTATTCCTATTTTTAATCCTCGTTAGAACTTGATTTTCCAAGAGTAGAGGCAATTGTTGATGAGGATGTCAACCAAGATAAAGGGAGGCGTAGTAGTAAAAAACCTAGTGTATATAGTAGTAATAAAGTGTTGCATGCACATTAATGTAAGTACAATTATCAACTAAATTAAAGGAAATATGAATGTAATGCAATTTTGTCATCATATGATATATTGTAATATAATGTAATGTGCAATGAGGGTGTCTAGTGTACATATGGGGAGATAATTGCATGGTGAGGTCTCTTGGAAGCTATTGTTGATAACAACCATGAGAAAATGATAAATAAGACCCCCTCTCATTTATTTGAATACCATATGTAGACCATGTGTGAACCATTGAGTATATGAGATATATTGTAGAGAGAGGGAAGACCAAAGAGTATATACTATGTGCAATAAGAAGAGATACTATGTTCAATTTGTATAGTCACTATGCATTGTATTGTTGTGTGAGAAAGACTCTGTAATGTACATGTCGTACAATTGAGTAATGCAATGATGATTCATTCCCTATCTATGTTAGGTGTGTGATATGTATATATGCTATTACCATTATTATTGTTTGGTAATGTTTATGCATTAGGTTTTGTGTGCAAGTATGGAAGCATTGTAGTCAGATCGTAGAGAGTTGTAGTCAATATGTCATACAAACGTTGTACAAGTGAAACTAAGGATTGTGTCATTCTAGTGGTGTACCATTCTAGTGGATTGTTGTGTGTCATTATTGTGGGATAATGTCATGTAAGTGTGCATCTAACATTATTGTACAAGTGATTTCCATACAAGCACTTCCCGTTCAAGTGAAGAATATCCTATCATACAAGTACTTGCCATACAAGTGAGCCATTGTTAATGCTATACAAGTGCATGATGTGTTATAGAATTGCATTGACTATAGTCTCTCTTGGCCTCTAAATCTATCTTTTTGTTCCTCCACCATTGGGAATTACCACCATGCTACATCCTCCCATTGGTTAGCCTATTACTCCTTTGATTCATAAATTCTCTTCACTCTTGTGGCTAACCATTGAATGAGGTATGCCAAAAAAATTTATCCTAGCATATATCTTCACTAACTTAGGTGCAAGATTCACGTACTGCACACTTGCTCCATATGTTGGAAAAGGTGTCAAATTTGCATCACCAATGTATACTCTAGCTTTCTACCTATAGATTTTTTGAGTTTCCTCTAACATATTTTCCACTCCAATCATGTTTCACATGCTGCCAATATCTAGCCCCCATAGTTGATTTTGTTGAATCTCAACAAGTTCCTTCATCTTCTTCTCATATTAAGCCCATTGCATTAAATTACCTAATTCATTCTCTACCATCGACTATCATCATCACCAATATCCAATGCATCAAACTTGGATCTCCATCCTTGCTCTATTCAAGGCTCCAAACATATTTTTGAAAAAAGGTATCAACCTACTCATTGATATAGTTCCCTAGAGTTGGTTGTCTCCTAAAATTCAATGCTTCTATGAGTAAATGCTCACTCACATCCAATTCCATGTTTGTATCATCTTTGATGATCATTTCTTCTTTATCTTCTCCACTATCACCCCTTAGGTTGATTGGTTTTATTGTTGCCTTGCCCTACTGAACCTATCGTGCTACATCCATAGTTTGTTCTTTAGTCATCACTTCTCGTCCTCTCTCCAATTTTTCTTCAAGCGATTGACTATTTTATCCATTACAAAAAATTAGAATTGTGATGTAGACTACTTTCCTTTCTCTCCCTACTCAAAATAGTATTATTTTTCTCCTTGCCAATTCCTCTACTACAGATATAATTTCAATGTCTACATGCTCATCCAATGGAGGTGATCCACACAAATCCTCATGCTACTCCAAAGGTGATGGGGTGGTGAAGATATATGGTGAATCAATATTTTCCACATGTTCCTCTCCTACACCTTCCACTACATCCATTGTCGTTATCTCCTCTTTTGCATCCACAACCACAATTTGCTCCTATTGTTGCACTATTCTCCTTTCCTCTTCCTATCCACCCTATGCAATATTCTTCTTAGGCTGCTGCTCACCCACTACAACTCTCTTTTGATTCATCCATCTATTTATAACACTCATTACATAGTTTTAATCCCTGGCTATGTAGGATTCTCCTATCACATTGATTTCTATGGTCTTCTATGATGCTCACTCCTACCCTCCACCATCCTATCTACACAACCATAAACACCTATTATGGCCTATTGTGGGGGTTATTGCTATTTTGGATGATGTTGTGTTTGATATTGAGGCTCTATCCACTACTGATTGAACCTCCTACATCACTTATACCTTTGCATCGACTTTTTCATTGGATATGTTGTGACACCATTTGAATCCTCACTTCCTTCATCTTTCACAAGTTCTTGTGTCTTCATTTTTAGTGTCTTCTTCTTCACTGAAGTGCTTGTCTTTGTTAGTGGAATTATATTTATCCATAAAAAATTATTGGTGTATGCTCTGGTATATCCCTAAGAGGATTCAATTCTATAAATCATACCTTTGCCTATGTTGCAATATTCATCATTAGTGTAATGGTGTGAAAAGCCATTATAAACTTCCTTGTATATTGCGTTAGGAAATTTCTAAAATGGTATGACAAATATGATGCCCAATAATATGCTATGCTAGATTTTATCCCCTACACATAGGATATGATCCTAGTGGGATTTTTTAAGGTTATCTATTATCCCAATAATTTCAACATGATGATATTAATTGCACAATATAGTTTCAGTGTCTTCAATTACTACATCTTCACTCTATGACTCTCATGCTTTAAAAAATTTATAGCCTCTTCTAAAGTGATTTCAATGACCTCATGGATCATATACCTCTACTGGTTCATATCCATTGACTCCTTTTTGATCGATAGTCCATGATTTGGCAACCTAAACATTATTTTCAAGTTGCCTGCTAAAAACACCATTGTTACTTCTTGGTCACCAACTCTCACTCTATTGGAATTCTATTATAGATTGTACATCCATAGCATTCACAACAAGTAATTTTTAAATAATTATTTATCAAAGTTTAAAATATATAGTATAAAATTCACTCTTTCATTTTTAAATGCTATCCTTGATGTGAACTCAGCTACAAGAGACCAACAAAATGGACTCCAATCACATAACACAAATGCAATATAATGGAAGAAACCTGCAAATTGATATTATTCTCATTCCTGAGTTCACACCTTCTCCAAAATATTATAATCCATAATATAGCAATTGAAAACCAAAGAAACCCTAAAGAAATCCTAAAAACATTTTTTTCTAAAAACTGCTAAAAATAGATATTTTTTCTAAAAACTACTAAAAATAGAAATGAGTCGGATTGCGCCCAAATTTGGTGCACACATCCCTCTTACAATAAAAAACCTTTATTTAAAATATTAGGTCTCAAATTAAGGTATAACAAAATATAATAAACTTCTAACATGCAAAAAAACCCAAAAAACTTGAGAACCTATTCTAAAAGCTAATTTTGGGGCACTAGATGTTGGAGTTAGGTCCCGAAAACAAGATTTTTGGAGAGTAAAAAAATTAGAGATTCGCCTTATGCAGAACACACACATGAAACCATCTGTTAAATTTCAAGGTAAACGGGCGTATGGTTCACAAGTTATAGCTCCGGCAAGGTGCATCATTGTCCTCTGGTGAAAAAGAACTCAGCTCCTGCGAGTTCAACTGAATTGAAATCCTATAGCTTCTAGTTATCAATTTTATTTAGCTCTGACTCTGAAACCCAAGTGTTATCCGACTGTGGTAATCCTTCCCACTAAACTAGGTATCTGTTGTAGCTCCCATGTCTAGTGGTGATCACCTTCTTATCGAGCACCTATGCAACTCTGTTCATTTTCTTCTTAGGCATCTGTCGTGCCAAATTTATTGTCTCCTGTAATTCACCATTCTCGATAGTACCAGGATACTGAAATAAATAAAAAATATTAAAAATGGGTGAAATATCAAATTCATCTAGCAACTCCACTTTATAGGCATTATCATTGATCTTCTTCAAAATCTTGCATGGCCCAATTTTCTTAAGTTTCAGTTTGTTATACGTTCCCTTAGGAAATATTTCTTTCCTAAGATAAACCATGACCATATCACCCTCTTCAAACACTTTCACCCTTCTATGTGCGTCAGTAAACTCTTTGTAGTGAGCATTACTACTTTGCAATTTTTCCCTCACTGACTCTTGCACTTTCATATGCTCAGCAAATGCTTCTGCATCATCACTAACTCGTTCCCCAATTGGTAACTCAACCAAATATAATACACCTCTAGGCTTTTGATCATAAATAATTTGGAAAGGAGATTTACCTGTCGACTTGTTCACTGAACTGTTGTATGTAAATTCGGCTTGTGACAAGGCTAAATCCCATTGTTTTGGTTTTTCTCCAACTATGCACCGTAAGAGGTTTCCCAAGATTTTGTTCACTACCTCTGTTTACCCATCGGTCTGTGGGTGGTAAGCACTATTGAACTGAAACCTGGTGTTCAACTTCTTCCATAATGTCCTCCAAAAGTGACTCAAGAACTTAGTATTTCGATCAGAAGTAATAGTCTTTGGAACACCATGCAACCACAAAATCTCATCAAAGAATAAGACTGTAGTCCTAGTTGCATCATTAGTTTTCTGGCAAGCAATAAAATGCACCATTTTTGAAAATCTGTCTACCACAACAAAAACTGAATCCTTACCCCTCTGTGTCTTGGGCAACCCCAACACGAAATCCATACTCAGATCGGTCCATGGTCCTGTAGGAACCGGAAATGGCATATACAACCCTATATTTTGTGCATGGCCCTTAGCCATTTGACATACTCTACATCTAGAGATAAACTTGATTATGTCTCTCTTCATTTTCGGCCATTCCCTCAAGATGTTCTCTCTCATAGAGCCATTGGGAATGCATAATCGATTACCCTTAAACAAGTAACCATTATGTAAAAAATACTCTTCAAAAATAGTACGAGACTCACCCTCTATCGCACTTTTACACTGTTACACAATATTCCCAAAATATTCATCAGATTCATACAGATATTTAATCCCCTCAAATCCTACCACTTCATTCTCCATAGTGGTCAACAACACGACTCTCCTACTCAATGCATCAACAATCTTATTTTGTTTGCCCAATTTGTGCTTTAGGACAAATGTATACTGTTGCAAAAATGAAACCCATTTTGCATGCCTACTATTTAACTTTTTTTGAGAGTTGACATACTTCAATGCTTCATGATCAGTAAACAACACAAACTCATTTGAGAGTAAGTACTGCCTCCAATGTTGCAATTCTTGCATAATTGCATAAATTCCACATCATTCAGCTTCTCACTGAAAAATGCTATAGGCCGAACCTCTTGACTTAAGACACCATGAATTCCAAAAAATGAGGCATCACAATCAACCTCAAACACCTTACTAAAATTTGGTAACACTAGAACAGGGTCTTTCGACACCTTCTTATTCAAGAGTTCAAAACTCTTTGTTGCTACCATAGTCCATACAAACTCTTTCCCCTTTGTGCACTTAGTTATAGGGGCAGCTATACTATTGAAGTTCCTGATGAACTTTTTGTAAAAGGTAGCTAGGCCATGAAAGCTCCTTACTTCTGTTATAGTTCATGGAAGAGCCCATTCCAGAATTGCCTTCACTTTCTTGTCATCCATACTCATGCCATTTCTTGACATTACAAATCCTAAAAACACTAAACTATCCTGAAGAAATCTACATTTCTTCAGGTTGACATACAATTTCTCCTTCCTGATCACGTCTAACACTAATTTCAGGTGTAACAAATGCTCCTCTTCACTTTTACTATAAATAAAAATATCATCAAAATACACAACCACAAACTTACCATTATATTCCCATAGTACTCTGTTCATCAACCACATAAATGTACTGGGTGCATTAGACAATCCAAATGGCATCACCATCCACTCCTACAACCCATATTTTGTCTTAAATGCTATCTTCCATTCATCCCCTTCTCTAATTCTGATCTGGTAGTAGCCACTTCACAGATCAATTTTATTGAAGTATTTAGCTCTAGCCAATCCATCCATCATGTCATCCACTCTCGGCATAGGATACCGATACTTTATTATGATCTTGTTTATGGCTCTACTATCCACACACATCCACCAGTCATCATATTTCTTTGGGGTAAGCAATGCTGGAGTTGCACATAGACTCATACTATCCCTAACTAATCCCTTCTTTATCAACTCTGTCACTTGCCTAATCAACTTTGCATTCTATGATGGGTTCAACCGATAAGCTGCCTGATTTGGGAGCGCTGATCCTGGAATCAAATCCATGTTATGTTGGATATCCCTCTTTGGTGGTAGCCCATATGGTAACTCCTCTGGTGTGACGTCTTTATATTCACTTAGCAACTTAGTTGCTGCTGTCAGCATACCAACTTCCTCTGTTTCTAGCTTCCTAGTTGTTAACGCATAATAGAAGTTAACATCCTTGATCTCTGTAAGAAACTCCTTCATCATAAACAAGCTCTCACTCGGCCCATCCTCCTTAAGAGGTACAAGAACTACCTTTAAACCATCCTTCCAGAATGTGTAAGTATTCTTTCTCCCATTATGGTTAGTAGCCCTGTCGTACTTCCAAGGTCTTCCCAACAGAATGTGACATGCATCCATCGGGATCACATCACACCACACTTCATCCTTGTAAGTAATCCCAATTGAAAATTTAATTAAACACCTCTGATCTACTTTTACCTCATTCCCCTTCTTAACCCATGAGATGCAATATGGATAAGGATACTTTTCGCATTCCAAGTTCATTTTATCAACCATGACATTTGACACCATATTTTCACAGCTACCACCATCAATGACAATGTTACATACCTTCCCTCCTGATGTACACCTTGTTCGAAATATGTTTATTTGTAGCCCAGAATCATCACCATCTATGGTACACCCCTTCACTTTGCTCTGCACCTTCTCTTTATTAGGAAAAATCAACGTCCTCCTTATCATAAGTGCTTCCCCCATGTCAGCAACAACTTCATCCTCATCGTGCTCTTCCATCTCAACCAGATTGACCCTTCCTTGTTCTCCTTGACCCATTTCTTGGACATCACATTGGGGACACTCAAATGCTCTATGACCCTCCTCACCACATCCATAACATGTATACGACCTTCTTGGATAATTTTATCAACCATGACATTTGACACCATATTTTCATAGCTACCACCATCAATTACAATGTTACATACCTTCCCTCCTGATGTACACCTTGTTCGAAAGATGTTTATTCGTAGCCCAGAATCATCACCATCTATGGTACACCCCTTAACTTTGCTCTACACCTTCTCTTTATTAGGAACAATCAACGTCCTCATTATCATAAGTGCTTCCCCCATGTTAGCAACAACTTCATCCTCATCGTGCTCTTCCATCTCAACCAGATTGACCCTTCCTTGTCCTCCTTGACCCATTTCTTGGACATCACATTGGGGACACTCAAATGCTCTATGCCCCTCCTCACCACATCCATAACATGTATACGACCTTCTTGGATCATTCCCATTTAGTCCACCACCGTAATCTCTACCTCGTTGGTATCCTTTTCTTCTCAAATTTTGCCTATCTTCTTCTTGTTTAGCAGGTATTGAGGATTCTCACTTGAGAAAATTAGATCCACTTCATCTTCGACTTGAAGAGGGTGTGAATCCCTTGTTACCTCTTCTATTAACCCTTTTCAATTTTTCCTCTGCCTTAAGGGCCATTTGATATGCATCCTCCACTGTAAGAATGCGATGCATGCTCATATCATCTTGGACAACAAAACTTAGGCCATTTACATACCTAGCATAATTTTGGTCCTCCGTCTCATTGTGCTCCACTCGAATGGATAGCTTGTAGAATTCATTAGTATAGTCATCGATGCTTTGATCCTTCTGTCGAAGATTTTGAAATCTACGAAATAGGGTTTGGGAGTAGTCTACAGGTATAAATTTTTCTTGTAAACTTCTTCTTCATATTTGTCCAATCCCTGATCTTTTCCTTTCCATTCCTCTGTCATGTAGTCTATAAATGATCCCACCAAATCAATGCATGTCCCTTCAACTTTGTGCATGCAAGCTTAACCTTCTTCTCTTCAGCAAGGTTACTCCATTCAAAATATTTTTCTAGGCTATTGATCCAATCAATCAACTCCTCTAGTTTTAACCCACCAACATACTCGGGAACCTCAATATTGATCCCATATCGATTCCCCTTAAGCCCATCTAGAGCTCGTATCAGCCGATTTTCAAAACCATGCCCTTCTTCCTCTGGGCCCTTTGGTTCTGCTTCTGTGTGGATCTCAGATCCATGTTCCTCAGGTATGTTTTCATCATCAAATCCTTGATCTGCACGCGCCCTGGGACATCTCTCTCCCATGCGATCAATCACACCAATTAGTCATGCTATTTCTACATTCAGATCCTTGATCTACCTATTCATCTAGGCATATCTTCTAGGTGGCATCTTCCCTTCACTAGCGAGATCACACCTGCTCTGATACCAAATGATGTGAACTCAGCTACAAGAGACCAACAAAATGAACTCCAATCACATAACACAAATGTAATATAATGGAAGAAACTTGTAAATTGATATTCTTCTCATTCCTGAGTTCCCACCTTCTCCAAAATATTACAATTCATAATATAGCAACCGAAAACCAAAGAAACCCTAAAAATATCTTTTTCTAAAAACTGCTAAAAATAGATATTTTTTCTAAAAACTACTAAAAATAGAAATGAGTCAGATTGCGTCCAAATTTGGTGCACACATCCCTCTTACAATAAAAAACCTTTATTTAAAATATTAGGTCTCAACTTAAGGTATAAAAAAAGATAATAAACTTCTAACATGCAAAAAAACTCAAAAAACCTGAGAACCTATTCTAGAATCTAATTTTGGGACACTAGATGTCGGAGTTAGGTCTCGAAAACATGATTTTTGGAGAGTCAGGCCAATAAAATATTTTCTTGATGCAGAACACACACATGGAACCATCTATTAAATTTCAAGGCAAACGGACGTACGGTTCACAAGTTATGGCTCCAACAAGGTGCATCAATCCTCAATAAATGATCCTTTGGACTCATCTCCCACCATGTCTAACAAAACTCTCTTGTTGGCTATACCCATGTGATGTATTGAAATGGAACTATCATCCTATCCTTTCCCTTTATCTTCTCCCCCTCTTGAGGGAACCCTCTAGTTATTTCTCCTCAAGAGTCCTAGTCCTTGGCCTTTCTCTAGAATATCCAACATGTTGTCTACTACAACCTTATTTAGTGTCTAAGCCACATTATCTCTCCCTTCCATGCATGTTCTCTAAAAGACATATAATTACACTTCCTTTAACAAATTCTCCATGATAAAGAGGTTATGCCTACATTATTATTTTAAATGGATATCTTCTCTACTATTGTTTCACCCAACAATTTTTTCCATGATACTTGGTTGTTTCTACATCCTTCACTTCTCAATTGTTCTGACTAGCCTCTGCTTCTACTTGTGTGACACTTTTCATATCTATCCTACACTTGTATGGTCTCTATCGTACACAACCCCTAATTGTATGACAATTACTTTGGGCTTGTACAATAGTCATTCAACCACTTCCTTGTACGATAATACTATAATAAACAACTTCTATAATAGTGTCATTCCACTTGTTTTGCAATGGTAGATTTCACATGATAAGGGGGATTTGGATGAGTATTCTTCAAGTGCGGAGGCCCACTAAAGCATCCATTAGAGGGGAAAAATATTATTACTACTTATTTCTTCTCTCCTTGACCCTTTAGTTTAGATTATGAGGGGGTGATAAAAGTGTAATTTGATTTTTGGCCAAGGCTGACATTGTATGATATAATGATGCAGGAGCATCCGGTGGTCGTAGAACAATCTTGCAAACAAAAGAAATAAAAGAGTGAAATAAAACACAAAATACTCTAAGTGTTAAAATGTGTCGCGATATCGCGACATAAAAGTTGTCGCGATATCGCGACGTATTTTGAACCACGACGAGCGCAAAAACGCAGTGTCGCGATATCGCGACATAAAAGTTGTCGCGATATCGCGACGAACTCAGAACGCAGTGGAAGCAAAACTCAAGTGTCGCGATATCGCGACATAAAAGTTGTCGTGATATCGCGACGAACTCAGAACGCAGTGGAAGCAAAACTCAAGTGTCGCGATATCGCGACATAAAAGTTGTCACGATATCGCGACGAACTCAGAACAGAGGCGGAAGCAAAACGCAAGTGTCGCGATATCGCGACATAAAATTTGTCGCGATATCACGACGAACTCAGAACAGAGGCGGAAGCAAAACGTAGTGTCGCGATATCGCGACATAAAAGTTGTCGCGATATCGCGACGAACTTTGAGCAGAGGTAAAAGCAAATAAAAGTTGTCGCGATATCGCGACGAACTTTGAGCAGAGGAGAAAGCAAACGAAAGTGTCGCGATATCGCGACACATTGGCAAACAAGGACAAAAGCCAAAAAAGTGTCGCGATATCGCGACAGGTTGGCAAAGAATGACCAAGGCCGGAAAAATGTCGCGATATCGCGACAGATGGACTAAAAGGAAAAGTGTCATGTTTTCGCGACCCGGCTAGGAGAGAGAAGGGCGGGTTGAAGAGATGTCGCGATATCGCGACATGTTACTTTTTTGTGGACCGTTACAGAACGACTTTTGACAGTTACCCAAAGTCGTTACGGTAGTTCCAGGGGACCGTTGCAGCGGTTACAGGGACAGTTACGAATGGCGATTATAGCAAGAATCTGCCATTATAAAAAAGAGGTTGCTCGAAGGATTGCGCAGGCTGGAAAGACGAAGACTGCGGCTTCTTTTACATTTTTTTGTACTGTGTAAAATCTTCCATTGTTCAGGATTGTAATCTTTCCATGCTTCTAAATGAAAATTGAGTTTTTTTCTTTGTGTTAAAATTTGGCTCCTCATCAAGTGGTATCAGAGCGAGAAGATTCTGAGTGTGTAAGCAGAGCACCGAACGTGAGGCAACTTGCACCAGGATCTGGGGTTAAGGGTTCTAAAAAAAAAGTGAAGAAGAATGTCGCCGCGAAGAAATCGTGGTGCTGGAAGGAACGTGGTTCCTGAAGGAGACTTCCGAGCATTGCAGAGGCAAGTGCAGGCCCTACAGGAAGAATTGCGAAGAGGAGTAGAGCCAAGAGGAGAAGACCAGAGCGATGATGAAGCTTGCGGAGTTGATGACCCGTCAGAAGAAGAAGAAGAAGCAATGAGTGCTGTAGAGTCCCGAATGATTAAAGCCATTTCTCAAATTGGGAAAAGGTCGAAGATAGACGTATCCACATATTCTAGAAATTTAAATCCAGAAGAGTTGATTGACTGGATTAACGATATGGAGGAATATTTCGAATATGAGGAGGTTGAAGATCCAAATCGAATAAAATTTGCAAGAACAAAGTTGAAAGGCCATGCTGGCATATGGTGGAAAGGAGTGCAACTGGAACGCAATCGTAGAGGAAAAGAAAAGATCACCAGGTGGGATCGAATGGTTGAAAAACTGAAATGGCAGTTTATTTCGGTAGATTACAAATTAGATCTGTTGCGAAAAATGCAGAGTTTGCGACAGTCCAGCAAGTCTGTTAAAGAATATACAGAGGAATTTTTTAAAATTTCCATCAGAACCGGCCATACAGAAGCAAATAAAGAGAGAGTAGCCCGTTACATTAATGGGTTAAGAACCAACATACAAGAAGAATTGAGTTTGGTTCGAATGAGCACCATTGAAGATGCTTACCAGTTTGCTCTGAAAGTGGAAGAGAAACTGAACCGTAGATTTGACAGTAAACAAAGAGGAAGAGGTCATGGTGGAAGAACTGGTGGCAGAACCAGTGGAGGTAAATATGACGGCCCATAGAAGACTGGTGAAACAAGCAATCACCAGGAACAGAAGGAGGAGAATGCATACCGTCCCCGTAATCAGAACAATGATTATCAAAGGGGAAGAGGTAGAGGTGGACGCGGATATGGAAGAGGAAGATTTCATGGAACCTGCTTCAATTGCGGGGAAGAGGGGCATCGATCATATGAGTGTCCCCAACACCAAGAAGCACCGAATAGAAGGCCTGAAGCAAATGCTCGAGCTGCGGTTGTTGAGGATGGTGTTGAATCTGAGCACTCTGAAGAAGCAGAGCGAGGAGAAGTGATGATCACAAGGAGAACCTTGTTGAACGAAGAGAGGGAACCAGACCAACGAAAAATCCTGTTCCGCACGAGGTGCAAATGTTTAGGTAAAATCTGTAATATTATTATTGATAATGGTAGTACAGATAATTTGGTTTCTGAGGAAATGGTAACTAAGTTAAAGCTAGAAAGAAGACAACACCCGCATCCATACCGGATTGCGTGGTTGCAGAAGGACCATAGAGCATTGGTCAGTGAACAATGCTTGGTCAAGTTTCAAATTGGAAGATACCAGGATGAGGTCCTGTGTGATATTTTGCCGATGGATGCTTGCCATTTGTTGTTGGGAAGACCATGGCAATTTGATAGGCGTGCAGCGCATGATGGGCATGCAAATACCTATTCCCTGACAAAATATGGAGTGCGCCACAAACTGAAGCCATTAAAGGAGGTTGAGGAAAAGGTATGCAATAATGCTAGAATTTGTTTAGTAGATGGCAAAAATTTTTGGATGGTCTAAAGAGGGATTCAATGTGTTATGCATTAATTCCTACTGTAAAGAGAGAAGATACTACAGACATTCCAGCAGAAGTTGAACATCTGTTAGCAGAATTTCTTGATATTATATCAGACAATGTGCCTGAGGGTTTACCGCCAATGAGGAAGATTAGTCATCAGATTGACTTAATGCCAGGATCTAGCTTACCCAATAAGGCCGCCCATAGAATGTCTCCTGTAGAGAATGAAGAGTTGAACCGACAGGTTCATGAGTTGTTGCGGAAGGGGTTGATTAGAGCAAGTTTGAGCCCCTGTGCAGTACCTGCAGTACTAGCACCGAAGAAGGGTGGAGAATGGAGAATGTGCACTGATTCGAGGGCCATTAACAAGATTACCATTAAGTATCGATTTCCATTACCTAGAATGGACGATATAATGGACTGTTTGAGTGGAGCTAAATACTTCACTAAGATTGATTTAAAGAGTGGATATCATCGGATACGTGTTCGAGAGGGTGACGAGTGGAAGACAGACCTTCAAAACCAAAGAGGGTTTGTATGAGTGGTTAGTTATGCCATTTGGATTAACTAATGCACCCAGTACATTCATGAGGCTGATGAATGAGGTATTGCGAGACTTCCTGGAAAAGTTCGTGATAGTTTATCTGGATGATATTTTAATTTTTAGTAAAACATTGGACGAGCATTTGATGCATGTTCGGACAGTTTTTGAAAAACTGCGAGAGGAGCAGTTGTTGATCAATTTGAAGAAGTGCAGTTTTGTACAGAAAGAGTTGATATACCTGGGATTTGTCATCTCAGATGAGGGTCTGAAAATGGATCCTGAGAAGGTGAAGGCTATCATTGAATGGCCTGCTCCAAGGAATGTAACAGAGGTAAGATCATTTCATGGTCTTGCAAGTTTCTATAGAAAGTTTATTAGAGACTTTAGCAGTATTTGTGCACCCCTAACAGAAACTATGAGAGGGGATAAGAGAGAATTTAAGTGGACTGCCAAGGTAGGTACCAGTATGGACATATTGAAGAAGAAAGTGATAGAACAACCCATTCTGGCACTTCCAGATTTTAATAAAGTGTTTCAGGTTGACTGTGATGCTAGTGGTGATGCCATTGGAGCTGTATTGAGCCAAGAAGGTAAACTTGTTGCATACTTTAGTGAAAAGTTAAATGATGCTAGAAAGAAATACTCTGTTTATGATCAAGAATTCTATGCTATCATTCAGGCTCTTAAGAAATGGAGACATTATTTGCTAACCAAAGAGTTTGTTTTATATACTGACCATCAAGCTTTGCAGTATATAAATAGTCAAGGTAAACTTAACCAGCGCCATTTGAAGTGGGTTGAATTCCTGCAGAGTTATACCTTTGTCCTGAAGCATAGAAGCGGCAAATCTAATAGAGTTGCAGATGCCTTGAGTAGAAGGCATAATTTGTTGATAGAAATGAGAGTGCAAGTTGTTGGGTTTGATGAACTCAAGAGTTTATACCCAGCGGATCCAGATTTCGCAGAGGCATGGACGACATGTTTGTCTCCTACTACTGTGGATCGCACTAAGTGGTTGGATTTTATGATCCAAGATGGGATGCTGTTTCGGAAGAACCAATTGTGCATTCCTAGAAGTTCCATGAGGGAAAATATGATCAAAGAGAAACATAGCGGAGGATTAGCAGGACATTTTGGTCGAGATAAGACCATTGCTCTAGTTGGTGAAAATTACCATTGGCCACAGTTGCAGTCGGATGTGACAAAATTTGTGCAGGGTTGCAGAGTGTGCCAGATGGCGAAAGGAGTAAGCCAGAATACAGGAATGTATCAGCCATTGCCTGTACCAGAGAGACCATGGGAGGACATCAGTATGGATTTTGTTCTTGGTTTTCCAAGGACACAATGCGAAAATGACGCCATTTTTGTTGTTGTTGACAGGTTTTCAAAGATGGCCCATTTTATTCCATGTCAGAAGACAAGTGATGTTGTTCATATTGCAGGCTTGTTTTTCAAGGAGGTAGTACGACTTCATGGTCTACCCCAAAGCATAGTCTCGGACAGAGATACCAAATTTGTGGGTTATTTCTGGCGGACTCTATGGAAGAAGCTGAAAACAGAGTTGAAGTTCAGTTCTGCATACCACCCGCAGACTGATGGACAGACAGAGGTGGTCAACAGAAGTTTGGGTAACCTTCTCCGATGTCTGGTAGGAGATAAACCCAAGGGATGGGATCTGATTTTACCACAGGCAGAATTTGCTTACAATAATTCTGTCAATCGCAGTACTGGTAAATCCCCATTTTAGATAGTGCATGGGAACAACCCAAGAAACGCTTCTGAGTTGAGGCCGATGGATAAATGCGACAAGCGCAGTGCTGAAGCTGAAGACTTTGCAGCACACATGAAGCATTTACATGAAGAGGTCCAACAACATATCAGTAAAATGAATGCTACGTACAAAGCCAGAGCAGATCAGAAGCGGCGTTTCAAGGAATTCCAGATAGGAGATGAAGTCATGGTTCACTTGTGCAAGGAACGGTTTTCGAGCAAAACCTACAATAAGTTGAAGATGAAGAGGTTTGGACCATTGAGAATCATAGGTACACGAGATTCCGACAATGCCTATGAAGTAGATCTACCAAGTGAGCTGAATATTTCACCAATTTTTAATATTTTTGACTTGGTCGAATATCATGAAGGCAGTAGAAGCGAGACACCAAGTCTGGCTTTATGGAGTATTCCAGTGTCTACTCTAGCCAAAGAGGAAATTGAAGACATACTCGACACTCGCGAAGGTAGAAGTACCCAAAATAGACAATATTCAGAGTATTTGGTCAAGTGGAAGGGCCGACCTGTCGAGGATGCAACTTGGTTGTCCAAATCAGAGGTTGATCGCTTGGGTTTTCCTCTGACCATCCAGAAGTGAGGATCACTTCTCCATCTACCCCGGGTGTCTGATGCAGGAGCATCCGGTGGTCGCAGAACAATCTTGCAAACAAAAGAAATAAAAGAGTGAAATAAAACACAAAATACTCTAAGTGTTAAAATGTGTCACGATATCGCGACATAAAAGTTGTCGCGATATCGCGACGTATTTTGAACCACGACGAGTGCAAAAATGCAGTGTCGCAATATCGCGACATAAAAGTTGTCGCGATATCGCGACGAACTCAGAACGCAGCGGAAGCAAAACTCAAGTGTCGCGATATCGCGACATAAAAGTTGTCGCGATATCGCGACGAACTCATAACGCAGCAGAAGCAAAACTCAAGTGTCGCGATATCGCGACATAAAAGTTGTCGCGATATCGCGACGAACTCAGAACAGAGGCGGAAGCAAAACGCAGTGTCGCGATATCGCGACGAACTTTGAGCAGAGGTAAAAGCAAATAAAAGTTGTCGCGATATCGCGATGAACTTTGAGCAGAGGAGAAAGCAAACGAAAGTGTCGCGATATCGCGACACATTGGCAAACAAGGACAAAAGCCGAAAAAGTGTCGCGATATCGCGACAGGTTGGCAAAGAATGACCAAGGCCGGAAAAATGTCGCGATATCGCGACAGATGGACTAAAAGGAAAAGTGTCACGTTTTCGTGACCCGGCTAGGAGAGAGAAGGGCGGGTTGAAGAGATGTCGCGATATCGCGACATGTTACTTTTTTGCGGACCGTTACAGAACGACTTTTGACAGTTACCCGAAGTCGTTACGGCAGTTCCAGGGGACCGTTGCAGCGGTTACAGGGACAGTTAAGAACGGCGGTTACAGCAAGAATCTGCCATTATAAAAAAGAGGTTGCTCGAAGGATTGTGTAGGCTGGAAAGACGAAGACTGCGGCTTCTTTTACATTTTTTTGTACTGTGTAAAATCTTCCATTGTTCAAGATTGTAATCTTTCCATGCTTCTAAATGAAAATTGAGTTTTTTTCTTTGTGTTAAAATTTGGCTCCTCATCATATAATATTGGATAGTAATAAAGGCATTTTATTGTACAATGTATTTAATTTATTGTAATAATTTATAATGTAACCCACATAGGCCATAGTCAACCTTGTATAGTTAAACCTACCTTGTAAACTTGTAATTAAATTTAAATTCCTCTTTTTATGTTGGATTAGGTAAATTTTATTTTTGTAATTAGGGTTTTGGTATTGGTATAAATACCCCACCACTTCATCATTTTATTATTGGTGTGTTGTGATTCTTATCTATAGATAATACAATGATTGTTTGTGGTTCTCACCCACCAATATCTATGCCCATTTTTCTTTCTTTCATCCTTTTATGCTTATTGTATAAGATGTCACTGGATGTATTGCTTCTATTTTTTTGGAAAATAATGTAAATCCCATCAATATGGTTATTGTGATGAAATTATGTTACTTGCTACAGTGATAGCATTTGGTTCTTACTACAATGTCATACTTGTGATTTGCACAATTATTTAATTAGGATCTAGGCAATAACAAGGTAATCTTATTCAAATATTATTATTGGCTTGTTTTGAAAACAACCACCAACCTTGGTGGAGGGGTTTATGTCACCCAAACTCCCACCAAATCTTACCAACACCATGACATGAGTACATAATACAATTTCCCATATATTTAAATAGGATATAGATGTTTATAAATATTATTCCTTTTCCACACATATAATAGAATATAAAAGCATACATATTTGAAAAATACATGCAACAATTAGATCCATGTTCCCCTAGTGTACTTGGGTCATTCCATGATCAATAAATCTCATGGCATTCCATTATATTCATAATATTCTACATACATAGCATCCACCCCTATATAAAATTCATTCCTCCTATATAAAAATCATGCGCCCATTCATATAAACCATTCTTCCTACATATAGATCATCCACCCCTATAAACAAACTATTTGTCCTACATATATAACATATACCCCTACATATAAAATCAGATTTCCCAACAATATTTTCTTATCAAACCCTAGGTTTTTCATGATTAGTGTTGGTCAAATATCTACCTAAAATACAAACATGCGTTTGTGCACCCTAGACACGACCAACATTGAAAGGCCGGAGGAAAGAAATGTCCTTCGTGCCAATCTCCAGAGAGGGATGACTCCCTTACTAATCCTACACCGGTTTAAGTCTAGATTTGTAGGAAAGAAATGGAAATAACAGAAAGAAATGGGAAATATAGCCATAGGCCAAAGATGTAGGATTGGGGATAAAATAGCAGTAGGAATTCCACCCAAGTGTTATAGCAACATAAAATAGAAAGGATGAAAGAGAATCCACTTACAGTTCCTTGGAGATAACTTCCAGAATCGCATTCCAGTACTCACACTATCACCAACAATATTCAAATCCAGATGCAGAATTTGAGCTTAATAGTAGATAACAGACATGAACATAAAATAGAAATGCTTGAATAGAAAGAAATCACACATAAAGACTGCTTGCAAAATCAGAAGCCAAAACTTCTTCTATTTATGCAGAAAACTTGAATAGTTTTTTTGCAGAGTGTCTATCCTCCTTTTACAATGGAAAATGAGTAGTATTTATAGAGGATTTCACCTCTTTCATTTAATTCACATGAAGACAAAATGTTTACAGATCAGGAACCTCTACGAAGAAATTCCTCCTTGAAGTCCTTGAAAATATTCCTCTTGAGACAGTGATCCAGTTTCTAAGATGAAATCTCCAGGAAATCAACACATTTGGGTGTCGATGCATGGAAAATTGCAAAGTTGGTCATTGACTTGATGCCTCCATTGCTCCTTGAAAATTTACCCCTGTACAGGATGTCTTGGAATTCATGAAAATCACCTTGTGATTTTAATATTGCAGCTCTTTTAGCTTGAAGCTCCCAATCATTAAATATTCCTTATTCATCTAATTTGAGCACCTTTGAAAAGTCTCCACTGATGCTTAAAATCAAATTTACCCAAAATAAAGTGATGAGTGAAAGCATTTTTCTTAACCTCCATTATCTTCTCCCCATTCACACTTCCTGGTGGAGAGAGCGCTCTCAAAGCAACGATATTCATAATTTTCATCTGATCCGGAGCTCTGAATTACCTTTCACTGCTGCTCCTAATTCCACCTAAGAGAGAAGCAAGAATATTTTATTCAAACATTAGATCACCTTTTGCAACTCTTATGTCATTGTGCTCCTTGTATGCCCCCTGAATTTACTCAATTACAATTCTTTTTGTTGCATCTGTGTCTTTGACATAACAGTAATCAACTTTGAAGAAAATCTTGGTGAAAACACTTACTATACCCCCTTTAGTCTTATACTTGATGTTTCGAACCACCTTGGTATCATTTCACCCCTGAAAGAGGTGACAGAGAGCTTCACTTTCCTTCCAGGGCAAAAGCGCTGCACACAAGACATCCTTTCCTTTAAAATATATGTTCACCCCCATAAGAGGTGAAAGGCACTGGCACCCTTTACCTTGGGTGAACGTAGCTTTGAATTTTCCATGCCATCTCTTTTAATATTCGCCTGAAGCAATAATAAAACCTTCGGAGCAACTATGGGGCCATATTCATGTAGCTTCACCCCAAGGAAGGGTGAATGAGACTTTCACCCTTCACCTGGGGTGAAAGCACTACCATTTTATTATGCATGCCAACGTGGGGTCCACAACTTCCATTTTAGATGCATTCACCCGAAGAGAGGGCGCAAGGTGTTTTCGCCCTTCCCTTGGGGTGAACAAAACTTTGACTTGTCCATGCACCTTGGTGCCTTGCAATATTTTCCTTAGTATTTTCCTGAATCTATTAATGTCGAGCTTTCACCCCAGGGAGGGGCGAAAGGGAGTTTCACCCCTCACCTGGGGTGAAAATCATTTTGACTAGTCAATGCGCTAACGGGGTGCGTTATTCTTAAAAACTTGGGGACGTTCACCCCAAAGTGGGGTGAATGATGCTTTCACCCCATATTTGGGGTGAATGCACTTATTTGAATTACTATCACACTTCAATTTTGGGCCCACTTCGACTTAAACATTTAAAATGTATTTTCACCCTAGAGGGGAGGTTTCGCCCCTCACTTGGGGCGAAAGTCATTGCCAAATTTTGTCATTCCTTTTATTTCTACATTCATCCCAAAGTGAGGCGAATGAGTTTGTCGCCCATTTTTGGGGTGAATGCACTTTGCTCTTCCCTTCACTCAACAACAAGATTTCTTAAAAATAAAGACGTCTTCACCCTAGGGAAAGGCAATAAGTGTTTCCATTCTTCATTCAGGCACAAGGCTGCTATGTCTTTTCTTTTCCTTGAATTTTTAAGCATTGTTTTCTTTTGATGTCCTCAAGCGATATTTATCAATTCTTCACAAACAATTTACCATGCAACACCCATTATTCCCAAGCATGAAATCCATGAAAATTAGAAGGAAAATTAACACATAAAATTATAACACATTATACAGGCCAAAATACTGCAACATAGTATTAATATATTTTGTTGCTTTTACAATAAAAAATTATTCAACAAAACTCCATCAAAATTCCAATGTGGCATAATGCAAAATTGCCAATATTTTTGGTGGCTCACGGGGTATCCAACTCGCATGGATGCAAGCGATCCCAGGCCTTTATCCATTGGGCTCCTTATTGGGTCTTCTTACCGGCTGCCTTGGCTGGCGCTTCTGATTTGGATGCCTTTTTATGTGCCTGCTCAACTGCTACCTTCTCAGGCGCTTCTTGCTCTACTGCTACCCGTGTTGCTGCTACTTGCTCTACTACAACCCACTATTCTTGCTCCTTCAGACTTTCATAGTTTATTTCATAAACTATAATTGCCTTATTCCAAGCGTGCGTAGTTAACAAGCAGGGAACACTAATCGACTCGTAAATATACCACAGGTTCTCGATATCCTCCAGGCTAAGGCACTTAGCTCGTTGGGTCAACTCGAATAAGGATAGCTCCATATGGGTGAACTTCTTCATGAGTGGTAGCACTTTTTCCTCAGTGATGGGCTCCTCCCATTTGTCAATTTCTGAAGTATCCTCCAAAAAATTCTTCTAGGCCACCTCCAACTGTTCCTTTGGTAGAGGCTTACCCCATTCATTGATAAAATTTGGGAAGCCCATATCACTGAGAGCATCAAAATGAAATATTGAAATAGTATGCTCCACTCCATTATGTTGAGAAGCTTCCTACCTTCTCTCACTAGATCCAACCTTTGGAAGTATCTATGCAGCGTAACTTTGGCAGTAGACCCATCTCACTCATGGGGTGAATGCACATATTGGACTGAGCCAAGGCTTGAATTTTTATAGCCATCTCCATATGAGGCTCCAACATCTCCTCAATACTGTCTATTACTTGCTGGCTCAACTGAATCTGAATCTGAGCCTCATAGAGATACTGCAAAACCTGAAATGCTCTAGTTGCCAACTTCTCACAACTTTGAGCCAACCAAAGGTGAGCCTCCTTAATTATTTTTGAGAGAAGCCTGCAGCTTGTGTGGCCTTCTCTGCTAGTTGATTCTGTATAGACTCGAGTTATGCCTTCAGTGCTTGCACCTACTGCTCTATTGCATCCTTTTCATTTTGATGCACCCCTACTTGCTGATGCAAGTGCTCAATTTATATCACCATCTTCTCCTGTTGCGCTCTACTTGCTACCAAGGCATCTTCCAATTCATCAATCTTTGTCTAGGTGTCAAAATATTTGCTTGTAGTACTCGTTGTGCAAATACACTGAGCTCATATCAACTTGGATATTCCCCATTTTTTTAGTAGGATCAATCCTCATCATGTCATTTATCACGATCTTGTAAGCGTAATCGCTTGATGTCATCTCTCCTTGTGGCTTCTAGACTAGGGGAATTATCTTAGTGGTGTGAGCCTCCATAGCAACTGGATCGAAGGTGACCTTATTGAGGGGCCTATCTAGAGCAAGTTCCTCCTTTCACTTGCGACTCTTTATCCACTGTGAAAAAATAAGATGAGCACGATTAATATTTTCTACATTGGGTTTTTTGGGCATCACCTCGATTTTGGGCAACACTTGCATCTTCAAAAATGGCATGAAAAGGACCAAAATCTATGCATGGTCAGGCGCAAAGGAGGAAGAGGAGATGATTATTATAGGGGGATGGAAACAACAGAGTGGATGGAGGAACTAGGCTCAGCTGAAGTTATGCTTACTCTTGGAGGAGCTTCCATACTTACAACTACAGTAGAAGTGGTGGTAGAAATGGAAGGGGAAGGATGCAAAAATAGATTCGGTCCTGATGCAAACAAACTGAAAGAAAGGGAGGCCGAAGAGAAGGTAATAGAAGGAGCAGTAGTGACTTGTGAATGAGATGAAGGGAGCAAAATGGACACGAAAGGCATACCAAATGGAGGGGTGAAAGAAGTAGGGACTGATGGAAATGAACTGATAGCCACTACTTGCTCCTGAGTAGAAGAATATGGATGGAAAAATGTACCTTCGAGCGTAGGAACCATGTGTCCTGGTGATGGAAGTGACTGCATAATAAGTTCCTCCTATTGCTCCTTCGCTTCCACTTCAAGGTTAACAATTTCAACCTGTTGATCCATCGGCTACTCGTGAATCAATGGAAAATTTTGGACAATGCTCACCAGAGCGACCAACACCAACAGAGGTGGATTAGCAGTTGTGGCAGCAACTGTAACTGTGGAAACTATAACAGCTGAAACTACAATAGTAGATGAATAAATAGTGCCAGTTCTAGGCCTCTTCGCAACCTTTAGGAATGGAAGCACCTCTCGAACAGTTTGCTTCTCCAACAAAGGTGTCTCATCTATATTTCATTTTACCTATTGTGACCTCATTTTAAATATGTATTGTTGCTCTTCTTCCTTAGGAGCCACTTGTTCAATTATCGAGCACTCTTCTTTAGCCATGCTTCCTTCACTTTCAAACCTTTGAAAACTTTGAGGTAAGATTTTGGTGAAAGTGATGGGTTGATAGATATTGACAAACTCATCATATGCCTTCGAAAACGCTTCATCCATCTTCAAACCATAAGGAGATGTAATTTTTCCTCTATGGACCTGCATGATCCACCAGTTCATAATATTTTCTTCGGATCATAGGGGTTGATTCTCTTTCACCTGGTCAAATAGTCCCAGAGAAGGAATTTGATATTTGTACATTGTGGGGTTATATTCGGCCTCCTGCTCATAAAAGTCATGTCATGATAGAAGCGACATCATTACTTCAACATGCCACTCTAAATCGCGCCCATCAAAATTGTTACGATTTTCTTGGATATCCGGCCATGGACAGCAATGAAAAGTTTTGGCCTTGATTATTTCTAAAAATTTACCCAATGGGTCATATCTCCATCTTTGTGGCAGTTATATCAGACCCAGGTCTTGGAGAGCCTCTGTGAGCAACCTATTCTGGCCAACCTGGTTCACCTCTATGCTCCCGAACTTAAAGGGCATGGTGCAAGTCGTTATTTTGTCACACCCTGCTTCATAAACATCATTAGTATAATCCGTATGGCACACCACCTCCATGGAAAAAATATGCTTGGTGGCAAAGTATGGGAGCAGGAATAGCTTACCCGTGAAGCCATAAATCCATACAACCACACCTTGAGTTAACAAAAATATGTCACCCTTATCGGCTGTGACCACCTCTTCTTTCATCGCCCGCGATATTCTCTCACTCTTACCGCAAATTAGCTCAATCATGGGCCCAAAAAATAAATGGTTAAAACTATAGAATGACTCCCTCCTTGACAGAGTGGGAGTCCACATATAAACTGGAAAAATCTCGTTCTCCTCATCAACTTATTTTACTGCAATGAATGAAAAATGCTGGTGTAAATGAAAGAAGAAATACTAGACGAGGAAGGACGTGTGCTTGAATGAAGTCTCCTCTCCCATATGTAGTTTCTCCAACTGGATGTGCATCTTCCGATAAATGAAATTAGCCCAATCAAAGTAAATCGGGTTGGTCCCCTTCCTCATCGTTGTTGGAGCATAAAACTCCACCTGAGATATACACTGCACAAGCATCGCCTACCACTTGTGAACCATGGAATCTAAAAAAAGGCTAGCCACCCATACTAGCATTAAAAATAAGTCAGGGCTCTTGAATTTGGATAAAGGCTTAGGCAGATTCAACAACTGCCCTAGTTGCGGTTCTTTAATTAGTTGCGTCTCCATGAACTGGCACATTATTATGGTAGAAATATATCATTCTTCTTGCTCATTGATGTGTAGCTTCTTGAAAATAATATCGTATGGGGGTTTTAAACCGCAAGCGAATGATTCCATTACTTCATTGGCGAAGATAGAGAAAAGCACTTCCTTATTCACATTTCAAACTATCCTGGTAACCAAGTTGTAAAATCGGACGATCAACTTTACCAGCTCTGGGAAGGCATGTACGGGCGTACACAAATACCAAAATAACTGTGCATAAAATGACATAGTAAAAGGGCTCTCCATCGTTAATCCTTGCTTTACTACGAACTCCACATCTTGCCTAAGCTTCACCACGCCCTTATTGGTGATCAAGCAGTCCCTAACCTCTGCCATGGTGTCAGAGTACGGATCCAAATCTACATTTTCATTTCTACGGGTCTTTTTGGATTTTGTCCCGCCTTCTGCTTTCTTTCTCAATTGTTTAGGCTCTGCGGTCTCTTTAAATTCTTTGATTTTCTTACCCATCCTGTCAATTTCGACAATCTGGAAATCCTAAAGATGTTCTGCAAATTTTGCTACCCACAGCTCAAAAATGCACCGACAGTAAATTAAAAAAAAATTAACTTCTAAGAAAATTTACATGTGCTATATTTATAGAACACGCTTTAACTATTGAAGTAAATGTAGTAATTTTTTTGGTGAATTTGGGAGGGTGCGCGTCTCGTTTACCTCAACCGAAACTGATCCCGATGATTAATGGTAACTGAATGTTATTCGCTGTAAAATCAATTTTGAAAAGCATGCCCTTATTTATGCATTATTCGTTTGAACAATGTGCCCTGGTTGTTAAAACTACTTTGAGAAAATAAATCCACCACCTATGATCCAATGGGCACCCTTGCTTTCGTCGATGTGAGATTTCATTCCTTGAGAACATCAAAACGCCTCCCAATGCAAATTCAGTGCACATTTTAAATTAAATGCTCCGAAAACATGTCTCCGCTTACATGAACAATTTTTGAAATCCACCACATACTGGAGGGCAAAATCGCTTTGAGGGGGCACTCAAAATTTTTTATTGGCACTAAAAAAATTTTCACACGCCCAAAAAATCAATGCAAGGGCAAAAATACTTCGGGGTACACTTGGTCTCTTCTCCTTTCGTTCCAAAAATACCTTCAACTTGTTTGATTGAATTCATGGCGAAATTCATCCTTTTAAAACAATTCCTTGCTTTTCCTTTTCACTCCATTTTTAGAAAAGCATCCTTTTAAAGCTTTTCAACTGGAGCTTTTTGATTTTCTTCTTTTTTTGTAATATTTATAAAAAATAAAATCAAATTTAAAAATCTTTCTTTTCTCCTTTTTTTTTTTATCTTTTTTAATAATAGAGTTATGAAAACTCGTGCTTTTCTTTCCCCCTTTTTCGGAGTGCGCCCCCTTACCTTTAGAACTTTACGTTGCTTTACCTTCATGGGGAGAGAATGAATGAAAGCTTTGCCCTCTCATATGGCAAAGGTGCAATTGACTACTCTTCCTTTTAACTGCTACGGTGCGTTGGTAGGCGCAAAAGATTTTAGCTTGAAATCTAGGGCAAAAGACTTTTTTTAAAAACATTTCCTTTTAATTTGAATAGCACGGGCTTTAAAATATTCATACAATATTTTTACCCCAACAAGGGGTGAACGAGGGTTTCGCCCCTCATTTGGGGTGAAATACATTTTTATCGCTTCTGTTATGGTGACTTGGTGCTTTCCATAACTTTCCCCTCTCACTGTCTTTAACACATACGTTCGCCCCCATTGGGAGGCGAATGGAGTTTTTGCCCCTTCCCTAAGGAGAAAGCGACTTTTCATTTGCTGCACTCATCAATTTTGAAATGGGACCTCATGCCATTTTACACATTTCGCTTTGATTTTTTAATTATGGCATTTGCCTTTTCGTTCTTATACTTCCACTGTGTGCCCCCAGACGCTTTCTCAAAATGTTTTCTCCTTTTTTTTTGAGGACTTGCAAAGTAAAAAAACTTCTAACTTTGGAGTTTTCAAACCTGCTGAAACCTTTCAATAAAATAATTAATTCCACCTGGAACTCATAATATGTCCTCAAAGAAATGTTTTGGGGCAAAATCGATTTTCAGACAAAGCGTTTTATTTTTTATTTTTTATATAAAGCAATAAAATACTTGTAAATGAAATATGTACATATTTACACACTTGTACCTCTTGATCACATCATTGAAAATAGGCCTTCAGATGAAGATAATTAACTGGAATCAATAGATCCCAACCATCCATATCTCGAAGATGATACACGTTCATCGAATTCACTGCAAAAACTTGAAATGGACCTTCCCAGATTGCATCAAACTTGTGGTGCTTCCCTGGCTTGGCTTTGTTCTCATTCCATTTGAGAACTAGATCTCCCACCTGATTATTGCATTATGTTGCCTTTTTTCCAAACCACTTTTGCATCACTTTAGTGTGTTCGGTGAAATCTTCATATGCCTTTTCTCTCTCTTCCTCCAGCTGCAGCAATTGAGCCAACCTTGCACTCATGGGATCAAACTCATCATCTTCATCTTTGAATAATTGTAACATTTGGAGGATGGGGAGCTCAATATGAGTGGGTAACACTGCCTATTTTCCATACACTAGAGAGTAAGGAGAGGCTTTGATAAAATTCTTAACTGATATACGATCTGCCCATAAAGCCTAATTTAACAATAGATGCCAGCTCCTTTTATTGTTCCCAAGTGTCCTTTTCAAGATCCGAAGCAAGTTTTTGTTTGTGGATTTGGCCAGACCATTTCCTTGTGGGTAATAATTGGAAGAAGTTTTTAGATAAATCCCATACTTACTCGTAAATTTGGTGATCTTTGCCCCAATGAATGGAGTCCCATTATCTGTTACAATAGCATCTGGAACATCAAAACGGGTAATCAGTCCCTCAAGGAAGGAGATAACTGTAGCCTGATCTACTTTTTGGTTGGGATGGCCTCAACCCACCTGGTAAAATAATCAGTCACCGTTAGGATATATTTATGTTTGGTAGAAGAATGAGTTTCAATAACTCCAATGAAATTCAGGCCCTACTACTAAAATGGTGTTTCCACCTAAATCGAGTGCAGGGGTAGAGATGCTTTCTTATTCCTGCCAACATACCACTAATAGTTATCCCAACTTTGGATCACCTTGTGTGCATCTGCAAAAAGGGTAGGCCAAAAATACCTGTCTCAAATGATCTTCAAGGCCATATGCCTTCCTTCATAGTGTCCCCCGAATAATCCAGATGGAATTCCTCCAAGATTTCTTGCTTCTTTGAATCCTTCACGCATATGAGGAGTACTTCATCTATATTCTTATGGAATAACCCACTTGGCAACAAGACATATTTAAGTTCCTATAGTCTAAATATTCAATGATGTGAAGCATCAAGATGTGATGGACATTTACCAGATGTAAATAATTCAACAAGGTCCTCTGTCCAGTCACGATCAACTGTAGCTCAATTCGTACAGATGCTTTCACTAATTACCTCATCTTGTACTAAAGTTAGTGATTCAGAAGCTACGATTTTGGCCAGTTCTTGGCAAAGAGCTCATCCATGAACCAACTTAGTCGGTTGGATCTCCACATCATATTCCTAGATTTTTGACACCCAACCTACTCTTTTATCACCCATATCTCCTTGAATAATGAAAATTTTGACATCTGGATGGATGACGTAGATGATTGTCTTACTCTACAAAATGAAGTGTCAAAATTTCTTCAGAGACTTTATAACCGCGTACACCTATTTTTCAATGAAATTATACTTCTCTTGGTGGGGCAAAATGACTTGGCTCAAGAAGGCAATTGGCTTCTCATCTCCATATTCTTGCTTCTATGTGAGAATAGCAACGTAACTCTCCTATTCACCTACTACATAAAGGATAAATTATTTTGAATAATCTGGATTAATCAATACTGGCACTTGGGTAATCCTGTTCTTGATCTCCCAGAAACTCTATCTTCTCACTTCTGTCCATTTGAATTCCATATTCTTCCTCAGAAGTTCGATCATTGGCTTCATCACTTGAGAAAAATCAGCAATGAACTTCCGAATGAAATTGATCTGTCCAAAGAACGATTGTACATCCTTCTTGTTAACTAGCAGCGATAATTTCAAGAGAGCCTCAACTCTTGCAATATCAATTGCCAGTCCTTCTTATGAAATCACATGTCCCAAAAGTTTCCCTTCTTTGATAGTGAAAATGGACTTCTTTGGATTAATGGAAATTCCAAATTCCCAACATTTTTTGAACACTTGCCTCAGATGAGAGATGTGCTCTTCCCTGCGATGTGAGAAAATAGTCATGTCATCAAGGTAAATTACAATAACTCTATTTAAAAACTCACGGAAAGCAAAATCCATAGCTCTCTGAAAGGTAAATCCAGCATTGGAAAGATTGAACGACATTCTTTGATAGGCAAAGGCACCCCACTTTGTAGTGAATGCAGTTTTATATCGGTCCTCATCCTTCACCCAGATCGATTGTAGCCCGAAAAACAATCCAGCAATGAAAATATCTGAGCTTCAACGACTACATGCAAAATTTGGTCAATCTATGGTAAGGGATAGTGATATTTCAAGGATGCTTGGTTCAGGTTCCGAAAGTCCACGCACAAGTGAATATCTCCATTTTTATTACAAATTGGAACCAAGTTTGCCACCCATGTCGAGTGCTTAATCGGATAAATTATTTTGGCCTCCAACATTTTTAACAACTCCGCCTTCATAAGAACTTCAATTTTTGGGTTGACAGGTTGTTTTTTTTGTCGAGAAGGTTTTACATCCTCCTATAGTTCAATGGTGTGCTGGATCATGTTCTTGTCATATCCTTTCAGACCATGGTAGCTCCAAGCGACGATGTCTAGAAATTCATAACACAAGTTTTTGATATCTTCGAGCTCTTCTGACATACGATATATTTCAAATTTGATAATATTCTCAAAATCCAGATGCATTTCCTTGTATTCCTTTGCATCCACCTTGATCTTGTGTTTCTCTGCCCTATCATTCTGATCAAATAGACTCTCAAGCAAAATCAGTCCCCTAGGAATGTGATTGTTCTTCAATTGAATCATTCCTTCCATTTCCTCCTCGATAAGTATTCTATCTTTAGCACTTGCAGCTTCCTTAATCAAAAAATTGATTATTTGCTCATCACTGTCGAACACTTGCCAGTAAATGTTTTTATCAAGGACTGAGGGTTTGTAAATTACCCTCACAATCTTGGGTTTCTTGACTACTTGCTCCATGGGAGAGTAATTAGCCCCAAGCAAAGCTAAGATATCTGCATGTTTGTTTTTCTCCCATGAAATTGCTTGAATTTTCAATGCTGTAAAAGACTCAAATAAGTCCCATACCTTGTTACGATAGGCCTTCAAGTAATGTTGCTTCAACACACATTTTTTTGTAGTCTGGTTGACGATGAGCTCAAAATCCCCAAAAATTTTACAATTATTTTATGCCCAACTTTTCCGCTTTCTTCAAACCATGGCATAACGCTTCATATTCGACGATATTATTCGTGCAACTCCAAGGTAACCAATATGAATAGGTTTTCTACAATCCTGTAGGAGAAATAAGAACAATTTCGGTCTCTGCGTCGTTCTTGCACCTTACACCATCGAAATACAACTTCCATAGCTTATTAGATACAGGGTCTTGGGAATTAGAAACTTCTTCTTTAGTTTGCTCAGGTTTAGTTATAGTATAACAATCGATGTCAGTTTCGACCATCACGTTGAAATCCATCAATGAAAACTCATCCTCAAGGCGGAGCTCACAAAGAGCTTCCTCCATCAAGTCCACTTCTTGCACTTCCTCTGTCATCATGTTGACTACACCAGTGGGATTTTCTTCTTCTTCCAATTTTTCTATATGAAAAGTGGATGGCTTTTCATTATAGATGCGGATTTTTCTTCCCTTGAACGAAATCTCCAAGTGTGAATAATCCAAGGAAATATATCCTCCTAGTTTCGCTGTGAATTCCCTCAAAAGACACATGCTAAAGTATAGTTCTAGGTCAACCACCACTACTTCTTGAATGATAGTTATTTACGACATGTTGTGTAGAATGATAGGAATATCCTTGATTACTCCCACCATTTTGACCGGGGTCCCATCCAACTATAATACACCTGGACTACTTCTTGTGTATTCCATCCCCATGACTTCACATACTACCTTTGGAATGACAGTAGTCGCAACACCGGAGTCAATCATACAATTATGCATAATCCACCCTTCCATTCTGAGAGACAAATAGAACAAAGGTGGTTGGTTCTTTTCAGTGGTAGAGGTCGGCAGTGCCTGTGTTAATACTATTTGGGAATGGCTTTTATTTTGATACTTTTTCGATTTGAGAGATTATTGCAATAGGTCTACTTGTCCAAGTAATTGTAATGCATCATATAAACTTATTTTTGCAGGGATATTCTTCATTTATTCAACAATATTATAATCGAAAGAACTTGGGACCTTTTCTTCTATAGCCTGTTCATACTTGTGTTGATGTTGTTGAGTAGCTTCTACCCTTTGTCTCTTAGTCAATGATGGGTACTTGAGGCGCTCTTTAGATTATTCCTTTACCTCTATTTGCACTTGAGCGTCTGTAGGCTATGAAGTTGATGCATTTATCTGCAACTTCTCTTTAGCTTTCTTGGGCAATAGATCCTTCAACATGAAAAAATCTTGCTGCTTTGTTATCGTGCCAAGCTCTTTTGCTTGCAGTTGCACTTTTTCATTTTGTACCTTTTGTTCAGTAGGAAATTTCAAAGACTTCATTTTTGCTGGATCAACAGTCACCGACTTCTTTCCAACCCTTGTAAGGACTGAAACCTGCTCCAAGGAAGGGACCATAAAATTATGATCAGCTTCCATTATCATATTGATTTGTCCACTGGTAGAACTTTTTGATAATATCTATACATAGTTCAGATGAACCATGCACGTGTCTTCTCCATGAGGATCGTTGCAGGTGGAGCACTAGTATGCTATCTTCGATGTATTATTTTCTTCATTTTCCAACATAATTGTGTTCCTCTCAAGGCCCTTGCTAGTGGTTGGTTGCTCCCTAGTAATTGGTAGTGTTTGAAACCTCCTTGATCAAAATTCAACTTCAGCTTGTTTCTTCTTAACTACCATGATTTCATTCGACATCGTCCTTACGATCGAATTAACATATTACATTTCTTGTAACAATTTCATGTAAGGATCAGGATTTGAGGGTGCAGGAGGTGTTGGTAAAGGTAGAGGTGCTGATGGATTAGGCAACGACAATGGAACAGGTGGCACTAGTAGTGCTGGGAAAGGAACTGGTGCTGGCACATGTGGAACAACAGGTGAGGGTAATTATGTAATACTTGGAGTGGGGAGTTATGGAACCGGGATTAGAGTAATTTGAGATGGACCCGAGCTCCATGAGGGAATGGGGTACATAGAAGCCATAGGCTATGAAAATGCACTCGAATACAAATGTTGTGGAAGATCAGGAAGGATGGGCATGGTTACCTTTGGGGGAAGCTTACCTATGGCGATCAAATTTACTTCGGCCTTCTATGCCTGCATATACAGATCAGGAAAAGTATTTACATTGGCTTGTCGGACTGCCATACCAATGTTTGAGTTGAAGGCCTGGAGGTAGTAAAATATAGCTTGCTCATGTATGGGTCGATGGCCATCAGGAACTCTCTACCAGCTTTGGGCGAACCTGACGTTGAAGTCTACTATCTCCTCCTGCGGATGCCTTTGGATATTCGTGAATTGATGCAGCAAGGAGAAAGGATCAACCTGCTCATGGAAGTTCTTGATTAGCAGTTTTGCTAACTGATCCCATGTGGTAATAGTAGCGGGTGGCAAGGATCGATACCAATATAACAACTTCCCTCTAAGGGACAACACCAACAACCTTATCATAATATCTTCATCCGTGATGCCATGGATTATCGCCAAGGATGCCACATCTTGGATATGTTCGTAAGTGGTCTTACCATTACCATCATAGGTAGGCAGAGCCTTCAATGCTGCTTGAGGGACTAGATTTTAAGCTTGTAAATTCAAAGCTCCTAAGCTGTTCCATGCTGGGAAATGCTTTTGTGGTTGTGGTTGTTGTGGTGGTGGATTTTGAGCCATGTGGACTGGTGTGTGTGGTTGAAGAGGTGGGACGCTGTTGTGGTTGCTCCACAACTAGCCCCAAAACTTGGGGATCCACTTTTAAATTTTTGGTTTTTCGGATTTTGGTTGTCTTTGGGCAAGCATGTTAATAAAACCCTAACCATGGGATCGTCAGGGGACTTTGAAGTTCCTTATTCTTTGGGGGTCTTCGTGTTTCTTGTAAAAAGTTTACCCGTTTGTGTTTCTTTGTGGTTTGTTTTAAATGTCTAATGTTTTCATTTTGTTGTGGGTTTGCAGTTGTCGTCAGTTCTTGTCGACAATATTTTATTGTTGACGATTTTTTTTTGTCGATGATTTTTTCTTGTGGACAATTTTTTTGTCGATGATTTTTATTGTCAAAAGTTGTTGATGGCTTTTGTTGTCAAATTTTATTGTCGACGATTTTTATCGTCAAGTTTTCTTATCGATGATTTTTGTTTTTTGTTAGGTTTTGTTGTTAAATTTTATGTCTTCTTTCATGTGTATGTTTAAAATTAATAATAAAATCAAAATAAAATAAAAAATAAAAAATAAAAAATAACAAAAATATATATATATATATATATATATAAAGATGATAAATAAATATTAAATACTTATATATGTTTTCATATATAAGTATGATACTAAACTAAATAAAATAAATAAATATATTAATTAATAAAAAAATAAAATAAAATATAATATACATGTATATCATAATGTAAAAGGTGATAATAAAATGTCTTTTATTACATGTATGGTCTAACCAAAGTCACAGTTCACGTGGGCCATGGGCCATGGGCCATTATTTGCTTCACATGGTAATGTCATTTTTGGGATTTAAATTAAAGTTTCAATTTAAGTGTGCACTATGGTGCGGCAGGATTGTGAAGAACCAGGGAACCGGAAGCCGATGTTGACGAATGACAATGCACCGGCGATGATTATGCGAAGTACGGGCAGAGAACGTGACGAGTGTCGTTGCCACTTATCGACGGAAGATTAAAGGGTTTCGACGGCAAAGTCCTGAGTGCTGAAAGTGAATGCGATGTACAGCAATGGAAATCACGATGAATGAACACCTTCCCGGGGATGCCGAAGATTGCAAATCAAGACGGATAATAGAAAGTATATGGGTATTCGGTCGGCAAGATGATACAGCAGGGTCACATATCAGCGGAAGAAAGATCGAGGCGTTCGAAAATGGACCGGGGTTTTGACGTAGGGAGACCAATGCCGGGCGAATCCACGACGTATGAATAGATTTTCACGATGATGGAGCGAGGTGCAGTAGGGAAAATCTGTTTCACTGTCGCGCAGCACCCGAGGATGGGTCGGGAAAATTGTTAACCAGACATCCGGTAGAGAGCAGTGGGGGATTTTTGCAGACATAAGACGTTGAGGTCATTTGAATCAGTGGGCATGGAATATTTGAGCGGACACTGTGTGAAAACACCTCATGTTCATGTCTAACCTACTAGTTGAGCCTAGTACATGGTACAAAAATAGCAATACAGCATCTCAGCGGCAGGTTTCGAACCTGGAGTGGGACGCAGAGTTGGTAACAGATGGGCTGGACTGGAGATATCATGGGCGGAGTAAACACCAGCATCAACATTGATAGCAGGTTAAGACAACTAAGGCAATATGGCAGAGGTTTGGATTTACACAGCATTGGTTGGGCTATGTTGGAATTTCGTTCCACTTTAATACATCTTTCTCTTCTCCTCGGCATAGACAGTGGAAGTGGCGTCATGGTTGATGAACGAATACAGCAAATAAGTAAACCACTGATGGTAAGAAGAGAAGACACTGTCAGAAACGGATATGGGCATTATTTAGTCAGAGAATGTACAGCTGACGAACAGTGACTGAAATGCCGTGATGGTTGTGCTATTTTAGGCTGTCGGTGGGGCAGAAGGAGATGCAGCCAGAGTTGCAGTTTTTGAATGTTTTTATGGAAGGCATGGGTTCAAAATATAGTCCCATCATCAGCACTGAACCATCACCATCGGATTGTAAGTAAACAACCTTGGAACAGGGAAGAACATCGTAGTTTTCATTTCATCTGTATGTGGCATCAATAATCAGTGATGTTAATGGGTAGCGTCGAGGGGAAGATGTGAACGATGAGGATGTATCACCAATGGGGAATGCCTACTCAGGAAAACAGTTTGCGATGGAATAGCTCACTCCAACTGAAAGACTACCTTACCACCGAATTATCATATGACCAATTTAATATTGCCGCGTTGTCACAGTGGATGATGGGTTGATTATGTTGATCCATGTGATGTCTCCAAACAAGTACAACAGACAATATCTGGTTATAAAATCTGCAAAATAAATGAATCTTTTATTTTTTTGGGTTAGATAGATGAATTGGTTACAACCACGAGTTTTAGTAACTGCCAGTGCACGGTTCAAACTATCAATGACTGCTTCCAACAAATCCACCATCTTGTTAACGTTAACCCATCGTGAGATGGGGGCCGCCGGTCGCTCGGGGTTCGTACTATCGTAGTCGGTCTGGCGCATCACTCAGAGGAGTCAGATCAGACTACTGTCTTTGCCAAGCTCGTACTATCGTAGTCAGTCTGGCGCATCACTCAGAGGAGTCAGATCAGACTACTGTCTTTGCCAAGCCAAGCTGGACACGCCCGTTGGTTTTGAACCTAGGTGTCCTCTTGATAAGTATCTAAGCTTATCAATCCACCTAGCCTTGCGGACAATGAATCTTTATCTTTTAAATAGCGGCAAAACCACGCAGGTAGCTTCTGACTTATTTAGGTAGTGTTGTAGGGCGTATTCGTTATGGAGAATCATGTAGGCAGCACCGGGTTAAAGTTAGAAAAGGTAGGATAGGTAGCTTCTGACTTATTTAGGTAGTGTTGTAGGGCGTATTCGTTATTCGTTATGGAGATCATGTAGGCAGCACGTTAACCGGTTAGAAAGCAAGAGGGCCAGCCCCTCACACATGTCCAAATTCCAATCATGGAATATGCCACTAGACTTGCATCATCACATTAACCGGTTAGAAAGCAAGAGGGCCAACCCCCACACATGCCCAAATTCTAATCATGGAATATGCCACTAGACTTGCATCATCACATTAACCGGTTAGAAAGCAAGAGGGCCAACCCCCACACATGCCCAAATTCCAATCATGAAATATGCCACTAGACTTGCATTATCACATTAACCGGTTAGAAAGCAAGAGGGCCAGCCCCCCACACATGTCCAAATTCCAATCATGGAATATGCCACTAGACTTGCATCATCACATTAACCGGTTAGAAAGCAAGAGGGCCAACCCCCACACATGCCCAAATTCCAATCATGGAATATGCCACTAGACTTGCATCATCACATTAACCGGTTAGAAAGCAAGAGGGCCAACCCCCACTCATGCCCAAATTCCAATCATGGAATATGCCACTAAACTTGCATCATCACATTAACCGGTTAGAAAGCAAGAGGGCCAACCCCCACACATGCCCAAATTCCAATCATGAAATATGCCACTAGACTTGCATTATCACATTAACCGGTTAGAATGTAAGAGGGCCAACCCCCACACATGCCCAAACTCGATGTTAATAGGGGTGAAGAATCCCACAAAATTGGACCAAAGACTTGCACCTTTAAGCCTGCCACCCCATTGGCAAAGAGTATGGCAAGTGTTGGGTGTGTAAACCACTCAAGTCCCACAACACAGTTAATGTAAGATTATTCACAAACACACAAACTGGTGAGATGTAATAGTCCTATTGGTTGCAACGGTTACCGAGGAAGAAGGCTGTCAGCATGCACGAGTCAAGAAGCCATTTCAAAATAAATAAAAGGAGGCAAGAAAAACAAACGGAAGGGAGATGTTTTAATTTAAATCATGTTTACATACCTTCCGAAAGTATGTCCACGGTGCCCACGATGTACGGCAAGGGAATTATTTAAAAGGAATTTAAGGGAGTTAGTAAAAGGAAATTAGTTGGTGATAAAAGTTGCGAGAGCATGGAATGCAAACATAGTCGCTGATGGAAACACATAAGGCTTAGATGAAACGGAACGCAAACAAAGGACAAGCGGCCAACGGTTGTCATGAAATGGAGGGGACGTGGATAATATATATTGCGTATATATGTTGTTCATTGTTTACCATAGGGGGCTAATACGATTTCTAGGTCTTTAAATCAAAGTAACGAAGGTCTCTTGGTTTTTAATCAAGGCTTTATTCAAAGGCCTTTTGTCTTATTACAAAGCTGCCGAGAGAAATATTAGGAAACATTTGGATTATGCGGCAGTTACACACAAAGAAAAGACCATATCAATGCTAGAAAATGAAACATATCGTTTCCAATGAAGAGGAAGAAAGGAAAGGAAATCAAGTAAAACGAAAAGGAAAGAAACCAATCGTTTCCAATGAAGAGGAAGAAATGAAAGGAAATCAAGTAAAACGAAAAGGAAAAGAAACCAAGCGTAGCGTTCAAGGGAGGGGAAGAGTTTCCCATTGGAACTGAAACTTTCGAAATTTTAAATACTCTATTGAAGGAGTGAGAGGAGGCTGGACTTTTTTTTTTTTTTTGGAGGCCAGAGGCTGCCGGATTTGAAATGTAAAAATGGAAACACATTTTTAATACCAAGTTTTTTCAAAATTTCAGGCCGTGTTAACAAGAAAGAATGAGATGATTTATGCATGCTCAAATTTAATTGCTTATCTTTCTCTTTTTAGATTCTGGACTTGTAGATGGAGTTTATGCAATTATGTTTTAGTTACTTCATGTGTGAATTTCTGAATCTGAAAATCTATTTTGAACCCTAGGAGCTAGCACTTAGTTTATTTCGGTTGCATAAATTTGTGGGTCAAATAAGCTAGGTTGCATGTATGAACTTCTCACATATTCGGTTTTGCAGGACGGGGTGCTATCAAACTGATGGAGCTTTGCATTTCTGCGTTTTCAGCATTTAATTTATTTCAGATTTTTATTTTTCTGTTTTTCAAATTTTATTTTACAATTTTTTTTTTTTAATTTTCGGACATTAAAATAAAAATTAAAAAAATTTCAAAATCCAAAAATAATTGCATGGATGCGTAGAATATACTTCATACTTCCATTACGCACTTAGACGTTTTTGCTTCGGAGTCATTTCGTATTTTTAAAAATTCGTCAAAGTTGTTGTTTTTAATGCAAATTTTAAAAATTCGAAATTTCAGAATTTGCATTTTTGGGCCAAATTTCATTTTTTTAGTTTCAAATTTCTTTCATGAGCTTATGATGACATTTCCTTCATAAAACTTTCAATTTCATTGAAGGAGTTATGTTTTATGGCATTTCACAAATTAACATTTTTGGAGCAATAAATGCACATTTTCTTCATGAAAATTCTGATTTCATTGAAGGGAGGTAATTTTTATATGTTATACTAAAAGGTTGTTTTAAAGCATTAAATTATTTTTCTTTATGAAAATCATTTCATAAAAGAGGGATAATTAAATGACATTCTAAAGTCCTTACTTCAAGGCAATAGATTATCATCTCTTTGTGAAAATCAATTTCACCAAAGAGGGATAGTTTATTAATCACATGGAAAGCTATCTTTATCTTCATGATAAGAAGCTATATTCAAGGAACCTGTTCATCATTTCGAATTTATATTCATAGATAGATTTGATCTTTACTTTCACATTTAAAGTAGACTTTAATGCAAGATAAAACTTGATTAAAATCTACTTAATAAGGGAAGATAAAATCTATCTTAAAACCCTCAAGATAAAAGGAATTAAGGTTACATCGTGGTCATATGAGGGCCAATTCACATTTACTTTTTGTTTGGTTTCATGAACAATCATTAAAGTAACATGGTAAAATAAACCAACATTGCCCCTTGTTTACAATTACTTGCAATCACTAAGGTGTTCCAAGCATTGAATTGATATATCTTTATTTGAGATTACTAATACACATATGCAAATGCTAATATAGCGGAGACCTTGGAGAAGTTGTTTTGTCTAACTTCTTTGCAAGAGGGGATTTTGGGATCAAAATCCTAAGGGAAAGTGTAATTTCACAATTGGGTAAAATTAACACTCAAAATTTTGGCGCTAGAAGGATGGCATGATGTGGTTTATTTTATTGTGATTCTAAATGCTATAGGGATTTAAATTGTGGAATATTTCATGCCCTATTGTTTATTATCGTTAGGTCTCCTTTAGCACTCAACAGACGCTAGTAGCAGTACTAGCTGGACTTGAAGGAATGGAAAACACACTGGCTAATTGTGAAGACATTGTGACTAATGTATGAGGCAAGGGAACTAACTTGGGGTGTTCACCTAATATTTTGATGTCAAGTTCATAGAACTCAACAAGGTCTTCAAGGTTTTTGGTCTTCAATATTGTGATCATGAAGTACATCTTTCGCTGCCTTCATGTTCGGAGGCTTCTGGGTATAGCTGAGTTGCCATATGTTCTAACTTAATAATACGAAGGCAAACATAAAAACTCAATACTGTTGAAAGTGGAACTTTTGAAAGTCCCACCAAGTGTGCCAAAAACTATTGGTCAAATATCTGCCTAAAATACAAACATGCATTTGTGCACCCTAGACACAACCAACATTGAAAGGCCGAAGGAAAGAAATATCCTCCATGCAAATCTCTAGAGAGGGTTGGCTCCCTTACTAATCCTACATCGGTTTAACTCTAGAGTTGCAAGAAAGAAATAGAAATAACAGAAAGAAATGGGAAATGTAGCCATAGGCCAAATATGTAAGATTGGGGACAAACTAGCAGTAGGAATTCCACCCAAGTTTTAGAGCAACATAGAATAGAAAGGATGCAAAAGAATCCACTTACAGTTCCTTGGAGACAACTTCCAGGATCACATTTCGGTACTCACACTATCGCCAACAATGTTCAAATCCAGATGCAGAATTTGAGCTTAACAACAGATAACAAACATGAACATAAAATGGAAATGCTTGAACATAAAGAAATCACAAATAGAGACTACTTACAAAATCAAAATCCAAAACTTCTTCTATTTATGTAGAAAACTTGAATAGTTTTTCGACAGAGTGTCTATCCTCCATTTACAATAGAAAATGAGTAGTATTTATAAAGGATTTCACATCTTTCATTTAATTCACATGAAGACAAAATGTTTACAGATCAATAACCTCTGCGAAGAAATTCCTCCTTGAAGTCCTTGAAAATCTTCCTCTTGAGACAACAATCTAGTTTCTAACATGAAATCTCCAAGAAATCAGCACATTTGGGTGTCGATGCACGAAAAATTGCAAAGCTGGTCATTGAATTAATGCCTCCATCGCTCCTTGGAAATTTGCCCCTGTATAGGATGTCTTGGAATTAATGAAAATTGCCTTGTGATTTTAATACTGCAACTCTTTTAGCTTGAAGCCCCAATCATTAAATATTCCTTATTCATCTAATTTGAGCACCTTTGAAAAGTCTCCAATGATGCTTAAAATTAAATTTACCCAAAATAAAGCAATGAGTGAAAGCATTTTCCTTCACCTCCATCATCTTCTCCCCATTCACACTTCTTGGTGGAGATAGCACTCTCAAAGCAACGATATTCATAATTTTTGTCTGATCCGGAGCTCTAAATTACCTTTCACTATTGCTCCTAATTCCACCTAAGAGAGAAGTAAGAATATTTTATTCAATTTTAGATCACCTTTTGCAATTCTTATGTCATTGCACTCCTTGTACGCCCCCTAAAATTTACTCAATTTACAGTTCTTTTTGCTGCATCCGTGTCTTCGTCATAGCAGTAATCAACTCTGAAGAAAATCTGGGCAAAAACACTTACTATACCCCCTTTAGTTTTATACTTGATGTTTCGAACCACCTTGGTATCATTTCGCCCCTGAAAGAGGTGACAGAGAGCTTCACTTTCTTCCCAGGGTGAAAGCGCTGCACTAAAGATGTCCTTTCCTTTAAAATATACATTCACCCCCATAAGAGACAAAAGGCACTGGTGGCCTTTATTTTGGGCGAACAAAACTTTGACTTTTCCATGCCATTTCTTTTAACATTCACCCGAAGCAACAATAAAACCTTTGGTGCAACTGTGGGGCCATATTCATGTAGCTTCACCCCAAAGAGGGGTGAATGGGACTTTTGCCCATCACCTGGGGCAAAAGCGCTGCCTTATGCATGCCAAATTGGGGTCCATAGCTTCCATTTCACATGCATTCACCCGAAGAGAGAGTGCAAGGTGTTTTCACACTTCCCTTGGGGTGAATGAAACTTTGACTTGTCCACACACCTTGGCGCCTTGCAAACTTTTCCTTAGTATTTTTTTGAATCTATTATTGTCGAGCTTTCACCCCAAGGAGGTGCAAAAAGGAGTTTCGCCCCTCACCTGGGGCAAAAATCCTTTTGACTAGTCAGTGCGCTGACGGGGCGTGTTATTCTCAAAAACTTGGGGACGTTTGCCCCAAAGTGGGGCAAACGATGCTTTCGCCCCAAAGTGGGGTGAATGATGCTTTCGCCCCATAATTGAGGTGAACACACTTATTTGAATTGTCGTCGCGCTTTGATTTCAAGCCTATTTGACTTAACCATTTAAAATGTATTTTCATCCCTAGGAGGGGCGAAAGGGACTTTCACCCCTCACTTGGGGTGAAAGTCATTGCCAAAATTTGGCATTCCTTTTATTTCTACGTTTGCTTCAAAGTGAGGCGAACGAGTTTGTCACCCATTTTTTGTGCGAATGCACTTTGCTCTTCCCTTCGCTTAGCAACAAGATTTCTTAAAAATAAAGACGTCTTCACCCTGGGGAAAGGCGGTAAGTGTTTCCATTCTTCATTCAGGCACAAGGCTGCTATGTCTTTTCCTATAAGTCAATATAGGATTTCATAATTATAGAAACAATATATATCACTCACTTTTCTCACATGACATAGATGCAAATCACCGGTTTAAATTAAAAGTAGGCTACTCTAACACACTTTAGTGACACCAAGGTTTATTGCTGATAGGTTACTAGAAAGACTTTAAGGCCTCAAAATAAAATCAAAACATATCATTTTGTAATGAAAACGTATGGAATGGTAGGTGTTAGAATGTAAATATCAAATATATAATTTAATTTTAATTTATTATAGATACATATGTATGTATTGATATTTATATCAATTTTTGTGTTGAAAAGGTTATTAACATAACTTTGAATACCTAATATGAGGTTAAATCATACCACTTTATATAAAAATTGTGTAAAATTAGTTATTAGAAAGTATATTCTAAGCATATAAATTTCATTTAGTTTGATTATTGTTAATATTTTTGCATTTATTTATTATTAAAAGTATGTTTAAAAAAAACAAACTCTTATCTACTTGTCAAGCAAGCACAAAAATTAAAAAAACATAGAAAAAATTATTAAATTATAATCTTGTACTAAGTCTGTTTGTCTACTTCCATTTTATTTTTATTTTTTATGTTTGGTGTCCTGGTATATATCCTCACAATAATTTATCAATAATAAAATAAATAAATAAGTAAAATATTGACAACAAAATTATGAAAATGATGTCTTGCACTAGATCTATTTGCGAAGAAAACATATTCTTCAAATATTTTAAAATTACTCATGTTGCGTAGAATTATCTATGCATCATACTTATTTTGATAAAGCTTATAACATGAGTATTATAACAATAAATTCTATATGTATAAACAAAAATTATATTTCTATTCTACACTTCATTTACAATTTTTTGTCAACCTATATTTTCCTCTAATTCTCAACTAAAAAAACACTTTTTTTTTTGGTATAAGGTAGAGGTGGTTATAAGGTCCACAAACCTTTTACAAAGTCAAAATGGGCTGGTTCTAGCATCAAGCCCATATAATCAAAATACAAAATGGATCTTTCTAAGACTCACATTAAGCCATACTTAGAGTCCATAGTCCTATACTTGTCGCTTGACTATTCAGGATAAAACAAAAACCAAACAACACCTAGCACTTACTAACACTAGGTTGCTGTACTGTACACTTGTCACCTCCCAGGCCCCAACTAAAAAAACACTTATTCCTTAATGAATTTGATCATATGACATTTTTTAAGAAACTAGTATCATAAAATAGGCTAAAAATATGTCAGAATACCCTTCTTTTACCCATATATATATTATTGAATATTTTCCCAAAGGTTTCCTTTGATACATATAATCATAATTCAAGGATAGAATTGTTTTCCCTTTGTGGTTAAGGTTAGTATAAATCACATATGTAAACACCATTATATCTTGATACATATAAATGCTAAAACCATACGATCATATCAAATATTCAAAAAATGATTACAATTCATTCATAATTCCATGAACAAATTGTCTAATCATTGCATGTTTACTATAATCCACAAGTCATCACATTATTAATAGTTTATAAAGGTTCCAAGTTTGTTGAATTAAAATAATATATACCAATGAAGAGGGGGAGTGGTTATTACACCTTCATTCATTTCAATAGTTAACATCAAAATTATTATTTCCCAACTTATTAGAGTGACTTACACCTTTTAGAATAAAACATTTTCAAAGACATTCTAAATGTCTAAAGTGACCATCCTAGCTCTCAAAAGAGAAAGCTATAACGGCCTAAAATTTATGATCATGTCAAAAAATTAGATGTTTGTCAAAGAAGCAATGATTCATTTTATACGGTTTCCATGTGGCATCATCATAACATGTATGCTAACATCAACATTCCAAAGAGACATAACATGCCAAAAATAAATATTTTGATGTTTCCACTTTAGAAAAGAAGAATTGGGCATCTATAAATAAATGAGCTTGTATGTTCCAAAGTAAGAGTTATAAAGGGATAGAAATCATAAATATTGGAGCATTAGTTGTAAAATATAATGAATCAATGAGAAAATTGAAGTCTAAGAAGAATTTATAGGGATATTTTCATTGAAACATCAAGATATATAGCCTAACAAATAAGGTGGAAGAATGTGGATGAATATGAAGATGGTTTGTTGGTAGCAACACCATATGTGAGGATCTAAAATCATCAATTGACTATGTAGTGTTGATGTAAAGTAGATAGGTAGTAGGTATATTAATTTGATTTTCAAAAAGTAAACAATAACAACTATATGGTAGAATAGAATTTATGATAGAAGATAGAATTTTTAAATCAAGGATTAAAGTGAGGTAATTTTGTAATCCATAAATAGGCATCTCAACATAGAAAGCACTCTTGTTATCTTTAAATTATTCGCGAGTTTTAAAGGGAGAAACTTGGTGCAAAATCTACCATTTTGCATTTGTTTTTGTTGGATAATAAGGGGTTGTACTCAGGTCCCCTACCCTTGAAAAATTACAACTCTCTTCTTTAGAGCTTGAGAGTTTATAAATAAATACACTTCTCATCTCAATTGAGATGCTATAACTAGAATCCTACATCATTTTACATAAAATGTCTGAATTCTTGATTTTTGTTTTATGGATCTTTTCAAATTTCTCTATGAATACAATTATTCTAGAATTTAGCATCTTTCTTGATATTTTTCTATAGTAGCCTTCACAATGCCAAAACTTCACCTCTACTATCTATGCCTTGCATCTTAGTAGAGTAATATTTTCAAAATATCACACTATCATAGTCCACTTTACCAAGTCTGGATTGCTAGTTTCCTTCCTGAAACACAAGTGCAACCACAAATTTTTTAATAAATAGTCTAAATGAAAACACATTATTGTTACAAAATAAAGTAGATATTACCAATGGAAAACATTAAAGTAAATCTTAATAATTAATTGAATCAAACAATCAACATTTTCTTATCAGCTTCAACTAAACTTACTACTTCCTCTAACCATGGAAAGGATAATTTAACTTAACGATATTCAATCAAAACTCCTCTATTAGCTAGCTTATCTGCACATTTGTTTCCTTCCCTTAATATATGTGTAAACCTGATTTCTTTAAACTCTTTAGCAAGATCTTGAATTTCCACAATTATCTCTTGTATGTTCCATGGAGCCTTTTCTTTCCTCAAAATTGTATTTATTACTATGATATAATCACCTTCCATCCATACTCTATTCCATTTCATTTTTTTACATATTTTTAACCCTACTAAAGCTACCCAAGCTTCAACTTCATTATTAGTCTTAATCCCACTATTGAAAGCATAATGAGACAATTTGTCCTCTATTATTTCTAATTATTCCTCCTCCTATTGGTTCTGGATTTCCTTTAGATGCCCCATCACTCCACATCTAGTGGTTTCCACTTTATATTCTTTGCCTTCTTTTTGCTTCTCTTGTACCCAACATCATAATTCCATTTAATGACTTAAATCCATCTATCAAGGTTCTCTTCTTCTAGATTAGGGATTGTGTGATTTTATAGGGTTGGCTTAGACTCCTCTATGGCTAAACATATCTTCTTTTTCATTACCTCTAAACAACGTTTCTTTCTTTTAAATAATCATTTATTCCTTTCTAGCCATATAGTCCAAAGTATTATATCTTTTGATATATCCCATATTATATGTAAAGCCTCACTTTTATAAGTGCTCTACCATTGCTTTAACCAATCTTCAATTCTGCTATTCATCACCATACATTTACCAAACATATTAAGAATCCATTGGCATAGATTCCAGACTATTGAGAAATGTCCTAAGAGATGGTCTATACTCTCATCCTTTTTACAAAAAACACATTGAGGGAGGCCATGAAAACCCCTTTTCATAAGGAGATCCTAGGATAAAATTCATCTATGGCCTACCAGCAAAACAAACATTTTAACTTTAGAAATTCTTGGGCTATCCCAATTATCTCTCCAAATTCTAGTGACATTATTATTTTATTGATGTTGTACATTATATCCACTTCTTGTTGTGTATTATCCTGATCAATTCAACTCCCAAATCAATTTATCCATGGCTCACCTCGAAATAATCATAGTTGTTATCTATCTAGTCAATTGCCTCCTAGCATCAATGTCTTGTATACTTTAAAAAAAAAATTCCAATTGTATCTTCCTTCCCAATCCTTGTACAAAATGTTTGAAACCCTATCACCATATTTGTCTTGAAGCAATCCCATCCAAGGTTTCAAAATTGGATCTAAATTGAGTGGTTTTTTATCACACCAAGTATCCATCTAGATAGAAAATTTTTCTCCAGTTCCCACCATCCATATTAAACCTTTAATCATAATATCAATAGAATTTTTTAAACCATTCCAAATACTAGAACCACTTGGTAGAGAAAATGCAGTAAATATTAAACTTGGGTCATTGGGATCAACATAATTACTTAGAAGAATTCTTTCCCATTGTATTTGACTCTCTTTGTACAATCTCGAGATTACTTTTCCTCTAAGAGCTAGGTTTGCATCTTCAAGAACTCTTAAACCAAGACCTCTCCTACTTTTATCATCATACAACTTGCTCCATTTCACCAAAGGAAATTTCTTTTTATCATGTACACCTAACCATAAAAAAGATCGCTTTATATAGATTGCAAATTTTTCAACTAAGTTTTGCAAAGAATACAATGACATATAATGTGTTGGAATGGCTTGTAAGACTGACTTAATTAACTGCACTCTTCCTGCTAACGATAACCATCAACCTTTCCAAGCTGGAAGTTTATTCTAAACTTTACTAATAAATGGATTCCATAAATCTATCCTCATTCTCCCCTCAAATAAAGGCATCTCTAGACAAGTTGTTGGTAAATTTGCCTCCTCCATTTGAAGCAACATGTAAATTATTGCTTTGATATTAGCATGAGTGTTAAGAAAGTAAAATTTAGATTTAGTCCTATTAATTTTTTTCCTTGAAGATCTTTCGTACTCTTTTAAAAAGTTATTAAAAGCTTTGGCCTCATTTATCCTTGCCCTTCTAGAAAGGGTTGTATCATCTACAAATTGTTTATGGTAATGTTATCAATGTTATTACTAACCTTAAGTCCACTTATAAGCCCATATTTGTAAGCCTTATTTAAGTTCCTACTCAAAACCTCTGCCATAATAATGAAAAAATAAGGAGATAGAGGATCTCCTTGTCTAAGACCTCTCTTGGCTTTAAAAGATTCTGTTACTAACCCATTGACCAAAACTGAATAAGAAACTGTAGAGATACAAGATTTAATCCATCTAACCCATTTCTTCTTGAAACCAAACTTTTATAAAAATGTAAAATAAAATCCCATTTAACCCTATCATAGGCTTTACTCATATCAAGTTTTAAGATCATTACTAACTCTTTTCTTGAAGTTGTTGAATGTATAACTTCATGATCTACTATGATCCCATCCAAAATTTGTCTCCCTTTCACAAATCCTCCTTGCTCTTCTGAAATACTTTTGTCTAACAATGGCCTTAATCTATTTGCCATCACTTTGGATATAATATTATATGCCATATTACATAGACTTATGGGTCTAAAAGAATCAAACAATTTAGCATCCTTCTTTTTTAGAATTAGGGTAAGATATGTTGCATTTATATTATAAGGAATGTGTTGTTTTACCTAGACTGATCCACTACCACCAATAAAGAATCCTTCACTATATCCCAATTATGTTGGTTAAAATTTGTAGAGATCCCACCTAGAACTATGGATTTATTCTTATTAAAATAGAAAAGAGCTAAATGAACTTCTTCTAGAATAATAGACTCCATCATTTTCCTATTTTCTTCATTCATTATAACTGAAGGAACATCTTGAAGAAGTTTATCATTAAAAACTTCAGTCTCCCCTGAACCTAGAATATTCTAATAAAAAAACTTTGCCTCTTTTCTAATTTCAATCTGATCTTCAATCCAAACCCCTTCTATTGATTTAATTCTACTAATTCTGGAAGTTGATCTCTGTATTATAGCCATCCTATGAAAAAATTTGTATTTTTATCTCCTTTTAACCAAGTTTGTCTTGATTTTAATCTCCGGAATTTCTCTTCCTTACTCAAAATATAATGATATTCAATAAGCAACTCTCTTTCCCCCGAGCTTGGGTTATTAAGATCACCTTTTTGGAATTTTGAAAGTTTTTCTTTTAGATCTTCTTTCTTCTCAAAAATATTTCCAAAAGTGTTCTAGTTCCATTCTTTTAATCTAGAAGCCATAGATTTAATTTGATTTGGAAGAGAATACAACCCACCATTACCTAAAGAATTCCACGTTTGAGCTATCATATCAACAAATTGAGGAAGGTCTTCCCACATCTGCTCATGTGTATAAAATAAGTTCTTTTTTGAATTCACTTGCCACCATTTTAACTCTTATTGGACAATGATATGAACCAATCCTTGTTAAGGTATTCATTTTAGCATAAGTTCCTTCATCTAGCCAATGATCTACGAGAATGCATATGTATAATTTTTCTACTATAATTTTTCTACTATAAGGTTCTTGCCTCTCCTGCTGTTGGTCCAAGTATAGTTATCTTCTTCAAACTCAACCTCCGATAGATTATCGTTTTGAATAAAAGTTAAGAAATATTTCATACTTGGGTCAATTTCCTAATTCCACCAAATTTTTCATCTAGCCTAGTTATGGAATTAAAATCACCAATGATCATGAATAAGGTTTCTTGGTCTTTACTTCTCATAAAGGCTTCAATCCCACTCCAAACTTCTAATCTACCTGATTGAGTTGTAGGTCCATAGATATTGATAAGGATGAAATAAATATCTATAAAGTAGCAAGTGATTAAAGAGGATATCCAATACCTAGTTTTATGAATGGTTACACAAGAGGTTCTAGAAGGATTTCAACAAATCAGAATTCCCCCCGTCGCTCCTTAAGAATCCATAGCATCCCATTCACATATTGCCCATACTACTTTCATAGTTTTTGAAACTTCTTTTATCATTTTAGTTTCTTGGATACAAAGAATATTAGGCTTATTACTTAAACATAGGTCCCTAATACACCTCTGCTTTGAGGGGGCATTAGCACCCATTATATTCCATGAGATGATAATCATGTCTCATTAGGGGCTTTTGGTCACTCCTGCTATTACCAATATCATTTTGTTGTCTGGTAAAGAGAACTTCAACCAACTTAGCTTGGGTTCCTTTCTCTATGTTTGCTCTTGCTTCCCTTGATCTTGCTTGATAATTTGACGGTTTTCTTCTTTTTGCCTTGCATATATCAGGAGTAGGTCTTATTATTCTATTGCTCGATATTCTTTCACAGTTTTGTTTTTCATCATATTTATCTTCTCTTGTCTCTATTACATAAGCTTTTGAACTATCCTGCTCATTTTTTGGTATTTCCTTATTAATGGTAGAGGTATAAACTTCTAAATCTGCTTTTGGCCAGTTCTTGGCAGAGAGCTCATCCATGAACCAACTTAGTCAGTTGGATCTCCACATCATATTCCTAGATTTTTGACACCCAACCTACTCTTTTATCACCCATATCTCCTTGAATAATGAAAATTTTGACATCTGGATGGATGACGTAGATGATTGTCTTACTCTACAAAATGAAGTGTCAAATTTTCTTCAGAGACTTCATAACCACGTACACCTATTTTTCAATGAAATGATACTTCTCTTGGTGGGGAAAAATGACTTGGCTCAAGAAGGCAATTGGATTCTCATCTCCATATTATTTCTTCTATGTGAGAATAGCAATGTAACTCTCCTATTTGCCTACTGCATAAAGGATAAAATATTTTGAATAATCTGGATTAATCAATACTGGAACTTGTGTAATCCTATTCTTGATCTCCCAAAAACCCTATCTTCTCACTTCCGTCCATTTGAAGTCTATATTCTTCTTCAGAAGTTCGATCATTGGCTTCATCACTTGAGAAAAATCAGCAATGAACTTCTGAATGAAATTGATCTGGCCAAAGAACGATTGTAGATCCTTCTTGTTAACTGGCAGTGATAATTTCAAGAGAGCCTCAACTCTTGAAAGATCAATTGCCAGTCCTTCTTATGAAATCACATGTCCCAAAAGTTTTCCTTCTTTGACAGTAAAAATGGACTTCTTTGGATTAATCGAAATTCCAAATTACCAACATTTTTTGAACACTTGCCTCAAATGAGAGATGTGCTCTTCCCTACGGTGTGAGAAAATAATCATGTCATCAAGATAAATTACAATAACTCTATTTAACAAATCACCAAAAGCAAAATCTATAGCTCTTTGAAAGGTAGCACCAGCATTGGAAAGACCGAACGACATTCTTTGATAGGCAAAGACACCCCACTTTGTAGTGAATGCAGTTTTATATCGGTCCTCATCCTTCACCCAGATCGATTGTAGCCCGAAAAACCATCTAGCAATGAAAATATCTGAGCTTCAGCGACTACATGAAAAATTTGGTCAATCTATGGTAAAGGATAGTGATCTTTCAAGGATGCTTGGTTCAGGTTCCGAAAGTCCACGCACAAGTGAATATATCCATTTTTATTACAAAATGGAACCAAGTTTGCCACCCATGTTGAGTGCTTAATCAGATAAATTATTTTGGGCTCCAGCATTTTTAACAACTCCGCCTTCATAAGAACTTCAATTTTTGGGTTGACAGGTCGTTTTTGCCGAGAAGTTTTTACATCCTCCTATAGTTCAATGGTGTGTTGGATCATGTTCTTTTCATATCCTTTTAGACCATGGTAGCTCCAAGCAACGATGTTTAGATATTCATAACACAAGTTTTTGATATCTTCGAGCTCTTTTGACATACAATATATTTCAACTTTGATAATATTCTTAGACTCCAGATGCATTTCCTTGTATTTCTTTGCATCAACCTTGATCTTGTTTTTTTTTGCCCGATAATTCCGATCAAATAGACTCTCAAGCGAAATCAGTCCCCTAGGAATGTGATTGTTCTTCAATTGAATCATTCCTTCCATTTCCTCCTCGATAAGTATTCTATCTTTAGCACTTGCAGCTTCCTTAATCAAAAAATTGATTATTTGCTCATCACTGTCGAACACTTGCCAGTAAATGTTTTTATCAAGGACTGAGGGTTTGTAAATTACCCTCACAATCTTGGGTTTCTTGACTACTTGCTCCATGGGAGAGTTTTTAGCTCCAAGGGAAGCTAAGATATCTGCATGTTTGTTTTTATCCCACAAAATTGCTTGAATATTCAATGCTGTAAAAGATTCAAATAAGTCCCATACCTTGTTACGATAGGCCTTCAAGTAATGTTGCTTCAACACACATTTTTTGGTAGTCTGGTTGACGATGAGCTCAAAATCCCCAAAAATTTTACAATTATTTTATGCCCAACTTTTTCGCTTTCTTCAAACCATGGCATAACGCTTCATATTCGACGATATTATTTGTGCAACTCCAAGCTAACCTATATGAATAGGTTTTCTATAATCCTGTAGGAGAAATAAGAACAATTTCGGTCCCTGCATCGTTCTTGCACCCTGCACCATCGAAATATAGCTTCCATAGCTGATTAGAGACAAGATCTTGGGAATTAGAAAATTCTTCTTTAGTTTGCTCAGGTTTAGTTATAGTATAACAATCGATGTCAGTTTCGACCATCACATTGAAATCCATCAATGAAAACTCATCCTCTAGGCGGAGCTCGCCAAGAGCTTCCTCCATCAAGTCCTCTTATTGTACTTCCTCTGTCATCATGTTGACTGCACCAGTGGGATTTTCTTCTTCTTTCAATTTTTCTATATGAAAAGTGGATGGCTTTTAATTATAGATGTGGATTTGTCTTCCCTTGAATGAAATCTCCAAATGTGAATAATCCAAGGAAATATATCCTCTTAGTTTTGCTATGAATTCCCTCAAAAGACACATGCTAAAGTATAGTTCCAGGTCGACCATCACTACTTCTTGAATGATAGTTATTTAGGCATGCTGTGTTGAATGATAGGAATATCCTTGATTACTCCCACCATTTTGACCAGGGTCCCATATAACTACGATATGCCTAGACTGCTTCTTGTGTATTCCATCCCCAAGACTTCACATACTACCTTTGGCATGACAGTAGTCGCAACACCGGAGTCAATCATACAATTATGCACAATCCACCCTTCCATTCTGAGAGACAAATAGAACGAAGGTGGTTGGTTCTTTCCAGTGGTAGAGATCGATAGTGTCTATGCTAACACTATTTGAGAATGACTTTTCTTTTGATCATTTTTCGATTTGAGAGATTATGCAATAGGTCTTGTTGTGGCTGCTCCACAACGTACCCCAAAATTGGGGACCCACCTTTTTTGCATGTTTTCCAAGAAGACCGAAGTGGCCCATATGCTAAAGATCAAAGAAAAAAGCAAAACACCACAAGGAGAAAAAGTGTCGCGATATCGCGACATGTTGCATTTTCACGGCCAAAAGAGAAAAAGTGTCGCGATATCGCGACATGTTGCATCGTCACGGCCAAAAGAGAAAAAGTGTCGCGATATCGCGACATGTTGCATCGTCGCGGCCAAAAGAGAAAAAGTGTCGCGATATCGCGACATGTTGCATCGTCGCGGCCAAAAGAGAAAAAGTGTCGCGATATCGCGACATGTTGCATTGTCACGGCCAAAGGAGGAAAAGTGTCACGATATCGCGACATGTTGCATCGTCGCGGCCAAAAGAGAAAAAGTGTCACGATATCGCGACATGTTGCATCGTCACGGCAAAAGGGAAAAAGTGTCGCGATATCGCGACATGTTGCATTTTCGCGGCCAAAATAGGAGAAAGAAAAAGTGTCGCGATATCGCGACATGTTGCATTTTCACGGCCAAATGAGAAGAGAAAGAAAAGAAAAAAGTGTCGCGATATCGCGACATGTTACATTTTCGTGGCTAAAAGCAACAAAAGAGAGCAAGGAGGAAAAAGTGTCGCGATATCGCGACATGTTCCATTTTCGCCAAGGTAACGGACCTGCATAGTGACGTGGACATAAGGACAAAATCCAATGAATAAGACAAAGCGTTACATAAGGAATCTTTAATGATTTGAAATCATTTAAGATGGTCGTTACACACGGAAGGAAACGAGACGCAAGCCCATGTGGAGAAAATGAAATGAAGGGCAACCATTGGAAAGTGAAACGAACAGTCGAGGGAAGGTGAAACGAACAACCATTGGAAAATGAAACGAATAGTCATGGAAGGAGAAACAATTTTTTTCAGAAGTTTAAATACGCCATTCAAAGAGGCCAGAAAGGGTTGGAAATTGCTGCGAGCAGAGTTGAAGGCAAGAGGGCCATTCTGGACCTGTTTGAGTCGTTTTTCTTCCATGGACTGGTTTGGGAAAACCAAAAATTTTGTTATTGTAAAATGACAAATTTTTAATACGAGAAAATTTCAGAAAGTTGCATCTTATGGACAAGAAAGGAGGAGTCATTTTCTGCATGCAAGATTAAATGTCTATTTTTCCCCTTTTCAGATTTTAGGCTTGTAAATGGAGTTTATGCAAGTTTTCTTGGTTGCTTCATGCGAATGTTTAAATCTGAAAAACCTCATTTAAAACCCTAGGAGCCAGCACTTAGCTTATCCGGATTGTGCTTGTTTTGCAGGTCCAATAGGTTAGGTTGCATGCATGAAAACCTCACATCTTCGGTTTTGTCGAAATAGGATAGCATCATACTGAATGCATTTTATTTTCCAGTTTTTCGCATTTCATTTTCATTTTCTGCATTTTATTTTTTCCAAAAATTTTAACTTATTTTAAATTTTCAGGCATTAAAATAAACATTTAAAAAATTTCAAAATCCAAAAAAAACAATGAACAATCACTAAAGTTTCATGGTGAAATAAACCAACATTGCCCCTTGTTTAAAGTTACTTGCAATCACTAAGGTGTTCCAAGCATTTAAATTGAATATCTTTATTTGAGATTACTAATACACATATGCAAATGCTAATACAACGGAGACCTTGGAGAAGTTGTTTGTTTAACTTCTTTGCAAGAGGGGATTTGGAACCCAAATCCTAAAGGAGAGTGTACTTTCACAGCTGGGTGAAAATACCACTCAACAGATTGGCGCTAGAAGGAGGGCCTGAATTGTTTTATTTCAGAGTGATTTAAATGCTATAGGGATTTAAATTTTGAATATTTCATGCCCTATTGATTATTATCTTTAGCCCTCTTTTAACAATACAACCTTGTAGTGTTAAAAGGAGGACATGAATTGCTATGCATTGTTCTAACGCTTTTGATTGTTCATACAAGAATAATGTGTTTTGATTTGATTTTGAAAAATTTTGGTCTTGACTAACGAGGTTGTCTCCATGCAATTACTTTCATTTGATTTTAATGGATACATCTCTTGGTTGATGCTAACATGATTATTAATACGTTACATGTTTGATATTTGCTAGTCAATTTCATGCTTATTTGTAAGGAATTATTTTTTGTCTAAAATGTATTTGTTGTCGGTATTATGCTCTTCACTTGCGTGTAATGCGATCTTGTGAATCAGAAAGCCTACAACACTAGGAGTATGCTCTTCACTTGCGCATATGCGATCTGGTGAATCAAAAACTTACATTTTTAGAATATTGCTTTGTCATGGTTCCTTCTTTCATTCATGACTAACAAATTGATTTTGAAGTTATTCTTTGAATTTCATTAATTGCAGGATTTTCTGTGTGTCGCAGGTTTTCTTTGAGGTATTGAGAGTTTTGTCAGGTTTTGTAGGGTAGTTTCATTTACAAGTTGGACCCACCACATCGCATCGCAACTAGGTCCAAAACAACCGAGGAAACCATATTCCAAAGCCTCTCACTCACTCATAGGAATCCAAGGAATAAAACCGAGCAAATTGTGGTCCCACCAGATATTCTTGTTACAGAAGATCCTTCATTTCGAGCGCATCTAGCGGACTTGCACCGGTGGTGTCATTTGCCACTAGTGTACCAATTATCAGTACCATTTCCATGGTTCTTGTAGGGTTATCATCATCGATTTTGAATCAAATGGCCCAACCTCCACCACCTCCTTGGTACGGAGCCCATAACATTCCTTTGAATATTGCAGGGGATATTCATGAGATCCCTAAGAATATAGAGAGATTTTTGCCCGAATACAAACCGGATGGCCCAAGGACCATAGAAGAACATATTCGAGGCCTATAGGGATGTTTTGATAAGGTTGCAAGTTCAACATGAAGATGTGGCTTGTAGACTCTTCCCCATGAGCCTAGACCAAGTGGCTTACGAATGGTATATTTGCTTACCTTCTGGTTCCATTACGTCATGGACGCAAATGGAGGATGCTTTTGTCAACCAATTCAGGTCACCATTAGATCCCACAATCATCTATAATCAGTTCATTACATGCAAAAGAGGCCAGGGTGAGCCAATCCAAACTTTTAATCGAGAGATTTCAGAAGTGCTATAATAGAGCAATTCGGCATTTTGCCATTGATCCCGCAGTAGCTTTGCAAATATATTTTGGGGCATTGGATCCTATGACGGCAATGTTTGCAAGGCGAAATCCTCAAGTTACCATGCTTGCTCTAGCCTACAATGAAGCTATGACCATTGAACAACAAATGACACCACAGGGTTATGGGTTTTCCCAGATGCCTATGGTAGGACAATATGGTCCATATGGTCAAGCTCCTATGATGAATCAGATCATGGCACCACAAATATCAGGCATAAATGCTTTGCCTTATCAACAACCATATTCATCAACACCCGCTTACGCACCCAATCCAATTCTGATTCAAAGTGTGAATCCCTACGCAAATCAAGTGGCTCAAAATCCAACTCAAATGTTAAGTCAAGATCTCACCAATTACGCAAATCCTATTGGAACTAGCAATAACATAGCTCAACCAAAAGAGATTTATTCAGAGGTTGAAGAGCTCAAAAAGATAGTTCACAAATTGAGTAATGATTTGGTTCAAAAATAGAAGTATGAATCCCATGCCCCTCACCCAAATCAAAATTTCAACAATAGAGGGAGACAGTGGAATACGAAGCCAAACAATGGGGGTGTGCCTTCCCCTATTGCTAATCAGATAGATACTTCTACAGGACCAAGTCACTCTAGTTCCATTCTTAATATTTCTGATTTTGCGTGGGAAAAGGGGTGTAGATTGCATAATACAAAGGAGCATAATGAAAGGAATTGTCCCAAAATTGCTAGGTATACCCATTGTCTCCAAGCTCAAGTGGATGATTTGGAACTTGTGCCAAATAAGGGTCCACCCCAACATCAACAAGGAGAGGACAACATTTTGGTGGTGGAAACTCTATATCGTCAAGAGAGTGAGAATGAGGAAGGTGAAGATGAATGGGGTGAGAAACATGTTGATGAATTGAGAAGATGAAGAAGAAGTACTTGAGCGTCACAACTTGAACTTGGAGGATGATTACTATGATTCATGGAAGAAATGGGAAGAATATTATCAATCTAAATCTTCTAATAAACTTGTTGTGTCAATTAATATGCAGGATAACTCAATTGCTTCCTCACATGAGGATACTATAAATCCTGTACAATTTGAGAAAGTTTTGGAAGAGGAATTCGAATCTCATCAAATTTTGGAACATGATAAGGATTCTACAACCATGAATCAAGAAAGAGAGTCATTTGCTTTAGATTCCTTTGAAGGAAAAGAAATTGAAAATCTTGATCCACTTACTTGTGCTACAATGATTATGCCATTTCAAAATGAGAAAATTACAAAACCTAAATCATTTGGGTTTGATATCATTGATGATCCAATTGAAAATCTCACGTTACCCAAAACAACCCAAGTGATTGATCATGGAAATGTGTTAGTTAACCCACCCCTAGATAGACAAGACTTATGGTTTGAAAGGGATGGACATATTTTCAATTGGGTACCTAAGTTTGGTGCCTTTGATAAACGAGTCATGGAGAAAGAACAAGTGCTACATGATGATGAATGTCATGAGAGAAAAGAGGAATTTTCAAATCCTCTTCAAGTAAGGTCAAATGAAAACATGCCAAAGGTAAAATCTCACCTTTTTGGTTTCACCATGCAAAATTCGAATGAAGGTTTGCCTAATGAATGGTTTGATTCAAATATTATTAATGTTATGGCTTTATTGAATGAAAATGAAAGCTTATTTCTACACCATGAATCAAAGTGCGGAATGGACATCTTAAAGAATAGACATAAAGGAATTGAATATCAATCATTGTCTAATCAATTTGAAAACTTGAAACTCCACCATAGGATTATTAATGAAACTAAATCAAATTGGTATGGTGAGAGGGGCAAGTGGAAGTTTGTTTCTTTGTTTGGTTTGATCTTGTTTTTGTTGGATTCCTACAAAACTTGGTATGCGTATCACGTCATACGTCTTTTAAAGAATTCCAATCAGGTTTGGGATCCGGGAAAATGATAATCCAAACTTTTGCACCATCTTGCATTATATTGTACATTTGTATATACTTTTGGTTTTCGTGTTTTGGTTTTGGATTGGATCTCACTTTGGTTTTAAGTTTTGTGTGTTGGTCCTTTGGACACTTTTGGTTTGTTTTAAAAAAAAAAAAAGCGAGATGTCAACTTAGGTCCTTATGAATGTTGACTAAGACTAGGAGAATATGAAACATCGGAATTGTATTGTAGAAAGCTCCACGAATATCGCAAACACATTAAAGAATATCGTTTGGAACTTGTGATGCATGAAGTTGTCGGTTTTATAAATTATGGCAAAGTAGGTGGTATACTCCATCCGCATTTCAAAAGGAGCAATGCATTCATATCTCATGTTACATTCTGCATTACATATACATTTCATCTCTAGTTGCATCTTCATTTCATGTACAATCATTGAAAAGGTGTCGAATCCTCTTAGGGTTATTACATAACATATATTAAAAGGATCCTAAGGTTGGGAACTGATGCCCGAACTATCTTGAACCAAGCACGTTCTACACATATTAAAGAGGATCTTGAGCAAAATGGTCAAAACCATACTTGGAAGAAAAGGTGAGGCGAAAGGAGTATTTCGTGTCTGTCCTATTATGCAACATAATCCTTAAAACAGTGGTTTTTACCACTCCCATAGTGCTTAAAGCCTAAAATCAGAGTAGTAAGGATAGGGTTAAATCCCCATCGAACTTAGGTTGAGGATCCAACTCCCCAAAGCTCTGATTTGACCTTCATGGAGTAGTAAGGATAGGGTCTAATTCTCATCTCGCTTAGGTTGAGAATCCGATTCCCCAAAGCTTCTATTTTGCCCACTCAAGAACTTGAAATTCCAAAGAAAATATTTTTCATTTTTTTTCATCTTATTAATATTGGATTGGAAGGATCGTACTACATGTCCCTTGCAAGGATGGGTAGTCATCCCCAAGGTCCAAGAAATCAAAAGTAGAGCCAAATCATGGATTATGGGGTTAATCTCCACCGGGGCTATAGATGCCAGACTGGCGATGGAGTATGCTCATGCGTGGCAACACGTCTTGTCTAAAAGCAAGACCATTGATCGCTCAAACGGACAGGATAGCCTGGCAGTTTCATCCATAACAGGTTAAATCATTTTTTTCAAGATGAGGTAATGAACTCCGGATCGAGTAGTAAGGATAGGGTTAAATTCCCATCTCGCTTAGGTTGGGAATCCTATTCCCCAAAGCTCCGATTTCACTTACACTTGCACATGGGTTCAAGATGGTAGTGGCACATAACCAACTTTGGGATCTAGTAAATTAATTCAGTATACATATATTTGGTCCTAAGAGGGTTTGACAGTTTTAATATGTTTGTTCATGATACTAGAAAGTTTGAGCCTTTGCAAAGCAGGTTGTTATATCTCTAACATAGTTGTCATACATCAAATCCTGCACAAATCATTCATAGCCTTGCATACGAATCATAAGTGAAACCGACAATGGAAAGTTGAACGAGTTTCAAACGATAGGGAATGAAGCACATTGCACACACCGAGCTGATGCTTAATAATTCTAATGCTTCATGTATTTCTCGTCTAGTTTCATTCTTGGGATATTTGCTAACGCTTGTATTTGAGTCTGTGTGTTTCGAGGTTGAGTTCTCACCGAAATGCTCGAGAGCATTTTCCAGTAGAGTCACCATTTGTTGTGGTTGCTCCACAACGTACCCCAAAATTGGGGACCCACCTTTTTTGCATGTTTTCCAAGAAGACCGAAGTGGCCCATATGCTAAAGATCAAAGAAAAAGGCAAAACACCACAAGGAGAAAAAGTGTCGCGATATCGCGACATGTTGCATTGTTGCGGTCCAAAAGAGAAAAAGTGTCGCGATATCGCGACATGTTGCATTGTCATGGCCAAAAGAGAAAAAGTGTCGCGATATCGCGACATGTTGCATCGTCACGGCCAAAAGAGAAAAAGTGTCGCGATATCACGACATGTTGCATTGTCACGCCAAAGAGAAAAAGTGTCGCGATATCGCGACATGTTGCATCGTCACGGCCAAAAGAGAAAAAGTGTCACGATATCGCGACATGTTGTGTCAAAAGAAAAGTATTAAGAAAAAGTGTGATATGACATGTTGCATCAAAAGAAAAGTGTCGCGATATCACGACATGTTGCATTTTCGCGGCCAAAAAAGAAGAAAGAAAAGTGTCGCGATATCGCGACATGTTACATTTTCGTGGCTAAAAGCAACAAAAGAGAGCAAGGAGGCAAAAGTGTCACGATATCGCGACATGTTCCATTTTTGCCAAGGTAACGGACCTACATAGTGACGTGGACATAAGGACAAAATCCAATGAATAAGACAAAGCGTTACATAAGGAATATTTAATGATTTGAAATCATTTAAGATGGTCGTTACACACGGAAGGAAACAGACGCAAGCCCATGTGGAGAAAAATGAAACGAAGGGCAACTATATGGAAAATGAAATGAAACACGCATGACAAGGGAAGGTGAAACGAACAACCATTGGAAAATGAAACGAACAGTCATGGAAGGAGAAACAATTTTTTTTAGAAGTTTAAATACGCCATTCAAAGAGGCCAGAAGGGGTTGGAAATTGCTGCGAGCAGAGTTGCAGAGTTGAAGGCAAGAGGGCCATTCTGGACCTGTTTGAGTCGTTTTTCTTCCATGGACTGGTTTGGGAAAACCAAAAATTTCTGTTATTGTAAAATGACAAATTTTTAATACAGAAAATTTCAGAAAGTTGCATCTTATGGACAAGAAAGGAGGAGTCATTTTCTGCATGCAAGATTAAATGTCTATTTTTCCCCTTTTCGGATTTTAGGCTTGTAAATGGAGTTTATGCAAGTTTTCTTGGTTGCTTCATGCGAATGTTTAAATCTGAAAAACCTCATTTAAAACCCTAGGAGCCAGCACTTAGCTTATCCGGATTGTGCTTGTTTTGCGGGTCCAATAGGTTAGGTTGCATGCATGAAAACCTCACATCTTCGGTTTTGTCGAAATAGGATAGCATCATACTTGAATGCATTTTATTTTCAGTTTTTGCATTTCATTTTCATTTTTTGCATTTTATTTTTTCCAGAAATTTTAACTTATTTTAAATTTTCAGGCATTAAAATAAACATTTAAAAAATTTCAAAATCCAAAAAAAACAATGAACAATCACTAAAGTTTCATGGTGAAATAAACCAACATTGCCCCTTGTTTACGGTTACTTGCAATCACTAAGGTGTTCCAAGCATTTAAATTGAATATCTTTATTTGAGATTACTAATACACATATGCAAATGCTAATACAACGGAGACCTTGGAGAAGTTGTTTGTTTAACTTCTTTGCAAGAGGGGATTTGGAACCCAAATCCTAAAGGAGAGTGTACTTTCACAACTGGGTGAAAATACCACTCAACAGGTCTACTTGTCCAGGTAACTGTAATGCATCATATAAACTTATTTTTGCAAGGATATTCTTCATTTATTCAATAATATTATAATCAGAAGTACTTGGGACCTTTTCTTCTATAGTCTGTTCATACTTGTGTTGATGCTGTTGAGTAGCTTCTACGCTTTATCTCTTAGTCAATGATGGGTACTTGAGACGCTCTTTGGCTTATTCCTTTACCTTTATTTTTACTTGAGCGTTTGTAGGCTATGAAGTTGACGCATTTATCTACAACTTCTCTTTAGCTTGCTTGGGCAATAGATCCTTCAACATGACAAAATATTGCTGCTTTGTTATCGTGCCAAGCGCTTTCGCTTGCGGTTGCACTTTTTCATTTTGTACCTTTTGTTTGGTAGGAACTTTCAAAGACTTCTTTTTTGCTGGATCAACAATCATCGGCTTCTTTCCAACCCTTGTAAGGACTGAAACCAACTCCAAGGAAGGGACCATAAAATTATGATCAGCTTCCATTATCATATTGATTTGTCCACCGGTAGAACTTTTTGATAATATCTGTACATAGTTTAGATGAACCATGCACGTGTCTTCTCCATGAGGATCGTTGCAGGTGGAGCACTAGTATGCTCTCTTCGATGTACTAGTTTCTTCATTTGCCAACACAATTGTGTTCCTCTCAGGGCCCTTGCTAGTGGTTGGTTGCTCCCTAGTAATTGGCAGTGTTTGAAACCGCCTTGATCAAAATTCAACTTCAGCTTGTTTCTTCTTAACTACCATGATTTCATTCGACATTGTCCTTACGATCGAATTAACAGATTACATTTCTTGTAATAATTTCATGGAAGGATCGGTATTTGAGGGTGTAGGAGTTGTTGGTAAAGGTAGAGGTGCTGATGGATCAAGCAACGACAATGGAACAGGTGGCACTAGTAGCGCTGGGAAAGGAACTGGTGCTGACACATGTGGAACAACAAGCGAGAGTAATTGTAGAATACTTGGAGTGGGGAGTTATGGAACCGATATTGGAGTAATTTGAGATGGACTCGAGCTCCATGAGAAAATGGGGTACATAGAAGCCATAGGCTATCAAAATGCACTCGAATACAATTGTTGTGGAAGATCAGGAAGGATGGGCATGGTTACCTTTGGGGGAAGCTTACCTATGGCGATCAAATTTACTTTGGCCTTCTATGCCTGCATATACAGATCAGGAAAAGTATTTACATTGGCTTGTCAGAGTGCCATACCAATGTTTGAGTTGAAGGCCCCGAGGTAGTAAAATACACCTTGCTCATGTGTGGGTCGAAGGCCATCAGGAACTCTCTACCAGCTTTGGGCGAACCTGAAATTGAAGTCTACTATCTCCTCTTGAGGATGCCTTTGGATATTCGTGAATTGATGCAACAAAGAGAAAGGATCAACCTGCTCATGGAAGTTCTTGATTAGCAATTATGCCAACTGATCCCACGTGGTAATAGTAGTGGGTGGCAAGGATCGATACCAATATAAAAACTTCCCTCTAAGGGACAACACCAACAACCTTATCATAATATCTTCATCCGTGATGCCATGGATTGTCGCCAAGGATGCCATATCTTGGATATGTTTGTAAGTGGTCTTACCATTACCATCATAGGTAGGCAGAGCCTTCAATGCTGCTTGAGGGACTAGATTTTGAGCTGTAAATTCAAAGCTCCTAAGCTATTCCATGTTGGGAAATGCTTTGGTGGTTGTGGTTGTTGTGGGGGTGGATTCTGAGCCATGTGTACTGGTGTGTGTGGTTGAAGAGGTGGGACGCTGTTGTGGCTGCTCCACAACTAGCCCCAAAACTTGGGGACCCAAAACTTGGGGACCAACTAGCGATGATTATGCGAAGTATGGGCAGAGAACGTGACGAGCGTCGTTGCAACTTATTGACAGAATATTAAAGGGTTTCATCGACAAAGTCTTGAATGCTGAAAGTGAATGCGATGTACAACAATGGAAATCACGATGAATGAACACCTTCCCAGGGATGCCGAAGATTACAAATCAAGATGGATAATAGAAAGTATATGGGTATTCGGTCGACAAGATGATACAACAGGGTCACATAAAAACGGAAGAAATATCGAGGTATTCGAAATGGACCGGGGTATTGATGTAGGAAGACCAATGTCGGGCGATGCCGGGCAAATCCACGACATATGAATAGATTTTCATGATGATGGAGCAAGGTGTAGTGGGGAAAATCTGTTTCATGTTCATATCTAACCTACTAGTTGAGCCTAGTACATGGTACAAAAATAGCAATACAACATCTCAGCGGCAGGTTTCAAACCTGGAGTGGGACGCAAAGTTGGTAACAGATGGGCTGGACTGGAGATATCATGGGCGGAGTAAACACCAGCATCAACATTTATAGCAGGTTAAGACAACTAAGGCAATATGGTAGAGGTTTGGATTTACACAGCATTGGTTGGGCTATGTTGGAATTTCGTTCCACTTTAATACATCTTTCTCTTCTCATGCGGCCAACGTTTGTCATGAAATGGAGGGGACGTGGATAATATATATTGCGTATATATGTTGTTCATTTTTTACCATAGGGGGCTAATACGATTTCTAGGTCTTTAAATCAAAGTAACGAAGGTCTCTTGGTTTTTAATCAAATCTTTATTCAAAGGCCTTTTGTCTTATTACAAAGTTGCAGAGAGAAATATTAGGAAACATTTGGATTATGCGGCAGTTACACATAAAGAAAATACCATATCAATGCTAGAAAATGAAACGGATCGTTTCCAATGAAGAGGAAGAAATGAAAGGAAATCAAGTAAAACGAAAAGGAAAAGAAACCAAGCGTAGCGTTCAAGGGAGGGGAAGAGTTTCCCATTGGAACTGAAACTTTCGAAATTTTAAATACTCTATTGAAGGAGTGAGAGGAGCCTGGAATTTTTTTTTTTGGGAGGCCAGTGGCTCAGGCCTTGTTAACAAGAAAGAATGAGATGATTTATGCATGCTCAAATTTAATTGTTTATGTTTCTCCTTTTAGATTTTGGACTTGTAGATGAAGTTTATGCAATTATGTTTTAGTTACTTCATGTGTGAATTTTTGAATCTGAAAATCTATTTTGAACCCTAGGAGCTAGCACTTAGTTTATTTCGGTTGTGCAAATTTGTGGGTCAAATAAGCTAGGTTGCATGTATGAACTTCTCACATATTCGGTTTTGCAGGACGGGGTGCTATCAAACTGATGGAGCTTTGCATTTCTGCATTTTCAGCATTTTATTTACTTCAAATTTTATTTTTCTGTTTTTCAAAATTTATTTTACAATTTTTTTTTTAAATTTTCGGACATTAAAATAAAAATTAAAAAAATTTCAAAATCCAAAAATAATTTTATGGATGCGTATAATATACTTCATACTTTCATTACGCACTTAGAAGTTTTTGCTTCGGAGTCATTTCATATTTTTAAAAAATTGTCAAAGTTGTTGTTTTCAATGCAAATTTTAAAAATTCGAAATTTCAAAATTTGCATTTTTGGGCCAAATTTCATTTTTTCAGTTTCAGATTTCATTCATGAGCTTATGATGACATTTCTTTCATGAAACTTTCAATTTCATTGAAGGAGTTATGTTTTATGGCATTTCACAAATTAACATTTTTGGAGCAATAAATGCACCTTTTCTTCATGAAAATTCTAATTTCATTGAAGGGAGGTAATTTTTATATGTTATACTAAAAGGTTGTTTTAAAGCATTAAATTATTTTTATTTATGAAAATAATTTCATAAAAGAGGGATAATTAAATGACATTCTAAAGTCCTTACTTCAAGGCAATAGATTATCATCTCTTTGTGAAAATCAATTTCACCAAAGAGGGATAGTTTATTAATCACATGGAAAGCTATCTTTATCTTCATGATAAGAAGCTATATTCAAGGAGCCTATTCATCATTTCGGATTTATATTCATAGATAGATTTGATCTTTACTTTCACATTTAAAGTAGTCTTTAATGCAAGATAAAACTTGATTAAAATCTACTTAATAAGGGAAGATAAAATCTATCTTAAAACCCTCAAGATAAAAGGAATTAAGGTTACATCGTGGTCATATGAGGGCCAATTCACATTTACTTTTTGTTTGGTTTCATGAACAATCATTAAAGTAACATGGTAAAATAAACCAACATTGCCCCTTGTTTACAGTTACTTGCAATCACTAAGGTGTTCCAAGCATTAAATTGATATATCTTTATTTGAGATTACTAATACACATATGCAAATGCTAATATAGCGGAGACCTTGGAGAAGTTGTTTTGTCTAACTTCTTTGCAAGAGGGGATTTTGGGATCAAAATCCTAAGGGAGAGTGTAATTTCACAATTGGGTAAAATTAACACTCAACATTTTGGTGCTAGAAGGAGGGCATAATGTGGTTTATTTTATTGTGATTCTAAATGCTATAGGGATTTAAATTGTGGAATATTTCATGCTCTATTGTTTATTATCGTTAGGTCTACTTTAGCACTCAATAGAAGCTAGTAGCAGTACTAGATGGACTTGAAGGAATGGAAAACACACCGACTAATTGTGAAGACATTGCGCCTAATGTATGAGGTAAGGGAACTAACTTGGGGTGTTCACCTAATTTTTTTATGTTAAGTTAATAGAACTCAACAAGGTCTTCAAGGTTTTTGGCCTTCAATCTTGTGATCATGAAGTACATCTTTCGTTGCCTTCATGTTCGGAGGCTTCTGGGTACAGCTGAGTCGCCAGATGTTCTAACTTAATAATACGAAGGCAAACATCAAACGTCAATACTGTTGAAAGTGGAACTTTTGAAAGTCCCACTAGGTGTGCCAAAAACTATTGGTCAAATATCTGCCTAAAATACAAACATGCATTTGTGCACCCTAGACACAACCAACATTAAAATGCCGAAGAAAAGAAATGTCCTCCATGCCAATATCTAGAGAGGGTTGGCTCCCTTACTAATCCTACATTGGTTTAACTCTAGAGTTGCAGGAAAGAAATATAAATAACAAAAATAAATGGGAAATGTAGCCATAGGCTAAATATGTGATGCAGGAGCATCCGATGGCAGCAGCGCAATCTGGCATCAACAAATTTTTTTCTAAGTTTTCACAACTCAGGAAGGAGAAAGAAAGTGCAGGGCAAAACAAATTGTCGTGATTTCGCGACATGTCGCTAAATCGCGACATAAGAGCAAGAGCCGAGAGAAAGCAGTTGGGATGTCGCGATTTCGTGACATGTCACGAAATTGCGACTGTCACAAAATCGTGACATAAGAGCAGCAGTCGAGAGAAAGTAGTTGGGATGCCACAATTTTGTGACATGTCACGAAATTGTGACGGTCACGAAATCACGACATAAGAGCAGCAGCCGAGAGAAAGCAGTTGGGATGTCATGATTTCATGACATGTCGTGAAATCACGACTATCATGAAATCGTGACGAAGAGGAGCAGCCGATAGGAGGCAGTTGGGGAATGTCGCGATTTCGCGACATGTCACAAAATCGTGACTGTCACGAAATCGTGACAAAAGTGTAGTCGAAGAGAAAGCAGTTGGGAATGTCACAATTTCATGACATGTCATGAAATCGCTCTGGTCGCGAAATCGTGACCAGAGCAGAAGAGCGAGGGAATCCGAAGGCAATTGTCACGATATCGCGACATGTAGCGATATCGCGACTTGAAGTCAAGAAAGGCAATAGTGGAGAAAAAAATGTTGTGATATCGTGACATGTCGCGATATCGCGACCCGAAGGCGAGGAAGGCAGCGACGAAGGGAAACGTCACGATATCGCGATGAAAAGGGAGAAGGAGCGCAGAGAAGCCAAAATGTCACGATATCGCGACATGTCGTGATATCGCGACATGTCGTATTTTTCTGTCAAAAGACAAGCCAAAGACAAAGAGTAAAAAAGGGAGACGTGTCAAATATCTGGATGATGAAGCGACACGGGGAGGCAAAACAAAAGGCACGAGAAGATGAATCGAAGGGCCACCAGATGGAAAGTAGATCATCATGCCAAAAAATTATAAAAAGGGAAAGCAGAGTCATGCACAAGGGTCGGAGTCCAGCCCTAGGCAGGGTAGATCAGATTTGAGGGCCGAGGTCCATTCTGATCCTGCTTGGCTGTGTGTGTCTTCCAAGAAGAACTTCGGATACCAAAAGGTGTAGACAGATCGTCGAGCATGAGGTAGTTTACACGGATCCATGGAGATGGAAGCCCGATCTACAGATTTGAGACAAAAGGCTATGGTGTTGTTGATCTGTAGATAGAACTCTGAATAGTATGGCTATGGTGATTGTTTAGAACGTGGTGTTTCAACAGAGTGCAGAGAGAGTTGTAGAGCCGAAGGAAAGAAAGCCAAAGGGCTATGGAGGCAATGTGTTTCTCCTAGATGTGGGAGATTCAGAGAATCAAAATTGAAAATATAGAACACTACGCCTGTGGGCTAGTGTTGTAATTGTAATTGTAAATGTAAATTAATAAAAAAATGTTTGATGAAAAATACGATATTTTATTTCGATTTTTTTGGTTCCCCATCAAGTGGTATCAGAGCTAGAAGATTCTGAGCGTTTAACCAGAGCTCCGAATGTGAGGCAGCTTGCACCAGGATCTATGGAAAAGTGGTGAGAAGACAGAGGGTTGATTAATGAGAGTTCGAGTCCCTGTGTAGAAGAAGGTGACAAAATAGTACAGAAGTGAAGGTCACTTCTCCATCAACCCCGGGTGTCTGATGCAGGAGCATCCGGTGGCAGCAGCACAATCTTGCATCAACAAAAAATTTTCTAAGTTTTTGCAACTCAGGAAGGAGAGAGAAAGTGCAGGGCAAAACAAATTGTCGTGATTTTGTGACATGTCATGAAATCGTGACATAAGAGCAATAGCTGAGAGAAAGCAATTGGGATGTCACGATTTCGTGACATGTCGTGAAATCGTGACTGTCGCAAAATTGTGATATAAGAGCAGCAACCGAGAGAAAGCAGTTGGGATGCCGTGATTTCATGACATGTCACGAAATCACGACAGTCACAAAATTGCGACGATCACAAAATCGTGACATAAGAGCAACAGTCGAGAGAAAGCAGTTGGGATGTCGCGATTTTGCGACATGTCACGAAATTGTGACTGTCGCAAAATTGAAACATAAGAGCAGCAGCCAAGAGAAAGCAGTTGGGATGTCATGATTTTGTGACATGTCATGAAATCGTGACTGTCATGAAATCACGACGAAGAGGAGCAGCCGAGAGGAGGCAGTTGGGGAATGTCGCGATTTCGTGACATGTCACGAAATCGCGACTATCGCAAAATTGTGACAAAAGTGCAGCCGAAGAGAAAGCAATTGGGAATGTCATGATTTTGTGACATGTCACGAAATCATGACCAGAGTAGAAGAGCGGGGGCATTCGAAGGCAATTTTCACGATATCACGACATGTAGCGATATCACGACTTGAAGTCAAGAAAGGCCGCGATGGAGAAAAAATGTCGCGATATCGTGACATGTCACGGTATCGTGACCCGAAGGCGAGGAAGGCAGCGACAAAGGGAAACATCGTGATATCATGACGAAAAGGGATAAGGAGCACAAGGAAGCCAAAATGTCATGATATCGTGACATGTATTTTCGCACCAAAAGACGAGCCGAAGACAAAGAGTCGAAAAGGGAGACGTGTCGAATATCTGGACGACGAAGCGACACGGGGAGGCAAAACGAAAGGCACGAGAAGATGAACCGAAGGGCCACCAGATGAAAATTAGATCATTGTGCCAGAAAAGTATAAAAATGGAAATTAGAGTCGTGCATAAGGGGTCGGAGTCCGGCCCCAGGCAGGGTAGATCAGATTCGAGGGCCAAGGTCCATTCTGATCCTGCTTGGCTGTGTGTGTCTTCCAAGAAGAAATCCATATAATAGAAGGTGTAGATAGATCACCAAGCGTGAGGCAGTTTACACGGATCCGTGGAGATGGAAGCCCAATCTATAGATTTGAGGCAAAAGGCTGTGACACTGTTGATCTGTAGACAAAACTCTGAATAGTATGGCTACAGTGATTGTTCAGAGCATGGTGTTTCGGCAGAGTGCAGAGAGAGTTGCAGAGCTAAAGGAAAGAGAGCCAGAGGGCTATGGAGGCAATGTGTTTCTCCTAGATGCGAAAGATTCAGAGAATCAAAATTGAAAATATAGAACACTACGCCTACGGGCTAGTGTTGTAATTGTAATTGTAAATGTAAATTAATAAAAAAATGTTTGATGAAAAATGCAAAATTTTATTTCGATTTTTTTGGTTCCCCATCAATATGTAAGATTGAGGACAAACTAGTAGTAGGAATTCTACCCAAGTTTTATAGCAACATAGAATAGAAAGGATGCAAAAGAATCCACTTACAGTTCCTTGGAGACAACTCCTAGGATCGCATTCCAGTACTCACACTATCACCAGCAATGTTCAAATCCAAATGCAAAATTTGAGCTTAACAACAGATAACAAACATGAACATAAAATAGAAATGCTTGAATAGAAAGAAATCACACATAGAGACTGCTTACAAAATCAGAAGCCAAAACTTCTTCTATTTATGTAGAAAACTTGAATAGTTTTTCTACGGAGTGTCTATCCTCCATTTACAAAGGAAAATGAGTAGTATTTATAAAGGATTTCACATCTTTCATTTAATTCACATGAAGACAAAATATTTACAGATCAAGAACCTCTATGAAGAAATTCCTCCTTGAAGTCCTTGAAAATATTCCTTTTGAGACAACGATCTAGTTTCTAAGATGAAATCTCCAATAGATAAACACATTTGGGTGTTGATGCACAAAAAATTGCAAAGATGGTCATTGAATTAATGTCTCCATTGCTCCTTGGAAATTTACCCCCGTATAGAATGTATTGGAATTAATGAAAATTGCCTTCTGATTTTAGTAGTACAACTCTTTTAGCTTGAAGCCCCAATCATTAAATATTCCTTATTCATCTAATTTGAGCACCTTTGAAAAGTCTCCATTGATGCTTAAAATCAAATTTACCCAAAATAAAGCAATGAGCGAAAGCATTTTCCTTAACCTCCATCATCTTCTCCTCATTCGTACTTCCTGGTGGAGAAAGCACTCTCAAAGAAATGATATTCATAATTTTTGTCTCATTCAGAGCTCTAAATTACCTTTCACTATTGCTCCTAATTCCACATAAGAGAGAAGTAAGAATATTTTATTCAATGTTAGATCACATTTTGCAATTCTTATGTCATTGCACTCCTTGTACGCCCCTTAAAATTTACTCAATTTATAGTTTTTTCTATTGCATCTGTGTCTTTGTCATAGCAGTAATAAACTCTAAAGAAAATATGGGCAAAAACACTTACTATACCCCATTTAGTTTTATACTTGATGTTCTGAACCACCTTGGTATCATTTTGTCCCTAAAAGAGGTGACAGAGAGCTTCACTTTCCTCCCAGGGTGAAAGCGTTGCACACAAGATGTCCTTTCCTTTAAAATATATGTTTACCCCCATAAGAGACAAAAGGCACTGGTGCCCTTTACTTTGGGCGAACAAAACTTTGACTTTTCCATGCCATTTCTTTTAACATTCACCCAAAGCAACAATAAAACCTTTTGCGCAACTATGGGGCTGTATTCATGTAGCTTCACCCCAAGGAGGGGTGAATGGGACTTTTTCCCATCACCTGGGGCGAAAGCATTGCCTTATGCATGCCAAATTTGGGTCCATAGCTTCCATTTCACATGCATTCACCCGAAGAGAGAGCGTAAGGTGTTTTTGCCCTTCCCTTGGGGTGAATGAAACTTTGACTTGTCCACGTACCTTGGCGCCTTGCAAAATTTTCCTTAGTATTTTTCTGAATCCATTATTGTTGAGCTTTCACCCCAAGGAGGTGCAAAAGGGAGTTTCACCCCTCACTTGGGGCGAAAATCCTTTTGACTAGTCAATGTGCTGATGGGGCACATTATTCTCAAAAACTTAGGGATGTTCGCCCAAAAGTGGGGCGAATGATGCTTTCACCCCATATTTGGGGTGAACACACTTATTTGAATTGTCATCGCGCTTTTATTTCAAGCCTATTTGACTTAACCATTTAAAATGTATTTTCATCCCTAGGAGGGGCAAAAGGGACTTTTGCCCCCCACTTAGGGCGAAAATCATTGCCAAATTTTGGCGTTCCTTTTATTTCTATGTTCACCCCAAAGTGAGGCGAATGAGTTTGTCACCCATTTTTGGTGCGAATGCACTTTGCTCTTTCCTTCGCTTAGCAACAATATTTCTTAAAAATAAAGACGTATTCACCCTAGGGAAAGGCGGTAAGTGTTTCCATTCTTCATTCAAGCACAAGGCTGCTATGTATTTTCCTATAAGTCAATATAGGATTTCATAATTATAGAAACAATATATATCACTCACTTTTCTCACATGACATAGAAGCACATCACTGGTTTAAATTAAAAGTAGGCTACTCTAACACACTTTAGTGACACCAAGGTTTATTGCTGATAGGTTACTAGAAATACTTTAAGGCCTCAAAATAAAATCAAAACATATCATTTTGTAATGAAAACTTATGGAATGGTAGGTGTTAGAATGTAATTATCAAATATATAATTTAATTTTAATTTATTATAGTTACATATGTATATATTGATATTTATATCAATTTTTGTGTTGAAAAGGTTATTAACATAACTTTGAATACCTAATATGAGGTTAAATCATACCACTTTATAATAAAAATTGTGTAAAAGTAGTTATTAGAATGTAGATTCTAAGCATATAAATTTCATTTAGTTTGATTATTGTTAATATTTTTGCATTTATTTATTATTAAAAGTATGTTTAAAAAAAACAAACTCTTATCTACTTGTCAAGCAAGCACAAAATTTAAAAAAACATAGAAAAATTATTAAATTATAATCTTGTACTAAGTCTATTTGTCTACTTCCATTTTATTTTTATTTTTTATGTTTGGTGTCCTAGTATATATCCTCACAATAATTTATCAATAATAAAATAAATAAATAAGTAAAATATTGACAACAAAATTATGAAAATGATATCTTGCACTAGATCTATTTGCAAAGAAAACATATTCTTCAAATATTTTAAAATTACTCATGTTGTGTGGAATTATCTATGCATCATACTTATTTTGATAAAGCTTATAACATGAGTATTATAACAATAAATTCTATATGTATAAACAAAAATTATATTTTTATTCTACACTTCATTTATAATGTTTTGTCAATCTATATTTTCCTCTAATTCTCAACTAAAATAGCACTTATTCCTTAATGAATTTGATCATATGACATTTTTTAAGAAACTATTATAGGCTAAAAATATGTCACAATACCCTTCTTTTACCCATATATATATTATTGAATATTTTCCCAAAGGTGTCCTTTGATAGATGTAATCATAATTCAAGGATATAATTGTTTTCCCTTTGTGGTTAAGGTTAGTATAAATCACATATGTAAACACCGTTATATCTTGATACATATAAATTCTAAAACCATACGATCATATCAAATATTCAAAAAGTGATTAAAATTCATTCATAATTCCTTGAACAAATTGTCTAATCATTGCATGTTTACTATAATCCACAAGTCATCACATTATTAATAGTTTATAAAGGTTTCATGTTTGTTGAATAAAAATAATATATACCAATGAATATGGGGAGTGGTTATTACACCTTCATTCATTTCAATAGTTAACATAAAAATTATTATTTCCCAACTTATTAGAGCGACTTACACCTTTTAGAATAAAACATTTTCAAAGACATTCTAAATGTCTAAAGTGTCCATCCTAGCTCTCAAAAGAGAAAGCTATAATGGCCTAAAATTTATGATCATGTCAAAAAATTAGATGTTTGTCAAAGAAGCAATGATTCATTTTATATAGTTTCCATGTGGCATCATCATAACATGTATGCTAACATCAACATTCCAAAGAGACATAACATGCCAAAAATAAATATTTTGATGTTTCCACTTTAGAAAAGAAGAATTGGGCATCTATAAATAAATGAGCTTGTAGAATATAATGAATCAATGAGAAAATTGAAGTCTAAGAAGAATTTATAGGGATATTTTCATTGAAACATCAAGATATATAGCCTAACAAATAATGTGGAAGAATGTGGATGAACATGAAGATGGTTTGTTGGTAGCAACACCATATGTGAGGATCTAAAATCATCAATTGACTATGTAGTTTTGATGTAAAGTAGATAGGTAGTAGGTATATTAATTTGATTTTCAAAAAGTAAACAATAACAATTATATGGTAGAATAGCATTTACGATAGAAGATAGAATTTTTAAATCAAGGATTAAAGTGATGTAATTTTGTAATCCATAAATAGGAATCTCAACATAGAAAACACTCTTGTTATATTTAAATTATTTGCGAGTTTTAAAGGGAGAAACTTGGTGCAAAATCTTCCATTTTGCATTTGTTTTTGTTGGATAATAAGGGGTTGTACTCAGGTCCCCTACCCTTGACAAATTATAACTCTTTTCTTTAGAGATTGAGAGTTTATAAATAAATACGCTTCTCATCTCAATTGAGATGCTATAGCTAGAATCCTACATCATTTTACATAAAATGTCTGAATTCCTGATTTTTGTTTTTTGGATCTTTTCAAATTTCTCTATGAATACAATTATTTTATAATTTAGCATCTTTCTTGATATTTTTCTATAGTAGCCTTCAAAATGCCAATTTTTTTAATAAATAGGTTTAATGAAAACACATTATTGTTACAAAATAAAACAGATATTACCAATGGAAAACATTAAAGTAAATCTTAATAATTAATTGAATCAAGCAATCAACATTTTCTTATCAGCTTCAACTAAACTTACTACTTCCTCTAACCATGGAAAGGAGAATTTAACTTAACGATATTCAATCAAAATTCCTCTATTGGCTAGCTTATCTACACATTTGTTTCCTTCCCTTAATATATGTGCAAACCTGATTTCTTTAAACTATTTAGCAAGATCTTGCATTTCCACAATTATCTCTTGTATGTTCCATGGAGCCTTTTCTTTCCTCAAAATTGTATTTATTACTATGAGATAATAACCTTCCATCCATACTCTATTCCATTTCATTTGTTTACATATTTTTAACCCTACTAAAGCTACCCAAGCTTCAACTTCATTATTAGTCTTAATCCCACTATTGAAAGCATAATGAGACAATTTTTCCTCTATTATTTCTAATTATTCCTCCTCCTCCTGCTAGTCCTGGATTTCCTTTAGATGCCCCATCACTCCACATATAGTGGTTTCCACTTTATATTCTTTGCCTTCTTTTTTATTATTTTGTACCCAACATCATAATTCCATTTAATGACTTAACTCCATCTATCAAGGCTCTCTTATTCTATATTAGGGATTGTGTGATTTGATAGGGTTGGCTTAGACTCCTCTATGGCTAAACATATCTTCTTTTTCATAACCTCTAAACAACTTTTCTTTATTTTAAATAATCATTTATTCCTTTCTAGCCATATAGTCCAAAGTATTAAATCTTTTGATATATCCCATATTATCTGTAAAGCCTCACTTTTATAAGTGCTCTACCATTGCTTTAACCAATCTTCAATTCTGCTATTCATCACCATACATTTACCAAAAATATTAAGAATCCATTGCCATAGATTCCATAATATTGAGCAATGTCCTAAGAGATGGTCTATACTCTCCTTCTTTTTACAAAAAACACATTGAGGGGGACAATGAAAACCCCTTTTCATAATGAGATCCCAGGATAAAATTCTTCTATGGCCTATCAGCCAAAAAAACATTTTAACTTTAGGAATTCTTGGGCTATCCCAAATATCTCTCCAAATTCTAGTGACATTATTATTTTATTGATGTTGTACATTATATCCACTTCTTGTTGTGTATTATCCTGATCAATTCAACTCCCAAATCAATTTATCCTTGGCTCACCTTGAAATAATCATAGTTGTTATCTTTCTACTCAATTGCCTCCTAGCATCAATGTCTTGTATACTTGTAAAAAAATATTTTTTCCAATTGTATCTTCCTTCCCAATCCTTGTACAAAATGTTTGAAACCCTATCACCATATTTGTATTGAAGCAATCCCATCCAAGGTTTCAAAATTGGATCTAAATTGAGTGATTTTTTATCATACCAAGTATCCATCTAGATAGAAATTTTTTCTCCAGTTCCCACCACCCATCTTAAACCTTTAATCATAAGATCCATATAATTTTTTAAACCATTCCAAAGAGCAGAACCATTTGGTATAGAAAATGCAGTAAATATTAAACTTGGGTCATTGGGATCAACATAATTACTTAGAAGAATTCTTTCCCATTGTCTTTGAATCTCTTTGTACAATCTCCAAATTACTCTTCCTCTAAGAGCTAGGTTTTCATCTTCAATAACTCTTAAACCAAGACCTCTCCTACTTTTATCATCATACAACTTGCTCCATTTCACCAAAGGAAATTTCTTTTTATCATGTACACCTAACCATAAAAAGGATCGCTTTATATAGATTAAATTTTTTTCAACTAAGTTTTGCAAAGAATACAAGGACATATAATATGTTGGAATGGCTTGTAAGACTGACTTAATTAACTACACTCTTCTTGATAATGATAACCATCAACCTTTCCAAGCTGGAAGTTTATTATAAACTTTACTAATAAATGGATTCCATAAATATATCCTCATTCTCCCCTCAAATAAAGGTATCCCTAGATAAGTTGTTGGTAAATTTGCCTCCTCCATTTGAAGCAACATGTAAATTATTGCTTTGATATTAGTAGGAGTGTTAAGAAAGTAGAATTTAGATTTAGTCCTATTAATTTTTTTCCTTGAAGATCTTTCGTACTCTTTTAAAAAGTTATTAAAAGCTTTGGCCTCATTTATCCTTGCCCTTCCAAAAAGGGTTGTATCATCTACAAATTGTTTATGGGTGATGTTATCGATGCTATTACTAACCTTAAGTTCACTTATAAGCCCATATTTGTAAGCCTTATTTAAGTTCCTACTCAAAACCTCTGCCATAATAATGAACAAATAAGGAGATAGAGGATCTCCTTGTCTAAGACCTCTCTTGGATTTAAAATATTCTGTTACTAACCCATTGACCAACAATGAATAAGAAACTGTAGAGATACAAGATTTAATCCATCTAACCCATTTCTTCTTGAAACCAAAATTTTATAAAAATGTAAAAAAAAATCCCATTTAACCCTATCATAGGCTTTACTCATATCAAGTTTTAAGACCATTACTAACACTTTTCTTGAAGTTGTTGAATGTATAACTTCATGATCTACTATGATCCCATCCAAAATTTGTCTCCCTTTCACAAATCCTCCTTGCTCTTCCGAAATACTTTTGTCTAACAATGGCCTTAATCTATTTGCCATCACTTTGGATATAATCTTATATGCCATATTACATAGACTTATGGGTCTAAAAGAATCATACAATTTAGCATCCTTCTTTTTTAGAATTAGGGTAAGATATGTTGCATTTACATTATAAGGAATGTGTTGTTTTACCTAGACTGATTCACTCCCACTAATAAAGAATCCTTCACTATATCCCAATTATGTTGGTTAAAATTTGAAGAGAGCCCATCTGGACCTATGGATTTATTCTTATTAAAATAGAAAAGAGCTAAATGAACTTCTTCTGGAGTAATAGACTCCATCAGTTTCCTATTTTCTTCATTCATTATAACTGAAGGAACATCTTGAAGAATTTTATCATTAAAAACTTCAGTCTCCTCTGAACCTAGAATATTCTAATAAAAAAACTTTGTCTCTTTTCTAATTTCAATCTGATATTCAATCCAAACCCCTTATATTGATTTAATTCTACTAATTCTGGCAGTTTATCTCTGTATTATAGCCATCCTATGAAATTTTTTGTATTTTTATCTCCTTTTAACCAAGTTTGTCTTGATTTTAATCTCCAGAATTTCTCTTCCTTACTCAAAATTTTATGATATCAATAAGCAACTCTCTTTCCTCTGAGTTTGGGTTATTAAGATCACCTTTTTGGAATTTTGAGATTTTTTCTTTTAGATCTTCTTTCTTCTCAAAAATATTTCCGAAAGTGTTCTTGTTCCATTATTTTAATCTAGATGCCATAGATTTAATTTGATTTGGAAGATAATACAAACCACCATTACCTAAAAAATTCCATGTTTGAGCTATCATATCAACAAATTGAGGACGATCTTCCCACATCTACTCATGTTTATAAAATAGGTTCTTTTTTGAATTCACTTACCACCATTTTAACTCTTATTGGACAATGATCTGAACCAATCCTTGTTAAGGTATTCATTTTAGCATAAGCTCCTTCATCTAGCCAATGATATAAGATAATGCATTTGTATAATTTTTCTACTATAAGGTTCTTGCCTCTCCTGATGTTGGTCCAAGTATAGTTGTCTTCTTCAAACTCAACCTCCGATAGATTATTGTTTTGAATAAAATTTAAGAATTATTTCATACTTGGGTCAATTTCCTAATTCCACTAAATTTTTCATCTAGCCTAGTTATGGAATTAAAATCACCAATGATCATGAATCAGGTTTCTTTGTCTTTACTTCTCATAAAAGCTTCAATCCCACTTCAAACTTCTAATCTACCTGACTGAGTTGTAGGTCCATAGATATTTATAAGGATGAAATAAATATCTATAAAGTAGCAAGTGGTTAAAGAGGCTATCCAATACCTATTTTTATGAATGGTTACACAAGAGGTTCTAGAAGGATTTCAACAAGTTAGAATTCCCCCTGTCGCTCCTTCAGAATCCATAGCATCCCATTCACATATTGCCCATACTACTTTCATAGTTTTTGAAACTTCTTTTATCATTTTAGTTTCTTGGATACAAAGAATATTAGGCTTATTACTTAAACATAGGTCCCTAATACACCTCTATTTTGAGGGGGCATTAGCACCCCTTATATTCCATGAGATGATAATCATGTCTCATTAGGGGCTTTTGGTCACTCCTGCTATTACCAATATCATTTTGTTGTCTGGTAAAGATAACTTCAACCAACTTAGCTTGGGTCCCTTTCTCTATGTTTGCTCTTGCTTCCCTTGATTTTGCTTGATAATTTGGCGGTTTTCTTCTTTTTGCCTTGTCTATATCAGGAGTAGGTCTTATTATTCTATTCCTCAACATTCTTTCACAATTTTTTTTTTCATCATATTTATCTTCTCTTGTCTCTATTACATAAGCTTTTGAACTATCCTGCTCCTTTTCTGGTATTTCCTTATTAATGGTAGAGGTATAAACTTCTAAATAAGCATTTTATTTACCAATTTTTTTCTCTTGAATGGTGCAAGGTACTTCAAGAGAGTCTTCAAAATATGATTAGATACATTCCTTGGGTTCATCAAGAATGTTCTTCCTTAAATCAGGATCATATTGAATAGATGGTTCCTTATTAATATGTTGGAACTGTTGTACTGTATCCTCTAAGTTTTGATCTACTCTTTCTTCATAGGCTAAAGCCTCAAAAGAGTTGGTATTTCTTCCAATATCCTTCCTTAATTATCTCCACTATTTATTTTATTTTATTTTTCTAGATCTATTTTTTAGAAGTTGAAAACCATCTTCATCCATAACCATTTGTAAGTTTCTCTTGCAGTTTTCTACATATGTTTTTGTTGGGATCTTCTTAGGGAATGATCTCTCAATATGCCCCATATCATGACATATTCTACATCTAAAATATAAGTTTTCATAATATATAGTTTGGATCCACATCTTATCCCCATACTTAAAAATGATTAAGTATGGTAAAGCTTTACTTATATCAATCATGACCAATATTCAAGCATAAATAGCCAAGAATCCATATTTTGTCGCATCTAAAATTTCAAGGTATTTTCCTAAAGTGTTGCCTATAGCCTTGAAGGTATCTATTTCCCACAATTCAATGGGTAATCCAAACATCCTAACCCAAACTAGTCCTAGAGATAGATTTACATTTTTAGGTGAAAAACCTTCATACCAGCAGGTAAGGAAGATTCCTGTTCTTCCCATAAACCAAGGACCTCATTTTAGAATTTTTTCTCTTTCTTCCCTAGAGAAAAAATGGCTAGGAATAAATTATAGAATCACTCCTGGAGACTTCCAACTCCTATCAATCCATTTTATCAAGGCTGAAGCCCCTAGCCAATACCCCTTAAATTTACCAAAAATTGCCCTATCTTGGAGCAATGATGATCTCTTTGAGGTGTTATCACTAACCTCTACCACTAGAGATGATTCTAAGGATTTAACCATAAATCAATCCATGGAAATAACACTAAAACACAAAATCTATTGAAATTTATCTGAATGTCCTATAGCAAATATAATATTTGATAAAAACTTTATAAAATTTTCATGCATAATTTTCTAAGATAAAGAAAGGAAAAAACAATTAGCTGAAAAATTCTTTGTCCAGATAGAATATCTTTCCTCACAGAAGTCTATCCCTTCATTGCTCTTCCCATCATTTGAACCCTAGCTGACAAATCTTTGCAATTTTGTTTTTAGCGACTTGAAAAATCATCACCACCCTTGTTCCGAATGGTTGACTTCATAGGGTTGCATCTCCCTCAATAGTGCTTGGATTCTTTCATATGACCACTTATTTTAAAGTTATTCAAATTCTTCACAAGTTGGTCCAAGAATCAGTTGAATCGGATAACTCTTCATGAAGATATGGCTCCTAAAAGATGAGATATTTTTTAGAAAGAAAAATAAATAAAAATAAAATAAAAAATAAAAAACCTAATCCTTTACACATTTTGCATACTTATCATTTTGCATTAGTATTGAACTATAAGGGCAATTTAATCAATAAATTTTTTAATTTTATTTTGATGATGTCGGGGCATTGGCCCCTCTATGATTGTGTGTTCAGCAATATATCTCTTACAACTGTAGTATTAGTAATTGAGATTGTGACCTAGTTGTTTGTCCTCTCTTTTGTTATTCCTTTCGGTGTCATATTTAGCATGATATTCTTTTGAATGTTTCTATTTTATTATTCCTTTTAGTAAAATATGTTTAGCATAATATTTGACTAATGTCTTAATATTTGCCATGATTATAATTATCTTGTGTTGTATCTTGTATTTTATTTGAGAGTAGCTTTATATATTATCATCACTATAATTTTTTTTCAATTGGTTATATGGGATTGAAACAATCCCCACCTATATTACATCATCACCACCTAGTGGTATTACAATAGCTTGAATATTATCCATGTATCCCTTGGCAAGTTTTGTACTTGGGTCTCCTCTTAGAATATTGAGAAATCTAATGAGTTGATCTAATGCCATTTGATTCGTCACTCAAATTGTTAGATTAAATTCTCTTTCCCTTTTTCCTTTAAGAAAATATTATATATTAGTATCCATTGAACCATTTGTCTCTAGATGTTGTCCAAGCTAGTATTTAAAAATCCAATATCCAAGTGATTGTGGTGCAATTAATTGGCCTAGAAACTAGTTACCATCAATTGCTCAACATAATAGAAATAAGATCTTTGGAAGATGAAATACAACTCCTACAATATACAATGCCATGCCAACAAAAGTCAAATTGTCATGTAGTCCTTTGTACCATTTTTTAATAGATGCAATCATAATAGTAAAACCAAGGATCCCTATAGAAGGCATTCATATAATACTCTTCTATTCCTTTTAAATATGTATAAAAAACTTCTATGGTCATCGTATATTCATAAGTCAGTTCTATGGTCACCATATACTTCTACATCAATCATTGAGGCATTTTACTAAATTAATTGTCTACATCCTCTTATAAGTGCATTTATAACATGCCTTATGAAATCTAAATGTGGAATCAAACATTCATTTAAATATGGATTTACCAAGCTTCTAGATGTTTAGGGTTCATCACAAAAATCATAATCATGATAAATGCATACATCATAATGAAATAAGAGTAAAATCAAGTAAACTATGTCTATAAACATAATACCTTCCCAACTCATATAAATTCACCCTCTTTGTTTTACATTCATTTATAAAAAAGAATCCAAGTTTCTTTCCTTCACAATGGGCAAATTATAAGGATTGAATAAATATTTCATTCTAATATTGAAACCAAATATTTTTCCATTGAGACAAACAAATACACAATAAAAGCATTTGAAGGAAGAAAGTCCAATAAATATTCTCAATCTCATCCAAGACAAGCATAAATATAATTTCTATTTTAATTTCTAATGTGGTATAGACAAGATGATTGAGATTCTTGAATAAAAACACTCAATAATGAAACATCTACTACAAATATGGGTTATACCTTAAACAAATTGTTGAGAAGCAACACACCCCCACTGAAAAAATGAATTTCCATCTTTTGAAAATATTTAGCTTTCATTTTACAGTAGGGACCCTCTTGATGTTTTCCAGGTTTTTATTCCAAATTTTGCTTGCCTCCTTCTTCTTCAAGTTTCCTTTGAAAATATTTAGCTTTCATTTTACAGTAGGGACCCTCTTGATGTTTTCCAGGTTTTTATTCCAAATTTTGCTTGCCTCCTTCTTCAAGTTTTGCATATACCAAAGTATCCAAGTAGGCTTGCCTATGGCTTTGATTTCAATTTAGAATTCATTTTTAAAATGTTAGAGTCATTTATGAGTAAAGAAAATCTTTCACTAAATATGTAAAAATGCAAAATACAGATGAATGAATTCATTAGAGTCAACCTACAATTTTTGAAAAATTTGCTAAGTAATAAAAGCAGCGCGATTTCGCGACATTTTCCATTTTTGGAAACGTCGCGATATCGCGACATTTTCATTTTTGGAAACGTCGCGATATCGCGACGTATTTGGACTAAAAGAACCAAGTGATGAGAACGTCGCGATATCGCGACAGGTTTGGACCAAAAGGAAAGCTTGTAGAAAACGTCGCGATATCACGACGTGTTTTCGAAAAAAAATGCCAAGTAGGGAGGGTCGCGAAATCGCGACACAAGAGTAAAAAAGAGCTTAAGTCCCGAAGGTGTCACGAAATCGCGACACAAAAGTAAAAAAGAGCCTAAGTCGGGAGACCGTTGTGAAATCGTGACATGTCGCGAAATCGCGACATGTCGCGTTTTCACGACGGAGGGAAAAAAAAAGTGCCAAGTCGGGAGACCGTCGTGATTTCGCGACGGAGGAAAAAGAAAAGAGCCTAAGTCGGGAGACTGTCACGATTTCGTGACATGTCACGAAATCGCGACATGTCGCATTTTCGCAACGAAGGAAAAAGAAAAGTGCCAAGTCGGGAGACCGTCGCGATTTTGCGACATGTCGCATTTTCGCGACGGAGGAAAAAGAAAAGTGCCAAGTCGGGAGACCATCGTGATTTTGCGACATGTCGCGATTTTGCGACGGAGGAAAAAGAAAAGAGCCTAAGTCGGGAGACCGTCGCGATTTCGTGACATGTCACGAAATCATGACATGTCGCGGTTTCGCGACGGAGGAAAAAGAAAAGTGCCAAGTTGGGAGACCGTCACGATTTCGCGACATGTCACGAAATCATGACATGTCGCGTTTTCGCGATGGAGGAAAAAGAAAAGTGCCAAGTCGGGAGACCGTCACGATTTTGTGACATGTCACGAAATCGCGGCATGTCACATTTTCACGACGGAGGAAGAAGAAAAGTGCCAAGTTGGAAGACCGTCGCGATTTCGCGACATGTCACGAAATCGCGACATGTCGCGGTTTCGCGGCAAAAGAGACAAAGAGGCCAAAATGAAAAACAGCTGGAGGAAAGCGTCGTGTTATCATGACACGTGTCAAAAGCAAATAAAGCCGACATATAATGAACATTAAGGTTTTGATTTAATAATATTAAAATGCTGACCCTTGCTTTTCTTTTGCAGAGAGCGATACAATTGCATGATGGCGGAAGTAATGACGAGAAAGACAAAGTTAAGCGCAGATTAATCGAGGACCATCACATTGAAATGGGAGATGCCGAGAATTGTTGGTTCATCCAAATTTTACAGATCTGGCCGCAAAGAGACTTTACGGTGACTAAGCAGCTGCCCATTTAATAGAATATGTCGACAATTGACCGAAAAATGAAAATATCTACACACAGTTATCGGAATTTGCCGATGGACGCATTTAACAGGAGAATTTATGGTGAAAGTAATGGCGTGCAGAGAATTTCAACTCAAGGGCGGCTCTACGAAGATAAAATGTCAGAGAAGCCGGTGACTCATCCGAATTTCTCTGAGGAATTAATGAGACCCTCCCGGCAAGTGCACCAGAAAGATGAAGATATTTACTTGCAGTTACAGATGGATGAGAATAACATCAGATCATGCCTTTTCCATTTATGGCAAGTAACTACACTCAGATTTGCAGAGTGGTTAGGGTTTATTCAAAACTCTATTTTTAAAAGGGCTTATATTGTAAAACCCGGGGTAGTAAGGTTAAGAGGATAAAATTTAGGGTTTGAGAAGAAGATATTCCTAAAAATATCAGGGTCTATCCCGGGTCTATAAATACTTCTTCTGAATGTAAATCACGGAGGCGAAAACTTAGAAATAGAAGCTATTGGAGCAATTTCCTGCAAATCTTGTTTGAATGCTTTGTTCTGGACTTAGAGTTGGTGTGATTTTTCTTTTCTGTGATAGCATGGCCAGGAGCCTAATCTCTTTCAGATTGTGATAAGTTCATCTTCTTTTGTTTTCGTTTCATTAAGGTTTATTTAAATTATGTTGTAGATCCGTGTTACCAGGATTGGATATGACGCTAGGCTTCATTTTCTTTATTGTATGTTAGGGAAAATTACAGATTTAAGGTTCAGGCCTGTTCTAATTGCTCTGTCCTCACTGTGCGAGCTAGGCCGCTGGTGAGAGATACCAATTTTAACCGACTTCCCTTCTGTTTATAATTTTCTATTAGATCTGTTTCATCTTTGTCTTATGCTCTTAGTTGAAAGTGATCTTAGAAAGTTGGACACTTTCCTCTTTGATTTGTTCTATTGTGAAGCTAACCGGTATAACTAAAAATTGGCAGTTTTGGTTTTGCAGCTAAGTTAGATAAACTTCTCTTTCTCGCCCTACCCTACTCTCTCTCGTTCCACCGTGAAATGATCCATTTTTATCTTTCTTTAAATTTGTCTTTTATTTAAATCTGCTAAAGCATAAAGAGCTAGATCAAAGAACTGATTGTAAATCCGATTATCCACAAAGATAACCAACTCCAAAAACATTACTGAACTAAAGTCCCGAGCCCGTTGTAAGGTAACATGATAGTCCACTTGAAACTATTCCAGAAGTGGAAAAGAGTGAATAGACATTCGACCCAACTCGTAACTCACACCTTGGATATCCAACGAAGATCCTAAAGTGAGTGGGATTTATCCCGTATAAGTGTTATCGGTATTTTATGCTCATTCTTCACAGGGTGTGTATAAAAGTCGAACCAACATTTAAAATTGGCGCTAGAAGGAGGGCCCACTGAACTCCGTTCAGTATTGTAAGTTGTCTGTGCAGAGTCTAGTGTTTTATCTTTTGAATCCTTTTCCCTCCTCTTTAGCTCTTTTTAAACTTGTTTGTTTGAGTTTTTGCCTAAACAACGAAACTCAACACCAATATTTAAAATTGCTAGAAAAGAGGACCTGAAGTTCAGTAGTCTGTTAAGGATTGTAAGGTTGTAAGTGCTAGTGAAAAGCTGGATTCTAATTATAGAGTAACAAGGTCCCACTCCGAGCTGGAGAGCTCCTTGTGCCTGAGTTAGAAACTCCCAGAAGAAGCAACCTCAAAAGGGCCAAGTCCTTGTCTAAAATAGTTTTATCACCACTTGTAGTTACTCCAACTGCAACTAAAAATATCATTGTCAATCAAGTAATAATGGCAAACTGGTTAGGTTCCACTGCCTTAAATATCCCGGGTGCAGCCCATGACCTGCCCAGAAATCCTGAGAGATATCTTCCCAGATACAAGCATGATGGAACTAGGACAAGTAGAAGAACATCTAGTAGCATTCAAGAATGCTCTGAAATTGTTAAATGTACAGCATGAAGATGTGGCTTGCAGATTGTTCCCGTTCACTCTCCAGGAGGGAGCTTACGATTGGTTTCTAAATCTCACTAACGATTCTATTACCAGTTGGAATGACTTGGAAAAGGTTTTTGTATCGCAGTTTGGTGAGGTAATAGATCCCAATGTATTATATCAACAGTTTTCTGGTATTAAAAGAGAAATAAATGAATCTATCAGATCTTACAATGTTAGATTTCAGAAGGCTTATGGTAGACTGACTGGTTATTATGTGCCAAATGCAGACTTGGCATTAGAGATTTTTAAGAATTCTCTAGATCCAATGACTTCTGTTTTCTTGAAAAGAGATCCCTCTATTACCAATTTAACAGAGGCTTACAAAGAAGCTTTGGTTCTGGAAAGACAGTTGGGACCCCAACCTCTAAATGCTCATCAAATTCCTTTGGTCACACAAGGCACCCCTGTTTTCAATCCCATACCACATCAGATGATGTTGCCAGTGTGTCAAACTCCACCATCAGGAAATCCATTGGCTGTAGCACCTGTTGAAAATGTACATAATCCAGGTAAAGAAGCTGATAACACAAGAGTTGAAGAAGTTTCAAGGGTAGTCCAAAAGTTGGCAAATGACTTTTTGACTTTCAAAAGGCAAGTGTCCACCGACGAAAACCCAAACATGTTTTCTTATCAGCAGAATAGATTCACTCGGCCCCCATACGAGCCCAATAAGTATTATAAAGGTAAAGGGCATGATGTAAATATTTGTGATTTAGCCTTGCCTAACTCGGTGCAGGATTCATGGAACGTCTCAAAGACGGGGAGTTGGATTGTTTGGAATTCTGTAATGCCTTTGAAGCTCTTTCTGGCGAGTTGGTTTCTCCTGAACAACAAAGGACTGCGGATGCCCCAAGTTCATCCAACCACAGTGCAACTATGGTCTTAGATTCTTTCACTTTCCCAGAAGAATCAGAGAATGTTGTGGAGCTACCCATGGATGAAGTACAGGCTTTTCAACAATACAAGAGGGACAACTACAACCTCAAAAATAGAAATCCGGAGCCCAACACTACATCTACCCCTCCGGACAACTCCCACAGTGTTCCTCCAGATCCATCTTCAAGCAATAACCCATCCCCACCCAAGGGAGGAAATCCGAGAGGACCAGATGCATTTGTCCCTCCACTCAATAAGGGATATAATATAGTGGAGGACATGAAGAAGATCAAAGCCAACATCACTCTCCATGAGCTGGCCCAAATTTTTGAACAAAGGGATAACCTGATCAAAACATATTCTGAACCTACTACCAAACCTTTGGAAAAGGGAAAGAAGATGGCAAATGCAAATGTGGCCATGTATAAAGAGAAGACTGAAGTTCCACCTTTTCTATCGACCGTCCGTATATTTGGGAAAAACTTACACAACTGTCTGGTAGATTCGGGTGCTTCAGCTAATGTTATGCCTTTGGCCATTTGTCAATAGTTGGGTTTAACCCCAATGAACTCCGAGATGAGAGTCATCCAATTAGATAAATTAGAGGTTAAAGTGGTAGGTGAACTTCAGAATATACATATCCAGCTAGCATCTGAGCCAAGAGCGTAGCACATAATTGATATTCAGGTGGTGGATATTCCTGTAGGATACGGGATGCTTCTGAGCAGAGATTGGTCAAAATCATTGAATGGGTATTTGGCTACCGATTTCTCGCATATGTGGTTACCCTGGAATGGTTTTGCAAATCAATTAAGAATCAACAGAGAACCAAGATATAAACTCATGGTTATAGAGTATAATGCCAAGAATGAGACTGCTAATCTTGCTGAGGGCTATTATATCGGGGTTTATAATTTGACAACTACTCAAAAGGAGAAACCGGTTAAAGCTCACCTTAATCACGATAATGAAGTTGGGATACTTCATATTGATGCAACTAAGTCTCGAGCAAGGTTATGGTACAGGGCTGTTCTTAAAAGACCAAAAAATCAAACCGATTTTATGTCTTATCGCTTGCAGCTTCCCCGCACAAATAATTTGGTAGAATATGAAGCATTAGTACCAGGATTAAAATTTGCTTTACATTACTTTGATCATGCAGATACGAAAACCCGTATGTTGGACTTGTTTGATTTGTAGGGTGGACGACTTCAAGCCGTGGAGCATTTTAGTCGGCACCAAGAGACAGTCAAGCACTGGCTTGACGAGAGGGCCAATTCGAAGGCTTTCAAACTTGCAGACCTGGTGTTTCTGTGGGACAAAGCCCATGAAAAGAAGCATAAAAATACCAAGCCGCAACCTTTATGGATAGGGCCATACCGTATTGCCAAAACCCCGGGTAATAATGCATTTTTTCTACAGGACCTGGAGGGTAATTTTCTGAACCTTCCTGTTAATGGTCAATATCTAAAGCATTATTTCTCAGCTTTTCCATCCAATACATCGATTGAATAAATCACAAAGACGTTGTAACATGTGTATACATTATAAATAAGCTTTGAAGTAGTTGGTTTTCACTTTATTTTGTGTATATATTGTAAATAAGCTTTGAAGTAGTTTGTTTTATTTTATTTTGTTTGATTTTAAAGGTCTGTGTTTTATCCTTTGGGGTGTCCGTACAAAGTAGTTTGTTTTATTTTATTTTGTTTGATTTTAAAGTTCTGTGTTTTATCCTTTGAGGTCTGTACAAATTTCTTTTAGCTTTTAAAATTTTTGTTTTTTTTTAAGTTTTTGCCTGGGCAAGTAAAGAAAGAAGTCAGCCTTCTAAAATTGTTTTATTCTGAGTTCAAAATCCAATGTTCATTATTCTAATTGAGAGATAGTCTGCTTAAATTGAATAGTGGAACTATTTTGTTATTCGTAACAACAATAGAAAGATGATTGGATTTTGTGTCTTGCTTGCCACAATTATTTTAATTATAAAGAAACCGCTATACTCGTTTGGTCGGAGAAACTCCCGGGGAATCCAAGAAAAGTTGGTCGTAAGAGGGGACTCGATTCGTGAAATTATTTGAGTATCCATAGAGGCTATCGCACTCAGTCGAAGCAGTTCTAGATTGATGAAATATTAAAAAAAAAAAAAAATTGTTCTTTTTTAAGGCTTTTCAGATTTCGGTATATTTCAAAGGAGAGAGAGAGAAGGTGAAAGTTGAGCAAGACAACGATAAAACCGGCACTCGTTATTTTCTATACAAAAAAAAAAGAAAAAAGTTATGTAATGAAAGAGATAGCCAAGGCTCTCGAAGATGTTTTCTTTTACCAAGTTGTAGATACTACCTCACAGCTTGTGGATCATGGTCGTGAAAATCTAAAGAGTAACTCTGTCGAGGCCGTAAAAGGCTAAACTAGTAAACAGAGCCCTACTCGGTTTCCCCTTTCACATCTCTAGAAAAGTTGATCAATCCAGAGTACAACATTCGAAGGCCCAGTCATTCTTGAAGAAAGTTTTATACGCTTATAATTGCACATCAGAAATCTTCCTTAAGTGATTCAACCTAGTATGTCCTTGGAAAATTTTAAAGGTAGTAGTTAAATTATTTTGAAGAATATTTGTGGCAAGGCATGGTACATGGTCTATGTTGTTTTGAAACTAGAGTCCTGGATTCTAAAATAGTGCTACTATTTTACCCGCAGATATCGCCATTTGTTGAGAAGCAACACACCCCCACTGAAAAAATGAATTTCCATCCTTTGAAAATATTTAGCTTTCATTTTACAAGTAGGGACCCTCTTGATGTTTTCCAGTTTTTTATTCCAAATTTTGCTTGCCTCCTTCTTCTTCAAGTTTTGCATATACCAAAGTATCCAAGTAGGCTTGCCTATGGCTTTGATTTCAATTTAGAATTCATTTTTAAAATGTTAGAGTCATTTTTGAGTAAAGAAAATCTTTCACTAAATATGTAAAAATGCAGAATGCAAATGAATTCATTAGAGTCAACCTACAATTTCTGAAAATTTGCTAAGTAATAAAAAGGTTGTGACTTTCCATTTTTGGAAACGTCACGATATCGCGACATTTTCCATTTTTGGAAAGGGTCGTAATCGCGAATTGGTTAAGTTTGGAAATGTCGCGATATCGCGACATTTCATTTTTGAAAATCGCGATATCGCGACACTTTCCATTTTTTGAAATGTCACGATATCGTGACGGTTTGGAAAATTGACTAAGTGATGAGAACGTCGCGATATCACGAACTTTAGTTTGAAAAGTCGCGATATCGCGACATTTTCAAAAATTGGAGTCGTATCGCGATGTTGTGAGGTGTCACGAAATCGTGACATAGAAAAGAGCAAGAGTGATTTGTGACATGTCGTGAAATCGTGACAGGGAAAAAGAAAGGCAAGGGAGGTCGCGATTTCGTGATGTCAGAAATGTGGGGAAGGAAAAGAAAAGAGCTAAGGGAATCGCGATTTTGTGACAGGAAAAGAAAAGGCAAGTCGGGAGAGTCGGATTTGTGACATGTCACGAAATCGTGACATGTCGCTGTTTCAGATGGAGGAAAAAGAAAAGGTAAGTGGAGACGATCGCGATTTCCGAATGTCGAAATGTCGGTTCGACGGAGGAAAAAGAAAAGTGCCAAGTCGGGAGACCGTCACGATTTCGCGACATGTCATGAAATCGTGACATGTCGCGTTTTCGTGATGGAGGAAGAAGAAAAGTGCCAAGTTGGAAGACGTCACGATTTCGCGACATGTCACGAAATCGTGACATGTCGCAGTTTGCGGCAAAAGAGACAAAGAGGCCAAAATGAAAAATAGCTGGAGGAAAGCGTCGTGTTATCACGACACGTGTCAAAAGAAAATAAAGCCGACATATAATGAACATTAAGGTTTTGATTTAATAATATTAAAATGTTGACCCTTGCTTTTCTTTTGCAGAGAGCGATACAATTGCATGATGGCGGAAGTAATGACGAGAAAGACAAAGTTAAGCACAGATTAATCGAGGACCATCACATTGAAATGGGAGATGTCGAGAATTGCTGGTTCATCCAGATTTTATAGATCTGGTCACAAAGAGACTTTACGGTGACTAAGCAGCTGCCCATTTAATAGAATATGTCGACAATTGATCGAAAAATGAAAATATCTACACACAGTTATCGAAATTTGCCGATGGATGCATTTAATAGGAGAATTTATGGTGAAAGTAATGGCATGCAGAGAATTTCAACTCAGGGGCGGCTCTACGAAGATAAAATGTCAGAGAAGTCGGTGACTCATCCGAATTTCTCTGAGGAATTAATGAGACCCTCTCGGCAAGTGCACTAGAAAGATGAAGATATTTACTTGCAGTTATAGATGGATGAGAATAACATCAGATCATGCCTTTTCCATTTATGGCAAGTAACTACACTCGATTTGCAGAGTGGTTAGGGTTTATTCAAAACTCTATTTTTAAAAGGGCTTATATTGTAAAACCCGGGGTAGTAAGGTTAAGAGGATAAAATTTAGGGTTTGAGAAGAAGATATTCCTAAAAATATCAGGGTCTGTCCTGGGTCTATAAATACTTCTTCTGAATGTAAATCACAGGAGGCAGAAACTTAGAAATAGAAGCTATTGGAGCAATTTCCTGCAAATCTTGTTTGAATGCTTTGTTCTGGACTTAGAGTTGGTGTGATTTTTCTTTTTTTGTGATAGCATGGCCAGGAGCCTAATCTCTTTCAGATTGTGATAAGTTCATCTTCTTTTGTTTTCGTTTCATTAAGGTTTATTTAAATTATGCTGTAGATCTGTGTTACCAGGATTGGATATGCTGCTAGGCTTCATTTTCTTTATTGTATGTTAGGGAAAATTATAGATTTAAGGTTCAGGCCTGTTCTAATTGCTCTGTCCTCACTGTGCGAGCTAGGCTGCTGGTGAGAGATACCAATTTTAACCGACTTCCCTTCTGTTTATAATTTTTTGTTAGATCTGTTTCATCTTTGTCTTATGCTCTTAGTTGAAAGTGATCTTAGAAAGTCGGACACTTTTCTCTTTGATTTGTTCTATTGTGAAGCTAACCGGTATAACTAAAAATTGGTAGTTTTGGTTTTGTAGCTAAGTTAGATAAACTTCTCTTTCTGCCCTACCCTACTCTCTCTCGCTCCACCGTGAAATGATCCATTTTTATCTTTCTTTAAATTTGTCTTTTATTTAAATCGCTAAAGCATAAAGAGCTAGATCAAAGAACCGATTGTAAATCGATTATCCACAAAGATAACCAACTCCAAAAACATTACTCGAACTGAAGTCCCGAGCTCGTTGTAAGGTAACAGATAGTCCACTTGAAACTATTCTAGAAGTGGAAAAGAGTGAATAGACATTCGACCCAACTTTGTAACTCACACCTTGGATATCCAGCAAGATCCTAAAGTGAGTGGGATTTATCCCGTATAAGTGTTATCGGTATTTTATGCTCATTCTTCACAGGGTGTGTATAAAAGTCGAACCAACACAAATATGTCACTCATAAACAATATAAATCTTACAACATTATTTAGTGAATAACCTTTAACAATGATTCTTCCTTTTAATTCAAATTTCCTTCTTTACATTTGCTCCAATTCCCATGTTTCTTTGCTTCATTATATTCCTTGTATTCTTGGAACTTGTAGTAGTTTTAGCAACTACCACTAGACTCTAGATGCAAAGCAAGTCATATAAGATGATTTGGATAAAATTGATACAATTTAGAATGCAAAAAATCTAAGAGTAGTTGGAAACTTTAAGGTAACAACCAAATTGCTTGGAAAGTACAAATTAGAATCCCAAAGAATTTGGAGGAAAATTAGTTAAGTCAAGGTTGAAGCAATTTGCTCAACTAGTGAGTGAAATGCTTAATTAGTAAATGATTCATTATTAGGGAGAGTTAAAAAAATATTTTTCTCAAAGGATGATACATTTACTTGGACCAATTGTTTATGCATTATTGGATAAATAAGAAAGTAATTTGGATCAGGCTAATGCTATTCCTACCAATCAAAATACTCAATCTAGGGTTTAATATGAAGCGATTATATGAAGGGTTTAAGGTTGATTTGTTGTAGCATGACATCATTCAAAAGGTTTTGATTTGATAGGTTCAAGAAGAAACTTATAAGCCAACTCACTCATTATCATAAAGCAAGAATAATTAAGAAATACAACCTAGACAAGTACCATGTCAACATGGACAAGGATGACGACACTAGGTTTAGGGGACTTGATTGGCCTAAGTCAAAAGTAAAATTGATTTACTCAAAGCAATGGCAATTCACTAACCAAAGAAAACTAAAGAAATACCAAGTAACTAAAGACAATAATTCACCTACAATAATGCAAAGGATAATGATTCATTCACCTAAGATAATGAATCACTTCTCACAGTTAAAACTTAAAAATGAGAATCTAATGAGCCAATTCACTATTTGAGACATATTTTAACATGGATTATGAGGCTAGGCTCATAATAATATCTTGGACAGTGACATATCTTGTTTTAGATAAAATCAACAGATAAGAATAATTGCTAAAGTACAAATGGTGGAATATAAGTTTTATGGGTGAATTCTGTTGTTGACGAAGGCAATTGAAAGTGGACACAAGCGAACATAGTTTTGCCACATATCAAGATTACAACAACCGTAGAAGAATTCAAGGGTTTTTTTTCTAGATATCGAAGTTGTATTATGGTAGAAGGGTGAATACCGGTGAAACCGAGGGTTTTATGCTAGAGATCAAAGTTGTATTGCAATAGAAGGGAGAAAATTGGCTTGTTTTTTTTGGTATGGTCCGTTACTGTATTTTGCTGAAACTCATATTTTCAAAGTTTTAATCTAACTTTAGAGTTTGTTTTTACCTTGTTTTTTGTAATTTAAGGGTTACAATAAAAAAAACCCTAATAGAAGGCTTGAAAAAATAGAGAATGCTTGAAATTGAAAAATTAGGGTTTACAAGGGGGGAGAATTCAATGGGAGAATCCTTGGTAGGAGGGTTCACACAAGGGAATTTTACAGGAATGACTTAGAGTCCCAAGGGACCTAATACACAATCCTTTGCAAAAGTGGTCAGAGCCAGTAATGGAAAGAGAGATAATACAAGAGAACAGACATGAAAAATCCTACAAGTCGTGGATAAAATAAAGGAGACTAAAGCTGAACAAGCTAAAAGAAACTGATGTTTACCTCAGATAGAAACAATCCCAGTGCTAGAAATTGTAGAAGAACTCATAGTATATGAGATTGTATATAAATCCAAGCATACCATAATATGCAAGTTTGTGGGACTCCAACCTTCTACAAGGTTCTTGTCCTCCTAGGCCAAAAAGCATTGGGAACCACAAGAGGAATTGGATATATTCACATTATCGAATGGATACTTCGTAGTTGAATTCACAATTATATTTGACAAGGATGAAGCTTTCAGGGGAGGTCCATATAACATAGGCCCTACAGGTCTATTCATGCAACCATGGTGACCCACTTTTGATCCTAGAACTGAACCCTCGATAGCTCCAATTTGGCTAAAATTATTTGCACTTCCTTTAGAATACTGGAAAGAGGAAATTTTGGAGTTGATAGGTAATATCTTGGGAAAATACATAGGTATATCAAGAGAATCAGCAGAAGGAGGATTAGCATTATATGCCAGAATTTGTGTGGAGATGGACTTGGGAAAACCATTGCTAGCGAAAACTGACCTCAAAGTCGAAAGGAATATAGGAGACAAAAAATAGACTATGAATATGTGCCTTTCATATGTAGAGCATGTCATGAATACAAAAATTTGGTGAGAGGCTACCCCAAACTAGCCAAAGGAGAGACAAATCCAGTGAGTACAAACCCAAGAAACCAACCTTAGCAAAAAGAAAATTAACAAGGATTTCAGACGTTTATGAGAAAAGGAACAAAAAATAATAACGAGGAAAGAGGAAGAAATCATCAGAAGGGAGGAAATACAAATCAACGTCAAGAAGGAAGGGCTTCATACAACAAATATGAGATCCTCAGGCTAGATGATCCAATGGAAGGAGAGGAATTACCACACTTAAATCAAATAGAAAATCTTGAGAAACCAGTAGCAGAAGAGGTTGATCATCCACAACATACATAAATAGAAAAACAACAATACCTAAAAGTAATGAGAGGGGTAGAATAAGGACAATCCATATAGGTACAATTTGCATCAACCAAAGAAAAAAAGATAGAATATAAAGAGCATCCACAACTAGATACAAAAGGAGCTCTAGTACTATATAATAAAGAGCCACATACATCTAAGGAGGTAATTATGGGAATGGTAGAGAATAACAAAGAAAATCCAACCCTTGGGATAAGCCAAATGGAGAAAATGCTAAAAAATGTAAACTCTCAAGGAGTAGGTAGAAAGACAAATAAATAAAAAATACAACAAGGAGAATAGTTGATAGAGGTAGGCATGGTTAAACCCATAGCCAACTTCTACAATATAGATTCCCAATGATTATACACACATGGAATGTAAGGGGATTAAATGGTCATCCCAAACAATTGGTTGTTAAACATATGATAGAAGATAACCACCCAAATGTGGTTTTATTACAGGAAACTAGAGCATCACTGGAAGCAATGCAAATAATATCCAAGAGATGTTGGAGGAACGGAGACTATGAGACCCAATCTTCCCATGATTTCTCTAGAGGAATGGCCATTTTGTGGAACACTTTTTAGCAAGTAGGAGCAACATCAACTAGAGGGATCTTGATGACTAGATTGAGAGATAGATAATCAAACTCAGTCTGGCTGATTATTAACTTTTATGGGATGAAGTGTAGGAATAAAAAACCCAATGGAAGTCAATCCAGGATATTAGAGAACCTTACCTAGAAAATAGGTTCCTGGTGGGTGGAGACTTCATAGCCAAGATGTCAGTGAATGACCAAGAGTGAGGTCTAAATCATATTAGTGAGAAGGATAAAATCCTAATTGTCCAAGCTAATAATTTAAATTTGATTGACATTTTGCCTCCAGGATGTGGTAATACTTGGACCAATAAAAGGAAAGGATATCAAGCAATAAAATCAAGATTAGATAGGATATTGATAGAGGAATAAATTCACTAGTTATGGAGCTGTCATTCAGAAATCATAAACATGTTATCTTTTGACCATTTCCCGGTATGTCTAAATATCACAAACCGAATACCCAAGTCCAAAAACCACCCTTTCAAATTTAAGAACTTTTGGATTGAAAACCAAGAACTACTAGAGTTAGTTAAAAAATGGTGGCAACAAGGGAAACCAATATTTGGAAAGGCACAATTTCAGCTACACTCCATATTGAAATATATCAAATATAAATTGAAAAATTGGAGCAAATTCCAAAGATCAGATTTTTAGCAACAAAGAGCAGAGCTAGTTGAGAGAATGCAAGGAGTTGTAGAAAGAATTCGTTCGAAACCCCTTTCAGAGGAATTAATCTCCCATGAAAATATCTTAATGCAGGAGGAAGAGGAGCTAGATAAGAAAGAAGAAACCTATTGGAAGCAAAGATCTAGAATTACTTGGATTCAAGAAGGAGATAGGAATACAAAGTTATTTTACTAGTTGGTCATAGCTAGGAAATACTATAATTGGATTGATGCTTTAACAAATACATAAGGACTCCTAGAAACCACCACTTTAGGTATGAAAAAAGCAGCTAATGAGTATTTATCCACTTTGTTTACTGCAGATTCACATATGTCAAAACAATCCTAGGAGGAAATATTGGGAAGTTGTTGAGCAAGGTGCAGCGACAGTATTGTCATTATTGTCAACACAGTCAGATAGATTGATTGATGCAATGGACAGGAGTTCAGAGGTTATTCAAAGTATGTACAATGATGTTAAATGCTTATGAGGATGTTTTTGATGTTTGGGTGAAGTTGTTACAGGTTGTCCAAGAAGACCGAAGTGGCCCATATGCAAAAGAGAAGTGAAAAAGCAAAGGGAAAAAAGTGTCGCGATATCGCGACATGTTGCATTTTCGTGGCCAAAAGAGAAGCGAAAAAGCAAAGAGAAAAAAGTGTCGCGATATTGCGACATGTTGCATTTTCGCGGCCAAAAGAGAAGTGAAAAAGCAAAGAGGAAAAAGTGTCACGATATCATGACATGTTGCATTTTTGCAGCCAAAAGAGAAGCGAAAAAGCAAAGAAGAAAAAGTGTCGCGATATCGTGACATGTTGCATTTTCGTGGCCAAAAGAGAAGCGAAAAAGCAAGGAGGAAAAAGTGTCGCGATATCGCGACATGTTGCATTTTCGCGGCCAAAGCAAAGAGAAAATGCAAGGAGAAAAAAAGTGTCACGATATCGCGACATGTTGCATTTTCGCGGTCCAAAGCAAAGAGAAAATGCAAGGAGAAAAAAAATGTTGCGATATCGTGACATGTTGTATTTTCGTGGGCCAAAGCAAAGAGAAAGAGCAAGGAGAACAAAGTGTCATGATATCACGACATGTATTTTTGCGGGCCAAAGCTAAGAGAAAGAGCAAGGAGAAAAAGTGTCGCGATATCATGACATGTATTTTTGTGGGCCAAAGAAAAGAGAAAGAGCAAGGAGAAAAAGTGTCGCGATATCGCGACATGTTGTATTTTTGCGGTCCGATGCAAAGAGAAAGAGCAAGAAGGAAAAAGTGTCGCGATATCGCGACATGTAGCATTTTCACGGTCCGATGCAAAGAGAAAGAGCAAGAAGGAAAAAGTGTCGCGATAAGGAAAAAGTGTCGCGATATCGCAACATGTCGCATTTTCATGACTCAAAAAGGGTAGGCAGGCAGAGAAACAAAAGTGTCGTGATATCGCGACATGTCACATTTTCGCGACTCAAAAATTGCAGGCAAGTAGAGAAAAAAAAGTGTCGCAATATCGGAACATGTCACATTTTTGCAACTCAAAAAGGGCAAGCAGGCAGAGAAACAAAAGTGTCGCGATATCGCAACATGTCGCATTTTTACGACTCAAAAAGGGCAAGCAGGTAGAGAAACAAAAGTTTCGCTATATCACATGTTGCAATTTTGCCAAAAGAACAGAGTAGTTGACAGTGCATCTGATATTAGTGATGAACACAAGGATGGTGAAACTGAAGACTGCATAGTGACGTGGACCCATAAGGAATCTTTAATGATTTGAAATCATTTAAGATGGTCGTTACACGTGGAAACAAGCAGACACATGCCCATGTGGAGAAAACAAATAGTCATGGAAAGAAACGGACGCATGCCCATGTGGAGAAAACAAATAGTCATGGAAGGAGAAAATGAACAATCGTTAAAATAGAAATGAAAAGCCTTTTTGAAAACCAAAACACATGCATGCACAAAGGAGAAAATGAATAGTCATGAAGGAGAAAATGAATAGTCATGGTAGGAGAATATGGTGTCAATTCTTTGCATGTGAAGTGTTTGATGAAATGCCTTCTAAAAATAAACAAAAGGAGTTACATAAAGTAGTTACAATTGACAAGTGGCACATGAGAATATGAAAGGAGTTACAACTAGAGTTACAAAGAGAAAGGATTGTTATAAAAGGAGTGTTGCTTGGAGAATTTCGGTGTGGATTCTATCTTGCGAAGAGAGCGAGAGGAGAGCAAGAGGCGCACGACAGGTGAGCGAGAAGGGTGTGTGTTGGGTGAATTGTGAGAGAGTTTGAGTAAGCAATAGACCAGTCAGGGTCTTGTATAAGTGAAGATATTTCTATGTCAATGTTCTAGTTTCAATATTGAAGTCCAAGTTGGTGCTTGGCATCAGGGGTTGGTGCTCCTTCTAGTTGGTGCTATTAAATCATGGGTTGTTGCTCCTTTCTATTTATGCAGATAAATCAGGGGTTGGTGCTCCTTCCAGTTGGTGCTGGTAAATCAAGGGTTGGTGCTCCTTTTTGTTTGTGCAGATAAATCAGGGGTTGGTGCTCCTTCCAGTTGGTGCTGGTAAATTAGGGGTTGGTGCTCCTTTTTGTTTGTGCAAATAAATCAGGGGTTGGTGCTCCTTCCAGTTGGTGCTGGTAAATCAAGGGTTGGTACTCCTTTCTGTTTGTGCAGATAAATTAGGGGTTGGTGCTCCTTCCAGTTGGTGCTGGTAAATCAGGGGTTGGTGCTCCTTTCCATTTGTGCAGATAAATCAAGGGTTGGTGCTCCTTTTTGTTGGTGCAGATAAATCAAGGGTTGGTGCTCCTTCCAGTGGGTGCTGGTAAATTGATTGTAAAGTTGTTGCTTTGCAAAGGCTCGATTTGGATGGGAGTCCAAATAGTCAATTTTTGAGGAGTAGCCAAATCGATGAACCTCGGTACATTTTGTGTTGTGTGATGCTCTCTTGTTATACTTACTTTATTTGGTTTTAAGTTTTCATTATTTTGGCTTTAAGAGTTGAATATTTAAGTTATAAAGAGCTACACTAATTCACCCCTCCCCCACTCTCAGTGTCATTGTGAGACTAACAGAAGTATCCCCATATTAGTCTCTCAAGAGAAAAATGAGGATCTTATGAAAGATATCAAAGAAGAATAGGTGAAAGAAATAATATTCTCTATGCAATCAAGAAACGCCCCAGGTCCTGATGGATTAACAATAGAATTCTACAAAGCTTTTTGGGATATTATAGGAGAATATATAACTAGAGCAGTAGAAGAATCCATATCTAGTGGTAGTATTCTCAAATACATCAACCATACTTTTCTATATTTTATTCCAAAGGGAGGAGAGATGGAGAATCTAACAAATTACATACCAATAGCCCTCTGCAGTGTGATCTACAAGATCATCACCAAGGTCATAGCCAACAGACTAAAATCTATATTACCAAATATCATATATCCTGAACAAGGGATATTTGTGTAGGGCAGAAAAATATTAGATGGGATTGTAATAGCACAAGAAACTATACATAATATAGACCAAAGAAAGAACAAAGGAATGTTCCTGAAGTTAGATCTATCCAAGGCCTATGACAAAGTGAGTTGAGAATTTTTGGATCAAATTTTGCAAATATTTGGATTCCAAGAAGATTGGATCAATTGGATACTTGAATGCATCTCCATAGTCTCCTTTTCAATGCTCATAAATGGAACCCACTCACCACTATTCAAGGCCATAAGAGAAATTAGACAAGGATATCCTCTCTCCATATTTGTTCATTATTTTTGCAGAAGGACTGGGAAGACTCATACAGAAGAAAAAAGCAAAGAACAACATTACAAGTATTCAAATAAACATAGATATAGATATCACTCATCTATAATTCATAGATGATATAGGATTATGGGGGGAAGCAACAATAAAAGAAGTAACCAATATCAAAGAAATATTAGACTGCTACACTGCAGCCATTGGCCAACTTCTAAATGAAGAAAAAACTAAAGTTGTCTTCTTTAATGTACATAAGAGAATCAAATATTGGATAGCAAACATTCTTAGGTTATCAATGACCTCGTGTCCATTAGATTACTTGGGAATTCCTTTAACAATAAAAATCCTAAAAAAAATATTGAAAATCCATAAAAGATTAAATTTCCTCAAAGTTGTCACACTGGTCTCATAAATGGTTAAGCTTTGGAGGCAAAGTCACACTTTTGAATTCAGTGTTACAAGCAATGTCAGTTTACAAATTTTCCATTTTAGAAGCCCCAAAGAACATACTCAAAGATTTGGATAAATTGATGAGAAAATAATTATGGTCATGAACATAAGAAAATAAAAAAAATGCTTTGGTAAGTTGGGAAAAATTCTTTCAACCAAAGGAAGAGGGAGGTCTTGGAATCAGATTTGCATCAACAAATAACCTAGCACTCATAGGGAAGTTATACTGGCGGTGGATCACAAACGCAAATCAATTATGGATTCAAGTTCTAAAAGCTAAATATTACCTTGCATACAAAATGGAGGATGTCCCACGGTTTCCAGTTACAGGTGTGGGATCAGAGATGGAAAATTCTCAAAATAAGGGCCTCACTGATTAAGGAAGACTTACATTGGAAATTAGGTGATGGGAGAAAAGTCGGTTTGTGGGATGATTCTTAGGAATTTCCTCCCCCCATTATCAAACAATACCCTCATCTTAGTGGCATCAGAGAGACTCTTCATAATCATGATCAAACTCTTATATCTCAGTATCTCATCCCCCGAAGCCAACAACTAGCAACTTCAAGAAGATGGCAAAATTTTGACCAGTGGTTAGGTGAAGAATGGGAAGCCAAAAATGTGAACTAAAAGAAATCCTAGAAAAAATAACATGGCTATGTAAAGATGGACCTGACCAACTAACATGGGGATATGGGAAACAAGGTACTTACACAGTGAAAGCAGACTATCGAAAGGATCACCAAAGTAGTAAGAACCAACCCCAACAACAACATCCCTGGAAATAAATATGGCAACCAAAAGGTTTGCCAAAGGTTAATTTTTTTATATGGCAAATTGCTCACAAAATCATTATGACTCAGGATAATATGAGGAGGAGAAAGGGGTTCATTGCACCCAGTAGATGTGTAATGCACTTCCAAGAGGTAGAAACTATAAACCACCTCCTTTTTTATTGCTCCTATGCTTACACAATCTGGAATTGGTGGTACTCCATCTTTATCCAAACAGAATGGTATCCTCCTAATGGTAGTAATTTTTGGGACTATTGGTCACATAACACCTTCAAATCCAAAACACTAAGCACAAATTGGAATTTAGGGATTGGATTCATTTGCTGGCAAATATGGTTGGAATGAAACAACACAATTTTTAAAGAGGAATTCAGTTCAGAAGAGAGGACCTGGGGGATTATGTTAAGGAAGTTATTAGAAACACTGCGGACCAAAGTACAGGAAGAATCTCCGATGACAGAGGTAGAACAAGACATTTGGGCACAACTATGGAATAAAAAGCAACATGAAAGCTATAAGGAATAGAAAAAGAACAAAGAGGGCTTCAGTAATATTTGTTGGAAGAGGACATATACAGTTAATAAGGAGGTAAAGTTTAAAGAACAGGGGATTCAAAGATCCTGGGCAGATAAAAGAAAACAAAAAAACTGCATTTTGAGCCTTGCCAAGAAAGGTAGGATATCAAAATGGATTTGTATAAGCTAATCAATTTTTTTTGAATAAAATTTTAACCTTTTACTCAAAAACAAAATCACATATGGAGGAGCTTTTAATGCCAAATATGGCTAGAGAAGTAGTCATTTACCTTCTAAGCTTACAAATTTACCAATTTCATGCTTAACTAAATATTAGGGTTTATTTTCTACAATTACGATTTGATTTGGACTTTATTACTATAACTATGATCTAAGAGCTTATTTATAAGGATCCTTTTTCAAATGTGGAAAATTAGTTTGCTCTTTGAATCAAACAAATGATGGATTTGCTATTATAATATGCATATGAATTGTGCATGGTATTTTAAGATCAAATATATACTACGTTTTCAAAATTTATCTTAAGAAGAATGATATTTATGACACTATCCTTGTATATTCCTAGTCCTTTTATGTATTGAATTACAAATTTGGTTATGTTTCAATGCACTAAAGCTACTTGTATTTCAATGTATATTAAATAGAACACACACCCCATGCTACAACCTCATAGTTGTAATTTTTCATATTTCACTTTACTTCTTGCAACTCTTTTTCCCAAATATTTATACTATTTTATTTGTATTAAAAATAAGTTAACCTTCTCTATAGTTTGAGCAAAGTCAAACCCTCTCTTTGAATACTAGTTGGGGTTTAGGGGCATGATAACTATTAGTTGCATGAATGTTTAGTAATATATGGCACACATAATAAGACCATCTATAAAATTTTAATGAAATATATTGGTTAAACCCATAAAGAAATCATTTATATATAGAAATATTTAACCATTAATATGACAAGTAAACTTTAGATCTCACTAGATTTTATATTTTTATAAAAATATTTAGCGATTTTTCTTTAAGATATATTAATACCCATTAAGATATTTGTGCATGATGACTTTTTTTTTTAAAGGACCCTCCTTTTGTGCATAGATCTAGATATTTTATGAGTATTTCTCTAAAAAATCTCATAGAATTTGTATAATGTTTGAGGAATATTTGGTATATCTACCAAGTAGGTACTCATATCCATGTTTTACATTTATAGATCAACCTTTTAATATTTTATATATATGACTTTGTTCCTTAATTTTTGATAAAATAAAAAATACCTAGGAATTTTATGTTAAAATCTTATCCATATCTACATTAAAGCAAAGTTTTATGCACATTTTACAATTATCCCACTAAGAAGAAGAATTTTATGAGTTTATATATACACAATTTGAATTCTAATAATCTAAAGAAGCTATTGAGTTTGTTGATATTATCTTTAATATGAAATAAGGCTTCTAAGGGAAAAGACCCATTACATAGGAAAAGGAAAAAAAACACCTATAGCTCCTAAATTTCAAATGCCCAAAATCTAAACAAATAAAAAAGATGTGTTTCAATGTCACTTTTTCTAGTCATGAATATGGCCCAACCTATTCAATCTGGTTAGTTTGCACAACCTACATGACAAGTGTGGTCAATAATTTATAAAGTTCAATAATTTATTCAAAATATACAATCTATTACTCAACTAATGGATTAGAAACAAGTTTCCCAATAACAAGCTCAACAAGAAACATAATATGCACAAGCTTCTCAAAAGAAATAATATGTTCCACAAGGATAACAAGCTTGGAAGATGCCATATACATAACCAGAGCAACTATTAGGACAACTTGAAGTGTAAATAGATCCTCAAAATAATTTTCTAGTTTGAATCCATCAAGATCCCTTGCTCATTTATTTATCCATTCTACAAGTGGCATTAAAATCCTTATGAATGTTTAATAAAAATGATTGTAAAATAGCATTGGAGCATATTAACAAACTATTAACACTAAAATCAATCCATTGTATTCAAGAAGAATATGTAATAGTGTGATTGCTCATATTTTCACTAAGGGATAAAGTTACACTATGGTACAAAAGCCTCATAGGCGGACAAGTTACTAACTAGTCCATAATTACTAATCCATTTTTTGGAAAAATTTAACCCAATTGATGCATATTTAGTGCTTTTCTAGTTATATTATTTTATGAGGCATCCAAATAAAAATATTCATGACTTTAATGTTAGATTTGCACACACATTATACCATCTCCTAGCTAATATTTGTTAGTCTTATGAACAAGCAATGGTGTATTATATAATGATATTATAATAAGATATTGTGATGGTGGTTAGAGTAGCAAATCATATTATGTTGATAAGAGCATTTGAGAAATCTTCACATATGGAATAAATACTTATGCAAGTAAAACAATTATCATCTACACCACCAATGACTTATTTGGCAATTTTAATTCAAACACTTACATACCAATTTTATCACGCCATAGTAGATCACATCTATACCAAACACTTCATTTCAAAGAATCCAAACATACTAGTAACCTTTGTTACCTAGTGCTTAATTTCCAAGCAAGCATGTGTACCAAAAATTCTCACTAATAACAACCTTAACTTTATAAATGATGACATTCCTAGGTTCATCCACGTCAAATACTATTTATAAAAAATTCAACAATTGGCATTACTTACCACCATAATTATATCTACTTGCTCCATTCACATATTAAAATAAAACTCCATTGAAATGAAGAAGAGTAGATAAGGTTGAGCAACAAACAAATGGAATGTTATAACTCATGAGAGATATATACTAAGTTGATGATTAATCAGAAATGAGGATATGTTATAAGGTATGATGGGGTATGCCAATAAGGAAAGATTTCTTATGTTACCAAATATTTGGTTCCTCACTAGGAAAATAAGATTACATATAATGTGTATGTAGTGAATCAATCTCATAATACTATCATAAATATTGTAGTGAAGGCAAACATTGGATCAAATACACTTTGGTGTTTCTTGTATAGTTATTTATAAAACCTATATAATTTAAAATGTTCATATAGAGAGATCAATTATGATATATAGATAGTAAATTTAATGAACCCAACAAGCTATAGTGATGATCCAATTGATAATAAATCAACTTCTTGTAGTCAAAAAACCATTGGTTAATACATTGGTCTTAAATCAACCAATGATAATCAATTGGAAGCACCTCAATATAATATGATGATGAACTATAACAATGTAGTATTGCATAACTTTAGACTAGAAAAGGAGGAATAAGGGTTTCCTTTTAAATATAAGGTAGTCTATCAACAACAATGGTCATGGCTTGAGGGAAAAATAAGGTAATGGATGAACAAACTTAGCAATCTACCTCTCAATCAATCCCATAAAAAAATTTGAATCAATGATAAAACCGTAGTGTTGAGGAGAGGAAAACCCCCTATACATGTTAAAGATAAGGGTAAACTAATGAACTCATGTTAGTCCAAATATAGAACCAACAATTCATATAGTGAAAGGAAAGAAATTTATAGTGGTTGAAGTGAGGCTTAAGCAACCCAAAAATAAAGTGATCATGACAAAGCATGTGAGACTACTACACATAACTTAAGATATTTGTTGTTCACTAACAAATATAAATAGGCTACTACAAGGTAGTTCAAAAAATATTCATCTCAAAACAAACAAAATGTGATAGAGATATGTTCAATAGACTTAAGGAATTGATGAAATCCCCTATAAAGATAAAAATAATGGAATCCTTATTGTTAAAATAGCATTATTTATTAAAAGAATATATAAAATAACAAGAGTGAACCTAGATTAAATTAAAATCCACTCAATAAAAGGAATTTGTAACACAATATAGGAAGCTCAAACAATAGAATTGAATATTAGATGATCCCTTAGAGATATAGGTAAATGTCATAGATATCTAGAATTTAGCTAATTCTAAGATGATGAAATTATTGCGATTCCATATTACTCTTAGAATTGAAGTATTTGCTAGTACAATATTATATTGAATTAAAGGGCAACTATGATAGTAATGCATAAATCCCTATGTGATAAAATATGTCTTTCAGATATATAATATGTCATGATGTGGGATATATTAAGGGATCATGCCCTAAGAAGAGTCCAACAGAAACATATATATAAAATTGCAAGAGAAACTTACAAATAGATATGGATGAGGATGGTTTTCAATTTCCAAAAAATAGGTCCAAATAGATGAAAGTAAATAAATAGTGGAGACCAGTAAGTAAGAATATTGGAAGAAACACCACTTATTTTGAGACTAGCCTATGAAGAAAAAGTATATCAAAGTTTACAGAACATGGTACAACATGATCAAAATATTAACAAGGAATAGTCTACTCAATCTAAACCCAATTTAGGGATGAAAATTTCTACTAAACCTAAGGAATGTGCCTCATCAAATTTTGAAGACTCTCTTGAAGTACCATGCACCATTTAGGAGAAGGAAAGTGGAAGAGAAAACATAATATTAGAGGATAATACCTCAACCATTATCGAGGAATTGCCAGAAAATGAGCAAGATAAGTTAAAAGCTTCCTTAGAAGAGCTAGAAAAGGATAAATATAATGAAAAGGAAAGTTGAAAAATAATATTGAGGAATATAATAATAATACCTACCCCTAATATTAGCAAGGAAAAAGAGGGAAACCTTCAAATTATCAAGCGAGATCTAGGGAAGAAAGAGAAAACATAGAGAAAGGAACACAATGTAAGTCGGTTTAACTTATTTTTACCAAACAATAAAATAATATTGGTAATTTGTAGGAGGGTCCAAAATCCCCTAATGATACATGAATACCACCTCATGGAATGTAAGGAGTTCTAATGCCCCCTCAAAGCATAGGTGTATTAAGGACCTTTAAGTAATAATTCTAATATTATTTGTATATAGGAAACTAAAATAACAAAGAAGTTTCCAAAACTATGAAAACAATATGGGAAATATGGGAATGGGATGTTATAGATTTAGGAGTGGTAGGGGGAAATCTAACATGCTATAATATAGTTAGGACCACCTATGAAACCATTCATAAAACTAGGCATTGGATAGCCTCATTAGTCACATGCTACTTTGTAGATATTTGTTACATCCTTTTTAATGTCTACGGTTCCACAACTCAGTCAACTAGATAAAAAGTTTAGAATGGGATTGAAGCCTTTATGAGAAGTAAAGACTAAGAAACCCAATTCATTATGATATGATATTTTAATTCCATATATAATTTGGATGAAAAAATTAGGAGAATAAAGAAAATAACCTAACGTATGAGATATTTCTCAAATTTTATTCAAAATAATAATCTATGGGAGGTTGAGTTTGAAGAGAGCTATACATAGACCAACAATAGGATAGGCTAGAACTTGAAAGCAAAACATTAGACCGATTCTTACTCATATATCATTGGCTAGATAAAGGGACTTGTGCTAAAATTAATACCTTGACAAGGATTGGTTCAAATCACTAGCCAATAAGAGTTAAAATGGTGGTAAGTGAATTTAAAAAATATCATATTTTAAATATGAGTAAATGTGGGAAGACCATCCTCAATTTTTTAAATGATAGTATAGACATGTAATACTTTAGGAAATGGTGGGTTGTATACACTTTCAAACAAACTAAATCAATAACATCTAGATTAAAAGAATGGAACAATAACATTTTTAGAAATATTTTCAAGAATAAATAAGAACTAAAAGAGAAACTTTCAAAATTCCAAAAATGTGGGCACATTTTTCCAATATTGAAGGAAATTGAAGTTGCTTAGTGAATATCATGATATTTTGAGTAAGGAAGAGAAATTTTGAAGATTAAAATTGAGATAGACTTGGTTAAAATGAGGAAATAAAAACATATTTTTCAAAATATGGTAATAATATAGAGATCAATTTCAATAATAAGTATAATTAAATCAGGAAAAAAAGTAGAGGGGAGGGTCCCGATCCCTTCCCTGCTCCCCCTCCCCTGGTTCCTGCCCAGTCCATGGCTCATCCCAAGTCATCCCTCCCTGGGATTGTTTGTTGCAGATGATCTCCTTGAGGGAGATCCTTCTCCTCTTTCTGCACCTCTCCTAGTCGGTCAAGGTTCCCTTGTTTGAGTTTTTGGCCTGGTGCTTCCCAGGGTTCCTTGCTGTTTTTGGTATCCCTTCCCCTTTTTTTTCCCTCAGGCTTCCCCTTGGGGTTTTCTGCAGGTTTTTGGCATGGATCTAGTTCCCTGCGGTTCTCTGGGTGGTGGGGGTGATTGGTTGGGTTTTTGTCAGCTTCCTGGGGTTTCCTTTGAGGTCCTTACTACTTTGGGGGTGGTCTGGGGGGGCCTCTTTCCCCCTTTTGCTAGTGAATCCTCTCTGGGATCCTGTGGCTGCTGTTGGTCTTGTCCATGTGGGGAGGGCCCTCTTCAATTTCCCACTTGGAGGATTCTTCGTGCTGGTTCTACTCCTTAGTGGACACCTTGGGAATTTTTTTGGCCTTGGGGGGGCTTTTTCTTTGTCTGGGTTGTTCCCAACCTCAGTCCTAGTTCCCTAAAGTTTCTCCTGTGCAAGGATGGGATTCTTGGCCCCTATTGTTGGGTTTCTATGGGTTCTGCTACATTTTTAAAATCATGGGGGGATCTGATCTATGCATGCAGACCCTGGATACCCTAGGATAGGCTCCCATGGATCCCATATTTTTGGTTGTTACCTATTCCCGCGTGGGATCCCCAGTCCCTGTATCCCTGGTCCCTTAACCTGTTGTATTTTCCTGTTGGTTGTCTTGGGGGCGGGATTCTCTTGGTGGTGCTTTTTGGCTGCTTCTTGATGGGCGGGATATCCTCTTTGCTAGTTTTTAGCTGCTTCCTACTGGGTAGGATTCCCCCTTTTTTTGGGTAGGATGGTTTCCCGTGGGGCGAGATTCTCCAGAACCGCTGGGTTTCCCGCTGGGTGAGTTTTTCTCATTTATTGTTGGTTTTCTCGGGAGGCAGGATTCACTTGGTAGAGGTTTTTTTTGCTTCTCATATGGTGAGATCTACACTGGGATGGATTTCAGTTGCTTCCCGTTGGGCGGGATTCACTCTTTGGTGGTTTTTTGACTGCTTCCCGCTAGGCGGGATTTATATTATAATGGTTTTTTGCTGCTTCCTACTGGGCAGGATTTACACGATGGTAGTTTTTAGCTGCTCCCCGCTATGCGGGATATTCAAACTTACCTTTCTTCAAAATTGGTGGTTTTACGCTGGGCGGGATTGTTCAAATTTACCTGTTCCCGTTGGGCGGGATTTCTGTTTGTTTTTCATTTTTAGGGTATTGGTGCCTTGGGCCCATAATTTTATTGTAATGGCTTATTCTCGGCATGTTATTTCCAACTCTTATGTAATCAGGTTTTGGGATCCTAGTTAAAACCCGTTGTAAATACAATAGCTACTTATAAAAAAAAAGTATAATTAAATCAGTAGAACGGTTTTGGATTGAAACTGAAGTGAAATAGAAAATAAGACAAGAATTTTTTACCAGAATATCCTAGGGTTGAAGGAGATTGAAGTTATTAATGATAAAATACTAGAAGTACTTTAGCTATAACAGATGACAACAACAAACTGATGGAGCCTATTACTTTGAAATAATTTCATTCAACTCTTTTCTCTTTTGATAGGGATAAATCCTCAAGTCTAAATGGACTTTCTACAACATTCTATGAGCATAACTAAGAAATGATGAAGGATTCTTTATTGGTGGTAGTGGAATAATCTAGGGTAAATTAGTACATATCTTATAAAATAAATGCAACATATCTTTCCTTGATTCCAAAAAGGAAGGACACATAATTATTTGTTTCAATCAGACCCATAAGCTTATGTAATATAACATGTAAAATAATCTCCAAAATCAGTTAAGATTACTACTAGACAAAATTATTTTAGAAGAGCAAGGAGGATTTATGAAAGGGAGATAGATTCTAGATGGGATCATAGTAGCTTATGAAGTAATGCATTCAACTATTTCTAGAAAAGAGAGAGTAATGATCTTAATACTTGTTATTAATAAAGCCTCTAATAGGGCTAAATGTGATTTTTATTTTGTATTATTACAACAATTTAGATTTAGAAAAAAATTGCGCCATATACATTAAAGCTTGTGTTTCTATAGTATAATATTTAGTGCTAGTAAATACGCTAGTAGCATAATCATTTAAATATAAGAGGGGTATTACACAAGGAGATCCTCTGTCACCATATCTATTCGTTATTATGGTATAGGTATTGGGAAGAAACCTAAAGAAGGCATTCAAATATGGGTTAATAAGTGGACTTAAGGCTAGTAATAACATCGACATCACCCATCAATAATCTATAGATGATATAGCCCTTTTTGGAGGGTAGAAAAAAATGAGGTAACAACTTTGAATAACTTATTAAAGGAATATGAAATAACATCAAGGTAGAAAGTTAATAGGATAAAATCCAAAATTTACTTCCTAAGCACTTCATCTAGAATCAAAGTGGGAATATGCAAGTTACTTTAGTTGGAGGAGGTAAGTTTACTAGTAATATATCAAGGGATGTTCTTATTTGAGGGGAGAATGAGGATAAAATTGTGAAACCCAATTATAAGTAAATTTTAGAATAAAATATTGGCATGGAAAGGTAGATGGTTATTATTAATAAGAAGAGTGCAACTAATTAAATCATTCTTATAGGTGTTGGCAATCTGGGGCTATTACACCACAGGAAACTTTCACAGTTCTCACAATATTTCTAGAAATAATTCATTCAATAAATATCACAAACAATTCACAATAATCTCATTAAAATATTTATTGAAAATACATCTACTATAAGCAATGCATAAATGCAATGCTTCTTCGATAATCTATTACATGACTTTATCTTCAATATATACATATATGAGACTCTTCATATGCACATGAATCTTGACCTTTAATCTCCTCAAACTCATGGGAGATCCAACTCTTCATATTCCTCTTTTACATAATAAATCTCATATATTACATAAAGACAAAGATTATTATAATTACTCATAACTCTCTACTTCTAAACTTGACACTTCACTCATATAACTCACACTTACAAACATGACACCTCACACTCATAAATCCACACTTATTTATATGACACATACTCACACTTAATAACTTGACACATACTATGGACTCAAATATTAAATACACACCCTAATATAAATATTTACAAAGGTACCAAATAATGCAATACCTCCAACAATAGGCCATTCTAATATATTATATGTCCTTGTATATTATGCCAAAAATAGTAGAAATTTTTTTAATCTATATTATGTAGTCACTTTTGTGGTCAAGATAACATAATAAAAGGAAATTTCCTTTATTGAAATAAAGCAAGGTGTGTAATTATAAATATAGGGGAGATCTCGGTTTAAGAGTTCTTGCAGATGTAAACTTAGCTCTGAGGGAAAAAATAATTTAAATATTATACAAAGAGAATGGGAAAACAAAAATTCTAAATACATTGAGTCCAATGGCCCAATCTTAATCTTTATTATATTCTCATTACTAAGTGGTTTTGCACTATGGAACATTTAAGAAAATTCAATTAATCTAGTGATTAAATGTCTAAGATGGGTGGTGAGAACTAGATAAAATTTTATATTTGGATTGATACTTGGAGTGATAAAACACCACTCAATATAGATCCAATTTTGAAAGTATGGATGAGATTACTTCAAGAAAAATAGGGTGATAGGGTTTCAAACATTATGTACAAGGATTAGAAAGGACGATACAAATGGAAAGATTTTTTTTACAAGTATATTAGACATTATTGTTAGGAGTAGTTGAGCAGAAAGATAACAATAGTGACAATTCTAAAAGGATCTAAGGATAAGTTGATTCAGGAGTTGAATAGCTCAAGAGAATACACAACAAGATGCAAATATAATGTAAAGCACCAACAAAATAGAAATACTACAAGAATATGGAGATATATTTAGGATAGCCTTAGCATTCCAAGTCAAAATGTTTGTATGGTTAGTAGGTCATAGAACATTTTTATATTTGGAATAACATAATGAAAAGGGGTTTTCATGGCCCCTCTCAATGTGTTATATGTGAAAATAAGTATGAGAGTATAGATCATCTCTTAGGACATTGCTTGATAGTTTGGGAACTATGGTAATGGATTATAAATATGTTTGATAAATGCATGGTGATGAATTATAGAATTAAAGAATGGTTAAAGAAATTGTAGAGCACTTTTAAAAGTGGGGTTTTAATAGACAATATGAGATACATCAAAATATAAAATACTTTGGACTATATGGTTGGAAAGAAATAGAATAATATTTAAAGGAAAAAAAGTAATTTAAAGGTAATGAATAAGAAGACTTGTTTAGCCATAGAAGAGGTGAAACCGACCCTTTTAAATCACTCCATCCCTAATTTTGAAGCAAAGATACTTGATAGATGGAGTCAAGTCATCAAATGAAATTATGATGTTAGTAATAGGAGAAATAAAAGGAATACAAAGGATATAAAGTGAAAACCACCAAAAGCAAAGTTGGTCAAATTATATTTTGATGGGGCATCTAAAGGAAATCTAGGACTAGAAAGAGGAGGAATAATTAGAAATAATAGAAGTGATATTTTGTCACATTACACTTTTAATAGGGGATTTAAGACAAATAATGAAGTTGAAGCTTGGATAGCATTGTAAGGATTAAAAATATTCAAACAAACGATATGGACTAAAATATGGATGGAAGGTGATTCAATAATAGTAATAAATGCAATTTTAAGGAAAGCAAAGGCTCCATGGAACATATAAGAGATCATTGTGGAAATACAAGACCTAGCTATAGATTTTAAAGAAATTAGGTTTACACATATGTTAATGGAAGGAAACAAATATGTAGCTAGGTTATCCAACAGAGGGGTTATAATTGAGGAAAGTGAAGTTAAATTCTCTTCTCCATGGTTAGAGGAATAGGTAAGTTTAGTTGAAGCTAACAACAAATATATGAAAGAAGCAAATTCAAATAATGTTCTAGAGGACTACAAAATATTTTAGTGGATCCATTAATAGATCAATCCATTGGAGAAAACTAACAATATAGATTTGATAAAGCAAACTATGATTTTGTGAAGCACACCAAAACTTTGTATGCTAAAGCAGAACAAGATGACATTGGATAAACATTGTGCTTGAAAGGATTATTTGAGTTGATTGTTGGTTGGATTTTGGAATAGAAAATGGATTGGAAGTTTCAACTTTTTGATACTTCTATAATATTTATTATAGTTCTTATGGTTGCAATTATTCTTCAGAAAGGAAATTAATAGTTTTTGAAATATTACTCTACTAAGATGCAATGCATAAATAGTAGAGGTGGAATTTTGGTATTGTGAAGGTTGTTGTAGGAAAATTTCAAGAAGAAGGATGCTAAATTATAGAATATTTGTATTTAGAAATAAATTTAAAGAAGATCCAAAAAATGAAAATCAAGTATTCAATTTTTTTATGAAATATGTAGGTATATAGTTATGGCAACTAAATTAAGATGATAATTGAATTTTTGTTTAAATCTCAAGATCTAGAGGAGAGAGAGGTGATTTTTCAAGGGTGGAGGACCAAGTACAATCCTCTTTTCTCTAGTGGAAAAACAATTAAATATTTTTTGCAATTTTGAACTAGTTGTTAAGTAGATTCATTTGATTTGCACCACCAAACAAAAGTTGTTGAAGTCATATAAACAAAGGTTGTAGGATATGCTAAAAGTTTCAATATTGTAAAAAAAAAATTATTTTCATAAGAGAAGAATTAGAGAGTAGATAAGCCAACCTCTTTATCTAGAAAGTTTGATCTAGTAATGGGTATGTGGATTAAACTGAACAAGTTAGAAGTAATTTTTAGATCAATGATACTAGATAATGTTGATCATTGGTAGGTATTCCATAATGGCAAGTAAATTATAAATTTCATGATCTAATAAGCTCAAAGTATAAAATAAAATAATGAATGTGGAGATGACAACAAGGATGATATCATATAATTAAAAAATAATCAACTACATAAATAATCAATCATCTTGTAAAGCTTCTTTAATCTAGATGACTATACCCAAAAAAGAATCATAGAGGTGAAATCCTCAATATGTAGACTAATAATAGTTTTTTATGGGAAGTGTTTGTTGCTATGAAAATAATACATTGAGAAGGAATTTACCCTATTCAAAAATCTTTGTGGTGAGATATCATTACTTAGGGTTAATAGGAAGGTTATCTAATACATCATCAATTTGGTGTTAAGGGTTGGGTTGTTAAAGCAAAAATAAAAATCTCTCAACCCAAAGAATAAATGATAATAAGAAAATAAATTCTTAAGCTACTACAAGTATAAATAATTTTTCTAACTAAGAACTCAAATTGAATTGAAACTTTGGTGCTAGTTCAAAAGAAAAATAATGACATCCAATTATGCATTGACATCCAAAATTTAAACATGATGTCAATGAAAACACTATCCATTAACTTTGATGCATTAGATATTTCAAATAATGGTGGAGCCTAAGATGTCATTTCTTGTTGGATTTTTTGAATAGAGATAAATTTGTATTAAAGATAAAGATCAACATAAAATGACATTTGTGGTATATTTCCATATCAATGAGTGCAATTGGACCATATAATGTAAATACAACTTTCAACAAATGATGGCCAATATTTCTAGGGCTTATCAATGAGATCATATTGATATCATATTCTTGAAAGACAAAAATAAATGCTTGGACCATAGTTATGTTATTTTTTAACAATGAAGAAAATATGAAATCTTATTGAATATCAACGAATTAATATTTTACATATAGGAAGGAAAATTAATGGGACACATCATTTCTAAATATGGACTCACAATTTATCTTTATTACATCAAAGCAATACAAAAAATTTCATTGCCATTCTTGAAGAAAAGGATCTATTTTTCATGGATTAAAATAATTTTGTAAGAAAAATTATAATTAATTTTATTGATATTGTTAGACCAATTATGAAGATACTAACAAAAGGTGCTATTTTTAGTTTCATTTAGACAGAAAAGAGCAATTATGCTTTTCAAAATAGTAAAAAAATTGAGAGCACCAATATTGGTTAACCCTAGTTACAATATGGACTTTAGGATTTACATATTTGAAACTGATGTTAGTGTTTCCATTGTGATTTGTCAAAAAATAAAAATAAGATAAACACTTAATAGTGTTTATGAGCCCTGCTTTGTACAACTATGAGAAAATATAGTTTATTGAGAAATAAGTTTACTCCATGATAAAAGCATTAAGGAAATTTAGACATAACATTTCATAAAGATAGACTATTGTGTTTGTATTCCATTTGATTATTAAAACTTTTATCTTGTGGGGAGAACTTAGATTTTCCATTTAGATAGCTAAGATTCAAGAGTTTGACATAGAAACCAACCCAACCAATTTGGTGTAAGGTAGAGTGCTATGGAAAAAATTAGCCATTTCACATCAAGTTAGATTTATTGATGAATAGGAACAACTAACAAAACAAGTTGATGAGTAGGAATAGTAAGGGTAGATTCATGAAATTATATAATATATGCAAAGTGACACCATCCCACAAGGTCTTAAACTGATGTAGAAGAAGCAATTTAAGCATAAGTTATCAATTACAAATTAATTAACAATGTTATTCTAAAAAGGATATGATGATGTGTTCCTAAGATATACTAAAAAATAAAAATTAAAGCACATATTTCAAGAATACCATGATTAAGTTTGTCATTATTCAACATATAATATGACATATGGGACCTTACAAATAGGGTACTACTAGAAAACCATCATTTTGGATTTATTCTAGCGCGTTAAATAGCCTAAATCTTGATATATATTTATCAAAAGGTGAAGGAAGGTACCTATTATTGAGATTTGTATAATCCGGTCTTGTTTAGGCTAAGGCCAAAAGTGTGAAGAAGTGCTTATGAACACTATCAATGTAGCCTTTAGGCATGTGATTATGTAAGCTTATGGTCATTCATCATTTATGTAAGCCTCTGGGCATGTTCATGTAAGCCTACAAGCCCCTTTCATATTTCATCCTTGGTGGTATTAGTTAATCCACCTTTATGGATAAACTTGCTTAAAAGGGTAATTTATTATTATTTTATTGTAAGGCTAACCTCAAGGTTAAGTTTATGTCAACCTAAGGTTAACCTCTCATTGGGGATTTGGTATCACTATAAATATCCCTCAATGAGGATCCATTTTTATTATAAATATGAATAAAATATGACTTATTGGGGTGCATGTGGGCACTCACCTTATACTTATTTATGTTGTCTCCCTTCATTTCTTTATGTCATTTACTATTGCTATCTTCTAATTGCATTTTTTTCCTTTTGGCATAATATTGTGGTGAATAAATGTTTTGGAATGAATCTAGAAGATATTGTAAATTTAAACAGGTATCATAGTGAGATATGAAACAACATCATCCATTAGTAGAAGAACAATCAATTGATTGATGATTTTATGTTACATCCTTTATTTAGTTGAATCTAAAATTTCAAAATTTGGCATCATAATATTTGGTGGAATTTGCATGGAATTTGAATGTATTTTTGCATTATATACCATTACACGTCCACACTTTCTAAAGAAGACATGGTAAGCCAACATGGATGGCATAGCAATTAGTCTATGCACTTTACTTTCAAGAAGGAGGGATGTTTAAATCCCAATGCTTTCTACTATCTATAGTCATATTAACTTTTTATCTTTTGAATTCATTTCTCTTCCACTCACCAACTAGGGAGTGATATGTTGGTAGAAGAAATGCTTGGTTGGGAGGTCATCATGAGGTTGAATAGTCGAGACACATGAAACTTGCAATTTTTTAAAATAGAGTGAAGTACAAGTGCTAATAAGGGGTCTTGCAACTTTGATCCTAAATATCAATGACGAAATAGTGATTTTCCCTCTCCTTTGAATGGAAAATATCACTAATTTGAAATCCATTAGTTATTTTCTCCTACATTCTTCTTGAAAGTATTTTTTTAATATGATTCTCTCTCTTCATTTCATTGCATCTAATAGTATAACATAGTGGTTAGATTACTTAGTTGTAGCATGGAGGTCAGTAGTTCAAATCCCCAAACTTAAGTTTTTTTGAAGTCTTTTTCTAGAAGACGAAGGATGTATGCATTAAGTGGAAGGCCTCATGAACCTAAACCCACTACGTGGTATGCTTGTTGGGTAGTTGGCTTGTACAAGGAAGCTATCAAGGTTAAAACTTAACACTTGCATTTCTTTTTACTCCAAGAAATATCAGTTTCTTCTCTATACTCTCAACTATGTGTGTAGCACAACAATTTGCTCACTTGCTTCAAGGTGGATTGTCTCAAGTTTGATACTTGTTGGCTCCAAAAACCCATTTAAAATTATTATATATATGAGCATGAATAATCTACCAATCACATTATTCAAAGTGTCAAACTCAAATTCACCCATTGATGATGTAGCAACTGATCTAATGGTGCCAAGTGGTAGTCATTTGTTTGGAAAAAAGAATTATAAGATTTGGTATTTGATCTATTTTATTTGAGTGTTAATCTATCAATTTCTTAGAGGTCAAAAATTTTGCATATGAAATCATTTGGAGCCTATTTTTTTGTATTGCATAACTTTTGAGCTCTACACAATGGTGACATTAGTTTATGGATCTATTATAGACCTATGTAAGGTTTTTATGCAAAATAGATTCTTTAGGATATGTTACTCATGTTAGTGGATGAAATTATAACACTTGGTAAGTCTAAATGTTAGGATTACTTAGGAGCAAAAATATTTGGTCCATCTTCAATAATGAATCAAAATAAGGTGTCGATGATCATGAACTTAGTAAGAGAAAGGATGAAGCTCTTGGAATCTTCTTTATGTTAGTGGAACCATATGTACTCTTTCACATCAAAGAGAAAAATAATCCTATTGAGGTATGGTCTACTTTGAAAGATATTTATGAAAAAGTAAGTGCTAGTAATGTTAACAAGATAGAGATAGAGCTATCCAATTCCAAAATTTCAGATTTAATTAATGTAGAAGACTATATATCCTTTTAAATATCCAAAAGTTCATCTAGATATGGTAGGAGGAAAGTTAAAGAGTGATGAAGAGTATGATGATTAAAGAGCCACAACCCATCTCTCTTGAAGGATTTTCAAGCTTTTAATTCATTGTGAAATTGAAATGAAGAATAATGGAGCTCTTTATCATATATAAGCTCATCCAAAAGACTTAAAATCAATGTAATCGAAGGGTTAGGTTCTTAAGGGAAGCTCTAAGGTTTCAAATAATTCAAACACTTGTAAGTATTATAAAAGGGAATGATACTCCATCAAGAATTGCATTACAAGGCTCGAGAAGATTAAGATAAAATTCTCGAGGACTAGACAAAAGATTTTCAATGATGAATATGAGGCAAAAAAGGAGGAACAACAGAGGCTCAGTAGAGTACCCATTATCAGGGGAGGTGTTACCTCTAATTCATTCTCTCCTTGGACCTCTTAGCTTAGAATATGGGGGTGTTAAAAAATTTGTAATCTAATCTTGTTTAGACCCAAGCCAAAAGTGTGAAGAAGTGCTTATGAGCATTATCAATGTATCCTATGGTTATATGATTATGTAAGCCTATGAGCATGTTCATGTAATCCTATAGCCCCTTCATATTTCATACTTAGTTGTATTGGTTAATCCACATTTATGGATAACCTTGCTTAAAAGGGTAATTATTATAAATTTATTGGAAGGTTAACCTCAAGGTTAAGTTTACGTTGGGTTGATATTAACCTCTCATTAGGGATTTGGTATCACTATAAATACCCCTCAATGAGGATCCACTTTATTATAAGCATGAATAAAATGTGATAAATTGGGGTGCCCGTGGAAACCTACCTTATACTTCTTGTCATATCCTTTCTTTTATTTATGTTATTTACTATTGTATCTTTTAATCACCTTTTCTTTTTTTAACATACAATTGTGGTGAATGAATATTTTGGAATGGTTCGAGAAAATATTAAAAATTTAAACACCTTTGTCATTGCAACTGAAAATTATTTCCAAACCATTTTAGTAGTGTGGGTTAGATTTGATTATAATATTAAACCAAGTGCAGGTCATGTTTAGATCCTCATAGTGATAGCTTACTTTACTAACTGGTATACATCATTCTAGTTAAAAGTGCTAATTGGGAAGTCACCATTTAGTTATTGGAAAATATAGATACCACATTTTGGTGATAATTATATATAATGTAAAAATATTCATGGGATTACAACTAACTAATTTTGAGTTGGAATATGGCATTACCTTGAAATTTTTATAAAATTATTACCCTTAAGGAAATGGTCTTGCTAAATCCACCAATAAGAATATGGTTTAAATCCTACAAATAAAAATTGTTGAATTATAAAGGATTAGCACACATAATTGAATAAAGCACTATGGGAAGATAAGATAATCCTAAAGAAACAATAAATTAATCTGAAGCAACCATCATTCCAAATGGCTAAACAATTAGAACTTGAGGATACTGACATCATTCCTATGTAAGCTAGGTTAGAGGATTTGTTATTCTTGGAAAAATAGCATGAAAAGGTATGTAAAAAATTTGGTCACCACCACCCATGATTAAGTAGTGGTATGACAAGAAGGCAATACAAGTTGACTTCAAGGTCAATAACTTGGTGCTAAAATGGCATAAATATTTATCTAAACCAGGTAAGCACATCAAATTTGATTCTCTATGAACTGGTCTTTATCAAATCACCAAGGTGTGAAGCATAAATGTATGACCTTAGATGGTCATCAATTATTTTTTTAGTTAATGGATATCATTTATAACATCTTTGAGTGATTTAAGGCTAATGCATAATTATAAATATGACTACAAGTATGTATATTTTTTTACTTTTAAAATTTTCACTTTCTAATTTTCCTTTGTATTGGAAATAAAGGAAAGTCAAGAAAAAGATAAAATATCAAAAAATGATAAAAGTGAAAAATAAAAAAATTCTTCTCTTTGAGAGGTCCAAGGTTCAAACCCCACTTAGTATGAGGAGGCCGGGACCCCTCATAAAAACCTATGTAAACTCATTGAAAAATGATGTTTTAAAAAGTTGCAAGCTTATTGTAGTGGTAAGGACTTTGGCCTCTCTTTAAGAGGTCCAAGGTTCAAACCCCACTCAGTATGAGGGGATCGGGACCCCTCATAAAAACCTATGTAAACTCATTGAAGAAAAATTCCTTCTTGTCTGAGTGAAAATCTCAAAAGAGACACTTAGGTCTCCCATATCATTCTATCCTATTACTTATTGGATCGATCTCACCTTTTACCAAAAATTAGTAATTTTAAAAATAAAAAAGATTAAAAAATTTGAGGTTTTTCAAGTCATGATGAAAGTGATTTGCACATACTACAGAGAAATTTTCTCTCTCAAAGTATTAAGAGTAAGAATAAATAACCAAGTACTCAGTCGATTTATTCTCTCGACCTCAAAGTAGTTTTCTTCCCCTATTTTGGAGATATTCTACCTAGTAAGTGAGAGATGCAAGCAAGTGCCTTGACGAATACATGAAAAGTGTTCAAGAAACTAATTTACCTAACCTTAAGGCAAGTCACTTGTAACATTGGTGATTCACTAAATCTCAAAGTGAGAAATATGCCTAAGTTTTTTTACATCATGATGATGATAGGAAGGATACATGTTCATGTTGACTGCAAATTCTAATCAATGTTTCAAAGAGAAAGAGAAATGAGGGTTTAAAGAAGATCGATCCACCCTCAAACAAGATAGAATGATATAATGGTCAAATTTATAGGTAGATAATAAAAAAATGTTGAATCCTAGCCCTAAAATAGCCCACGTTAAACTATCATGCATCCATGGGTTATGTCTTAAAGAGAAAATTACATGAAAACCCAATTGGTCCATCGACTAGTCGAGGGTACAAGGGAGGTAGGTTTCATAGGCCCAAGCTTGTAGATGGTACTAAAGTTAATAATTATGTTACCATATCAACATTAGCATGGTGTAGATACATCTCATGAACACAAGAAACAAAAATTGGAACCTATAATTCCAAGGTAGTATCACCTGATGCTAGCCCAAATTAATATGACATCAATGGGTCCCATCAATTTAGGTCTATAGCAAGAAAAATCTAGCCACTAGGGGTTTATGGTAGAATGTGATAAGTCGCTAGATAAGTGCTTACATGGTAAAATATGAACACTACTTTCAAATTCTATGCATAGGAAAAATTTGAACACATCCTAAAGAAGCTACCAAGTACTAGCTAGAAAAGCTTAACATGAGAAGTGATGTTGTAACAAAGTGGTACCTACATCATCATGAGGCCCATGAAGAGTATTAAAGGTAAAATTATTTTTAATATCCACAATGCCATAGGCCATATGGACACATGGAGGATGTTATTTAATCAACCATACTTCAATTATCAAAGCATGGTGTACAACCTTATCCCATATAGGATTCAAACCTTGGACCTCCAATTTAGATTTCCAAAGTCTTCACTATTATGCCCACTTAAGTTGTGAAGCCATCATACATACTAAGTAAAAACCTCTCAAGTTACCAAAAAACATTACAATTGTAAACAAATCCTTATCAAGATATTTATAACTTTTATTAACACCATTTCAAACTAAACTCAACTGAATTTTTTTAAAATTATGATATACCCATTTATGCAAATGGAGAAGAGAGAAGGTTGAAGGCTTTGGACCCAAAGGTCATTTCCTATGTATAAAAATAGAATAGAAAATTCAATTGTACCTTGGCTATGGCATTATGATCCCTAATGGATTAGCATCTTGTGTACTTATTTAGGTTTTTCAAGTGTTTGCTCATTAGGATTAACAAAAGGAAGATATTCATTGATTCTACAAGCAAAATTTCTCCAAGTTGTGCCCTTATTCATCAACTTGAACCAATAATGAGTGCACATTTCTAATTGATTTAAGCTAATACCTACAGTTGATTTACCCATTCAAGTAAGCTATAAATAACTCAAAATTATTTAAGTTATGAGCATCTCAATTTTTCATGTTGATTTATCCAAGAGTGTGATTCATCAAGAACTCAAAAAGTGTTGGACATTTTGAGTAGATGAGTTGTCATTGATGTCAAGAGTGAGTGGTCATTGATGTCAAGCTTTCAGCACTTGGCGTTTTAGTGGGCAGCATCAGTTTCAGGTTCTCCAATAAGTGCAAAAGGATAGTCCGCCTTCAGTTGATCAAGACCCGATTCCAGGCAATCAGATGAGGTCCAAAGGGCAAAGAAGAGGCCCAAGAAAATAATATTATAATAGTTTATTATAATATTAAAAAGGAAATTTAAATTAATTATAAATTAATTAATATAATTTTATTATAAATTAATTTATTAATTAATTTAATTAACTTTCATGTTACTTAAGTTAATTATAAGTTAATTTTAATTTAATTATAAATTAATTTTTATTAATTTAATAAACCCTAAAAAGGGTTATAAAGCTAAGTTTATAAATCAAATTTAAAATTTGATTTGAGCATCGACGTGTTATGGCAATAAGGCATCATGTATAAATAAAGGTAAAACCTTTGCCTTAGAACCCCTATGCTTTATTCGAATGCCTATGTTCTATATTGTGCGTAGAAAGGATGCAACAATTTTTGTGTTGAAAAGTCTCCGGTGGTAGAAGAACGAAGAAATAGGAGCAAGGCTCCTCTCACCCTGCACAAGCACCGCGTAGCATAGTTGGCGATGGTGGAAGGTGTTAAGACGTGTTGTTGGCAGGAAGGACATGGTTCGAATCCCACGAGGTTCATGTTTTGCAAGGAAGGAAGGTCTTCATTTTGTGAACAACACCTAACATAGGGAACAAAGGGAGGCTAGCGCCTTCCCCTCCCCGTGGGAGTGCCTAGCCCACGTGGTGGGCTAGCGCCTTGGTAAGGCGCTTGGCAGAAAGGTCTCTTGTTCGAAACCCACCGAGGCCTTTTTGTGGTTGAGACAAAGGTATGCACTGATGTTGTTATGTTGGTCACTTAATTTGGGATGTGCTAAGGTTGAAGGAAAATAAAAATATTTTTATGTGCCTAAGGTTGAAAAATAAATGATTTGATGGTTTATAAGATTTAATTTTTGCCTAAATTTATATTGGTTATTAAGTGTTTTGAGGGAGATAAAAGGGTAGGCAATTATTATTTCTGAAGGGTTATTTTTGAAATATTGAAAAAATAAATAAAAAATAAAAAAAAAAAATATTTTTTTTTTTTTTTTTTTTTTTTTTTTATTAATAAAATAAAAAAGAAGTAGTTTTTTTTTTTTTTTTTTTTTTTTGTGTAAAAAAAAAAGAGAGAGAGAGTGTGATTTTTTTTTTTTATTAAAAAAAAAAAAAAAAAAAAAAAAAAAAAAAGGGGGGGGGGGGAGTGAGGTAGTGCACAAAAAAAAAAAAGGGGGGGGGGTTCTTTTTGGTGTGTGTTTTTAAATTGTTGGTGAGAGAGGATGGGGAGAAAGGGAGTTTTTTAGGGGTATTTTTGGGGGGTTTTGTTTTAAAAATAGAGGGTTTTTTGGAAAAAAGAGTTGTTGATAAAAATTATTTTATAAGAATTGTTGTTGAAGTGATTGGTTGAGTGAAGAACTTGAACTAGGGTTTGCCAAGATCATGAGTATCATTGTTATGTGAAGATTGTTTTATAAGCATTGTTGTTGAAGTGATTGGTTGAGTGAAGAACTTGAACTAGGGTTTGCAAAGATCATGAGTATCATTGTTATGTGATATTGGTTGATAAGCATTGTTGGAAACATTTGAGTGAATGTTCATAAGTTGGGACTAGGGTTTGTGAGCAAGAATTATTTCATTGAGTGATTGGTTAAGTAAAGTTGGTTGAGCCTAGTCAAGTGGATGTGTTGAAGTGATAGTTCAAGTTCTATGAAACAAATTGTTCTATACTCTAAATTGAGTTGAGGAAGAGATTGAGTGTTGGTGAATGTGAAGCATATTGAGTCTCTAACAATTCTCTATATGTTTTTATGGTAAAAGAGTGATTGAAAGTGATTGAGATTGTGGTGAATGTGAAGCATATTGAGTCTCTAACAATTCTCTATATGTTTTGTAATATTGGTGAATGTGAAGCATATTGAGTCTCTAACAATTCTCTATATGTTTTTGTAAGAGTGATTGAAAGTGATTGAGCATTGTGGTGAGTGTGAAGCATATTGAGTCTCTAACAATTCTCTTTATGTTTCTATGATATTGGACAAGTTCTAGTGAGGACTTGTTGAGTATATTTGAGGCAAGTCTTAGAGAAGACTTGTGGACAGATTTGTGTGAGCTTTTGTGGAAGCTTACAATGCATATTTGAGGATAGAGATTGAGAGATGATTTGGACAAGTTCTAGTAAGGACTTGTTGAGTATATTTGGACAAGTTCTAGAGAGGACTTGTGGATAGATTAGTGTGAGATTTTGTGGAAGCTTACAAGGTATATTTGAGACAAGTATTTGAGAAGACTTGTGAGCAAAATTGATTGATTGATTTGTTCAAACCTTGAGTTAAGGTTTGGGGCAGATCTAGCAGTGTTGATTTGTGATTGGATCAAGCTTTGTGTTAAGGCTTGAGGATAGATATTGAGGATAGATTTGTGCTAGACTGAAGGACTATGTTTAGTGCAGATTAGAGGATAGATATTGAGGATAGATTTGTGCTAGATTGAAGGATAATGTTTAGTGTAGATCAGAGGATAGAGTTTGGTGCAGATTTGAGGATAGGTTTGTGCTAGACCAGAGATAGAGATTGAGTAGATTTGTGCTAGACTGAAGGACTATGTTTAGTGTAGATTTGAGATAGAGCTTTGGAGGTGATAGAGTATAGAGGATGATAGTCTCTAGTGGATAGAGATCCATTAGCTAGGGTAGTGAGGATAGGTGTCTTCAGTGGATAGAGATCCATTAGCTAGAGTAGTGGGGGTAGCAATTCTTCTAGAAGATCACCAGTCAGAGCTAAGGAGAAAGGAGTTCTCCTATGGATAGAGATCCATGAACTTGATTAGGGGATTGGTGTCTCCTTTGGATAGAGATCCATAAACATTGTAATAGGGAAAGGATTCCCAAGATATTGATTGAGAAAATTTTAGTGAAATATTTTCTCCGTGGAGTAGCCCACATTGGGTGAACCACGTTAAATTGGTGTCTCTATTGTGTGTGGTGATTTGTGCATTGCTTTGATTACTATTGTTGATATTTCTATCTATACATTGCATAATATTGATTGGGAAAGAAAAGTAAAAAGTGGTCTTATATTGTTCACCCCCCTCTCAGTATAAGCTTGTGTTCTTCAATTGGTATCAGAGCGGGTTCCTTCGGAAGAGTTTAACAGCTTGAAGGAAAAGCTTCAAGAACACAATGGATTCTAAGAATGGGTCCTCAGATAATTCAACACCAGTATTTTATGGAAGCGATTATATATTTTGGAGTATGAGAATGAAGATTCACCTGATGGCACTTGGCAATGAAATTTGGGAAGCAGTTGAAAATGGATACATACCACCAGTTGATCCACCTACAGATAAGGAAGGTAAGCTTCTACAACATTACAATTCAAAAGCAATGAATGCAATTTTGAGAGGTTTGCATAGAACAAAATCCATAAAAGTTATGCATTGTAAAGATGCAAAAGGAATTTGGGATAAGTTGCAAAGCATATATGAAGGAGATAAAAGTGTCAAAAAGGCAAAGATACGAAATCTCAAAGGACAATTTGAAGAATTAAGAATGAAGGATGAGGAAAATATTAGTACTTATCTACTTAGGGTAGATGAGGTTGTTAATGCCATGCAAGGACTTGGACTTAAGGTTGAAGAATCAGATGTTTGTGATAAGGTCTTAAGATCTCTTCCAAAAATATTTAGTGAAAATATTTTTGCTATAGAAGAATCAAAATATGGTGATTCTTTGACAAGAGATATGTTACTTGGTATTCTTACAACTTTTGAGTTAAGAACAAAAGAGGAACCTAATCCTCGAAAGGAAGCAACATTCAAAGCTACTAAGAAGACAAAGGGTAAAAAGTTAGATTCAAGCAATGAGTCATCCAGTGATGAAGAAGCTAATTATGGCAGAAGGAATAAGGATTCAAGAAGATTTAAAGATGCAAAATCTGTTAGATGTTTCAATTGTGGAAAGTATGGTCACTATGCAACTGATTGTCAAGAAGCTAAAAATAACAATGATGAAGAAAAATAGGATCACAGGAACAGGGAATCAAAAAGATACAGGTACCAAAAGAAAGGCAAGGATGGACAAGGCAAACAAGGAAAGAAGTTCTTTCAAAGATAGAAGAGGAGTTACTATGCAGACAAGGCAAGTAAGTACTCAAGTGATAGTGATGCTAGTTCTTCAAGTAATGATAAAGATGAAGTCCTATTTCTGATTGAAGAAAAAGAAGTTAAGAAAAGGTCACCAATAATCCTCAAGTGTTTTAGATGTGGTAATTTTGGACATCTTGAAGATAGTTGTACAAGGAATGGTTTCAGTTTCAGTGATGATGAATATGAGGATACACTTGAAGGACCAGAAGAGAATATTCTAATGGCACTAGAAGAAGAAGGAGGTGATCCTATAGAAGACAAGTCAGAAAAGAATGAAGATGTTCTCAAAGGCAAACAAATAGAGGAAGAATCAGAAAAAGGAGGAGTTGATCTTGAGGGAGAGCTTATTTATGCTCTTAAAACCTTAAAGAAGGTAAGAAAGCAAAACTCCCAACTTGAGATTCAGTTTCAAGAATGTGATGAAGAGAGAGGAAAGCTTATAGAGGATCTAAACAAGTCAATGGCTAAGACAAAGAAGTTCAAGGATAAGTTAGAAGCAAAGGTCTTAGAATGTGAAAAGTTAGAACAAGAAGTAGCTCTACTAAGGGAAGAATTAGAAATGTCCAAGGATAAGCTACACAAGTTTGGAAAGAGCTCAAAGAATTTGGATAAGATGATCAAGGTACAAAGAAGGTCAACAAATAAAATAGGTCTTGGTTTTGAAGAGGTTCAAAAGAAACAAGAAGATGAGTCAACCTCAAGTTCTGAAGAAGAAGAAACTTCAGAAGAAGATAGTATAAGAGAAAGTGAGACTTCTGAGGATGAGTTGGACAATAGAAAGTTCAACAAGGGAAGGAACAATGCACAAAGAAGAAACAGATGGAACAGGAACCAACATAGAGAAAAAGAGACTAAGAGACCAATGAGGTCAAGGCAAGGAAATTTCAATGGATGATGTTTCTCATGTCACAGATTTGGGCACATGGCTTCACAGTGCAGGACACATGAAAGACAGGAATATGGGAACTTCAGAAGCATGTAGCTTTTTCATGGGTATTGCTACTCATGTAATCAGTTTGGTCACAAGGCAATGAATTGCAAGGTACATGACAGGAACAGATATGGCTTCACCAGGAGAAATCCCAAGACATTTGCACCTCCAAGGAATAATAACATTAAGTGTTATAAGTGCAATAATGATGGACATACAACAAAGTGGTGTAGAGCAGACATTCCAGAATCAAGCATGAACAGGAATATGGACATGAACAGGAACAAGAATATGGACATGAATAGGAACAGGAATATGGACATGAACAAGAACAGGAATAGTCAAAGGAATCAAAAGGATCATATGAGAAGGAAAGAGGACAAAGGTAAAGACCAGTGCTTGTTGGGAGTAGAAATACTCCCACCCCAGAATTAACCACCTCAAGAGGAGGTGGGGGAGGGGCTAAGCTAAGAGACTCATTCTTAGCCCCGAGCCCCAAAGGTGACCCTTTGCCATTGATGTCAAAGGGGGAGAGATTTGAGTAAGGGGGAGAGATTTGGTTTAAGGAGAGAGCATTGAGTCAGGGGGAGCAATTTCCCGGGGGAGCGAGAACAGGAAAAAGGTCAAGTTTTGGTAAAAATAATTTGGGTTGCCATCAATGACAAAGGGGGAGATTGTTGGACATTTTGAGTAGATGAGTTGTCATTGATGTCAAGAGTGAGTGGTCATTGATGTCAAGCTTTCAACACTAGTCAGTGGCAGTTTCAGTGGGCAGCATCAGTTTTAGGTTCTCCAATAAGTGCAAAAGGATAGTCCACCTTCAGTTGATCAAGACCCGGTTCCAGGCAGTCAAATGAGGTCCAAAGGGCAAAGAAGAGGCCCAGGAAAATAATATTATAATAGTTTATTATAATATTAAAAAGGAAATTTAAATTAATTATAAATTAATTAATATAATTTTATTATAAATTAATTTATTAATTAATTTAATTAACTTTCATGTTACTTAAGTTAATTATAAGTTAATTTTAATTTAATTATAAATTAATTTTTATTAATTTAATAAACCCTAAAAAGGGTTATAAAGCTAAGTTTATAAATCGAATTTTAAATTTGATTTGAGCATCGACGTGTTATGGCAATAAGGCATCATGTATAAATAAAGGTAAAACCTTTGCCTTAGAACTCCCCATGCTTTATTCGAATGCCTATGTTCTAGATTGTGCGCAGAAAGGATGCAACAATTTTCGTGTTGAAAAGTCTCTAACGACGGAAGAACAAAGAAATAGGATCAAGGCTCCTCTCACCCTGCACAAGCATCACGTAGCACAGTTGGCGATGGCGGAAGGTGTTAAGACATGTTGTTGGCAGGAAGGACGCGGTTCGAATCCCGTGGGGTTCATGTTTTGCAAGGAAGGAAGGTCTTCATTTTGCAAACAGTGCCTAACATAGGGAACAAAGGGAGGCTAGCGCCTTCCCCTCCCCATGGGAGTGCCTAGCCCACGTGGTGGGCTAGCGCCTTGGTAAGGCGCTCGGTGGAAAGGTCTCTTGTTCGAAACCCACCGAGGCCTTTTTGTGGTTGAGACAAAGGTATGCGTTGATGTTGTTATGTTGATCGCTTAATTTGGGATGTGCTAAGGTTGAAGGAAAATAAAAATATTTTTATGTGCCTAAGGTTGAAAAATAAATGATTTGATGGTTTATAAGATTTAATTTTTGCCTAAATTTATATTGGTTATTAAGTGTTTTGAGGGAGATAAAAGGGTAGGCAATTATTATTTCTGAAGGGTTATTTTTGAAAGATTGATTTATTAAATTGGAGATTATAAGGAAGCAATTTGAGTGATTATTTTTATGTGTGATTTGATGATTGCTAATTTCAAGGAGTAATAAGGTGTATTTGGGATTGATTATTTTTGTGTTTGAGAAATATCTTGAAAGAGAGTTAGTGTGATATTTTATCATCTAATCATTAAAATTGGCAAAGAAGAAAATTGTGATTGAGACAGGTTTTCTAAGGGCACTTCTACATCAAACAAAAGGTATGGGCACATCTTCCTAGTGAGTGATTGTTGAATGTTGTGAATGCAAAGTTGGAGTGAAAAGGATTGTTTGGTAAGCATTGTTGAGTGTGTTTTGAATTAATGCTTCAAGGTTTTCTGGAATAAAGAGTTGTTGATAAAACCTTGTTTTATAAGCATTGTTGTTGAAGTGATTAGTTGAGTGAAGAACTTGAACTAGGGTTTGCCAAGATCATGAGTATCATTGTTATGTGAAGATTGTTTTATAACCTTTTTTGCACAAAATTTTTATAAGCATTGTTGTTGAAGTGATTGGTTGAGTGAAGAACTTGAACTAGGGTTTGCAAAGATCATGAGTATCATTGTTATGTGAGATTGGTTGATAAGCATTGTTGGAAACATTTGAGTGAATGTTCATAAGTTGGGACTAGGGTTTGTGAGCAAGAATTATTTCATTGAGTGATTGGTTAAGTAAAGTTGGTTGAGCCTAGTCAAGTGGATGTGTTGAAGTGATAGTTCAAGTTCTATGAAACAAATTGTTCTATATTCTGAATTGAGTTGAGGAAGAGATTGAGTGTTGGTGAATGTGAAGCATATTGAGTCTCTAACAATTCTCTATATGTTTATGTGGTAAAAGAGTGATTGAAAGTGATTGAGCATTGTGGTGAATGTGAAGCATATTGAGTCTCTAACAATTCTCTATATGTTTCTGTGGTAAAAGAGTGATTGAAAGTGATTGAGCATTGTGGTGAATGTGAAGCATATTGAGTCTCTAACAATTCTCTATATGTTGGTAAAAGAGTGATTGAAAGTGATTGAGCATTGTGGTGAGTGTGAAGCATATTGAGTCTCTAACAATTCTCTTTATGTTTCTATGAGATTGGACAAGTTCTAGTGAGGACTTGTTGAGCAGATTTGAGGTAAGTCTTAGAGAAGACTTGTGGATAGATTTGTGTGAGCTTTTGTGGAAGCTTACAATGCATATTTGAGGACAGATATTGAGAGCTGATTTGGACAAGTTCTAGTAAGGACTTGTTGAGCATATTTGGACAAGTTCTAGAGAGGACTTGTGGATAGATTAGTGTGAGCTTTTGTGGAAGCTTACAAGGCAGATTTGAGACAAGTCTTTGAGAAGACTTGTGAGCAGAATTGATTGATTGATTTGTTCAAACCTTGAGTTAAGGTTTGGGGCAGATCTAGCAATGTTGATTTGTGATTGGATCAAGCTTTGTGTTAAGGCTTGAGGATAGATATTGAGGATATATTTGTGCTAGACCGAAGGACTGTGTTTAGTGTAGATCAGAGGATAGATATTGAGGATATATTTGTGCTAGACCGAAGGACTGTGTTTAGTGCAGATTTGAGGATAGATTTTGGTGTATATTTGAGGATAGGTTTGTGCCAGACTAGAGATAGATATTGAGTAGATTTGTGCTAGACCGAAGGACTATGTTTAGTGTAGATTTGAGATAGAGCTTTGGAGGTGATAGAGTATAGAGGATGATAGTCTCTAGTGGATAGAGATCCATTAGCCAGAGTAGTGGGGGAATAAATTCTTCTAGAAGATCACCAGTCAGAGCTAAGGAGAAAGGAGTTCTCCTATGGATAGAGATCCATGAACTTGATTAGGGGATTGGTGTCTCCTTTGGACAGAGATCCATAAACATTGTAATAGGGAAAGGATTCCCAAGAGATTGATTGAGAAAATTTTAGTGAAATATTTTCTCCGTGGAGTAGCCCACATTGGGTGAACCACGTTAAATTGGTGTCTCTATTGTGTGTGGTGATTTGTGCATTGCTTTGATTACTTGTTGTTGATATTGCTATCTATACATTGCATAATATTGATTGGGAAAGAAAAGTAAAAAGTGGTCTTATACTGTTCACCCCCCTCTCAGTATAAGCTTGTGTTCTTCAAAAATTTGAAGCAACCAAATATTGATAGGCATTGGTTCTCTATCATTGATATTTATTCACTCAAGAAAATAGTGATTCACCTAAAAAAGGAGCATTCTCAACCAAGTTGTGCAAATAGTGACTCTCCTAAAGTATGAATATATTCATTCAATAACAATTTTCTCAAAGAGTTAACTTGGACATTGATTTTGTGGTATAGCATGGCTATAGAAAATAATATTTTATCCTAAGATTTCATCAATCTTAACCATTTTCATGATCTCCAAGGCTAAATACATGGACTTTCAGGAAGAAATTAATGATGAGACAATGCCAAAAGTGATCATGTTGGAAGCACCAATAATATTAATAAATACTATAGGAACATTCAATGATGTTGGCATAGTTCAATCTATAGTGGATTCAGAAGGCATTATCCTAGGTTAAGTGAGAATGCAAGGAATTCCTCTTGTCATAACAGGAACATATAACACAAAAAAGTTATAGGGGTGATAACAATAGAGAGAGAGAGAGCAAGGAATGGGTCTTCTAAACCCTCATTCAAATATTTATATATCCAATCTATATAATAAAAATACATACACTCACCACATGGTATGGGTTGAGAATCCCAAAATTGGTATAATTTTATATATTAGAGTGATTCCTAGTACTTGAGAAAAATTTGATCATCAAACCTTTGACAGGTGTTAGTACCCAAAGTTTAGGAATATCCTAAACTAGTGCATGTGTGTTGAGGTGTATGATCCAAACATAATTACAATTAGGTTCCATGCAAATGATGAATAACCCATGAAGATAACACTTGATGTTATAAATATATGATGTGTATCAAACATGGGATTATCTAGTGGATCACTTGTAGGCCTTAGAGTTATATTGATTAATATAACTATTTAGAATGGATAGACTTACAATATAGCAAGTGGCTAGATTGATAGATACATGCTATTATCAACTTCTCTTGTAAATATAAAATTATAAGCCATGCATGCAATATGTCTTATATAGGTTGAAATTTGTAATGTGGAAGAAAGTGATGAAGATGTGTAAAAGTAACAGAGTTATGTTACATGCAATACAAAATCATAAGCACTTCCCAAAATTATAATATTATACTAAGTTTGTAATTGACTGCTAATATATCAATTAAGAAACTATAAAATGCAATGTTTTTTCAATTATACATTCGACATGGTTTGGATGATCCTACACCAAACTCATAATGGTTTTCAATACGTTAATTAAACTAAACTAGGATAGGTAGGAAGCCTTTACCAATTTTCAATTGGATCATGGTGCCATAAAGATAAAGATAAAACTAGATATAATTTCTACATGGATTTCTATGAACAATTTACTAGAAATTGTGGGTCAATGCAATTATCCACATATGTAAGTCCTTTCAAGCAATGTCAGACTATCATTTTTTCTAAAAATTCACTAAGGAAAGTAGCCATAAATCCAAATGCACCTTGTCAGACCCAAAGTTTGGCTAAGTTAAAAGAGTGTTCACTTTTCTTAAAGTGTCCAGGGTTACTAGGAAGGCTAGAGATTTTGATATGCAAGAAGCCCATACAACACAATATGTCGAGGTTTTCAAGTGATGATGTTAGGAAAAGTGTCAAAATTTTCCAATTTGATAAATCAAAAATCTGAAACACAAATGATCAGGATTTCACACAAGTGATGTAAGATAAATATTTTCAAAAGCCTAATAAGCCCAAATTTTGGTAAATTAAAGAGGTTTGTTTCCCTAAGAGTTGCCAAAGGTTCTAGTAAATTAAAATCCCATAATAAGATAGGGTCAAGGTTTTCAAGCGCTAGTGTCAATCGAACCTCTATAAAATCCTAACAAGTAAGAATCTCAAAAGTCAAAATTATCAGGGTTTTTTCAAGATGGCATAAGTAGAACCATTTAAAATTCTTGATAAGCCCAAAGCCTAGAGTCTAATATTTATAGATAGTTATGTTAGCCAAGGTTCTAAAAAGCCCAATTTGGTTAGTTGTGAACCCAAAGAAAATAGTGGTCAAGGGTTATTTAGAATGATGTTAGCACAAAATTATTAGGGTTCTGTTTAATCCATAAGCAATGATTTAAAAGGCTTGACCTAATAAATCAAGAGCCCAAAAATCAAAGTGGTCAAGGTTTTAAAATGGTGATGTTAGAAAAACCTCCTAAAAATATTATCCTAGTATCTAAGGACCTGACAATAGTTAGAAAGTCTTGGCAAGATCTCTGAGCCCTGGTGATGAGTAAAAGGTTCTCAAGCATGTCCTTTTTAGCAAGGATCATGTGTATTAGAAGCCTAAACCTCCAAAGCACTTCTCAACCATCCATACCAAAGAAATTAATATGGATCTACTATTTATACAACCAAAACAATAATGAAGAATAGTGGTAGAAAGTTGAGCAAGCCAAATATGCCTAAGACTATTAAGGACACACGAACACCAAGGTTGTGAGAAGTATCAGGACCAACCACATCATCATATTAAAATCAAAATACTTTAGCTAAGTTGCTTAAGATAGAGTGGGAAAGTGACATCCATGCCATTCAAGTGTGTTGACTAGGCTATACCTATCCATATCAAGCCTACAATAATATTTTAATGTAATGATCAAGTATAATAGAACCCATTGTATAATAATCTAAATATATCAAGCTTCCTTAGTACAAGGGTTGACTCTTTAGTATTTGTGTATTGTATGTTGTATAATTTCACGCAACAATTAATACAATTGAATATTGGTTGGTCTTTGTCAAAGATCGTATTTCAAATTTTAATGCATATGTGAGTTATGTTCCTTTATGCATTTCTATTCATGCTCTAAGGGTAGTAAGACTACTAGCATTGTAATTTTGAGGAAAAATATTGAACTAGTATTGGGCCCTTGAAGAGAGAATAGCTAGTTGAGTCATTAATTTTAGAATCTAATGAGATATCAAATACCTTTTTATTGCTAACATATTTTATTTCTATCCAAAGACATCCATATGAAACCATCATAGACTATAACATCCAGTTCAACAAAACTTGGAGGTGAATTCCCTAGGATATTAGGCCATCTCATCCTCAAGCTTACATCTATTACCTCTATGCTTTTACTCCAAATTTAGATCTACAAATTTGGCTATCTAATATAATAATATTTTTGTATGTGTACCAGGTTACAATAGTTATAGAAATTGCCTTAATATCTATCGAAAAACTGTCTCCTAGGGTTGTCACACTATATTTCTCGGAGATATTCTAACCTCTCCAAAAAATAGTAGTTTAAATCATAGCAACATATCCACTTACTCCTAATACTACACCTAAGGCTTTGCTTCAGCTTGTTGTACCAACTCCTCCTCTGTTACCTACTCTCAAATATAGTGAAGCCTTAAGTATGCAAGAGCTAATAATAACAATGAAAATTTTGAGCAACAAGTTCATTGTGATTGAATGGCAAAATATCGATAGGATATTTGAAGGCTATCAAACTAGAATAATTCCCTATATTATAAGATATCAAGGGGCCTTAACCATCAATGCAACCAAAAAAACTAATATTATATATAATAATTAGGAGGAAGGACCTTCTACTTCTACATCAAAATAAATTTATTGATTCTTGGATTGCAATGACCCACATAATGTAGATACTTGTATGATTTACCAACACTAAGCTTAGTTAGCAGTAGTCAAAAAGACATAAAAGGCATAAAAGGATCAAATAAATATGCTCATGTAGCCATATTAGGTCATGTTAGTTGAATAACTCTTAGAAGATGAATACATAAAAGTCTTGACAAGGTCTAGCAAGAAGACTCTATAGGTGGAACCTCAAAAGCTGGAGCCTAGGTCCCAACTTAATCATACAAGAATCCATAAATGGAGCTAACCAATCCAAATCCTAAAGAAATCAAGAGGATTCTAGACAGTATTTTTTGAAGAAGCTCTCATATCCTTCAGTGATAAAGAGGCAAATACTAGAAGTTAGTGAGAAATACCAGAGCAAGTTTAATGATACTAATCAAAAGGAAAAATTGAAACCAAAATTATTTAGATACAACATTATTAAGGAGCCGAAGAAAACACCTTCAAAAGCAATTATGTATTATGTCCTGATGATACTTGAATAGATAGACTTGCTTGGTACATCAGTAAAATATATTAGTTCAAAAGGAGTATCATGTCCAAAACATAATTTAGCTCAAGGTCAACCTACCCCAAGAATAGGTAAGAACTGACCACCACCATTCTATTTATCTCTACATATGAAAGGATGGATAGTACACAACTACATGGTAGACTCTAGAGCTGCTACCACTATCATACCCAAGGTAGTATATGAGGCAATGGGAATGGAGTATACAAGATCAAGTCATGCAGTATTACAATTGTATGAAACCATAGTATGGACAGTTGGGGTCATCAAGGACATACCTATAGTACCACATAAAGTATCATAGATAACAATAATATAGGAAGTGATGGTAGTGGACTTGAATCCTTACTTTGGATTATGCCTTTCAAGAGAGTTTACTGCTAATCTTGGAGGGTACTTATCCCTAGATTACTCGCACATTGTTTTTCCTCACAAAAGACAAAAATTAAAAATTTATGTGGAGAAACCATATCTATTTCACATCAATTTTTTTGAGGAAGGTAGTATTAACATCATTGATAATAATCAATATTGCATGGAAGAGGTGACTAAAAATATCAAAATGGAGGATGGGTTTTCTTTGAAAGACTTCAATGTTGTGATAGAAATGGGCTAGGAACATACTACATAATAAAACTAGAGACTCAAAATATATTGGCGCTAACAAATCAAGAGATCCAAAATATAGAGATCTAGAATCTCTACTTTTATGGATCTAGATGCAAGAATAATTTTAGAGTAGGTGTGGTTTTAGTGTCTCCCTCAAAAGAAACCAAAAAATTTTCATATAGGTTGACTTGGAGCTACACCAACAATGCTACAAAATATGAAGCTTTGTATTTGAGCCTGATGAAAGAAAAAAAAATGGGAATCAAAATAATCTCAATCTTAGGTGATTCAAATCTCATGGTCAATCAAGTGATAGAGAAATACAATAGCTAGCACCATTATCTCAAGGCTTACCAGAATAGAGTCTAGGATATTTTGGAAGGTTTTGAGGCTATAAGTATAAAGGCAATTCCTAGAAATGAGATTGTGCAAGTTGATACATTGGCCTCCCAAAGGCTAAATTTCAATTTACCTTTTGAAAATTGAAATCAATCAAAGAGGGTTAAATTGACCTTTAGAAAGTTGGTCTCAGACAAGGATAGTTTTTGGAAGGTGTTTGGTAGTGATGAGTAAATAGTGGGCTTCTTGACTCAAGAAGTAGTATATGCAAGACGATTGGAGGGAATGCTTGAGCTCATTGATCAAGAAGGCATAATTCAACCAAAAAATACTCACATTCCTAATGATTTGATTTCTCTAGAAATGTTATTTGATAATAGGTACCGATAAACTGGTAGGAAGATAAAATTGATGAACAAGAATTCAAGGAGGTTTAGGTTGAAACCATAATTTTTTTGAAGGTTGAAGTGTGATGTAAAGAGAAATAGATAAATGAGATAATTGCATTATGAAAAGAGTTCAAAGATATAATAGCATGGAGCTATGAAGATCTTAAAGTCTACAACAATGAGGTGATACAACACACAATTGATTTATCTCATGATGTCAAGCCCTTTAGGAAGAAAATGCCAGTAAACCCAAATATTGAAGCCTTTGTGAAGTAGGAGCTATTGAAATTGTTGAATGCAAAGATCATCTACCCAATTCAACACTTCATATGGGTAGCCAATTTGGTTCTGGTCCAAAAGAAAAATGGAGATATATGGCTATGTGTAGACTTTTAAAACCTAAACAAGGTATTCTTGAAAGACCTTTACCCATTTTCTCAAATTGACTAGATATTACAAACTATAGCTAGAGTTGAAATATTCTCTACTAGATGGTTTCTCTAGCTTCAATCATATTTGGGTAAGATATGAATACCATTACAAGATAGCATTCATCGCTAAATGGGAAACATTTGCATATCAGAGGATGCCCTTTGGCGTCTCTAATGCTAGAGCAACTTTTCAAAGGGCTATAAACCTTGTCTTTGTTGAATTATTAAATAAAGTTATCCTAATATATTTAGATGACATGACAGTATTCTACCATAATAAATATTAGTACCTGGATCATATCAAAATGGTTTTTAAAAAGTGTTGAGAATTTGGGCTTTCTTTGAATTCTAAAAAATTGAAAGTTGCTTGGGCATGTTGTGTCAAAACAGAGGCTATAAATTGATCCAAATAGATTCAAAGCAATCCTAGCATTGCCAACTCCCATAAATAAGAAAGCTCTTTAGTCCTTTGGGAAAATAAACATTGTCTTTAAGTTTATATCATAATTTACCTAGATCATGAAACCCATGATCGAATTTCTAAAAAGGATGTGACTTTCATCTGGATGAAATAAAGAAAGGAAGCCTTCAAGAGAATCAAGTAATATATTAACAAAGCTCTAGTGTTAGCTTATCCATACTATCATAAGGACTTCATCTTGTATGTATATGGTGTTAAGGAGAATATAGATATAGTTCTAACACAAAAGGATAGAGATCATAATGAATGTCCCATTACTTTATTAAGCCAAACATTACACAATTATGAGGAGAAATATAAATTTATTGAAAAAAAGGTATTTTCTCTCATGATTAGTTCAAAAATATACGGCATTATATTTCATAGAGCAAAACTAAAGTATATTTTGTGCATCTTGATGTTCAAAACTTTGTTGTACAAGGGGAGCATGATAAAAAGATAGCAAGATGAGTCACTAAGATATAGAAGTATGATATAGAGATCAGGCCTACGAATTTGATTAGAGAAAGGGCCTTATGTGAATAGCTCACCAATTATGTGGTACTAAAAAGAAACTTTCTTATAGAGGAACTACAAGATTCAGGATTGGAATATGATCTAGAAGAGAAGAATGACTGGATCATAGACTTAGTCAAATTATTTTAGATAAGAAAATACCTTGGTCTTATCCCTTCAAAAATGAAAATATATAGGCTACAAGCCCTAAATTAAGTCATGGTTGATAGAAACTTGTATCAAAATAATTTTTATGGAGTTCTTCTCCAGTGCATTTATCAAAAAAAAAAAGTGCTAAATGAGTTTCATCCAAGATTTTTTAGAGGACATTATTTCAGATAAATGACAATAGCAAAAATATTAAGGGTTGGATATTACTCGCCAAATTTATTAGTAGATGCCTTTAGAGTGGCCAAAACCTATGAGAAATGCCAAAAGTTTATAGGTATTAGGAGAAGTATGACACTCCCCTTATAGCTAGTGATGGTAGAAGAGTCCTTCCAGTAATGAGGGCTTGACTTTATTGGGGTCATCTATCCAAATTTCTCTATCAGACATAAATTCATCCTGATGATGACGGACTACTTCACCAGGTGGTCTGAAGTGGTAACAACAAAAAGAGAAAACCAAGACACAATGGTCAAATTTTTAGAAAGGTTGATAACTAGGTTTAACATTCTGATAATAATTATAATAGATAGTGGACCTACATTTCTAGGGACTAGGCTAATTAATTTTGTTGCAAAGTATGGTATATATTTAAAGACCTCATCCAACTACTATTTGTAAGGTAATGTAGTTGTAAAGTCCACAAAAAAAAATTTGTTAAGGATCATTAAAAGGGTAGTTGGAGAAAATTAGAAAAGTTGGTATCTTATGCTAGACCAAGACTTATGGGATGATTGGTAAATAAAGCTTTGAAGAATATTTCTTATGCCTTAGTCTATGCAAAGAACTGGTCTTGTTGTTGCATTTAGAGTTATCGACAATGAAATTGATTAGTTTATTAGAATTTTTTAATATTGAGCCATTAGAAGCAAGGATGGTAGAGCTACTCTTTCTTGAAGAGCAAAGAGAAAAGGCCTAGAATAGCTTTTGACAACACTAGAAATTCATGAAGCTCTAGTTTGATAAAAAATATTCTTCATAGGATTTTTAGATCGATGAGTTGGTGTTGAAGTGGGATGAGGAAAGGGCTAAGTCGAGAAAACATAAAAATAATGACTCATTATGGTCTAATGCCTTATCAAATTGTTGGGAAGTGTGACTCCAATGCTTTGGAATTAGCTTAAGCTTATGGTTAGATTTTGTCGATTCTGGTAAATAGTCAGTATTTAAAACACTTTGCATAAGATAAAGTGCTTCAAATTGTAACATTATGTACATAGAAATATGCAACTAAATAACCCATGGTAATTTTGAATTGCAAGAAGCCTATTGGCTAAAGAAAAAATTTGAAGGTGATAATTTTGAAATGTAAAAATCTTATTGGTTGGAAAAAAAGAGGCATTAAATGTGAAAGGCACATCAAGGCAATTGCATGTATCAATGGTTTTCAAGATCAATTTTGGTAATAAGGTGACACATGCACAACTCAATATTTAATAACTAACAACTATCATTCCATTATAAAAATAAACGCTGTAGGTTTATTTTGCACACCAAACAGTTAAATAATTGAGCATCATAAGGAGAAAGAACAAAGAAGTTTTGTAGGATATCTTAAGTCTATTGCATTTGGTGAGAAAAGTTGTAGTAGATGCTATAATTTAAGCTTAGAAATAATTGTAGGTAAGAAGGATCAAAAGGATTAGAAGGACCTCTAGGGTCACATGGATGACATTCACAACCCAGTACTCATCGTTAAAGCTAAGTTGAGAAGTTTCAGGGATGGAGTAGAGCAAAAAGATCTTAAAATCTTAGCCAACAATATAAGTGCAGCTACATAGCACTCTCTATTATTGTTGTATATACCTAAGCCCATGCACCCCTACCTAGAGCTGATCAAAGTGGTGGTAGACTACTACAATCCCAAAACCAAGATATGTGTGATGTTATAGGCTAGGTACTTTTCCTCTTATGCCTGAAAGCTTCAAATATGCACTTGCAATGGGTATCTACCCTTAAGACCCTCCTAAATATTTTAGCATTAAAATTCAAAATAGCTATTATGGTAGTAGACTAAAATAATGGCTTAACAAACAGTTTCACTAGTCCATCGCTATGCTTCCAATGTGCCCACTCCTGCTTGCTAATTTTAAACACTTACAAGAAGTTTTCTCCATGCTAGCTATAATTTTTGGCCTAGATATTGATAAGCATGTGCATGATTATCAAATAGACATGGTGTATGCCATCAATAACCCTCATAATTATGACATGACCAACCCTCACATCCCTATTTACTTTGATTGGGCCTAGTAAATGTGTTCAATAATACATGTCTAACTAGTAGATTATTAGAAAAATGAATATGGGGTGTGTAGATATCCCTCACATTTGGTATGGTTGTTCTTGTATTTTATAATATAAATAATTATATGATTAGAAATAAGTAAGCATACCCTAAAGGGAACTATTTTCTCAGTAGTAGATTGGAAGCTAATGCTCAAGATCTCCAACTCTTACATGGAATTCAATAGGTAGTTTTTGGGTCCCACTTTAGCCTATATATGGAATGAATCCCAAGCTATCTAAAAAGGTAGTAACTCAACTTTGTACTTCCCAATAAGACATAAAAAATTAGTATTTCTTGAAGGAGGGTACATGATAAGGGTGTATGGATTCAATGGGGACCTCTTTTTACTCCCTTATTATGTAACAAATTGGGTTTTGGGGATAGAATTTTACCACAAGTAGATTTGACAAATGAAATTTATAGGACAAATATAAGTAATATTTGCATATATGAGACACCCTGAATATTGGTCTAATTATCCTAACTGGTTAAATAAGGTAAAGACTTAGAAGCTAAGATCAATCGCTTCAAGTTGAAAGTGGCGCCACATAAATGGAAGTATGACCTAGAGGGTAAATTTAAGGCCAAGTTAAAAAGCATAATAATAATTTTCTAACACTCAACCATGTCTCATGGCCCAAAGTAGAAGCATTCTAGAATAATCCAAAGGAAGAGGAGGCTAATTTAGACGTAAGCAAATTTTAGAAAAGGCCTCCTTGGGGAGATTGCAATGATTTAGTGAAACTATATGACATGGCTAATAACAAAGACCAAATATTGGATTATGATTTGATAGAAGACATTAAAGAAAAGAAAAAGTGGTTAGAAGTAAAAATCTAAAACTGCAAGCTTACTGTAGTGGTGAGGGCTTTGGCCTTTCTTTGAGACGTCCAAAGTTCAAGCCCTAGTCAGTATCAGGGGTGATTGTTTTTGCACTATTCTGCATACTCAAGAAATATAAAAAATAAGAATATGAGAAAGTAAATGAGCTATATAGAAGAAGAATAAGTATCTCTTAATATTACATGAATGAAATTATACAATGAAGAATGGAACTAAGAGTCCATTATATAGGTTTTACAAAATGACTCTTGGTCTTCCTCAAGTGACACTTGGTCTAACTTACATGACACTTGGCATGAATACCAAATAATAGAATATATTCTAACACCCCCTGTATTACATTATTTGGTATGAAATTCCTTTGAGTTGCATAAATGATCTGTGAATGTTTGAAACGTGTTTCTCCCAAAAGCTTTTGTAGCTTTTGTAAAAATATCTACCAACTGTTATTTTGTAGGAATACGCTTCAAGATGATATGATGTTTTTGAAAGTGATCTTTGATGAAATGGCATTGTGCTTCAATATGTTTAATTATTTCATGTACAATCATATTTTTTATCAAATTGAGTACTCCTTTATTGTCACAAAATATCAAAGTTGGAGTTCGTTTGATGCCCATGTCAGATAATATATTGTAACCACAATACTTCACAAGTTGTATCTCTTGCTTCCCGATATTCTACTTCAGTAGATGATTGTGTCACTATATGTTATTTATTACTATAACAAGATATAGGTCTTGACCCAAGATAAAACACGTACCCTAAAGACTTTCTATCATAAATAGAACCAACATAATAAGAATCTGAGTAACCCTATAGATAGAAATATTTAACATTCTTCTTATAAGTTAGTTAATAATCAATAGTCTTCTTCATATATTGCAATATTCTTTTTGTAGCTTTCCAATTACTTTCTCTTGGTTCTTTCATGAATCATGAAAGGTAATTTACAACAAATACTAAGTCAGGTTGGCTATTTGTTAAGTTCATAAGAATTCCAATTAATTGATGATACATTATTTCTAAAACCAAAGGTGTTTCATCATTTTTGGATAATTGAATCCCTTGTTCCATAGGTGTATCTTTTGGCTTACAATTCTTCATTTTATATTTTCAAGTAAGGCTTATGCATATTTTGATTGAGTAATTGTAATATTATCTTCATTTTGATGAATTTCTAGACCAAGACAATAATTCATTAGTCCTAGATCTATCATTTTAAATGCCTTCTCAAGATCCTTTTTAATATCATTTATTAGTTTTTCATAACTTCTAGTAATCACTATATCATCAACATATACTATAAGAATTAGTATATCATTTCCAATTTTCTTTGTATATAGGTTGGGATCGAATGTACTTTATTTGAAGTTATGTTGTAATAAGTGATTATTGATTTTTATATTCCATGCTCTTGGAGCTTGTTTTAGACCATATAGGGATTTGTTTAATTCGTAAACCTTGTATTCTTATCCTTCAATAACAAATCCTTCTGGTTGTGATATATAGACTTCCTCTTCTAAGTCACCATTAAGAAAAACACTTTTTACATCCATTTGATGAAGTTTCCAACCCTGATGAGCTACTAGAGCACAAACTATTCTGATAGTAGTCATTCTAGTTGTTAGTGCAAATGTTTCTTCATAGTCAATTCCCTCAGACTGAGTATATCCTTTTGCTATTAATCGAGCCTTGTATTTTTCAAGTGTCCCATCTGCTTTATACTTGATCTTGTAAATCCATTTGCAACCCATAATTTTCTTTCCTAGATCCCATGTTTTATTTTTTTGAAGTGATGCATATTTAGATTCTATAGTTGTCTTCCATTGTATGTGATTTAGATCTTGAATTGTTGATGTTGGCTCTATTGTAGTGCTTAGTAATCCTTTGTTTATTCTACTTTGAGTACGAGTTTGAGATCTAGTGGTAGTGATGTCTAGCATTTGTTCTAAATTTGATTCCCTGAGTGTGTCTCTAAGAAACATTGATTCTTTTCTTTGATGCATTGTGGATATTTATGTGAATTCACTATCTTCTTCTTGAGATTTTGATTTTTTCTCTTCATTTATCACATCTTTTGAGAAATCTAGAAAGACTTATGCATCATTACCTTGTATTTCAATGTTAATCTTGATTTATTCATCAAAAACTACATCTTGACTTATGTATATCTTCTTTGTACGTGGATCTATTATTTTGTATCCTGTAGATTCATCATCATACCCAAAAAATATTCCTATCATAGTTTTATCATCTAATTTTTTCCTTTTTTTTTGGAATATGCATATAAGCTTTGCATCAAAAAATTCTTAGTTTTCCTATATTTGGTTTTTGTCCTAACCATGCTTCTTCTAGTGTAATATGCCTGAGTATTCTTGTAGGTAATCTATTTTGTAAGTATACTACTATTTTAACTATCTATGACCAGTATTGATGATCAATACAAGCTTTCTTTAACATGCACCTCACCATTTCCATTATAGATCTACTTATTTTCGCAATTTTATTTTGTTGTGGTGAATATGTTGTAGTGAGTTATCTTTTAATTCCATTTTATTCTAGAAAAGAATCAAATTCTCTTAATACAAATTCACCTCCTCTATATGAACGAAGAGTTTTAATATTTTTTCCTAATTCTTTCTCAACTTGAAGTTTGAATTGTTTAAAATGACTAAATGCTTTTTATTTATACTTCATGAAGTACACCCACATTTTCCTAGTGTGATCATCAATAAATAATTAAAAATACTTATGTCCTCCAATACTAGTGACATTCATTGGTCCATATAAATCTGTATATATTTATTCCAATGGTTACTGAGATCTATATTGAGGAAGTTTTGTAACAACCCAAGTTCTACCCACTTGGTTGTCTTATCTTAAAAATCTCAACATGGAAAATTTTTCAACCAATTCCAAAATTAAAACTAGTATGAGGTATGCTAAATCTTTGTGAGTATCCATTCCGCTGCAGTTGAAAAAACTCATGAGATCGAGACTGGCTAAATCTCATTGTTATTGCCTTAAGTGAACTTCACTCTCATTCTAGAGATTCCAAGTTTAGGCAGGGGTTTCTCCTCTAGGGACCATTTCACCTAGAGGTTAGACGCATATTTCCCCATATCTTATCATGACTTCAGGTCATGCAAGAGTTAGTGTGTGCATGCCAGAGTTAGATGAACAACCACCTTCCCTGGAGTTTATCTAGGGTCTACCAATACCCTAGTATCTACCCGGTGTCTTGTCTTGTTTGTCAACATAATATCCCATTCCATTATGTTGGTGGTATCCCTCCCACGATTCAAGCACAAGATTCACCACTCCATACCAACAAGGATTAACCTAGGAGTGATGCCCATTTCATCCTCTATTACCTCCTATCTGAACCCTTCCTATCAGGAATACGGTTTACCCTGGGTAATGGTGATTGTCTTCCCACAAGCACCATTAATGGTTGAGAATAAGACAAGATTGTCCTGCCCACAATCTTGAAAGACATGGTTGTCCTCCCACAACCTTGAATTATATTCTACCATAGTCTTACTAAAATTTAAAATTTATTTCCTAATCCATAAGTTTCCCAAAACTAAGTTGTGCAATTAAAAATTTATTGTTCCATCGATATTAAAGTGTGTAGCATATATTAATTTTTACATCATGAATCAACAACTCTAAATAATCCAACATAAAATAACAAGCAAGACAATTAATACTTTTTAATACCCATCCAAGCAAATTCCATGTATTTAATGAGTTGGACTATAATGTTAACCAACACCATATAAGTTTCATAATACTTAGAGATAACTATACCAAGAAGGAATTTTGATTTTTATTTTGTTCGTTTACAAATAAGGTTATTTGAAAGCTACGTAAAAATATAATATTGCAACATTTTGCAAACAATGTTTTAATATGATAAACGGTAATGATGTTGTCCACCTCTTAATAGCTGGTTTTTAAAATTGGATATCTCTATCTTGAAAACAAAGGTTTTCGTCTAGAATATAAGTCCTACAAATTAAAGTATAGCCACATCCATACTTGATGTGTCAGAGGTCTCTATTAATGAGAAATTTTTAAAGTGAACTATGGTCATTTTGCTACGAATTAGTGTTTTTTTGATGAATTAAGATGGTTAGCTAAGCTTTTAGGGCTTCACAAACACGTGTGTGACAAGAAAGCTAATGTAAAATTTATGTTAACAAGGATATAAAGCACAACCTACTTATCATAATATTTCATAACCAAGGAGAAAGTCTTACTCTTCTACTACTTTATCTTAGCCTTTGTTTAACTTCTTCCTACGCTTAGTCTGTCACTTCTATAAAAGGCCACAGGGACCCACCATGCAAGCATGCATAAAAGTTCTACTCCCTAGCACAGAGCTTATAAAATTTGGCCTATGCGATAGAGAACCATAATAAATGAAGGAGATTTTGGCATATGTGACTAATTAAAATTTGGCTTGTCCTGTCGCTGGTATACCCAAATGATAGTTGTTGAGGATGAGTCTAGTATAATTGTGTTGCATCATAAAAATAAAGTATGATCCTACTATGCCTATTGAAGGCAATAGAACTACATTAATAAACATGGAAAGAAGTAAAGGTTCATATTCCAAAGCAAAGGCAGAGTGGTATTTAAGAAGTCAGTTTATAAAGTATACATCATATTAACTAAAAAGACAAGATGTTTCCTTTTAATAATTTTTCCCAACCTATTCAGGTTCGTTCCTAGCCAAAGTACACCTTCTAGAAGTGCGCCCTGGCCAGATACACTATATGCAGACTATGATAGTGAAAAAGGATAAAAACATGGTCAAATTTTGGAATTCTATCACCACAACATATTAATCTATGTTCTTCGAACAATTAAGACCTATTTGTTTAAAATTTTTAGATTCTAAATGAAAATTTCCTCATATTGTATAGTGAAACAATTCTAAAATGATATAAAATGTGTATAGTTAAAGTGTCTTTCACAGAAAAAATATGAAACAAAAGTTTCCGTAATAAAATACTTTGCATAATATATAACGTCAGCCTTCATACAAACATCAAATTTGTCAGTTTCACTATGCCAAAGAAATTTTGAATTTAGATCATAACCATATACATTTTCAATAGTTGCACTAGACTATTGGTTTGACAAAATTAACTTAAAATAAAATGATTCATAAATTGGCATTCCATTAGACAAATGCCATCTTGTCTAACCAGAGCTTTATCTGATGAACAACATCCATAATCCCAATATACTTGTGTGTACAAACAATATCTATTAGGGGATTCTGAGTCCTCCTGATCGATACTTCAAAAGATCAAATGTACATTATTACAAGATCTACCTAAGTCTAGGCAGCAATGAGACTTCAGGATAATGTGATGCGCTTTGAGACCGAACGCAAGTAAGTCTACATACATTTGCAAAGGATTTGAGTTTTAATTTTGAGCGGTGTTACATCTTCGAATGTTCCTCCAAGCCTCGTTTCAAGGTTTGTCGATGTAACCAAGGGTCAGAGCAGCCTCAACTAATATGATATGCAACTAAACTTCTAAATGCAAACAATCATACAATATTCGATTTATAATGCAATTCACTAATTTCTAAATGAGATAACATACGCTTCAGATAGTTCTGCTCAAGATTAGTTACATTTTTTGTTCAAGATATTAATACCATCAAATCATTTTTCAGTAAATAAATTTCAATCCCAAACAAATTCCTTGTTAATATGATAAACCTAATAATCATTCCGAAAGTATATCATAACATTATATTATCAATTAAGATTTTTCAGAGAGTTATCCTTACCGGAGAACACTTATCCCTTCCTCTGCACTGATAGTCACTCTGCTTTACTAGATATTTTTGCCAGCAAAAGAAGATGATACATTTTACTTTTTCAACTTGAATTTATAGAAGAAAATACTATTTTCATGCTTAACATTTGTTGATCACATACGAGTCTTCCATCCCGAAGCTTGCCATGTGGTGTGCCCATTCACCATGGTTTATTTAATTACTTTACAATGTAACTTTAATATTCATAATTTTATCCCCTTTATATTATTATTTATTATATTATCATAATATATATAGCATTATTTTTATATTACTATTTATTTATTCTTATTCTTATTTATTTTTTTATATTATTATTTTATTTTATTTTATATATATATATATATATATTTTTTAAGATTCCAAAGCAAGACATACAAAACAAACCTAGTAATGCAGCTACATGAAATGCATCTATATGGATCGCTGGCAAATGCATTGCTAATAGGGTTCTTTGACCCTAATTACGGCAAATACTTTGCCGCTCATCATTTCCCTTGACTTACCTTCCATCGGATTACCTCTTCAACCAACTGGAGGAAATATCATCCCTACGAATTGCTCCTTCCAGTGATGGTACCTGTTCCTACATCCACAAATGGATTAGTAGTATCTCATCCTTGCAGACAAAGTAGGTATACAAGAAATAAGATTTTGGAGGGATATTACAAGTTCAAAAGGAATTCAATGTTGTTTTCCTACTAAGCATTCTAGACAAACAGTAGATTCTAAGGATAGATTTGGTATTCCTTCAACCATTTGATATCTGATCATTTCATTTAGGGAAGATACACTGGTATGTCCTAGTCGTTTGTGCCATAGATCCATAGCCTTAACTGAAAGAGTTGAATGTGTAGTAGTGTCCAAAACAAATAGACCATTTTTATAGGAACCTGATGCTATCTTCTTTCCTTGTTTAAGAATATCACATTGTTTTATTCCATTGGAAACTTTGAATTCTATAGTCATATTTTGATCCATGAGTTGAGAAACTAAAAGAATATTTATGGTCAATCCCAGAACATATAATACATTTTTTATTATTCATTTTCCATTTATTAGATTGATTGGAACATTTCCTATCTGCTTTACTTCATAAGTCTTACTATCTGCTATAGCAACTAGTTTTTCATTTCTCAACTCTGAATCTATATACCAATGATCCATGGTTGTGAAGTTTTCAACTTTCTAATGTGAGGATGTCTTCCTTATGACTCCCTAGTTTTAAGTATGTGATCAACTTTGCTAGGAGCTTTTCAATTTTTCAAGTTTTGTAAAATGTCTTCTAACTTGCAAGACTCTATGGTTGGATTCCTTTTATCCCTTTAATGGGTATATGAGACAAGTATAAGCAATAAATTCCAACTCTTTTAAGCAATTCAATGATTTTGCTTTCTTTATCCTTAATTTTCAATGGTTTAATTTTCTAAATTCCAATGATCTAAAGTTTGATGTAGTACTCCTTATATCTCCCTAATTTGGAAATTTAGAAATGATAATATTTGCAATAGAGTAATACTTTAATTTTCCAAGGTATAAAACCTTATAACTCCTATTTAATTAATTTGCAAATATTATGATATTTGAATTTCAACTAGTGCACTTTTGAAATGTCACTTAAGGATATAAACTCCTTGTTTAATATTTCTTTCTAATTAACTAAGGTTGATATTTGCTTATATTTCTAATGCAAATAATAAATAACTTCAACCTTATATAATGAAGCACCTTATAACTCCTTATACCTAAAGAAAGCAAATATTGAATTATATAAAACTTTACCTTCCTTCAAATGTTGTATGTTGCAATATGATTGGCTCTTGTTATGACTCTTTATCCAATCTTGGGCATTGTATTTGTTGATCTTCTATGTATGATAGTGAGCAATTAATGCTCAACATTCAATGGATACCCTCTATGATAGTCTTCCTCCTTATTTCAATGCTCTTTGACCTCTCTTGTTGGAGATATACATGATATATACATGTTCCTCTTGTGGGTGGCTATTAATACCCTTGTCATCCTTGAAATGAATGCCAAGTGGTGCTTTATGTTGCCTAAGGCCTTATGCCTTCTCGTTAGATGGTGCAGGGCGATTGTTATCCTCATTACTCCACATGGTGCAGGACTAGCAATGTTGAGAATGAGCATTGAAATGATAATGAGGGCATTATACTTTCTTGGGCACTTCTTTGATTTGACTAGAGCATTACTTTTACTTGAACACTCTTTGCAAGCATTAGATTTTGTAGATACCTCTTCCTCCTTTGTGCCAAGTGGCATAAGATATATTTCATTATTATGGTAAGTGGAGGCTCTTATTTTGCATGCACTCAAGCTCCTTAATGTATCTTATCACCTCAACTTCTTTGTAATCCATTTCAACTCTTATTCCAACGTTCTTTCTTGCATCTCAAAGCATGGTGGCTCTTCCTCTATGGCGGTGGTGCTTCCTATGGTGGATTGGCACTTGCTTTAGCAAGCGTAGTTTTTCCAAGCTCCTCTCTATGTTTTCTTGGGTATTGTATCCTACTTTGCACCTTGTTTTGTTACTTGTGCTACGTAAACCTTGTATTATTTTCCTTCTCACTTGCATGTAATTGTTGCAATGGTGCTATCTTATGTAGACTCTTTCAATGCTACAGTTTTTTGCACTGCGATAGGCACTGAATCTAGTGTCTTTGGCACTATATTGGGTGTCTTTAGACACCTCAAATGGATGGATATTGAGCCCTTATATGGCTCTATCTTCTATGTGTTGAAGCTTCTTCTTAAGCTTTGTAATATCGCCACTTGATGTCTGAAATATGTGCTATGTTTTATCTTCCTTTTATTGCTTTGTAGAAGACAAATGTGTAGCTATTAAACCCTAAAAAATCTCTAGATCCTATCCTCTTTTGCTATGTTGGTAAGGATGAGTATGGTGCAAGTAATGAATGTAGATAATTTTGCAATGATTAAGATAAAATACCTTAACTTGCACCTTGTACTTTGAGACCTTTAGGTCTCCTTTTGAAGCTTTTTTCTTGACTTGATATGGTAGCTTCCTTCTCCTTGACACAATATGTTGTAGATTTCCTATGCTCAATAGTGTCTTTTGACACTTCACTTCTACTTTGATTTGTGCACTTAATATTCCTCCTTAACTTGAAACTCAATGCACTTTTAATAACCTTTAAGAATAACACTATAAATTTCTCCTTATTGCTCGTTTAAAGTAACTTGAAATATGCACTATAATCTATGCAACTTTCACTTAAGAATAATGTCTTCTTTGCTTCCAATAGATAATATATCTAACTCTTATTCCTTATGTGCAGGTTTGAACCTTGTAAAAATGAACTTTTTTATGACCTCCATAGATGATGTATTTCTAGGTGATTAGATTTACCTAAATGTTACCCTATATTAGATGAAATTTCAACTCTTTCTTGTTGTCCAAAACAGCTCTTTAATTCACCAATTTGCAGCTTTGAAACTCCTTCACGATGCTCCCTATCAAATTTTAACTTCAATCTTGGCCTATCTAGTTGCCTTCTTCTCAATATTTTGATAGTCTTGAGGTCTTCACTATTCTACTCCAAAATTTTGCAAACTCCTTTCTAAATTTTTCTCCTTTTTGTCTTGTTTTTGAATGGCGATAATTGTCCCAAATTCTTCACTATCAAGAACTTCTTCCTTAAGCTTTCCTCAACCTTTCTTTAGCCCCCCTCGTAGCTTTGATACCAATAATGGTTTTTGCACTATTATACCTACTCAAGAAATATAAATAAGAAGAAGATAAAGTAAATGAGCTATATAGAAGAAGAATAAGTATCTCTTCATATTACATGAATAAAATTGTACAATGAATAATGGAACTAAGATTCCATTATATAGGTTTTACAAAATGACTCTTGGTCTTCCTCAAGTGAAACTTGGTCTAACTTACATGACACTTGGTATGAATACCAAATAATGGAATATATTCTGATAAGGGGATCAAGACCCCTCATAAAAACCTTTGTGAACTTATTGAAAAACCTAGGAATGGTGGATTTCCATATGTGTATATAGAAAAATATATATTCTAATAACTTAAACAAAGAGTTTGAAAGGCTATTTGATAAATACTACCAAACATGGGTACCTGATTAAGAATATGAAGAAAACATAACTTAGGAGGAGGAAGATTATGAACATGACTTGTTCTAAGAGGATGAGGATAATGGTCAACAAATCTTGGAACATGTGGATTCAGAAGATTATCGAGCTACAAAGAATGTGCCAAAAAATAGATAGGGGGTTGAAAGTATAAGAGAAGTCTAGAAAAATAACAACCATTAGAGGAAAGTAAAACCTAGTAGCAAGAGAGCCCCTCACATTTGCCACAAGAACTGAAATAGGAATACTTATTTGAAAATTAAATGATGCAAAGAATGGGCTACATTGGAGGAGATCTCTATGGAATAAGGACAAGCATACGCTAGCATTTAGAGCTTAAATGAGAAAAACATCAATTGGCACTTGGATCTAGTATTAACCAATCAAAGAATGTTGCTTCCCACCTTGTGCCAAAATATTTTAACCCCATAACTCAAATAGAGGCTTAAGAAACAACAAAAGGTAAAGGCTCCCCATTGAGTCAACAAGAGGAGTAAAAGGGACCAAGATCATACAATCTTGGCAACTTATGACACAATTATGGTGACTCAAGATCAAATTCACATGCAAGATATAGGTACATCATCTCTAGTCCCTATTGTTATCACTAGTCCTTCTCAACCATCCCATTATCCTCCAAAAATAAATTTCCCATGAATCAAAACAAACTCTATCACCTACCAAGAGTATAAATTCCATTGCTTTTCTTAAAAACTGATAGACTTTCAGAGGCTCACAACCTTGAACTCTTGTAGATATCACTACCTTAGTCCAAAAATACCCCTTGTCTTCATATCCTCTACTCTAAACCTACCTAACTACAATCCCCTTTCTAGAAACTTGATCCTAGAAGACCTAAGCCAATTTCAGTAAGTTGAATTAAATGCTAAAATATAAAATGGATAAATAGGCACCTATAAAGGAAAAGAAGAAGGCACCACCAAGAATTATGGGTGTAGTAGATCCAATTATAAGAAAATAAAAAATAAAAGACTTATACCCCAATCGTGGTGTTGAGTGGTATTTTCACCCAAGTGTGAAAGTACACTCTTCCTTAGGATTTGAGTTCCAAATCCCCTCTTGCAAAGAAGTTAAACAAACTTCTCCAAGGTCTCCGCTATATTAGCATTTGCATTTGTGTATTAGTAATCTCAAATAAAGATGTATCAATTATAATGCTAGGAACACCTTATTGATTGCAAGTAACTGTAAACAAGGGGCAATGTTGGTTTATTTTACCATGATACTTTAGTGATTGTTCATTGAACCAAAATAGAGCAAATGTGAGTTGGCCCTCATATGACCACGATGTAGTGCCTTAATTCCTTTTATATTGAGGATTTTAAGGTAGATTTTATCTTCTTTATTAAGTCCAAATATGGCTTCTTATCATGAATATGAAGATAGCTTTCAATGTGATAGATAAACTATCCCTCTTTGGTGAAATTGGTTTTCACAAAGAAGCAATAATTTATGGCCTTAAAGTAAGGGCTTTAAATGTCACCTCAACTTATCCCTCTTAAATGAAATCAAATTTTCATAAAGATGAACAATTACATGCTTTGAATCAATGACCTTCAATGTGATGCTCAAATTACCCCTCTTTCGTAAAATCAGAATTTTTATGAAGAGAGGGCAATTTTAGGCTCCAAAAATGGAAATTTGTAAAATGCCATAAAACATAAAACCTTCAATGAAATTGGAATTTTCATGAAGAGAATGTCATCATAGGCTCAAGAATGCAAAACGAAATTGAAAAAATGAAATTTGACCTAAAAAATGGAATTTTTGCATTTTCGGATTTTAAAAATCTGCAATGAAACAGAAATTACGATGAATTTTTAAAAATATAAAATGGCTCCGAAAATGAAATTTCAAAGTGCGTAATGGAAGTATGATAGGTGCTCTACGTAATTGTGCAATTATTTTTGGATTTTGAAATTTTTTTACTGTTTATTTTAATGTCTGAAAATAAGAAAAAATTCTGAAATTAAAATTTTGGAAAATAGAAAATTAAAAATTTGCATCAAATTAATTGCTGGAAATGCAGCAATGCAAAGCTCCCTCAGTTTGATAGCACCCCATCCTGCAAAACCGAATATGTGAGAATTTTGTACATGCAACCTAGCCTATTTGACCTGCAAAACAAACACAATCAAAGTAAACTAGGTGATGGCTCCTAGGGTTTATAATAATTTCCAGATTGCAGACATTCACATGAAATAACCCAAAACAATAGCATAAATTTCACATACAAATCTGAAATCTTAAATGAGAAAAATAGAGCAGTTATAACAAAGCATGCAGAAAATTTCTCATCCTTTCTTGACAAACGAAGTCTAAATTTTTGAAAACAAAGCTTGCATTAATAACACTTCCAGATTTTACATTCCAAGTTCAGCAACATTTTCTTTCCAAAAGATTCCCCCGTTTTTCTCCTTTCAATGCAGTATTTTAGGATTTCTATAAAATACTTCGTTTCCTATTTGGAAGGCTTTGAAACTGCTTCGTTTCGTCTTTCACTTCGTCTATCTGGTTTCATTTTCATTCCGTATGATTCATTTTCCAGAGACTTTTCATTCCTTTTTCTCTTCCATCGTTTGGTATTTTTTTTTTCCCATTTTACATGGCAACGTTTTTTTTTCTATTATTTAAAATGCATGTTTTGGCCTTTTGCCACTTGTATAGGTATAGTATATCATGATTTCACTTTACTTCACCTAGACTTTGGGCAAGCCATAAAGGCCACCGTCTAACCAAGAATAAAATAAAATGAAATTAACATTAAAAATGTCCATCATACCCATTTATTCTTTAGATAATCATGCCACGCTAATCCATAATTTTCCTAATCGTGAGGATCCACATCGGTTTTTGAAGCTTGCAGGGAAACCGTCCACTACAGAAAAACTCCACTCGATCGCTTGTCAACATACAACGATTTTCATGCCCTTATTTTAGCCGTTTCGGCTGTCTTCTACAACATAACTGTCAGACCTCGTAACGTTAACGTACCCATCATAGTGTCCTGCCAAATCACACGCTCCAAGAAGCCATTGAACATGTGGCTTCATTTGTTTTCACACAAGACCAATCATCATGGCGGCCACATCGAAATACACCGTTCTTCGCTGTCATTGGTTTCTGTCGAACGTTGTGTTGTATCTATGCTCAAACGCCCACCATCATGGAGTATCTATCAATTATTTTAGCAAACACATAGTTGTTGCCTTTGAATTACCTCATGGCACGATTTTTGCCATAGTCGGGTTGTCATGCACTGGACGTCGGCACATCCCCATTCAACATCATACCTCGAAGATACCTCACCTGTTCGTCGACGTCTTTCTTGCTCTGAAATCCTGCGATGTTGCCCACAATTGTTTGTCGGAGCTATTGCACTACTCGTTGAAGGAGCCCGCGTCTACCTCTACGCATCCCCAAACTTGAACACGATGCAAGCTTAGACCTTTATCCACCTTCGGTCAACCTCCATTCAAATCGCTCCCAGTACATCCCTGTAAAACTCTGCTCGGGAGTGCGCTGTATTGGGCACTCATCGATGCGCTATGTTTCATCGAATCAAGGTCAAAATGGGCTTCGTTCGGGATGAAGGTACAAACCAATGAGGCCACCCATTCATGTCATATTCCTTTGTAGGAATTTCATTCCACTTTAATACCCCTTCCTTCTCTTCGATCAACGCTATCATCTACCGTAGGCGTCGCTCGATCGTTGTTCAACTGTGAAACCATGTTTGTCCACATGATCACTAGTTCTATTGTTTTACCATTGTCGTGACCTAATATCAATGTTGCCTTCATGATCTATACATCGGGTATCAATGAGGTTTCCAAGGCCACTTCGCCTCACTCTGCCATCTACACTGCTTCGGCAACGTCACCGGTGTATGTTATTTTAAAACCCAAAATTCCTAGCTATATCGACATACCAATAGCCTATAAATCCTTTATGTCCATCGATCCCGACATCTACGTCATAAGCACAGCTCGAAGAAATCCGCATTTTTGCTTTAAACAATGCATTGTTGTATCTTTCCACTGCATCGACCAATCGCTGCTCTCGAGCTCCTCTTTGCCATCGTTGCGTTGTATTCCACACTCGGTCCTTCGTTAGCTGGTGAATGTCCTGCATATGACCAAATATTAGAATTTCAAATCCAATTTAAGGCAAAAATAACATAGCCCATTAGACTTTCAAATCCAATTTAAGGCAAAATTAACATAGCCCATGAGCTTGTTTTAATCACGTATTTTTTTTTTTTTAGTTTTAATATATATTGTTATTTTTTTTTGTTATATATATATATATATATATATTTTGATATTATATATATATATATTATTTTTATATTTTTAAGTAATACTTCTTATACACATCCACCATGGAGATTGAACCCGGGTCACATTACCGATATGTTTGTTTTACTTTGTATAGATGTATATTAAAGAGGTATTAAGGTGGAATGAAGTTTTAACATAAAACTTGTTTTATATATAGAACACAAGCTCATTATACATGAATGACAAAAACAAGAAATTTAACCATCACAATGTTAACAACAAAATATTAGCAATAACATTGCTAACACAACATTGACGATAAAAATCGTCGACAACAAAATGACATTAAAAATCGTCGACAACAATTTGACGATAAAAATTGTCGACAAGAAATTGACAACAATTTGACGATAAAAAATCGTCGACAAAAAATTGACAACAATTTGACGATAAAAAATCATCGACAAGAAATAGACAACAAAAATCAATGACAACAATTTGGCAAAAACTACAAACCCAAAACACAATGAAGCATTAGACACTTAAAACAAACTGTAAACATCCAAACAAAAAGGTGGGTCCCCAATTCTTGGGGTCGTTGTGGATCCACCACAACAAATGGCGACTCTGCTGGGAAATGCTCCTGAGCATTTCGGTGAGAACCCAACCTGAAAACACACAAACTCAACTACAAACATCAGTGAATATCCAAAGAATGTAAATAGACAAGAAACATGAACCATCAGAATCATTCAACATCAACTCAATGTGTACAAGTGATTCATTCCCTATCGTTTGAAACCATTCCGCTTTTCATTGTCAATTTTACCTGAATGCATATGCGAGGTTATGAATGATTTGTGCAAGATTTAATGTATGGCAAATATTCTAGAGATATAACAACCTGCTTTGCAAAGGCTCAAACTTTCTAGTACCATGAACAAGCATATTAAAAATGTCAAACCCTCTTAGGATCAAATATGTGTACTGGGTTCATTTACCAGATCCCAAAGTTGGTTATGTGTCACTATCATCTTGAACCAGTGCATGTGTAAGTGGAATCAGAGCTTTGGGGTATAGGATTCTCAACCTAAGTATGATGAGAATTTAACCCTAACCTTACTACTCTAATTCAAATTTCATTACCTCATCTTAATCAAAATGATTTAACCTGTTATGGATGAAACTGTCAGGCTAGCCTGTCCATGTGAGCGGTCAGAGGTCTTGCTTTTAAACAAGACATGTCACCACGCATGAGCCTACTCCACTGCCAGTCAAGCGTCTATAGCCCCGATGGAGATCAGCACCATAGTTCAAGCTTTGGCTTTGGCTTTCTTGGATTATAGGGATGATTACCCATCCTTATGAGGGACACGTAGTACGATCCTTCCAATCCAAATGGTGTGATGGAGGTGAAGTAAAAAAAACTTGCTTGAACTTTAGGGATGACTACCCATCCTTACCAGGGACATGTAGTACGATCCTTCCAATTCAATGGTGAGTGGTATGATGTAAGAGGAATATTAATGTTTGCTTTAGGTTCCTTGAATCTTAGGGATGACTACCCATCCTTGCCAGGGACATGTAGTACGATCCTTCCAATCCAAATGATGTGATGGAGGTGGAGAAATAGGAGTGGTGAAAACCACTATTTTCATGGCCTATGTTTTGCATGATGGGACAGACAAGAAACACTCCTTTCGCCTCACCTTTTCTTCCAAGTATGGTTTTGACCATTTTGTTCAAGATGCCCTTTAAATCTGTGTAGAACGTGTTTGGTTCAAGATAGTTTGGGCATCAGTTTCCAACCTCAAGATCTATTTAATAGATGTTATGTAATGACCCTAAGAGGATTTGACACCTTTTCAATGATTGTCTTTGAAATGTAGATGCAATTGATATGTAATGTATATGCAAATGTGGAATGTAACATGAGATATGGATGAATGCATTGCTCTTCTTGAAATTTGGATGGAGTATACCACCTACTTTGCCATAATTTGCAAAACTGACAACTTCATGCATCACAAGTTTCAAATGATATTCTTTAATGTGTTTGTGATACTCATGGAGCTTTCTGCAATAAAATTCCGATGTTTCATATTCTCTTTATCTTAGTCAACATTCATAAGGACATAAGCTGACATCTCGCTTTTTTCTTTTTTTCTTTTTTTTTTTTTTTTCAAAACAAACCAAAAATGTCCAAAGGACCAACACACAAAACTTAAAACCAAAACTGAAATGCAAACCCAACATCAAAAACCAAAAATTATATACAAATGTACAATATGGTACAAGATGATGCAAAGCTTGGACTATCACTTTCCCGGATCCCAAACATGATTAGAACATTTCAAAAGACATATGACACAATATGTATGCCAAATGTTGTAGGAATCCAACAACAATAAGATCAAACCAAGCAATGCAAAAAAATTCAACTTGCCACGCTCACCCCACCAATTTGATTTAGTGTCATTAGTACTCTCATAGGTGAGATTCAAATCATCAAATTGATTAGACAATATTTGATCTTCAATTTCATCTCGTCTATTCTTTAAGGTATAAATTTCATATTTCCATTCATGATTTAGAATTAGGCTTTCTTTATCCAAAATGAAACTTTGTAAGCAAGAGCCTATTTCCAAAAATTTTAAAGCCACTTCATTTTCCATGTTCTTAGGCCAATCAAACTTGTGCAACAATTTGCAAGAATCTAGGATATTTACTAAATGAGGATCATTAAAATTTTTTACCCTAGACTCCATTATCAATTGTTGATGAATTTGATTTAACAATTCATGTGCCTCAACCTCTTTTTCATTCATGCAAGTGATTTTATTAAAGGTGTGATTAGAAGTCACTCCTTGTTTTTCATTCACCTTCAATGACATTTCATCATAAACATCCTTCAAATTCAAAACATGTTCATGCAAATCTTCACCTATAGTTTGGGTGTTTGAACACAAAAGGTTAGATTCTACCTTTTGCACATTTTCATTTACCAACACTTGGTGAGAAATCACAATTTCTTCATTTATTACCTGTTCATCAAACATACCAAAATATGACACCCAATTGAAAACATGTTCATCTTTCTCAATCCTCAAATTTTGTTGGTCAAAGTGTATGTCAAGTAATCTATCTTGATGATCACTCATTTGAGTTGCTTCCAATTGATCAATCTCTTTGTCATTTGGTTCCAATTCCTTATTCACCATCCATGGCATCTCTTCATGTGAGATAGAAGTTTCAACATCTTGTATATCTAGTGGAATAGGAATTTCATCAATAGGGGTGTGAGAAAATAACACATCATCATATCTCCCCCAACCATTGTAAAAATTGTCATCCAAATTCGTGGAATGAAACTCCATGGTATTTGTGACATGATATTTTGATTCATTTGTCAATTATTTTTCTTCTTTGTCCTTGGTAGTAGGATCATTATAATCTTCCAAAATTTGATGAGATTTGAAACCCTCTTCCAAAACATCCTCAAATTGTACAGGAGTTGTAATATCTTCCTTTAAGTAGGCGATTATGTTATCCTGCATATCAATTGACACAAAGGGTTCATGAGGAGGTTTAGAGTGAGCATATTCATTCAATTTCTTTCGAGAATCATGGCGATCATCTTCCAAAATTAAGTTATGATGCTCGACTATTTCTTCAACATCTTCTGATTCATCAAAGTGTATCTCATCAAATTCACCTTCACCTTCCTTAGATGGTTCAATTATTTCAAACAGTGGGTTATTTCTTGAATTCAAATTTGTAAGGCTATCATAGTCCAAATTAGTAACCCATGATTCTACTTCATCACAATTTGGAGGGTGAAGAATTTCTTGATCATTAGTTTCAATCATCTCATCGAGTGTATCTTCCAAGAACAAGTGGTGAAATTCTTTCATATCTTCAAATTCATTTATTGATTTTCTTTCGATTTCACTTTCAACCACTTCATTCAACTCTATGGCCATTTCTGTCCTATCACATATCTCAAGTAGAGTTGAATTTATGACACCGTTATCTGAATAATCATGTATCTCTATGAATGAAATCATCTCCTCACCATCCTCATTGATAGATGTTGGCTTGGCAACTTGCACCTCCTCTTGGACTACCTCTGAGGTGGTTGTAACATTTGGACATTCAAATTTGTCCTCTTTATCATTCACCATAGGTATTGTTGGATTGGAGGGTGCTATATTCAATGGTTGATGTAGGTTGGTATCACTAACCCCAAAAGAACAATCTTTCATGGGAGCATGTTGTGCCTCTTCTTCCCCTCCCAAAATACATTGTTGTTCTGCCATTTCTAAGACCTCATAGATCATCTCTAGAGACAAGTCATCCAAGTTTTCCTTAATGAGTGTAGCAAGTGTGGGGGGTATGGCTCTCATGTATACTTCAATAGCTTCCTCTTCCAATGTACCCAAACTTTCCCACATTTGAGAGTACAATTCACGAAACCTCACATTGAATTGACTCATGGACTCATTAGGCTCTTTACACATAGAGGTGAATTGATTTTGCAACCTATTTAAGTCAACTTGATTACCAAAGTGATAAATATAGGCTGCTTCTAATTGGCTCCAAGAAGTCTTAACCTCCATGGGTAAATGACAATACCACGAGAATGATCTATCACCCACAATGTATGGGAAGAACCTACAAGCAATAGGCTCACAAAATATTTGAAATTGACATAACGTGAACTTATAGATATGTAGATTCTGTAGGTATCCTGATGCCACCTCTTGATTAAAAATTCGTAGAAACTCCAATAACATTTCATGAATTTGATAAGGTGTTCCAAAGGTAGGATGACATTCATAATACTTTCCTAATGTAGATACCATCATTTCTCTTAGGGACATCATTTCTTCTCTTATGGATACAATTTGCTCCTCAAATGTTGCCATTAGTGAAACTCAAAGAATAACCTCAGAAGCAAATATGTTAGTCAAATGGTGAAGCAATCTTATAAAAAAATGTAAACTAGTTTCTGATTCACCAGGTCACAAATGCGCAAGTGAAGAGCATACTCCTAGTGTTGCAGGATTTTTGATTCACCAGATCGCATTACACGGCAAGTGAAGAGCATAATACCGACAACAAATACATTTTAGGAAGAAAATGATTCCTTACAAAGAAACATGAAATGACTAACAAATCTCACATATGTAACATATGAATCATCATGTTAGCATCAACCAAGAGACATGTACCCATTAAACCATGACATGAAATAACATTCTCACATTTGCAAATAGATTGGCATTAGCACATCATCAAAAAAAGAGAATGTTAGAATCAAATGGAAGTAATTGCATGGAAACAACACCTCGTTAGTCGAGACCAAAATTTTCAAAATTAAATCAAATCACATTATTTCTATATGAACAATCAAAAAGCGTTAGAACAATGCATAGCATACATGAATTGCTTAACGTAAATAGAATAAAGTAAACCAATTCAGGCCCTCCTTCTAGCGCCAAAATGTTGAGTGGTATTTTCACCCAAGTGTGAAAGTACACTCTTCCTTAGGATTTGGGTTCCAAATCCCCTCTTGCAAAGAAGTTAAACAAACAAATTCTCCAAGGTCTCCGCTATATTAGCATTTGCATATGTGTATTAGTAATCTCAAATAAATATGTATCAATTTAAATGCTTGGAACACCTTAGTGATTGCAAGTAACTGTAAACAAGGGGCAATGTTGGTTTATTTTACCATGAAACTTTAGTGATTGTTCATTGAACCAAAATAAAGCAAATGTGAGTTGGCCCTCATATGACCACGATGTAGTGCCTTAATTCCTTTTATCTTGAGGGTTTTAAAATAGATTTTATCTTGCTATTAAATCCTCAATGATGAATAGGATGCTTCAAATGTAGGGCTTCAAAATGTCACTTCAACTTATCCCTCTTAAATGAAATCAAATTTTCATAAAGATGAACAATTAAGTGCTTTGAATCAATGACCTTCAATGCTGATGCTCAAATTCCCCTCTTTCGTAAAATCAGAATTTTTATGAAGAGAGGGCAATTTTAGGCTCCCAAAATGGAAATTTGTAAAATGCCATAAAACATAAAACCTTCAATGAAATTGGAATTTTCATGAAGGGAATGTCATCATAGGCTCATGAATGAAGCATGAAATTGAAAAAATGAAATTTGACCTAAAAATGGAATTTTTGCATTTTCGGAATTTTAAAAATCTGCAATGAAACAAAAACTTCGATGAATTTTTAAAAATATAAAATGGCTCCGAAAATGAAATTTCAAAGTGCGTAATGGAAGTATGATAGGTGCTCTACGTAATTGTGCAATTATTTTTGGATTTTGAATTTTTTTTACTGTTTATTTTAATGTCTGAAAATAAGAAAAAAATTCTGAAATTAAAATTTTGGAAAATAGAAAATTAAAAATTTGCATCAAATTAAATGCTGGAAATGAAACACATGATACATCCCTCGGTTTGATAGCTACCCCATCCGACAAAACCAAATATGTGAGGTTTTCATGCATGCAACCTAGCCTATTAGACTTGCAAAACAAACACAATCAAAATAGACTAAGTGCTGGCTCCTAGTGTTTATAATAAGTTTCAGATTTAAGACATTCACATGAAGTAACCCCAAGAAACTGGCATAAACTTCATTTACAAGCCTAAAATCTGAAAAGGGAAAAAAATAGACATTTAATCTTGCATGCAGAAAATGACTCCTCCTTTCTTGTCCATAAGATGCAACTTTCTGAAAAGCTATCTGCATTAAAAATATATCCTTGTACATGGCAGAAATCTGGTTCTCCAAAACCAGAAAAAGTGGAAGAAAAACAATCCAAAGCAGGTCTAGAATGGCCTCTTGCCCTCAGCTCTGCAACTCTATTTTAGAAGTTTTCCAACCCCTTTTTTCAAGTTTGAACCCATATTTAACCTCCTTACTGCATCTTTCGTTTCCTTCCTTTCCTAACGCTTCACTAGTTTTCTTTGTAACTCCTACTCTCCGAATATGCTTTTTCTTTTGTTTCATTTCTTTAGTAACGCTTTATTTTGATGGAGCGTTTAAGACGTTCTCTTTCATCACTATTCTATAACTGATGTATCTCACCTAAAACGGAATATTATGTCAATGCTGAGCTACTTGCCTTTGATGTGAGATCCCATAGGCCTTCTTGGTTTAATTAACACCATGTAACATCTACCCCAAACTCATGATGCGCTCTTGCACCTTCCAAGCACCGTTAGCAAAGACTGAAACTCCTCCTGGTATTGTAATGCCTTGTAAAGCTCCCGAAATGGCCTTTCATTAGTCACAATGGACTTCTCTATCCACCATATTCCACGTCTAAATAGTATGTTCGCACTCTCTGCACTATATTTCCATTTTGAGACCTAAGCTGTCAGACGACCTCAACCTATCGAAACCGTCCTCATTACTACTCTGAATATAGACTCCCCACATGGCTACGTCTCTGAGCCCACACCTTTTCATTCGTTGTGCTTTGCGCCTGCTAAATCTGTTGTACACTGCTATCCAACCAGCCTGAACTTATCTTCTTGGCAGTGTCTCAAATCAATATCTACCATAGTATAACGTCTTGCTGATTGTATACATTCACCCGACGGGTTCTACATCCTTTGACAGGTTGTCCAGCTCATCTACGCTCCATGTTGATGTTATCGAATATATCCTCGCCAAAGTCTACCTTCGTTACATGCACAACGGTCTTAACCAGCTTACATCAGCGAGACAATTTTCATGGGAGAGAATGAATGCATGTCAAAAAAAAAAAAAAAAATCCCAATGTTCCCGCCATTAAATTTTTGGTGTCGCACTGTTGGTTTTTATAGAAGGCAATTGCCATATTTTGTTCATTTGGATGATATCCTCGTCACAATCTTCGATGATGACAATGTGCTTTAATCCTGTTCGACTCGTCTCCGCTCGCTACTTCAAGTCCACGTAGCCTTCATCGCTGTATACATCGACTTACATCCCATTTGCCTTCGCCATGTCAGCCATTCACAGGTTGGTTGAGTCGCTTCGGATAATCTTCACATCCGCAATCCAAGGTCCACGTCAGGTGCTCTTGGTGACCAAGTTGCTCGACTGGATAACTTCAATCCCCGCGTCATTCGGCAAGGTCTAGCACCCGGGCTCTATCATCGCTTGGAGTCGTCCACATGGCTGTCCACATATTTGTGTCATGATTCATCCACGCTGGCCTTCGGTGTCCACTAGTTGAGTCTCAGAGTCTTGGAATTAGGAAGTGTGGGCCCAACTATGCCCACGTAGACCATAAATCCTTGAAAATCATCGATCCTTGCCTCCACCGTTAGAAGCCACCTGCAAGAAATTCAACCCAACATTAAACCATAGCACAAAGTATCATTAATTTGTTAAAATATTTAAAATTTCAACACAAAACAATACACTATAAACTAAACTCCTACCATCGGCACTTATAGTGAAAAGAATCTATTCCTTTCAAATGAAAAGAAAGCCATGCGGCTTCTTTTATATTTATAAATTTTCTTTTTACTATCCCTCTTATTTTTATTTTTGTTTTTATATAATATAATATATATTATATTATATTCTATATAATATATATTAGATTATATTCTTTTATTATTTTTATTTATTTTTTATCTGAACCACCCATGACAAGAAACACCAACACTCGATAATAAACTTGCTAAAAACAAAAAAAAAATGACAACAAAGTTGTCATAAACAAAAATGACGATAAAAGTTGTCGACAACAAAAATGATGACAAAAAGTCGTCGACAACAATAAAAACAAACGTCGACAATAAAATATCGTCGACAAGAAAAAGTTGTCGACAAGAAAATGACAACAAAAGTTATCGACAATAAAATATCGTCGACAAGAAAAAGTCGTCGACAACAATAAGTCATCGACAATAAAATATTGTCGACAAGAACCAACAACAATTGCAAAACCCACGACGAAACGAAGGCATAGACCCTTAAAACAAACTGCAAACATCGAACTTTCAAAGTAAAAAGGTGGGTCCCCAATTTTTTGGGGTACGTTGTGGAGCGGCCACAACACGTGGATAAGCCAACCTCTCAATTGATGGTAGTAGACTATAAGGTCATAGTGCAAGAGGTGGATGTCACCAAGTTCCGCTAGAGGATACTATCAACTTGTCCACTCCTTGGCTAGCATGTTGTACTATCAAGGAGCCTGGGTGGAATTAAAGAATAACAAGGAGATGAAGAAGGTAGATTGCTTGGACAAAATATTAGATCAATATCAAAAGGAAAAAAATGCCCTACAAATCTAGATCAAGTAGTTGCAACAAAATCTCAAGGAAGCTCTAACTCTAGCCTAGTTGCAGCAAAAGGACAAAAAATCTAGGTCTTAGAAGAATAGTTGAAGAATCTACAACTAGATTTGGATGAAGAAAGGAAGAAAACACAAACTCCTCATTTATCTTGGGAGGCATTAGTGTAGATAAAAAGGGATAGTTGAAGCAAAAATCTTAAAGCAACCATACAAGTGCACCCGATTGTGAAATACTTGAATTTTAGCCTGCATGTCATTAAAATAGTATAGACTAATTTGTATATATTATAGGACAAGATAGTTGAAAGGATAGCATAAGAAAAATCCATCGTCAAAATTTTGAAGAAGAGATCCAACCCACAACTGGTGGCATTCACGAGTAGGAACTTAGATGAGGCAATGTACAAGGCTCAAGAGCTAATGGAAGAGAACTAGTTAATATAAGGATGGGATTTGACTATTTCACTAAGTAAAATGCGGGAGAAAATAATGGCCCCAATATAATAAATTAAGTGTCTTAGGTTCTTATGTATTTGGTTTTAATAGGGATAACTTTGTACTACAGAGCAACTCAAGATCCGGTTTGAACTAGTGGTAGTGATGAAAGATCATTTTGATATATGGCTAGAACCTATGGGAGAAGACAAAGTCTTTGATTTTTTAAATAAGTTAGACATAATATAGGCTAAAATTTAGGAGTTGGCTAGAATATATCAAGATCCCTCATATAAAAAAGCCTATCTATTGAAAGGGATTTACAGCAAAGTCAAATGAATTAAGCTCCAATCAAAGGAGACCTAGGATATAACTTGCCAAGTACTACGACTCAAAAGGGGCTCCTCAACTAATCAAAGGACCAGTAGATATGAACAAGAAAAGGAATCAATTGTAACATAGAAAAGAAAATAAGAAGGTGAAACTACCAAAACCTCACCTATTGGGACCTCGAGAACTAAAATCTACCAGATGACAAGTGGTGCACAAGCACAAAAAATGACAATATGTGATGTGTGAAGTGTTTAGCTTTATGCCTTGGTACTTTGATTGTGAAAATAAACATGAGATATCTAAATAAAAAAGGTTGTGTTTGGCAAAAGGTTATTGGTTGTGATAAAAGGAAGGCATGTGAACAAAACATTCATACTAAATTCAAACTTTCGTGAAAGTGTGGTAGCTTTGACAAAATATTTGTAATCATTAGAAATCCCAACTATCGTAGTCATCAATAAAGGCTATAAAAAAAGGTGTGGATTTTCTATAATCACAAGTTCTCTTTGATAGCTAAGTAGAAGCTTGATTAATTGTGTGCATAGTAGAACAATTATGGATATTTGTATGGCAACTAAGTGTTTGAAAGTTATCCGTAATACTAAGGAGAAGCACCTACGCAATACTACCAAGAAGATGTGAGAAAAGATCCATTAGGGTTATAAAGTTACAAGTCCTTGGAATATCTACCTAAGGTAGCTTGCCTTTGTCTGAAGTAATCCTTAGCTATTGTAGATTATTATTAGGAGAAATCTAGTGTTGCAAAAGGTATCATCAACCAAGTATCTTTGTTTTCCTTCCTTCTCATTCCTCTTTTGGTATCTTCCTCCTCTTTCTTCCTCCGATTATCATTTCCTTGGTCTCATCTTCTCCCCTTTCATCTCCTTACCATTCATTATTCATTAAATTGTTGCACCACTGCCATAGTAACTTCTTATTGTTCTCTATCACCTATGGTACTTTTCCCCTTCTTCTCATAAAAAATACCATATTTTTTGGACAAATGGGATATAACCTAACTAGGGATATTTTCCAATGCATAACCTAAAACCCCTATTATAGCTAGAAAATCAAATCCATTTAAATACTCAAGTCCTCACCTTCTTCATATCTTTGTTCTTTGTTTTGTCTTATTACCTCTAATCCTGACTCTATGCCCAATAGATAAGGCTATCTAGGTTCTCTATTTATGCAAGAAAAAATCCCTAGGAGGTGCCAATAATATGGGTTAGTACAATTGTCCACATATGTAAGTCCTTGGAAGTAATGTTGGACTATTACTTTTTTGAAATTGCACTAAGCCAAGTAGCCAAAAACCCAAATGCACCTTATGTCATGATCCTCCCAGATGGACCTTTGAATATAGAAAAGCAATGTATTAAAAAATGTGGCTAATACATGATTTTGTGCAATTAAGCATCCTCACAATAATGAGTAGATAATGAAGGATATGATACTAATAATAAATTGTCAATGTGTAGGATCAGATGCACTCGTGAGTGGAGGGAATTGAGTCATCCACCGAAGATGAGAGTACTTGAGGAAGGGGAAATGATGATAAGGTAACTCAAAGGTAATACGGATAGATACCTTCATATAGGCATGCATTCGGTTAAGGGATAATCGTCAATATCTAACCACCTTGAGCCCCAGACTGACGGCCTAGTAGCTATCGTAAGTTCTAGAGGCTAAGACAGGTGATTCGATTGACGAAAAGACTCCCTCTTTGTTTGATGCACTTGCATGATTGTCTTTTACTTCAGCATAATTAACTTTGATAACAGTGAGCATGAAGTATATGGTTTGCCTTCACAACTTCATACATGAATTTTTTAAATAAATGGTTGATTTATTTAAAAAGGTAAAAATATATTGTTTAAATAAATGGTTGATTTATTTAAAAAGGCAAAAATATATTGTTTAAATAAATGGTTGATTTATTTAAAAAGGCAAAAAGATATTGTTTAAATAAATGGTTGATTTATTTAAAAGGCAAAAAGATATTGTTTAAATAAATGGTTGATTTATTAAAAAATGCAAAAATATATTGTTTAAATAAATGGTTGATTTATTTAAAAATTCAAAAAGATATTGTTTAAATAAATGGTTGATTTATTTAAAAATGTAAAAATATATTTTTCTAAATAAATGGTTGATTTATTTAAAAAGAAAAGGTCTCATTAAAAAGGAGCAGTTGATTATTTGAATGATGTTAGTAGATGTTACTTAAAATAAAAGGTTGTTTAATTTAATAACATTAGCATTTAAATAAGCAAAAATATGATCAATTTATCGAACAATTACTCCATCCAAACAATGGATAACCTATCTTGAAAAGCAATAGGGAATATAAATGCAATTCTTTAAACTCTAAGGTAAGGTCTTTACCATGGCATGTCAGGGAAACCGTCGCTCACCCAACGATCGACCCATATGGTGTAAATACGATAATACGGCATTTAGCAGAATGGACCGGGTTACCCTTTGGAGGCCTGAGTGGATCAAAAGCACAAAATTCCTCTAATGTGAGAGGAAAGCCCTTTATGGTGATTGCCTTGGGAAAATAAAGGAGGAAATTTTACCCTTATTGCATGTCGAAGGTGGTCAAAGAGTAATGGCGAGTAGGTAGGGACGTAGACTAAGGAGGGGAGAGAAGGTGTGGAGGGGAAAAAGAGGGAGAAGGTAGCACAAGAAAAGTTAAGCAAAAGAGCACGGGGTGAGGGAGCACAGTGAGTGAAGGAGCATGAGGTAGTAAGAAGAGAACCATGAGTGAATGAGCAGCAGATGGTAGACGTCCACCCAAATATTATAGGTGATCTAGCTATTACAGGTAAGCCAGGTTGATTACGTCTTAAAATTGTATGGCTTGTGTTTACCTATTTTCTTGAAGATGCGATGGTATTGTTGTACGACCTCTACCATTGGTAGTATAGCCTGTGTTTGCCTCTTTGCTTGAAGACGTGATGATATCATTGTATGGCCTCTACCGTTGGCAGTATGGCCCGTGTTTGCCTCTTTGCTTGAAGACATTATGACATCGTTGTATGGCCTCTACCGTTGGCAGTATGACCTGTGTTTGCCTCTTTGCTTGAAGACGTGATGGCATTGTTGTATGTTCTCTATCATTGGCAGTATGGCCTATGTTTACCTCTTTTTTTGAAGATGCAATGGTGTCGTTGTATGACCTCTTTAATTAGTAGTATGGCCTATGTTTGCCTCTTTTATTGAAGACGCAATGGCATCATTGTATGGCCTGTGTTTACCTCTTTGCTTGAAGATGCAATGGCATCATTGTATGGCCTCTACCATTGGCAGTATGGATTGTGTTTACCTCCTTGCTTGAAGATGCGATGGCATCATTGTAAAGTCCTCTGCCATTGGTAGTATAGCATGTGCTTTCTCTCTGCTCAAAGACGTGATGACATCGTGATTAACCACTTCCATTGGCAGTTTAGTTTATGTTCTTCTCTATGTTTGATGATGTAGATGTCATCGTTGTCTTGCCATTTCCATTGGATTTTAGTTTGGGATTATGGGTGGTAGCCAGTCGAGTAGTATCGTGGGTTGCCCTTCCTTTGTAAATCATAGTCGGGCTTAGAAGTTCTCTCATGTGTCGTTGGTGCTGAGGATGACCCGCCCACGTTGCAACAATTGTTGTCACCCTTTTTTTGTTGTTGGGATTTGAACCTTGGTACTGGCTACATTGCCTCTATGTCTCAACTATGGAACCAAGGTCTCATTGACTATTTTAATGCATTTTTACTTGGTAAATTATATGTTAAAATCCTCGTAATATGAGAGGCCTATTATTAACTATATGTTTTATCCAAAGGAAAAGCACTTTAAGTTTAAAATATTAACAACGCATGAATAAAATATTGTCTTTCTATTTTAATATGTTTCTATTTATTTTTAGCATTACACTTCTCACCTACAGTTTTGACCTATGTATATTTAATATAAGTTTAAAATTTCACAACATTTATCATAGTTCATTAGGATATAGCCTTTGTCTCTATATAATTTTTAATTTTTTAAAATAAAGGTTCACCTAAGGAATTGGAACCTTAGTTTACAGTGTGAAAGTCCTTTCTTCCCATCATTTATCCCAAACTTAATGAATAAAAATATTAAAAGTTAACCCATGGAATTGGAACCTTACTTTCAGGCATGAATGTCATTGTAGTCCAATATTTGTTCCAAATCTCTTAGGCCTTAGCCTCTATATTATTTATTGTTTTAATCTCATCTGAACTTTGTAATACTATTTCTTGTAGTCTTATAATTTTATGAAATTCAATATATATTAAAAAAAAATTGGCCTCATCCTCACATTAGTATTTATGCAATCATCTATAAGATTTGGTATAATTCGAGATTTGGTTTTTATATTTTGAAACACATTCCTATTAATTTGAAATAACCTTTTCTCAAATTCCATTATCAAGAAATAATAAATTTAATTTTAACTATAAGTTTTATTATATAAATAATTTTTAATTGGTTATATGGGATTGGAATGAATACCATCTATATTACATTGTGACTATATTACATTGTGACCACAAAGGGGTATTATAATAATAGTTTTGTTAATTGTGCATGCATTGTCTAGAAATACTTAGACTTAGGTGTCCTCCTTAAAAGTCAAAGTATTTAACTGGTTAAGCTCATGCCATTATAATTCATTATGAGTTAAATTTTTTTTTTTTTTTTTTTTTTTTTTACATGATGGAATCGGTAGCCACCATGATGATCCGGATACATTGTTTGTCTTTTATGGCTGCCACAGTATTGTGCATTATCCGCCTGAAAGTCGCCACACAGTACTTCACGTAGTTTACCCCTATAACCACCATACCGCAATCATTTTAAACCTTTTACGCCATTGAAAGCACATGGAAAAGGACAAACATTCAGTTCGATGAGGCCTGAGATTTGAACCTTGGACCTCCGTGTTAAGGTGTAATTTTTTCCAATCACAAAATCACCCAACAACTAGGATCTTGACAATCCTCTCTTGCAAAGAAATAGGTGTTTCTTCAAGGTCTCCACTTAATGTTTCAAATGTTAAGCATGTATGTATAAATAAGTGCCTTAAAACTCTGTGTGGTTTGCAAGTGTTGTTAACAAGGGGCATGGGAAATTAGGTAGATGATCTCATAGGTATCATGTAACATGTCTTTTATATCAATTCAATGAAATAAAACTTGATTTATGATCCAAAGTTTTAAAGTATTCAAAATTTATTTCACCTTTTCAATATAATGCCTTGAAAATGCTTCGTATGAATTTAACTTGAAAAGAAACAAAGCATTTAAATTAAATTTTCAAATGATTAAAGTAGATGAAACTTTGATAGATTTAATAAACCTTTGGAAAATAATAATTCATCATAAAATTGATTCCAAACGTCTATAAAGTAATAATTGATTTGAATCTCCTTATGATATTATAAATCGAGTACAGAAGAGATAAAAAAATGCAATAATGTTTTGCCCCACTTATCAGATATTAAAGCCTTTCAAAATTATATGAGACTTAATATAGATATTATCTCATAAACTTGAATTTATTAACAAAATAATTTTTTTCCTTTAATACTTACTTCTGAAATATCTATGATCTTAAATATTCAGAAAGTAAATATAGTTTTTTTTATTTTTCAAAGGAAATTTTGGATTTCTTGAAATAAATAACATTATATCTATCCAAACATCCATCTGTATTTTCCGAAATATATCAGTTCTGATATCTCAACCCCATAAACCTAAGGCGAGAACCAAAACACTCATTTATCCTTTGATTTATTAATTTAAATATCAATTGCTCTGATATTAAAATAATAAATTTCAATTTATTACTTTAAATGTCAATTGATTTGACATTAAAATAATAAATTGCAGCATACCCTAGTAAAATGAGAATATTCCTTTAATGCATACTAGGTAAAATAAATAGGAATTTAATCAAAAACAAATCACAAAAAAAATTGATGAAACTAATTTCTAAACTTCGGACAGACTGTATCAAAAAAATAAATCACAAAAATATTTAAACCAAAAACCTACCCACCAACATTTATACAATGAAACAAGGCTATGGTGCAATCTTCTGAGGGATTCCAAACTTTAGATAGTCATATTAACATTTCATTACAATTTAAACACAGCTCTGCACATAATTAAATTCAGAAGTAGTTAATATAACTTAAAATCTTACAATGAACGTTTGTTTTCTCTGTGACTTCAACCTTCAGTATGGTATTCTTCTCCTCTGCCTGCTCTTGTATTTTTTTCATCCTCTGTGCGGTAAAATTCTGACCCTCTCTTTGGTTTCTAATTCTCCATTTATAACTTGATAAATTTGTTCCTCTTGATTATTTTGCTTTGTTCCGTTCGTTTAAAAAAAAACAAATTTTTGAAACCCTAATATCAATAAAGAATTTTTCAATATACTTTAATAATCCTGCACACCCGACAAATTTAAGTAGAATATAAAACATTTATGAAATAACCTTATTAAATATAATTAAATTATAAAGTTATAAAAATTTATAATTTAATTAATTTAAAACATAATCATTCTAACTATATTAAATTATAAAGTTATAAAACTTTATAATTTAATTAATTTATTTATAACATAACCATTCTAACTATATTAAATTATAAAGTTATAAAACTTTATAATTTAATTAATTTAAAACAATGAACAATTTTAAATATATTAAATTATAAAGTTATAAAACTTTATAATTTAATTAATTTAAAATAATGAACAATTTTAAATATATTAAATTATAAAGTTATAAAACTTTATAACTTAATTAATTTAAAACATGGCATAATTAAACATAACATACGAACAAACATATACATAACACCATACACTAACAAAATAATCTAAAAAGAATTAAACTTGCAAAACACATTATATTATGACACAACATACTATAAACCACATAAAACATGATGAATTTAATCAATCACAACACAACAACACAAGGATAAAAATAACAAACCCTAAAACATAACCATAAACAAATACATGAACATCAAAATTTACTCAAAATGACTTTGGAAACATAAATGAAAGAGACTTGGTGAGCACATGGTGAATTCAGCGGTGTATTTTTTACTATCCAAATGGAAACCAACCCTTTTGATAATGCACATTGCTATGACACCATTTTTAGAACTGATATTTTTATGATGGTAACTGCGAAAAATGAATTTCAAGCAATGATTTGGAAATAAAATTTTAAATTTTCAAGTGGGTCCCCAATTTTGGGGTCGTTGTGAAGGATGTCACAACACTCCGCCCCCCTTACAGGGTTTGGTTGAACCAGTTGGTCGGGTTTGGTTGAACCAATTGGTCTACAACTCAAACCTATTTCGAGTTATATTATTAAACATTTATTTTTTATTAAAAAATAATCTATACAAAATTTTGGTTTTTTTCTTTTTGCTAGAGAAAAATTTGTACTCATAGTTCTCTTCTTTAAATCTTGAGAGTTCTCAAACATATTCATTTCTCATCTCAATTGAGTTGCTATAGTTATATACCTATATCTTTTTCATAAAAAAAACTAAATTCTTGATTTCCATTTTCTAGATATTCTTCAATTTTCTTTGTAAATACAAATATTCCAAAATTTAGCATAATTCATGATATTTTCTTGTAGTAGCCTTTACAATACAAAAACTCCACTTCTAAAATCTATGCACTTTATCTTAGTAGAGTTATATTTCAAAAAAATTGTGCTATCATAATCTGCTTTACCAGATCTAGACTATTAGTTTCCTTCTTGAAGCATAAGTGCAAGCACAAGAATTGTAATAGATAATTTATATAACCATTAATGTTATAAAATATAGCAAATATTACCAATGGAAAACATTAAAGTAAATCTTAATCATTATTTGATTTAGATAGTCAACATTTTCTTGATAGCTTCAACTAAACTTACTACTTCCTCTAATTATGGAAAAGAGAATTTAACTTCACAATCCTCTATTAAAACCCCTTTATTGGCTAGCCTATCTACATATCTGTTCCTTTCTCTTAACATATGTGTAAACTTGATTTATTCAAACTCTATAGCAAGGTCTTGTATTTCCATGATGATCTCTTGTATGTTCTATGGAGCCTTTTCTTTCCTCAAAATTGTATTTATTACTATTAGTGAATCGCCTTCCATACTCTATTCCATTTTATTTGTCTACATGTCTTTTAACCCTTCCAAAGATACCAAAGTTTTAGCTTCATTATTTATCTTAACTCCACTATTGAAAACATAATGTGACCAAATCTCATCCCTATTATTTCTAATTATTCCTCCTCCTCCTAGTAGTCTTGGATTTCCTTTAGATGCTCCATTAATCAAAATTCAGTTTAACTAACAACACTTCTGGTGGTTTCCACTTTATATTCTTTACCTTCCTTTTGTTTCTCTATATTGAACATCATAATTCCATTTGATGACTTGACTCCGTCTATCAATGATATTTGCTTCAATATTAGAGATTGAATGAGTTGATAGAGTTGGTTTAGACTCCTCTATCAAGGATCTTCCACAAGATGATGTCATCCTTCATGTATTATCATAACATTCACATGCTAAGGTCATAGGATTTGAGTATATAACATAATTAATTAATATCAAGAAGTAAATATTAGCTAATTAAATCAACACTATATAGACTCAATATTGCCCTCATTGAGGATCCCCACTTTACCTTCTATCCATAATGCACTTGATAAATCATATGTTTATTTAGTGGGGCATCTAGATTATCAATATATATAATATTTAGGAGGATCCTCATCCAACATTAAATTTAAAAACATTCTCAATATGTTGGATGGGGTGACTAACCCATAAACTATGATAATTTGTATCAAATTTTTAGGAAGATATACCACCCAACATCTTATAACTAATGTTGCTAATACATCTATATTTATTTTTAGGGCACCTAGACTACAAATCTATAGTGTGGGGGAATTACCATAGCCCCATCCACTTGGGATGGATATGTTATAGATTATGGCCCGTGTTACCCCCAACTTTCAATGTATACACCCAAGCCTAAAAAATAAATAATATTAAATATCATCTTTCCAAGCAATAATTAGATGCACACAATAATGACCAAGTAGTTGATTCATCTCTACTCAATGACTAATTCTAATATTTTAGAATAAAAAAATTCTTTGGTTACCTTCTCTTCCTTGAAAATATCCAATTTTTAATCTCAAACTCAATATTATTTTATAGTGCCCTATCAACTCACCCAATCCCTAATATTGAAGCAGAGAGCCTTGATAGATGAAGTCAAGTCATCAAATAGAATTATGATGTTTGGTATAGGAAAAATAAAAAGAAGGTAAAGAATATAAAGTGGAAACCACTAGATGTGGAGTTGGTCAAATTGAATTTTGATGGAGCATCTAAAGGAAATCCAAGAACAAGAAGAGGAGAAATATTTAGTAATAATAGAGGAGATATTTTGTCTCATTATGCTTTCAATAGTGGATTTAAGAAAAATAATGAAGTTGAAGCTTTGGCAGCTTTAGAAGAATTAAAAATATACAAACAAATGAAATGAAATAGAGTATGGATGGAAGGTGATTCACTCATAGTAATAAATTCATTTTTGAGGATAGAAAAGGCTCCATGGAATATACAAGAGATAATTGTGGAAATTAATGATCTTTCTAAAGTTGAAGAAATAAGTTTTACAGATACGTTAAGGGAAGGAAACAAATGTGCATATAGATTATCCAATAAAGGGGTTTTAATTGAGGATCATGATGTTAAATTCTCTTTTCCATGGTTAGAGGAAGTAGTAAATTTAATTAAAGCTGACAAGAAAATGTTGACCGTCTAAATCAAATAATGATTAAGATTTACTTTAATGCTTTCCATTGGTAATATCTGCATTATTTTATAACATTAATGTGTTTTCATATAAATTATTTATTCTAATTTTTGTGGTTGCACTTATGCTTCAAGAAGGAAACTAGCAATGCAAATCTGATAAAGCAGGCTATGATAGTGTGATGTTTTGGAAATATTACTCTACTAAGATGCAATGCATAGATAGTAGAGGTGAGGTTTTGGTATTATGAAGGCTACTGCAGGAAAATTTCAAGAAGGATGCTAAATTCTGGAACATTTGTATTCACACAAAAAATTAAAAAAATCCAAAAAATGAAAATTTATGTAAAATGATGTAGATTTCTAGCTATAACATCTCAATTGAGATGAGAAATGAATTTGTTTGTAAACTCTCAAACCCTAAAGAAGAGAGTTGTGATTTGTCAAGGGTGGGGGATCCAAGTCCAACCCCTTGTTCTCCAGCAAAAAAATTATAGTGCTAATGTGAGGATGAATAATTACAATAAAATAATAAATATCGTATCAACAATGATAATATCATTTCTTCCATCACATTTAATAAGTTTGCATCATTTTAATTCAAAAAAAACATCCACCTAGTTTTCCTAGACTTTTTTTAATAGAATTTTCTTCAAAAAGAAATTTTCAATAAGTTATATGGGATTGAAACAAGCCCCACCCATATTACATCATCATCGCTTCATGGTATTACAATAGCTTGGATATTATCCATGTATCACTTGGCAAGATTCAAAGTTGTGTATCCTCATTGAATGATGAGGAATATAACTGATTGAGCTAATTTCATTTGATGACTTTTTTTTAAAATTAATAACATTTATTTTCTTATTACTATATTTTTCATTAAGAAAAATAGAATTTTCTTTAATTAATATTCCATACAACTAAGGTCCATTGTGAATCGACAAAGCTAGGGCAATTTTTTTTTTTAAATGAACAATCTTTCAGGATCTATATCTTTGCATAGAGTTGTCTAATTCAAACAATTCTTGTGGCATTTTATGCAGATTTTGAAGAGCTTTAAAATGAGTGGACTTTCAAAATAATCCAAGTAGTATTGAGGGAGATATGATCATGTGAATACAATCATTCAAAACTAGGGCACTTTTAGAGCAATTGAAATGTCTCATCTTTAAGGAGCCATATCTTTGTGAAAGGTTGTCCGATTCAGATGATTATTGGACCAATTTGTGTAGAATTTGAAGAGATTTAAAATGAGTGGTCATATAAAGGAATCCAAGTAATATTGAGGGAGACAAACTTATGAAGTCAATCACTTGGAACAAGGGCAATGACAATTTTTGAAGCTATGAAAAATGAAATTGTAGATATATGTTAGTTATGGTTTAAATGATGAGAGGAGCAATGGAGGGATAGGGCATCAATGAGGCATGATATTCTATTTGGACATAGAATTTTATAGCTAAGTTTCCTTTCCCCTTATTTATCTTAGAATATCTGCATGCAAATTAGTATAGGTTTTTTTATCAAGTATTATAATCACTAGAGGATATTCTAGTACATTTTATTATATTTTGAGTTATAGTTTCCTTCCTATGGATTAATTTATAGCTAAATTCTTAGATTCATCCCTATTAGTAGAGGTTAGTGAGGGCCTCGTGGATAAGAAATCCTCACTTCTCAAAGATAAGATGGTTTCTGGTAAATTTAATAGGTCTTGGAATTATTTATAAATGATTCTAGGAGTTGGAATTATTTATAAATAATAGGAGTTGGAATTATTTATAAATGATTCTATCCTTTCTTCCAAAAGGTTTATTCCTAGCCATTTTTTATTCTAGGTATGAAAGAGATAGAGTTCTAAAAGTAGCTCCTTGGTTTATGAAAAGAGCAAGACTCTTCCTTTCCCATTGGTATGAAGGCTTTACACCTAAAAATGTAAATCTATTCCTAGTACAAATCTGGGTTAGGATGTGTGGGTTACCCATTTAATTTTAAAAAATGGATACCTTCAAAGCAATAGGTAACATATTGAGAGAATTCCTTGAGATTTTATAAACTATAGAATATGGATTCTTGGATATTTATGTTCAGATATTGGTCATGATTGTTATAAGTAAACTTTTACCATAATCAATCATTCTTAAGTGTGCAGGTAAGTTGTGGATCGAAACCATAGATTATGAAAACATATATTTTAGATATATAAGACATCATGAGGTGGGGCATATTAAGAGATCATGCCCTAAGAAGAGTCCAAAATAAACATATGTAGAAAAATATAAGAGAAACTTACAAATGGATATGGATGAGGATGGTTTTCAACTTCTAAAAAATAGGTCTACACAAATAAAAGTAAATCAATAATGGAGACTAGTAAGAAAATGGATTGATAGGAGTTGGAATTCTCAAGAAGTGATTCTATCCTTTCTTCCCAAAGGTTTATCCCTAGCCATTTATTATTCTAGGGATGAAAGAGATAGAATTCTAAAAGGAGGTCCTTGGTTTAGGGGAAGAGCAGGACTCTTCCTTCCCCATTGGTATGAAGGCTTTATACATAAAAATGTAAATCTATCCCTTCGACCTTAAGAAAATGGATTGATAGGAGTTAGAATTCTCTAGAAGTGATTCTATCCTTTCTTCCTAAAGGTTTATTTCCTTGGTTTATTGGAAGAGTAGGACCCTTCCTTCCCCGTTGGTATGAAATATTTATACCTAAAAATATAAATATATCCCTAGTACCTCTGGGTTAGGATGTATGGGTTTCCCATTAAATTTTAGAAAATGAATACCTTCAAGGAAATAGGCAACACTTTGGGAGAATTCTTTGATATTTTAAAAACTATAGAATATGGATTCTTGTCTATTTATGCTCAGATATTGGTAATGGTTGATATAAGTAAACCTTTACCATAATCAATCATTCTTAACTATACAAGAAAGTTGTGGGTCCAAACCATATATTATGAAAACATATATTTTAGGTGTATAAGACATAGTGAGGTGGAACATATTGAGATATCATGCCCTAAGAAGATTCCAACATAAATATATGTAGAAAACCGCAAGAAAAACTTACAAATGGACATGGATGAGGATGGTTTTCAACTTCCAAAAATAGGTCTAGACAAATAAAAATAAATAAATAATGGAGACCAGTAAGGAAGGATATTGGAAGAAATAACAATTCTTTTGAGGCTCTAACCTATGAATAAAAAGAAGATCAATTCTTAGAGGACACAATACAACATGTTCAAAATATTATTAAGAAACCATCTATTCAATATGACCCCAATTTAGGCAAGAACATTCCTGATGAACCTAAGGAATGTGTCTCATCAGATTTTTAAAACTCTCTTGAAGTTCTATGCACCATTTAAGAGAAGAAAATTGGTAAATAAAATGTAGTGCTAGATGTTAAAACCTCTCCCATTATTAAGGAGATACCATAAAATGATGTTGGCAATTTTGGGTTTGAGATCCTAGCTTCTTGTCTATGAGTTGTCATTGATGTCAAAAGGAAATGACATTAATGTTAAGAGGATGTGTTGGCTTCAAAGGTGGAAGATTCCAAGAGAATCTTTTTAAGAGAATCCGGAGAGATTCCATTGGCAATGGTTTTTATTAAAACCAATGGAGGTTCTCTTTATTATTTATTTAATTATTATTTAAAACCCTTCAAGGTTTTAATTAATTAATTATTTAATTAATTAAGGGAGAAATTATTTTTAATTTATTAAAAATACTTTAAGGGTTTTTAAACCCTTTAGAAAGCAAATTTCGATTAAATTCGAAATTACTTTTCTTTGCAAGTCGACGTGTTCTAAAGTCCACGTATGGACTATAAATATGAGAAGGTTCCTAAGGTTAAACCCACTTGGAAAATCGAAGGCAATTAATTGGTTTGGCTGCGATCGAATGTTCTGTTTACGCTGCGAAAGAGGAGAGCTCGTGGTTTGAAAAGCTTTCGGAAAGCTTGACCGTTTATGTGGAAGGAAGTCCGTCTTGGACTTCGTAAGCCCCTTGTGGGCTAGTGGCAGCGAAGGCTGCGTTTGGGCCTTGCGTAGGCGGAGGTCTCGCATTTCGATCCCCACGGAGGGAGCTGTGCATGGATTAGTCACGTTTTTATTAAAACGTGTTTTGTGCCGCGAATTTCGGATTCTTCAAGGGCAGCCATTATAAGGTGTGATTATTTTCTTGATATGATTTTTGGCATTGTTTAGCATTGTTTAAAAGACATAGGAGAAATAAGGGGATATTTCTTTGGTTGTATTTTTGAGATTAGTCTTTTGCTATGCTAAATTTAAAAATGGAGATATAAGGTGTAAGTTTTGGTTGTTGTGTTTTTGGCTTCTTTGGTGGTTGTTTTTAAAGAAGAGGAGCTAAAAGGTGTATTAAGGAAAGTTTTTATATATGCTCATTTATCTTGGTTCTAACCCTAACTTGGTTGGAAGTTTGAGGGTTGTGTGTGGTGACAGCTTTAAGGATCAATTTTCTTCTACTCCAAAATGTATGGGCACATTTTCCTTATGAGTATGATTGGTGTATGTTTTTCTGAAATAAGGTTGGAGTGAAAAGGTTTTCAACTAGGTTTCCTTTGGTTGGGTGTAAATCCTATTTTCTGGTTTGTTGAAGACTTCTTATGCATTGTTATCCTTGATGAGAGTTTTGGTGAATGCATAATTCTGGTTTGAGGTAGTGGAAGCATTGTGCACTAGGGTTTATGTTTGTGAGTCTTGCTACTTGCATTGAGTTGGTGGAACCCTTGGTTGGCTGTTTTGAGTTTGATGGTTGAGTTGCTTCCATAGAGGTTGTTTGATCAAGTTATTGCTTTACTTGATTCATGATATTGGGCTTACTCCATTGAGTTGATTTGAGCAAGTTATTCTTTGCATTTGGTGATATTGTGTTGGTGGCTATTTTGTTCAAATATCTTTGGAGGGAAAAGGATTTCTACTTGTTTCCTTTTCTTGTGATGATTGGTTGAATGCTTCAAGGTTGATGTTGAGTTGAATGATGTTGGTTGACTAAACCTTGTTTGATGAGCATTGTTGTTGAAACCCTAATTGATGGTGAAAAGAACATGAGTATCATTGTTATGTGATTCTTTGCATAGTTGGCAATTGTTGGGGTTTCATGTTCTTGAAATAAAACATTCTATCCTATCCATTTCAGATATTGAGTTGAGTTTTCAGATTTGAGATTGAGTTTGAGCTGAGTTGATTTGAGTTGAGTTTTGAGATTGGGATTTGAGTATAGAACATATTGAGTCTCTAACAATTCTCTTTATGCTTCTATGAGTTTGATAAATCACATTGGGTCTCTAACAATTCACTTTGTGATTTCCTACTAAGAAAGTTTTTCTTGGTGAGCTTGCTGAGTTTTTGGATAGGTTCCGGTGGGGACTTGTGAGCAGTTTTTGGACAGGTTCCAGTGGGGACTTGTGAGCAGTTTTTGGACAGGTTCCGATGGGGACTTGTGAGCAGATTTGGACAGGTCCTAGCAGAGGACTTGTGAGCTGAGTTTGATAGTTCTATCGGAGAACTTGAGGACAGAGGTGCATTGGTTCTATGAGAAGAACCTGAGGACATATTTGCAAGTCTTTGAGAAGGCTTGTATGCAGAGGATTGATTTGTTCAAGAGTTGGACAGATTTGACAGACAAAGGAAGACTTGTACTAGACCGATTGAATGTGTTTAGTATATGTTGCCGAGCTACTGTGGACGCGATCATAGAAGGCAGAGGTCTCTTAGGCTAAGCATTGAGGACAGGAGGTCTTCGATGGAAAGGAGTTCCACATGCTGGCAAGAGGTAGAGACGATTGATCTTCTGAGGGATCATTTCCAGAGCATAGGGGAAGGTATCTCCTTTGAGCAGAGGCTCATAAATTCTTATTGGGGGAAGGTATCTCCTTTGGGCCGAGGCTCATAAACATTGTAATTGGGAAGGATTCCCAAAGAACTTTGAGATAACTTTTAGAGAAAATTTTTGTGGACGTAGCCCAGCCATTCTAGGTGAACCACGTTAAAATTGGTGTCACTTTGTGGATGATATTGTGCATTGCTTTGATATTGCTTTGGGTATATTGCTTTACTATTTTGAAGTATAAAGGAAAAAGTAAAAAGAGGTCTTATACTGTTCACCCCCCCTCTCAGTATAAGCTTGTGTTCTTCAAGATGAGTAGGACAAGTCAAAATCTTCTATAGTAGAACCATGGGAGGATAAATCTAATGAAAAAGAAAGTTGTGAAAGAATATTAAGGAATAAAAAAATAAGACCTACACTTGACACAAGCAAGGTAAAAAGAAAAAACCCTCAAATTATCAAGCGAGATCCAGGGAAGCAAGAGCAAACATAGAGAAAGGAACACAAACTAAGTTGGTTGAACTTCTCTTTACAAAAAAAACAAAATGATGTCAATAATTCATGGGTGGAGCCAGTAGCCTCTAATGAGACATGATTACGATATCATAAAATATAAGGGGTGATAATACCCTCTCAAAGCATAGGTGTATTAGGGACCTCTATTTTTTTTTTTTTTTTTGTGGAAAACATCCCAAAAGGGATGCCACTTTCGGGTAAGACCCAAGGAGGCAGGGGTATCCATTCTGCCAAAAACGCCCAGGACTCGGACCTGGCCTACCACCTTTGACATACTCAAGGAGCAAACAAACACACAAAACCAAATTAAAAAAAAGAAAATAACAACAAAAATAATAAAATAAAATAAAAAAAAAACTCCTTGAGTGTGTCAAAACCAAAAGCACAACCAAACACGCACAATAAGATAAAAGAAACCACAACACAAACCACATAGAAAAACACAAGAACCACATAACAAAACACAAACAAGACAAAAACAACAGAACACTACAAAGACATAACCCAAAAAAACATGAAAAATAAACACAACCAAAACCTAAAAAATAAAATAAATAAAATAAAAATAAAAACAACCAACAACAGACAATAAACAAAAACAAAAAACATAGAAAACACTCACACATAAAAAAATGAAATAACACAAACAAAGAGAAACCCAAGAACAAGAACGAAAAAAACACAAGAACAATAACAATAAACATAAAAAAAAAAAAAACAAAACAACAAAAACACAAGAACAACAAAAAACAACACAAAGAACACAAAAACAAAACAAAACAAAAGAACCCACCCACCTTAAAAAACTAAACAAAAAAACAAAGAAGACAAAAGAAAAAAAAATGAACAAAACAATGACCTATCTAGACCATAAGACTATTAATGCAAGAATCAACAGAGGAAACAAAATAAAGAATAGAATGAGCTAGGGAACTAAAAAAACTGAATGAACCAAAGAGAAACAAAAAAAAAAAAAAAGAAGAAACTAGGTACCTTCATAACCGGAGCCATCCAAAGAAATGATAGAAAGAAGAGCTTCCCTAATTTGAGAAGCCCACCATATAGGAGGGTGGCCATAACAAGTAAGATCACCTTTGTCCAAAGCCCAATTAGCTAAAGCATCAACACTCTTGTTTTGATCTCTCGACCACATGATTGTAATCAACTTTCAAAAATCCCATCCGGATTAACTCGAATCTTCTCAATAATTCTTTTTATTCTCCAATCCACCTTATGATTCTTAGAAGGAGTCTTCAAGAGATTAATCATAAGTTGAGAGTCAGACTCAACTAACACCTTTTCCCATCCAACCTTAGTAGCCTCCTGAAGGCCTCTAAGGATACCATACCCCTCAACAAGGTTATTGGAAAGAATACCCAAATTCTCAACAAAAGTAAAAACCAGGGAGCCATCCGAAAGTCTACCAATTCCTCCCACATCGGCTTTTCCAGGGTTCCCTCTAGAGGCTCCATCAGTATTGACTTTTCCAAAATCCTTAGGAGGAGGTTGCCAATTTCTAGTCCTATCCATCTTACTAATACTCACATTCCCTTTAAGTTGGTTGCCCTTAGAAGGTTTAATCTTCAATCTTTGCATCACTTGATCCCATCTTTGGTGGGAGTTTTGGGGGTGATTAAGGAGATGATGGACTGATTCAACTAAGTTGGCTATGGTCTTTTGCCAAATATAGTGAATATCCTTCCTATCTTGATTAAAAATTTGGTTGTTCCTTTCATTCCAAATATTCCAAAGAAGAATGGTAGAACCCATCCAAACTAACCGCCTAATAAAATGATCAACACCCTCTTGATTAGGCCAATCCCTCCAAAGTCTGTTCAAAAGTGAAAAAATTGGACCACTGTAAGCCAAGTAAAGTTGCCATTCTCCTCCATAGCTCGGAGGCTAAAGTACACTCAATAAAAATATGGTTGATATTTTCTACATTCTCTTCACACATTTCACATCTAAAAGGGCCATGAAAACCACGCTTCATAAGTTGCTCACCAAGTAAGCACCCTACGATGCAATAAAAGCCAATTAAAGAACCTCACCTTAGGCCAGAGCTTTTGAGCCCACAATTGAGAAAATATGTCGAAGAATGGTTGGGATTATTATGGCATAAGGTCAAATAACCTTGAGCAACTGAATACTCACCCTTAGTAGTGTCGTTCCATCCAAAACAATCTTTTTCATGGGACCAAGAGAGGGATCTCATATGAAGGATGCCTTGGATATCTTGTCTTTGCCTTTCCGGGATTTGAATAGGCCAGTCCTCAATAGGGATCCAATATCTACCAACCTTTGAATTACCAGAATGGTACCGACAGTAATTAGCCACCTTTATCCAATTAGCTCGATGAAGCTCCTCCATCCAAGGCCTCCAATCGGGAAACTGAGTTATCAAAGGCTTGTGACCATCCCAAGAATCTATCCAAAAATTTGCATGTTGACCATTATGAATGATCCAAAATAATTTTTTCTTTATCAAATCCTCACCAGTCTTAAGAACTCGCTAAAATGGGAGAACCTTTGGTAGGAAGTTGATAGCGAACAAGGTCTTCAGGACTTTTGTTCTCAAGATATTTAGCACGGAGATTATTGGCCCAAAGAGCATTGGGGTTATGCAACATCCTCCAATATAATTTAGCAGCTAAAGCTTTGTTGTTATTAATTGAAGACCGGAATCCTAACCCCCCTTCACTCTTAGGAAGACATAAAGTATCCCATTTCACCAAGGCCCATTTTCTTTTCTCCTTAGTACCACTCCAAAGGAAACGATGACTCGATTTGATCCAATTCTCGAAGAACAAGCCTTTGGGATATTCAAAATGGAAGAAACATAAATAGGAATAGCTTGAAGGACTGATTTTACCAAGGTGATTCTACCCCTGAAGAAAGCCACTTGTTGGTCCACTTTCCAATTTTCTTCTTGACTTTGTCCAACAACCAATTCCAATATTTATTTTTCTGCCTTTGAATATTTATGGGAATACCTAAATAAGTGATTGGAAGAGAGGTCTTCTTATATCTTAATTTATCCAAGACCATGGCTTCCTGTCTAGCAGAGCAGTGAAAGAAAATAACTTTAGATTTGTCTTCATTGATCAACCGCCCAGAGAGCCTTAGAAAAATAGCTAATGATTTGCTTAAAATTAGAAGCTTCCTTAACCGTAGCTTTACCTAAAAGGGTAGAGTCATCCACAAATTGAAGATGAGAGATAGGTCTAGCTCCATGAGCAATGGTAACTCCCTCAAGGGTTTTGTTTTCCCTCTTTTTGGTTATAGTCCTACCCAAGCATTCAAGCAAGAATGATGAATAAATAAGGGGATAGCGGGTCACCTTGCCTGATACCTCTGGAAGCTGGGAAAGACCGAGAAGGCCTCGCCATTGATAAGAACTAAGTAGGAAACTCGAAGAGATACATCCCATAATCCAATCCATCCAATCCTTAGAGAAACCAAATTGCCTCAAAACTTTGATAAGGAAGTGCCAATCCACTCTGTCATAAGCTTTGGATAAGTCTAACCGGATGAACATAGAAGGAGAATTTTGCATATCCATGGAATGGATGGCTTCCTGAGCAAGAACTATCTCATCTACTATTTGACGTCCTTCCACATATCCCCCTTGCTCGTGGGAAATAATCTTATGTAAAAGAGGCTTCAACCTTTCTGCCATGATTTTAGTAATAATTTTGAGAAGAACATTACATAAAGCAATAGGTCTAAAAGCTGAGATATGATCAACCTCTTGAGCTTTTGGAACAAGAGTAATATAAGTTTTATTGATAACCTTCAAAATTTCTTTGGATTTCCCGGCTTCTTCCACCACCTCTAATAAATCAACATGAAGGATATCCCAGAACTCTTGGTAGAACTCAATAGGAAAACCATCAGGACCTAGGGTTTTCCCTTTTTGCATTTTAAAAACTACTTGTTGAAGCTCATTGATAGTAATAGGAGCAATAAAAATAGAGTTCTCCTCATAAGTGATAAGATAAGGGATTGCTTGAAGAACATTTTGTTGAGAAGTCGAGTCAAGAGGAGTAGCAAAGAAAAAGATTGGAAAAGTAATCAACAACAATAGAGTTCATGCCATCCCAAGTATAAACAACATCTCCAGAATCTGATTTTAAGGAAGAAATAAAGTTGTGAGATCTTCGAGCTAGAAGAGATTTGTGGAAGAAATTTGTGTTTCGATCTCCTTCTTTGAGCCATTGAATTCTAGATTTTTGCTTCCATAAGATTTCTTCTCTTTTTTCCCATTCCTCTAACCGAGTTGTGAGTTTAATTTCATCTCGCACTTCTCTTCTCCGTGAGGCCATCTAAACGGATTTTCTTATTCAAATTTTCAAGATGAGCAATAACTTCATGTTTTTTTTTATGAACATCCCCAAACTCTTTCCAGCTCCAAGTCTTGATTTTGGATTTAATGTATTGCAGTCTTTTGGCAAAACAGAACATCTTAGTCCCATGCCTAGGTTTACCTTCCTTCCACCATTGTTGCACACGAGGTCCGAAGGAAATGTCTCTAAGCCACATTAATTGAAAACGAAAAGGAGAGAAACTCACATTGGTTTTCCACATTTCCACCATGATCGGCCAATGATCCGAACCAAGCATTATTAAGAGTCTTCACTTTAGGAATGTGACCATGGATTAAGAAATTTTCAGAGAGCAAAAACCTATCCAATCTCTCCATTATACAAGCTAAGCCTTGCCTTCCGTTAGACCAAGTCATAAGGCCATTATCTGGTTGGATATCCACAAGATGGAGGTTTGCAATATATTCGCTCATGAGGTCAGTACTTTTGTCCAAATTTCTATTTCCCCCCTTTTCTCATCTAGAGAGAGGATGGTATTGAAATCTCCTCCGATCAAGATCCAAGCTTTAGGAAAATGAGAGATAATATGAGTAATATCCTTCCACTGTCTTCTTTTTTCCTCCAAAGAAGTCGGGGCATAAACAGTAATGCAGAGCATAATCTGGTTGGAATGTCTACTTTGAATAGCTATAGCCAACAAACCCCAACCGCCAACCATATGGTGAATAACTACCTCTTTTGGGTCCCAAAGACAAGCAATGCCACCCGAAGTCCCTTGGGAACCGAGGGAAACCACTTTTCCACCGGCCAAATTTTATCGGCAATTAAGTCCATATCCTCCATTGACATTTTTGTTTCTTGAAGGAAAACAAGATGTGGATGATTTATCCGAATCATTCTTCTAATTTCATTTTGTTTTGAAAGACTCCCTTTGAGTCCTCTAATATTCCAAGTGATGATCTTCATTAATACCAGGGCTAAAAATGTTGGGAAGGGCATTAATCTTACCTTCCTCTACAAGCTTTTCACCTTCTTTTACCATATGATATTGATTGGTCTTGCGACCTACTTTTTGATTAGAATCCATCTTCAATTTTTTTTCCCTCGTTTCTTGACTTATTCCAATTGAATCCGAGATGGCTTCTAACCTTGAAGAATGCTCATACACAGCCAAAATTTTACTAGATGGTTCAATGGAGTCTATATTGGGACCTGCATTATTTGAAGTTTTGACATTTGAAATATTGTTTTTCTTGTGTAAATTTTCTCCTTTTTTTCTCGTTGAAAACCTTTGATTTGTTGGTTTGTCTCTGAGTTCTTTCCTTCATATTTAAACTGTGTTTCTAAGATTTCAGCTTCCATTATTTCCTCTTCCTCACTTGGGACATCATTTGTGGAAAGGATTTCAAACATATTAGCAAATGACTTTGATTGATCCTTCATTACCGGTTTTTTCCGAGTGTTCTTCTTCTTAGGTATTTGGAAACCTCGCTGAGTTTATATCTTCTTTCTTTTGATCAGGAATTTTATTTGGGCAAGCACTGGCCAAATGACCATATTCATGGCAAATTCTACAACGAAAAGGAATGTTCTCATAGTCCACTACTTGCTCCCAAGTGTCTTCCCCAAATTGTAATGTGATCTTTTTAGGTAGGGGTTTGTCAAAATCCATTAAAACACAAATTCGAGCATAAATAATATGTTCAAAATTTTGAGTACAATCAGCAATCATCATAAAAGTTCCTAAAGAGTTTCCAATTGAAGAAAAAATAGTAGGATTCCAAAATTCAATAGGGAGGCCAAAGAGTCTAACCCACACGGGAGCTATAGAAGGCATCTCTTCTTCGGCTTTAAATTTAGTATGCCAGGGCTTCATGAAAAGCCCCGCCCTTCCAAAAAACCAAGGACCCCCTTGAAAAGTTTTCTCTCTATCTTCATTATTAGCAAATAAAACAAGAAAATAACCATTTGGATAAATAGAGATTTGTAACTCACCTTTAGTTTTCCAGCTTTTTGCAGCCCGGACTTTGAAAGCAGATAGACTCAGACGAAAACCCACGAACCGACAAATTAGTCCTCTTTTTTCCAAATCTTCAATGCCGATCGAATGTTACCCATATCAAGCTTAACAATAGGAGTTCCATCAGCTCGCTTTAAGACATCCCGACTCCATTTTCCCGGGATCAATCTTAGGCATTCTTAGAGGTTTATGAGAAGCCCTAGTATTGATATTAGCATTGGGCTGAGGCTGTCCACCCTGAAGGGCATCCCTAAAATTCATTTTTGGGACCGAGTCTTCAAAATTCTTACCCTTGACAGGGGTTTTCATAGTAGAATTATTTTGTGGGTGCACCTTAGCACCAGATTCACTTGAGATATGAGCCATTTTTTGATCAACTGCTTGAAACTTATTTCGTGGTCTCTTTAATCCTTGCCCTAGACGCCGTGGAAAGGTATGGTTTTCACTTTTCTTTTGTGCAGAAAAATTGGAAGCCGTTGTCACTCAAGTTCACAGTATGATCTATTGAAAGACAAATTTCTAACCCATCTTGTATCCCCCGCAACATTTCTTGCTAAAATATTGAGCATAAACCATAAAAATATTGGCCGTTAGGGCCCGAAGGCCCTAAAAACCAACCTCTGGAGCCGCTTGCACTCAACCCGGATGAAACCCTCGCATAGCCGCTTGCCAAATATATCGTTCACACATAGGGATGCGCTAGGATCTGTGTTGCTCCAAATGATATGAAAATTGGTGGAGATGTTCTAGGGTTTTTCAGGCATCTACCCTCAAAATTTTAGCTCAATCCGAGTTCGGATGAGTGAGATATGGCCGAAACGAGTTCGATAGTTTGGGCAGTCCTGCAAAAAACGTCTCTACCATTCAGCTCCGAAATTTCATCAGGTCCCAGAGGTGTGATATCAATAGAAGGATATTGAAATCTTATTCAAACTACTGTGGAGTTGTTTTTTCACCGGGACCTCTATTTAAGTAATAAGCTTGACAATCTTTATATCCATGAAACTAAAATGACAAAGGAAGGAGTTTTCCAATCTACAAAAGTAGTATGGATGAGATGTGAATGGGATGTTGTTGATTATGGAGTGATAAGGGTAATTCTAACATGTTATAATCATATTAGAACCTCCTATGTAACTATTCATAAAACTAGGCATTGGATAGCCTCTTCAATCACATGTTATTTTGTAGATATTCATTTCATCCTTATCAATGTCTATGGACCTACAACTTAGTATGTAGATTAGAAGCATGGATTGGAATTGAATCCTTTATGAGAAGTAATGACCAAGAAACCCATATCATGATCAAAGGATTTTTTAATACCATAACCAAGTTAGATGAAAATTTTTAAGGGAATTAGAAAATTAACCCAAAGTATGAGAGATTTCTCAAATTTTATTCAAAATAATAATCTATGGGAGGTTGATTTTGAAGAGGACAATTATACATGGACCAAAAATAAGAGAGGTCAAAACCTAATAGCAAAAAAATTAGACAAGTGCATTCTCTCATATTATTGGCTAGATGAAGGAACTTGTGCTAAAATTAATACCTTGATAAGGATTTGTTTAGATCATTGACTAATAAGAGTTAAAATGGTTGTAAGTGAATTGAAAAATATCATATTTTAAATATGAGAAGATATGGGAAGACCATACTTAATTCGTTGATATGATAGCACAAATATATAATTCTTCAAGAAATAGTGGGTTTTATACGATTCCAAAACAAATAAAACAATGACATCTAGATTAAAAGAATGGAACAAGAACGCTTTTGTAAATATTTTTGAGAAGAAAGAAGAACTAAAATTTAAACTTTAAAAAATCTAAAAAGGTGATCATAATAATCCAAGATCGAAGGGAAGGGATTTGCTTAGTGAATATCATAATATTTTGAGTAAGACAGAGAAATTTTGGAGATTAAACTCAAGAGAGACTGAGTTTTAAAAAGGATATAATAATACAAAGTTTTTTCATAAATTGGAAATAGTACAAAGATTAGCATCCAAAATTAGTATAATTAAATTAGTAGAAGGGATTTGGATTGAAGATCAAAATGAAATTAGAAAGAGGTAAGTGTTTTTACTAAAATATTCTAGGATTGGAGGAGTTTGAAGTTTTTAATGATAAACTACTACAAGAAGTACCTTCAATTATAAAATATGAAGACAATAGGAAATTGGTGGAGCCTATTACTTTGGAATAAGTCCATTTGTCTCTTTTCTCTTTTGATAAGGATAAATCCCTAGGTTCATATGGTCTCTCTACAACATTCTATAAACATAATTGGAATATAGTGAATGATTATTTACTGGTAGTAGTGGAACAATCTAGGGTAAAATAATTCATGCCTTAGAAAATAAATGCAACATATCTGACCCTGATTCCAAAAAAAAAATATGTAGAATTGTTTAATTCATTTAGGCCCATAAGCCTATGTAATATGGAGTATAATATTATCTCCAAAGTGATGGTGAATCGATTAAGAACATTGTTAGAAAAAATTATTTTAGAAGAGCAAGGAGAATTTGTGAAAGGGAGACAAATTCTAGATGGGATCATAGTAGCTTATGAAGTTATGCATTCAACAACTTCAAGAAAAGAGAGAGCAATGATATTAAAACTTGATATGAGTAAATCCTATGATAAGGTTAAATGAGATTTTCATTTTGCAATATTAGAAAAATTTTGATTTGGGAAGAAATGGTTCATATGGATTAAAGCTTGTGTCTCTACAACTTCATATTCAGTGATGGTCAATGGGTTAGTAACATAATATTTTAAAGCCAAGAGAGGTCTTAGATAGGGAGATCCTCTATCACCATATATGTTCATTATTATGGCAAAGGTATTGGGTAGGAACTTGAAGAAGGCTAACAAATATGGGCTAATAAGTGGACTTAAGGCTAGTAATAGCATCAACAACATCACCCATAAACAATTTGTAGATGATACAACCCTTTTTGGGAGGGCAAGTATAAACGAGGCTAGAGCTTTGAATAACTTATTAAAGAAATATGAAAGAGCATCAAGTTAGAAAGTTAATAGGATAAAATTCAAAATTTACTTCATAAACACCCAAACTAAAATCAAAGCAAGGATTTCCAAGTTACTTCAAATGGAGGAGGCAAATTTGCTAGCAACTTATCTAGGGATACCCTTATTTGAGGGGAGAATGAGGATAGAATCATGGAATCAAGCCATAAGTAAAGTTCAAAATAAACTACCAGCATGGAAAGGTAGATGGTTATTGTTAGTAGGAAGAGTGCAACTAATTAAATCAATCTTACAAACCATTCCAACATATTATATGTCCTTGTATACTATGCCAAAATTGATTGAAAAAAATTAATCTATATTATGCGATCATTTTTGTGGTAAGAATTACATGATAAAAGGAAATTTCCTTTGGTGAAATGGAGAAAGGTGTGTGATGAAAAAACTAAGGAAGGTCTTAGTTGAAGAGTTCTAATGGAAGCAAACTTAGCTCTTAGGGGAAAAGTAATTTGAAGATTGTACAAAGAGATTCAAAGACAATGGGCAAGAATTTTTCTAAGTAAACATGTTGAGCCCAATAACCCAAGCTTAATATTTACTACAATCTGACTACCAAATGGTTCTACACTATGGGATTGTTTAAAAAAATCAATTGATTTAGTGATTAAAGATCTAAGATGGGTGGCTGAAATCGAAGAAAAAAATCTATTTGGATGGATACTTGGTGTGATAAAAAACCATTCATCCAGTTTTGAAACCATGGATGAGATTACTTCGAGATAAATATGGTGATAGGGTTCCAAACATTATGTACAAGGATCAGGAAGGAAGATACAAATGGAAAGAAATATTTTTTACAAGTATACAAGATATTGATGCAAGGAGGCAGTTGAGCAAAAAGATTACAATAATTATTATTTTGAGAGGATCAAAGGATAAGTTGATTTGGGAGTTGAATAGCTCAGGAGAATACACTAATGGAATTTAAAGATAGCCCCATCACTCTCCCCTCTCTATTTTTCGAGTTCAGGATGTAATTCCAATGGCTTATATAAGAGCCTCCCTTCCCTTTAACATTGAAGAATCTAAAACATTTTGCCCCCTCTTTAAACTTTAAGGGTAACAAAAAGTGGATATAATGTAAAGCACAAACAAAATAGGAATATTGCAAGAATATGGAGAGATATTTGGGATAGCCTAAGCACTTCTAAAGTCAAAATGTTTGTTTGGCTAGTAGTTCATAAAAGAATTTTATCCTGGGGTAACCTTATAAAAAGGGGTTTTCATGGCCCCTCACAATGTGTTCTTTGTAAAAAGTGATGGCTTTTGAAGCCTTAATGTTAATGTAAATCTCACGGGATAAATTTTGCATGATCAAATATAATATAGCCACAATATAGTAAGATCAAGATAATGATGTAAGTAGAATAATATGAGCAAATTAATATGTAAATCAAGGCTTATAATATATCAAATAACATTCATTAATAAGCAACAATATGAATGTAATAGCCTAAATCAAACATGTACAAAGCATGTAACACGACTTACAATATTAATTGCTCAAATGTATGCAATATTTATTACTCCTCTTTCTCTTACAAATATAGCACTTGACTCTTTACACTTGATAATTGTATGATGTGAATGATTCATATGATGCTCCTCCATGGAGTAATATATAGCCATAGTAGAATGACTCTTTGGATACTTGATTGTTCCTTTCCTTATGCCAAGTCTCATGACTCTTGGCTTCTCTACTTGATACTTGCATATACATGACTCTATCTTGTATGCACATCTAGACATGACTCTTTACTTAGCACACTCTAATCTAAAGACACTTGTGCACACTTACATATAAGATACTTGTGCACATAAACTTACATTACACTTGCACACTTACTCACATGACACTTGTGCATTTCCTGCACATACACACTTACATAACACTTGTGCATTTCCTGCACATTATTACATTACATAAAATATTACTTATACTCTAAACTAATACTCAACCCTATTCTAATATTTACAATAATGTAATATATTAGCATGTACCAAATAATGTAATATACTCCAACAAAAAGGAGGAGAGTATGGACCATCTCTTGGGACACTACTCAATATTTTGAAAACTATGGCAATGGATTCTTAATATATTTGGTAAATGCATGGTGATGAATGACATAATTTAAGAATGGTTAAATCAATATAAAAACACTTTTAAAAGTGAGGCTTTATAGACAATATGGGATATATCAAAAGATACAATACTTTGGATTGTATGGCTAGAAAGGAACAACAAAATATTTAAAGAAAAGAAAAATAGTTTAGAGGTAATAAAAAGAAATATTTTCTTAGCCATAGAGAAGTCTAAACCAACCCTGTCAACTCAATCAATACCTAATATTGAAGCAAAGAGCCTTGATAGATGTATTCAGTGTTATGCATAGCAGTGAAACTTCACCATTTGGGCGAAAAAAAACATTTTTTAAAATTCAAATTTGTGAAATTTTAGGGACCCGAACATCGGCCATTTAGCCAAAAAATTTCTCAAAAAATAAAATTTAGGTGTCGGTTCACCGTCCTTTGACTAGAGTATCTCGGTTATTTTAAAAAATTCGCAAGTTATCCCACCTAAATAAAGTGCCCTTTTCGTCCTAAAATTTGAAAATTTCTAAATTATCCCATCCAATTCGCCAAGTATACCTCTATATATAATTAACACCCCAGGGATACTCGTCAAGTAAACAAATTCATTTTCGGACCTTGTTCTACACCCAATGAATATATCAACCCAGTTCTATAATCGCTCGACACTAGCTCTATATCCGCGCGACACCACAGATCTGCAATCGATCGGAATCAAGCACTACAACCGATCGGATCCAAAGCATAGCTGAAAATTTATCGTAACTTGTTAGAGCCATTTGTAATCAGAACCTATTCTGCAATTGTTCAGAATCAAACAGGATTAATTTTGCAGTCGAAACCTGTTCTACAACCATTCGAAAGCATCTAACATCGAAACCTATACTGTAATCGAACGAGCTTAATTTTGCAATCAGAACCTGTTCTGTAACCGTTCGGTAGCATATGCAATTAGAACCTGTACTGTAATCGAACGGGCTTAATTTTGTAGTCGAAACCTATTCTACAATTGTTAGGAACCTATTCTGTAACTGAACGAGATCAATTTTAAAGCCGAAACCTGTGCTACAGTCAGGCGGAACCATTTGCAAGTGAAACCTGTATTACAACCGATCGGACTAACAACCCTTCTATGAACCACTTTTGCATCCAAAAAGTGTTTTGCTAAAACAATTTTTGCACCCGAAACTTTTTTTGCTATCGGATCCTACTTTGCATCAGGCGGATTTTCAGAACCTGTTCTGCATTTGGACCTCATTCTACATTAGGTTCTTTGTCACTTCTATGCTTGCCATGTTTTTCTTTATTTTACCATGTTCTGCTATTATCCTCTATTTTATCTCTTTCTGTTATAACTCTTTGATTCTTTAAGAATAGGTGAACCGAAGACATTGTGATTCTCTGTTTCTAGTGCACTTTGTAACAACTCTTATATTTTTTGACATGTATCTTTAATGATTTTATGTTTCTCCAAAGACATTTTGATTCTCTGTTTCTAGCCCATTTTGTGCTATACGTAGCTCCAGTTATTATTTGCATAAAGAAAATCTTCATAAAATGATTTCAATTTGAATATTTTTTGCTTTCATCAGAAAAAGAACCAGTGGTATAAACTGATAAAATCACAATAAAGCATGGCAGGAAAAAAGTATGTATAATCTACTACCCCACTATTGTTTATTCTATTTACAATATTATCTTAAGGCCTAGCAAAATTACACCCTCTTCAACATTTTATTACTCTACTAAATTGAAAAACAATTTTCTTACAACTAAAATATCTCCCAGGGATGGAAAGAATGGAGCCAAATCTTCTGCTGAAAAGAGTATCCTCAAATATTTTAGCCAAACTTCAAAATGCAACGAGGCAACGACATTCGGGCAAATTCAAGGTACAAAAATGATTTTTGACTTCCAGTATGTGCTTGATTGATGATATGAATATTGTTCCTGTATATTTTTTTTAATCCAAGAATGATAATAAAATTATGGTATACTACTATGCAAAATACCCTATTGATCCTGATATGCCTCCACTTGAAGATATTCCCCAACAAGAGATGCCTTCTAATGAAAATCCCCTTGACAATGGCATCCAACAAACACTTGAATACAACACCCGAAATGACATTACAATTGAAAACCAAAGTGATAAATCAAAATCATTACAAGCTTCATATGAATATTCAAGCAAAAAGTCTAAAAAAAGAAGAGCATCTAACTAGATACTTGGAAGGAGATTTAAGAATGAATGGGCAAAAATATTTCCATGGCTTGAGCCTGTCTTGAATGAGGATAACCAAATCGATGAAAAATAATGTAGGTGCAAAATTTGCAGTTGGAGACTTGGTAAGGATCATAGGCTGCAAAATAAGATTGATACAATTGAAAAACATGTTGGCAAAGTTTATGTAAAAGTTATAAAAAGTAATGGTGAAGTTAGTAAAGAAGTTAAGTGGAAGGATGCATCATAATGTATGCATTTAAGATATGTTATAGAATATGAGAATCACTTAAAGCAACAAAAATATCTTGTTGATAAAGGTGGGACAATTGCAGCCAATTTTAATAAAATTCAAAAGACCATCTCATCTTCAAAAATTATACAGTTTGTTGTTTTTTTAATATTCTCAAGAAAGGTAGATCAATGTCTGATTTTATGGATTATAAGCAACTATTACACCTATTTAATGTGCAAAACCTCCAAAAATAGAGACATCCTTATTTCATGCCTTAGTACAGGGACAGTGATAAATAAATGAGGAGGAGTGGAAGATCTAGGGGCAGCAAACCCTAGGTGTGGGGCTTCGGATGGTAAAATAGTAGGCACAATAGGTGGGGGCTCTGGTGAGATAGTAGGGCCCCAGGTGGAGGATGTGGACAAGGAAATTCTGTTGGAACCAGACCCAGGGCATTGGGTGGATGCGGTCAAAGATATCTCTTATGGGGACCAGGACTCTGTGCATCAGGATCAAGGGAAGACCCAGGAAGGAGACAAAGAGAAACCTGACAACTAGAGACCATATTATCTTAATGCTCTTCATGGTAATAAAAAACTATCTGACTCTTGTTTTAATATAAAACCCATCAATGGTAGGTTGGACATCCAGGATACCCTAGCTCAGCAGGTGGCTATGGAGGGCAGAACGTCTTTGGTGGCAAAATTTATGGGGGTTCGGCTAGACTTGGAAGTCATAAGGAGATGGGCCATCCAAAAATGGTGACCAAGGGTCGATATGATTATTAAGGCTTTACCCAAGAGTTTCCTTTTGGTGATATTTTAATGTGACCAGGACATTGAACGGATTCTTAAAGGAGGTCCTTGATTTTTTGGGAAAAGGGGCTTGTATCTGAAGCATTGGACCCCCGATTTCAACCCCCAAACCTAGGTATTGGATTTGGATCCTATTTGGGTAAAGATATCGGGATTACCTCTGCTTTGCTGGTATGAGCAAATCTTGGCCGATCCTACAACCTTAAGCAGAACAAGACTTCTTTCTGCTTGCATGTGTGTTTTTACGGACCTGAGTAAAGAACTCCTTAAATATATTATACTGTCATCTATGTATGGCCTTCATACTCAGGACTTTGAATATGAAAATATGTCTATTAAGTGTAGTGTTTACAGGAAGGTAGGGCACTAGGGTATCCACTGCCTTTCCAAGAACCAGTCCCCACCCCAAAATACTGTTCCACAAACCTAGAATAATATCCCTCCCCCGCAGGTCTCCATTCCTGCCCAACATGGGCCTCAAGGACATGGGGTTCGAAATCCAAATATTAGAGACCCCGTTCGGCCTAATGTTACAAAGATGAAACATTATAACCCTCCTCCCAGAAATACCTATGCCCTGGAATCCTCTCATAGGGGAGTTGGTCCCTCTGGTGGGAACCATCAAGTACAACCTACTCCAAAGGTGATGCAGTAGGCCCTAGAACCAAATCACAAAGGAAAAAAACACATAGATCAATGCCCTAGAGCAATTAAGTTCGATTGGGTAATACGAGAGACCTATGGAGGCTCGACAGAAGTGGTCCCCTGTACTACAGAGGAATTTATGGGAATAAATTCCAAGGATATCAACATCCTAGTGGAGAATAGTTTTCATGCAAATCATCTGAAGGGAGATCAGATGGATGGCTAAGAAGTGGAATCTGAGGTAGAGGAGACCCAAGAGAAGGATTTAGAGGAGCAAAATCAGAGGAAGGAGTAGGAAACTGATAATACAGGCAAGGATACTCAAGAGGTAGAGGTGAACCACCAAGATCATTGTACCCTCAAAGCAGGGAAAAAATAACCTACTAATCAAGAAGCTAAGAGCACGGAATCATATCCACTATCTGAAAGTCTAGTTAACCTGGAGATTTAGGTTGTTACCCAAAATGCCAAGACTGACCCATCCAAGATGGTTACCAGAAGCCAAGTGAAACCCAAGGAACCCCCACCTAAAGCGGATGTATGGGGATATGGTTTGGTAGGAAGAGGTAAACCTAGCAATGAGGCAGAAAGAAGTAAAGCGAGGAGTGGCTGATGGCACTCAAGCAGTATTACACTTTGGGGTGAATGCTCGGGGATCCAAATCCCATAAATAAATATTCTATCATGGAATATACAAGGGAGAAATCCTACAAAAATGATAGCTCTATATGCTCTTAGACAAGAACACAAACCGGATATGATATTACTACAAGAAACTAAAATGGAGGAGAGTAGAGTGATCCCTTTTAAGAATAGGACTTGGCGAGAAGCTGAAGTAGTAGTCTAGGAGGCCACTAGAACAGCAGGAGGGTTTTTGGTTATGTGTAACAAGAATGTGATTGATAGTAGATTGATTATGATGTCTAGTTGGTTTATTTGTCTCCTATGTTTGGATAAAACCACACAGGAAGAGTGGATCTTAACGAATGTATATGCTCTAATTAGATAGAAACTGAGAAGGGTTCTCTGGGGTTAGCTAGCTGAACTGAGGGAGATGATCCCCAAATACCCTTGGATTGTGGTGGGGGATTTCAATTGCTACCTTAATCCTACATATAAATTTGGGGGCTCTCAAATAATAACTATTGATATCTATGAGTTTAGATATATTGTTGATCAATATGAGCTGATGGATGTGGACCTATGTAGATTCTCCTATACATGGTCTAACAAAATACTGAAGGAAAACCAAATTCAGATCATATTAGATAGTTTTCTTCTTTCTCAATGATTGCCTGGAGAGGTTTGGGGACTCTTCATTAATGACACTACCAAGAATCAGGTCTGACCACAACCCAATTCTATCGGAAACTAGGGAGGACTCTAAGAAAAAATATATTAGACCCTTTCGATTTGAACTTATGTGGCTCCAACACTAGGATCTCAAGGATCTGGTTGCCCAATGGTGGGACAAAAAGTATAATGGTTCAAAACTGGCCCAAGTGGTGTATAAACTGAGGAATGTGAAGGGTAACATTAGAGAGTGGAGGTAGAACTAAAATACAACATCAATGAACTGTAGGAGAATTTGAAGTTAGATCAGCTTACAGAAGATTTGAGAAACCAGGAGAGGGAGTTGTTATCTGAATACCACACGGTGCTGGGATTTGAAGAAACCTTCCTGGAGGCAGAAATCTAGACTGTGTTGGTTGAAGGAGGGTGGCAAGAATACAAAGTTCTTCTATGTCTCTACTCTTCTCCACAAGAGTACTAACAAAATTAAGGAGATCAAGATGGCCGATGGGTCTAACACCAAAGATATGGAATACATAATGAGGGAAGTGGCCGAGTTATTTAAATCATTGCTAGAATATGTAAATCCTACTATTGAAGAAGAGGACTCTTTGTTGGTGGCCATTCCACCCCTTGTCATTGAGAATCTTAATGGATTCTTACTCAGCCCTTTTACAGAGGAGGAAATCAGGAAGGCGGTTTTTGACATGGATGGTAACAGCTCCCCAGGACCGGATGGCTTCCTCGTTGCTTTCTTTCAAAAATTTTGGGATATCCTAGGCGATGATGTAGTGGAAGCTATAATTGAGGCTCAAAAGGACATGGAAATCCCAGAAGGATTTAATGCTACATTTTTAGTCCTCATCCCTAAACTAGTGGGAGCAATGGAATTTTCCAGTTTCCACCCTATCAGTTTATGTAACACTCTAATGAAGATTCTCATGAAAACAATCATCAATAGGTTGAATGTTATCCTTCCATTCATCATTGATATGAACCAAGGAGGTTTTGTGAAAGGATGGAAAATACTAGATGGTATCATCACAATTCACAAAGTTATTCATTCAATGGTGGCTAGTAAGGAAGTAGGTATGTTACTAAAGCTAGACATGAATAAATCCTAGAACCGGGTCTCATGGCGTTTCCTCACCAAGATTTTGGGTAAGTTTGGTTTCTATCCCTAGTGGATTAAGTTGATTTTTAGTTGTATCTCTACCACAATATTTTATATCATGGTGAATGGGTCACCCTCCGATTACTTTAAGAGTGAAAGGGGGCTGCGATAAGGAGATCCTTTGTCTCCATACTTGTTTATTATTTTAGCGGAAGCATTGGGTAGGAACATTTCAGAAGTTGTGGTAGAAGGTCGATTGGGAGGTTTCAAACCAGCCTCAACAATAGAGCCAGTGTCTCACCAATAGTTCATGGATGATACGATCATTGTGTCCAAAGCCTCGGTGCCTCAGGCTAGGAAGCTGAAGAGAATTCTAACCAAGTATGAGATGGAAGCAGGACAATACATAAACTATAAGAAGAGTAGCATCTATTTATTTAACATACTTGGTGGGAGGGAGGAAAGAATAGCTAACCTCTTTGGATGTGGAAAAGATATTTTATCGGTGACTTATCTAGGCATGCCTATGTTTGAAGGAAGAATGAAGGCTACATTGTGGAACTCAGTCATTGACAGGATCTCCAAAAAGTTAGCAGGGTGGAAGGGCAGCCTTCTCAGCTCTGTAGGGAAAGCTTTACTAGTTCAAACTACTTTATAGAGCATTCCAATCTATTACATGACTCTATTTAGAATGCCTGTAAATGTTTGAGCTACACTAGAGCAAATTCAATGCAACTTCTTATGGTTAGGTTTGAAGGAGAGAAAGAGAATTTCGTTGGTAGCATGGAATCAGGTGTGTGCAAGCAAAGATCAAGGGGGCCTAGGGCTGAAGAGAATGAAAGAAATGAACCAAGCTCTGATTGGCAAACAGGTTTGGAGATTTGTCAATAATGATCAATTGGGATGGGTAAAACTTCTTAAGGCAAAATATATCAAAAATAATCAAGACTTCTTGAAAGCTGATAATCTCCCTAGAGGATCCTATTTTTGGAATTATTTTCTCGAATGTCGTGAGGTAGTCAGGAAAGGCATCAGATGGAGAATTGGTAATGGAAGACAAGTGGACTTTTGGCAAGATCCATGGTTGGAAGAAGCCCCTCTGCAAGATAACTTAGACCTTTGGGTCCTCCAACACAAACTTTCGGAGGAAATGGGAGGAAAAGTAGGGGATTTTCTTGTTGTAGCATAGGAAACTTCCTCTTGGAAGAAAATCACAGTTCAAAATCCTTCAAAGCAAGAGAAGGTGGCCCTGACCAAACTCAATGATGCTTTAAGGGTGTTCCCGATCATTCCAGGGGGAGGAAGAGACAAGATGATTTGGGGCAAAACTACAAGTGGGATCTATTTAGTAAAAACTACCTATAAACTAATCCACTCAGGATTTAATGGCTGGACTCCGACTTCTATTATTTGGTTAAAGAATTTAACCCCAAAAATAGCTTTCTTCTTTTGGCTGGTAGTTCAAAATAAGATTCTAACAACAGATAATCTACAGAGGAGAGGTTTCCAATTCATCAATCGATGTATCCTATGTGAGAAAGTGACAAAATTTGTAAGTCATATCTTTCTAACTTGTGAATTTTCTTATGCAGTATTCCAAATGATTCTGTCCAAATTTGATATACATTGGGTCCACCCAAATAGCATGTCTAACTTCTGCATATAGTGGGCTTCCCCCTTCCGGGCAAAACTTTTGACTTGGCTCTGGAAGCTCAACTTACCCCATTTTTTATGGGGGATATGGAATGAGAGAAATAAGAGAGTATTTAAAGGATGGAATAAATATCCCAGGTTATGTGGTAATAAAATAATCAAAGCTCTGAAAGAAAATTGGAAAACCTTTTACTTCAAAAATGAGACCCTGTCTCCTAGGGAAAGGAGGATTTTATGAAATTGGGGAGAGGAACCTCTAGACCCAGTCATTACAACCAACCCATAGGATGGTGTCAAGTGGATACCCCCCACACAAAAGTGGGTTAAGTTCAATTTTGACGGGGCAGCCAAAGGAAATCTCGGGGCTACAGGAGCAGGAGGAGTTCTGAGAAATGAGGAAGGAAAAGTGGTCCTTGCCTTTGCAAAGCCTTTGGAAACTCAAACAAATCATTTTGCAGAAGCCCGAGCCTGCATGCAGGTAATGAGAATTTCCATACTAGAGGGTTATAAGGAAGTAATATTTGAAGTTGATTCACTTAATATAATCAAGGCAATTAAGGAGGATAAAGACCCCAACTGGACCATCTCGGAGCTTATCCTAGAAGCAAATATTCATAAATCCCATTTGGTTAGTGCCCAAATCCAATACACCTTCAGAGAAGGGAACCAGGTGACGGATCTAATGGAAAATATTGTAGTTTATGCTAGGGAGATGCAAATTGTGAAGGATAACTTCCCTCAAGAATTACTGGTGTTGGCTTCTAAAGAAGATCTAAGATCAAACCTATTAGAGTAGCAGGAGATCAAAGTGGTTGATGATGAGTAATATGGCAGATGGAATTAGGTAGAGGGACAAAAATCAGCCCATTTATTAGGGCCTGGGAAGTGACAAGTGTACGGTACAACAACCTAGTGTTATGTTTAGTAAGTGGTAGGTGTTTTCTAGTTTTTTTTTATCCTGAATAGTCCAGCAACAAGTATAGGACTACGGACTCTAAGTATGGTTCAATGTGGGTCTTGGGAAGATCCATTTTGTATTTTGATTATACGTGCTTGGAACTAGAACCAGCCCATTTTGACTATGTTAAAGGTTTGTGGACCTTATAACCACCTCTACCTAATACCAAAAAAATGTGCAAAACCTTCCTAATTCCCATTGGTCTAATCGAAGTGGTTGGGAAATGGTAAAATGTTTATCTTTGGTTGAGAAGGAAGACCTAAAGGAGCAAGTAAAACTTGCCAAATTCATTTCACTCTCTATTGATGAGGTAACAGTTGTGGATAACACATATTGGATTTGCATGCATGTGTACACATTTCAAAATCATATTAGAAAGCCAATTTTATTGGGAATACATAAGATGTTGGAAAGTTCAAATGTAGAAAATATTTATAATGTTGTTGTCAATAGTTTAAAGAATATTGCAGGAATGACAAATATAGACATAGCAACAAAGTTAATTTGTGTTGGAGTTGATGGAGCTACTATTATGCAAGGTCATAAGTCTGGTCTTTGTGTTCGACTCCAAACCACAGTTGCCCCATATATGATTCACATTCATTGTATGGCTCATAGAGTAAATCTTTCATATAAAATCATGAGTACATTTTCAAATGTTGCTAAAGTGGAAAATCTTATTCATGAAATTCATTCTTATTTTTCATTAAGTCCAAAAAGGTTTGCAGAGTTTCAACAGTTTGCACTAGGAGTTATTGAAGGAAAAAAATTGTTAAAAGATGTGGATATAAGATGGATTTCACTATATCAACCTGCTCAGAGAGTTTTTGTAGAATATCAATCATTGACGGGTTTTATGCATGCAAATCACTGGATAGTTGATAAAGCAAAAGATATGTTGTTACATTTGACTAACTTGGAAACACTTTTGATCTTATGTGGTATTCTTCCAATGTTGCAAGAAATGAACAGATTAATTAAAATTGCACAAGAGAGATCCATCTATATCGTTGATTTTATGAGGATGAGAAAACAAATATGCATGCATCTTGATACATTATATGTGTCTAATGCAGATTTTACAGAACCTTTGTTTGATAGTTGGAATACATTGATAAACGTGAACAATCCAAAAAGCTTTTTGAAGTTTGACATCAATGATCATCTTTGTATTAATGTTCATTGAAAGATGGTACTTGTTTATTGTTTTGAAAGGCAATCAAGTATAGTTGTGGAATATTTTGAAGAAGTTCCTGTAACACACAATAGATCTCTTGTTATTTTACATAAAACAAAGAGTAATTTGTCAAACATAGCAAAATCTTTGACAGGTGAGATAAGAGAGCGATTTCAGAGAGATGAGTTGCTCGAGGCCATGGGTGTGGTTAACCCCATGTTTTGGGGTACTTGTACTGAATACAATTCTGTGAATGAGTTGTTTATTAAATATATGGGTAATCTCATTAACCATTTTAGTAAGGACGTCAATGGTGTTGAAATAAAAGGTATACTCAACAGTGATATTTTGAAAAACAGTCATCACATTTTGGAAGAACAATGGTTTTGCAAATGTCACATATGATAGCTATCCATGAGATTGGTTCCACTGCATATTTGTGGCAAAAATTGTATCCAAGTATAGTTTTACAAGATACAATAAGTGAATACTTTCGTTTATATGAATTATGTGAAATAATGATTTTGGGGTCAGTTGAAGATGAAAGAGTTTTCAGTGCACTTTCTTTTGTTAAATCTAAAATCTGCAACGGACTCAACAAAAATTTAGAAAATTGTTTAAGAATTTATGTGTCTTCATATCAGTTGGAAAATTTTCCGTATGACAGAGCTTTGGCACACTGGAATTCCCTGGCAGACAGAAGAGGAACGTCGAATACAATCGATAACAACAATGATGATGCTTTTAGTGATCAAATGGTGGAGACACAAATTTTTGCTATGCTTCATAATGATTATGCATAAGCTGATATGTTTCAGCTACCTTAATGATAATTATTCCATGATTTCATTGACAATGATAAACACGATTGATTTGATAGCAGATTTCTCAAAATTGTTCCAGATTTATATGATTTGAAAGAATTGTTGTTTTAAATCACATTATTGTTTTAAAATTACATGTCTTATATCATTTTTGTAGTTTTTAAAATTGTATGTTTATGTCTTAGTGTCTCAACTCTCACAATGATAAACACAAATTGATTTGATAGCATATTTCTCAATATTGTTCTAGATTTATATGATTGCAAAGAATTGTTGTTTTACATCACATTATTGTTTTAAAATTACATGTCTTATATGATTTTTGTAGTTTTTAAAATTGTATGTTTATGTCTGAGTGTCTCAACTCTCATCATTGATAAATCTTAATGTTTCATGTTTTAAATCTTATTATTGGTATATTATTGTTGATCTATAATGCTATCTATAATGCTTATTTTGTTTCAGATGAACATAGTGAACAATATTAGCAAGAAATAAACTCAAATAGCAAGACAAATTTATAAATGCATACAACTATGAATGATGAAAAATACAAAATGAGAAAATTTCATATTCATTAGTTCAAAAAGAAATATATTACATCGTTCAAACATTTTCAAACCCAAATATTACATAACATTTTCAAACCCAAATTACATATTGCAGTCTTGTTAAAATATTTTCAACATTTTCAATCATTTGATTGGTGCTTGGATGCTTCACTATGAATGAATGATGGAAAACACAAAATGAGAAATTTTCATATTCATTAGTTCAAAAATAAATATATTACAACGTTCAAACATTTTCAAACCCAAATATTACATAACATTTTCAAAAAAAAAAATCATATTAACTAGTTCAAAAAGAAATATATTACATCGTTCAAACATTTTTAAACCCAAATACTACATAACATTTTCAATCTCAAATTACAGTCTTTTTAAAACATTTTCAAACAAAAATTACATATTGCAGTCTTTTTAAAACATTTTCAAACAGAAATTATATATTGCTATCTTTTTAAAACATTTAAACCAATTTCAATCATTTGATTGGTGCTTGGATGCTTCACTAGTGGTTGGAGTTGTCGTTTCTTTTCCTTTATCATCTTCTGTGACGCTCTCTTCTGGCAGTGCTCCAACTCTAACAAGGTTTTCACGTACTTTCACAATACTTGACACCAATGTTGATTCTTCTTTGTTTGGATCTTCAAGTATTGTTGGAAGCAATTCTTTCATTTTCTCAAGCACCTTATCCGGATCTTCTTGCAGCTTCTCCCTAATATATTTTTTAAACGATTGTTTTTTGAAACTTTTGCCTGCATTTTCTTTTTTATTTCCATTGCACTCATCAAATATGTCTTTGCTCTATGAATATTGATATCCATGCTCTTAACATGTGTTTTCAAATTTTCAAAATTTGACTGCAAAAACAAATTGAAAACTTAATTCAAAAGGGTTATATTGAAATTATTACAAATTTTCAAGAAATATAAAAATTTAACTACAATAGAAAATTGAAATACATATAACTTTTTTACCTCAACCAATTCACTTGCAGCCTCAACAACTGCAACCTTGTCCTTATCATAAGCCCATTGGTTGTAAAATACTTGGGCTTCAACATTAACATTCTCCAATCTACCAACAACAACATTTAACACATCATCATCATAAATAAAATCGGATTTAACTTATCCCGATGTAGCCTGTTTTAGCAGGCCATCAAGCTTTTCAGGTTCAAATTTGACCAAAGAATAAATAAAATCTCTTTTTTCATAATTTTTATATCAGACAGATATTTTCTTAATAAGTACCTTTACACGATATTCCCATTCTTTCAACTCCTATAAATATTTCAACGCAAACTCCTTAATTGTTGACTCGGTACTTTTAGCCAATGAAACATTTTCATTAAAATTGACAACATCATCCTCAGTTTGAGGACCTTGAGGATGAGGGTTGTCTCCTTGAGTGGGTGGTACTGATGTCTGCTCAACTGTAGGGGCTTCTCCTTCTTTTGCTATATCTTTAAGCACATCTGTTGCCTTGAAGCCTATAATGTTTCCCTACAAAATATAATCATCATCAAGTTGAATGTTGTCCAATGGTTGAAACTTCAGGCACTTGTGAATTTGTTGAAAATGTAAACTGCGACCATCCATGGCCAGAACTTGGTGCTGGCATGTTTGGTCTCTGTGAGTGTGAAAACCCATGCCCAAAACTTCTTGTGGTCCCCTGTGATCTCTGTGCAAACAATTTTTTTCCAACACGGACATGCCCTCGCATTAGCGTAGGTTATGGTTGTTGTTGATGTGGTGGAAGCGGTGGTTGTGGTGCGAGCGATGCGTGTGATGTAAACTATGATTGTGATGGAGGCAGTGGCGGTATATTACCTCTCACTTGTCTATTTTGAGAATCAACTGAAAACATTAAAAAAATATTGTTACAATTTTTTCAAAAAATAAAATACATATTCTTAAGTTAAATTAACTACACATATATTTACCTGAAGACGATGAAACATGTTGAATTTTTTCTACATTAGGGGAGGGGTTGGCCACACTAGATTCAGTGTGCATATTTTATACATACCTAGGAGTACGAGAAATCCCAGGAGAAGTTGCTTGCCTAGTACGTTTATATGGCCTCCTGAGAGGTGTTGCTTCAGATCCAATGTCTTCAGAATCACCAGTTTCTTTCGGTTTTGGACCCCTAGTGGCAGCAATTTGTTTGCTCCTTGTATTGTATGCCTTATCCTTCATATAGATGGAAAGAAAAATTAAATAGGAGAATGTGATAAACTATAAAATAGCATGTCAAGGTCAAAGATGCAGTTATTACCTTCAATTCCTCTATTGACATAGCAATTGCTTGTAGTGTTGCATGCACTACAGTTGGTGGAGGAGTAACCTACAAACTATGAAAACACTCATAATATAAACCTAAAAGAAAATTAACAGTGCCCACAATGGGTTGTGTCTTGTTGGTTGCCATTTGAATGGTGTGCAACTCAGACCTGATTCGATCCGATATATACGTGCACCAATCGAACTTTTGATTGTGCTCACAATGAACAATATAAGCAAGTGCCCAAAAGGGAATTTTCGGTCTTCCCATAAGAATTAGTCTAGCCTAGGATAATTCGATAATGGCCTTCAAAGTTTGATGGTTGACATCGTTGATTGATAAACCTCTTTTTGACTTGGCGACAGAAGCTGCATAACCAAAATTAGATGTGAATTTACAAATTTGAAACATTGAACATTAATTAAATATAATTAACAAGATTTATACCTGCCAAATATTTCGATGAGAGACCGTACTTGCTTTCGAGGTGTACTTTGTGATCTAGATACAACTACAACCTTGTCGATACTTGAGGACAATCAATTAAAGGAAGACTTGTCAATTTGTTAATATCTACAGGGGTGATGGTGAAAAGCAGATTTCTGTTTCGCACTTTAATTTTCATCATACCCCTGTCATGGTCATACCCCCTATAATATGTTGCAGGAGGACTTTATCTATTTTGAATTGTGGCATAGAAACAAGTGTTGTTAAACATGCGTTATAGAGCCACTTGAAGTCCATCCTTGGGGTTGTCATCAAATTTGAAATCAAAGGGCAAGAATTTTTTTTTAATTTTGGTATAGGGGTGAAAGGGGTGGCATTGGCCATCACAAGAAGTTGGAAGTTGAAGAAAAAAGATTCAAAATCGAAATGTTTACTGGAAAGGTTAGCTCTGGTTGCAGTAGTCGTATAAATGAAATGAAAAAATTATAGTTGATCCTTTTTTATAGATTGAGGAAATAGGGTTGACACGTGGCAACATTTTATTAGACATGCGGTTTTGCTAAATGATAGCGTGACACGTGGCATCCAAACTAAAACTTATTCTGCATGAGGTCCTCACCCCAGAACCAGATCTTTTACTGATTTCGTTACAATGTAAGATCATATTGTGCACCCGATCCGAGATCAGATAATAATATGCATCTGATTGGTGACCGGAGCATAGTATACATCTGGTTGGTTTTCGGATCATACTATGCTTTCGATTTGAAACTGGATCATATTGTGCATCTTGTCCAAAAATAGATCAATTTATGCATTCGATTGATATTCGGATCAAGTTTTACATCCGGTCCGAGATCGGACCATATTATGCATCCGGTTCGAGACCGGACCATATTATGCATCCGGTCCGAGACCGGACCATATTATGCATCCGATATGAGACCGGATCAAGATTTAAAACGTGGCTGGCATTGCCAAACTTCTTTTTGACCTAGTATGGTCCTCGCCATTTTTTGCCAATTTTTTTTGAAAAATTAAGGTCATTTTCCATGTCATCATACATGCAGTTCGCCAGGATTCGTCGGGTTTTTGCAACAGCTTCGCCATTTTTTACAAGTACCTTTCAGGTCCTGCATCTTATGCATAACCCTGGATGTATTCAATTCATCAAATGGAATTATGATGTTGGGTATATGAGAAACAAAAATAAGACAAAGAATATAAAGTGGAAACCACCAAATGTTGAGTTGGTCAAATTGAATTTTGATGGAGAATCTAAAGGAAATATAGGACTAGTAGGAGGAGCAGGAATAATTAGAAATAATAGAGGAGATATTTTATCTCACTATGCTTTCAATTGTGGATTTAAGACAAATAATGGGGTTGACGCTTGGGAGGCTTTGGAAGGGTTAAAAATATACAAAAAAATGAAATGGAATAGAGTACTGATGGAAGGTGATTCACTAATAGTAATAAATGCAATATTAGGAAAGGAAAAGGCTCCATGGAACATACAAGATATCATTGTGTAAATACAATATCTTGCTATAGATTTCAAAGAAATCAATTTTACACATACATTAAGGGAAGTAAAGAAATGTGCAGATAGACTAGCCAATAGAGGGTTAATTATGATCATGATATTAAATTATCTTTTTCATGGTTAGAGGAAGTAGTAAGTTTAGCTAAAGTTGACAAGAAAATGTTGACTACCTGAATCAAATAATGATTGAGATTAACTTTAATATTTTCCATGTTTAATATTTGCTTTAGTTTATAATTTTAATGTATTTTCATATACTATCTATTACAATATTGTGGTTGCACTTATGCTACAGAAAGGAAACTAGCAATCCAAATTTGGTAAAGTGAACTATGATAGTGTGATGTTTAAAAAATATTACTCTACTAAGATGCAATGCATAGACAATAGAGGTGGAGTTTTAGTTTTGTGAAGGTTGTTGTAGAAAAATATCAAGAAGGATGCTAAATTATGGAATATTTGTATTCACACAAAAAATTGAAGAAGAACCAAAAAATGAAAATAAAGAATCTGACATTTTATGATAAATGATGTAGGTGTATAGCTATAGCAACTCAATTGATATGAGAATTGAATTTGTTTGTAAATTCTCAAGCTTTAAAGGAGATAATTATCATTTGTCAAGGGTGGGGGACCTGAGTACAACCCCTTGTTATCCAAATATATATAAATAGATAGATAGATAGGTAGATAGATAGATAGATAGATAGATATATTCCATACATTTTAGTCCAATGAGTTTGGAAAAGTAGCGGGATTGAGAATAACATAAGGATCCAATCCCATGGATAAACATTGATATTAATATTTTTCCAAGGGGTTTGGGGCAAGTGGTGCAAAATAATTAGTTTACACAATAGAATAAGATTCCAATCCCTTGGAAAAACCTTAACATTTACCTGGGGATAGAGGTAAGTGATGGGAAATGATAAATTTCATGGTGTAATCCAGGTTTTTAATGGCATGAGCTTAAGTTGTTAAAAAATTGAACTTTCAAGTCAAAGGCCTAGGTTAAAATTTTACTAGGCAATATATGCAAAATTTCTAAAGACCACTAAATGGTTTATTAAAATATTGTTGTAACTCAATCATGTAGTAATATGGGTAGGACGTATTTCAATTCCATAAAACTAATTAAAGAATAGTACATCTAATAAGATGCATAATCTATAAATTGTAGCATGAGCTCAATTAGTTAGATACCTTGACTTTCAAAGAGGAGATCCAGTTTTGAATCTTGCTAGATGATATAATTCATAACTTCCAAGATGTTGCAATACCACTATGTGGTCATGATGTAATATAGGTGGGATTTGTTTTAATTCTATATAACTAATTAACAAAAGAGTAAATATTATCTTACTTATAGGACTAAAGTCCAACTAATAAGAATGTTTGACTTAAAAAGAAACTACTAGGATTCAATTCCTATGGGTGTCATGATATTGTAATCTATTGTAATTCAATATATCATGATAATGCAATCATGGGTAGTATAGATTGGACCCGTTAAAATACCATATAACCTATTAAAATAATAACAATAGTAGGACAATGATAGCCGAATTGGTCTGAGACAAGTAATAGGAGACATAGAGTCTCATAACATAAGCTAAGGTTCTAATCCCATCGATAAATATTACCATTTCCAATGGGATTGAAGTATGGATTGTGAAAATAATTAATGCATAAAGAACCTATTAGGGCTATATTCCTATGAATATTATGTTGTAAAACCACTATGTAGTTAAAATATTATGGTAACATAGCCATGTTGTAATATAAGTGGCCCTCATTTCAATCCCATATAACCAAATAAAAAATAATAGGACAAAAAACCTAATTTAGTAATATCCATATTTATTAATTTTTGTGCATTTGAGTTCAATTCCAAACAACATAAATGTACTTTTTTTAGGCTATGAAATGCTAGTGATTCACTTTCGAGGCCAATGCAAGTAAAGGATCAAATACAATGCCTAATTTGGACCCCATAAATAAAGAGGGACCTTTTTTGGGTTTTGATTTTTCTAGGAGAAACCCTAGGAAGGTCTCTTTTCTATATACTATAAGAGTAAAAGACAAGGTTGGTAAACAAAACCCTTATTGGAACCATAATTTCAAATAGCAAAGGATAACTCAAATGTTGCAAGTAGAGGATGACATCCTATGCTTCAAGTGGATGAAAAGGACATATGAAATAAGGTACAAGAGTTAAAAAATAGTCTAATTTATAAGTTTAGTAGAGCATGGCCAAGTCTATTGGCCATTAAAAATTAGATCCTCCTAAAATTTGCATTAAGGGGTGAATCTTTTGTAACCCTAATGGCCAAGGGTTTTATCTTAGTATCTTTTACTTAGGAAGAAAATTATATTATAGGTTTTGCAAGTGGACCATGGTTCCTGGGTTGTTCAAGTTTGTATCTATGACTATGGAACTAGGGTATAATCCAAATCAAAAGGTTGTGAACAATGTCCTAGTTTGGGTCCAAGTATTTGGTTTTCTAATGGAGTTATAGCTTGACAAAACTCTAGAGGGCATTAGGAATTACTTGGGAAAATATATTATGATTGTCCTGCAAATGGAGAAAATATCTCAAGCAATTTATGCATAAATATGCATTAGATCTTCAACGTCCACTAGTAAAGATAGAGGAGTTGGATTCTATCTTTGGAAAGTATAGATAGGTTATTAACTATGAAAAGCTATCGTTATGTTATCATTTTTGTCATGCATATGGGCATATGTTGAATTCTTGCCCTCCTAAGGTGTATGGAAACAAAGAAACAACAACAACAACCAAAGGAGGTAAAAGGAAAAGAAAAACAAGTTGAACAAGATGTCATAGGCAAACAATAGTCAGATGATACAAATATTGAGTTGGCCCCTATGAAGCATTCAATTATCTTACAAAAGAAATAAATAACAAGGGAGGGGGATGAAGTAGCAAGCAAGAAAATACCACAACTAGATGAAATGCAAGAAAAAAATAATGACATGAAGAGCTATATGAGGATGTTGAGGAAGAGGAGAAAACAAAAACTTCTAAGGAGAGTGAATAGTTCCAAAAACACTAATAAAATCAAGAAAAAAAGGAGGGTAAAAATATTTCCAAAAGAAAAGGAAAAGGGCACCAACAATAGGCCAAAGATTCATAGGTGGGTGAAGGTAATTGGGATCAAGTTAAACATGAAATAGAAATAATCTAGTAAACACAAGAGGAATGGATAGGGGTAGAGGTAGAACCCTAGGGCATATATTATGGACTATTAATGCAAAAAAGGAAGTAGTAGATGGCAGAGAAGACTACATCAAGGAAACCTTGATGGGGCATCAAAACCCCTGGTTAGAGGGTGGAAATGATTTTGCTCTCATGGAATATCAAGGGCTTGAACATCCCTAGGAAACATAGGCTACTTAAATCATATATATGTAGCCTGGGGGTAGAAATAGTAATGTTGCAAGAGACTAAGTTAGGAGTAAAAAGTATAGCGTACTACACATTTCTAGGGAGGGAAATAGTGGAAAAGATGCATTGGCAAATAAAGGAGTGAGTGAGGAAGCAAACTAGTATAGGAGATTGAGTGAGACACTCCTAGAAGTAGTAAGCAACATAATTACAAGGGACTAAGAGAGACTAAAAATTCCAAGAATCTTTAATGAGTAAAAATACAATAAAACACCAAATAGAAAATATTGGAAATATTTCCTAGCCGAGACCTTTTATTTTTAAATTTTTATGTTGTTTTAAGCATTGTTTTTTCCATTATGGTATTGTAGATTTTTAGTTTATGTTATGCTACGGAGGTCTATTTGTCTAGTTAAATATTATGTAAGTAGTGGGAAGAAGGGTACCCATTTTTGGATTTTTTTTAACTAGTTTAAGGACCTAGTAAAAAACTTTATTTACCATAATAAAAAAATAATATCCATATTTACAGTAACAAAATAAATCAACCAGTTAAATTTCTTATTTTTCTCAAAGGAGACCTAGGTTTAAATCTTGTCTAGCGATATATGCATAATTGGTAATTTGTAATATCATGATGTGGTCATGATGTAATACAGGTGCAATCATCTCAATCCCATATAGCCAACTATAAAATAAATAATAGATAATAATGTTATAACTAATAAATATAATAATAATCTAAAATGGATTTGGGTCAATACACAAGTTTAAAGAGACAAAATACTTTAGAATTTACACCTATTTCCATAAATGGACAAACGTATTCCATCCACTTAAATCTTATACATAAAGAATTAAAAGGAAAAAAGATATATATGTAGTAGGCACCATAAATAGTCAATATTTTATCTATAGATAAGAATCACAACACTCCAATAAAATGGATGGAGTGGTAAGGGTATTTATACAAATACCAAAACCCCAATAACAAGAGGACTTAATGTGAATTATAAGTTATAAGATGTGTTTAACCATAATGAGGTCAGTCATGGTCCATAAGGCTTACATCATAAAATATTCCAATAAATAAATAAAATTGTATAATGATTTTCCATAGGTATATAGAAGATTATATCATAGAATGTCAACCTTGGTCATAAGTCGGATTATACTTTCAACACCCCCTCACAATCTAAACTAAGGGGCCAAGGAGAGAAGAAATTATGGACAATAATATCTTCCCCCTATAATAGATGCTCTAGTGGGCTTTTGCACTTGAGGAAACTCATCAAGATCCCCCTCATCATTTGGAATCCATTGTTGTAAAAATACCTCTACATAATAATCTCCTTATACTAGACCATGGTAATCATTACCACTATCAAATGCTCCCATACATATCCAAAGAATAATTCTACTAAGACTTCAAACAAAGAAGTGAAGTCAATAGTACCACCTCTAAATAAAAACTAATGCAATCTTCTATAGATACATAACTTTCCCTTTTACAACATACATCACCTTATTTGGAAACTTCAACTTGCCCTTAGACCACCTAATTTTTATTACCAAAAGAGGCTTTGAATGGATTTGTTTATGAAAAAAGTCATTACAAACTTCTAAGTGTAGCTGGACAGAGAATATAAAAAGGAAGAGATATTGAAAGACTAAAACTTAATGAATAAATTGAATCAATAGCCTAAAGAAAAGAGAAGGATTGACTAAAGTACATTCTGAATCCTTTTTATGTATGCTTATAAATCACTCAAAAATTGTTGCAACTGTCACAAATCCAACTACATCTCTTATATGTATAGATCAAAGATTTTATTTACAAATAATATGATAAATTTTCTCTTTCAAAACAAGGAAATAGGCCTTGAGGACTATTATGCACAATTTAGCCCATTACATGAGAGCAAGTTGATAAATTTATGTCACCAATGTATAAAGCTCAAAAAAACATACAATTTAAAAAATTAGGATCAAAATGTTTTTGTATGCAAAAGTTATGGCCTCCAAAATATTTTTCCAAATAGCCCTCAAAAATATAAAAATTAGAGCCTTGAACCTTAGAAAAATAGCATCCAATTTTAGCCTATATTGTGTTGTTCATTGAATTGTAGGTGTCTACCACTGATTTGTTGTTACTTGTGCACCACTAGATTGTCTAGTTGGCTGAAACTTTATCACATGCTATAATTTTATTTTTTGGAGGGATACTAATAAAAATGGGTTTTTGTTGCATGTAAGGGTGTCATGCTAGCTATCAAATCAACCAAAAATCCAAACTTTCCTTCTCTAGGTGTCAATGGAGCTACAAGGGTTAAAACCTAAATCTTCAAGCAATAAAATACCTTGTGCTAACCAACATAGTCGCATGCCTTTTATGTCGCTTTCCCACCTTTGCACAGACGAGGTGTTTCAATCACATAACATCAAAAATCTTGTTTTGAAAAGCTTATTTCTAAGGGCACTAAAATCTCATATAGAAGGGTGTGTGTGATGAAATATTCCATAATTTTAAATTTAAAAATATGAAAATTTTCTCCTAATTCATCAAATAGGATGTTATGGCATATCTATAAGGAAGAATAAATTTTTGAATGAAATTTAAAATTATAGTCATACCTCAATAACAAAAAATCTAAAACTGAAGAAAGCATAAAGTCTTCATAATGGAAGGAAAAATTGATGAAAAAGTACGAAAGGATATCTCCTCTCTACTTCTTTTATTAACAATGCTTATGAAGTTGTGATGAGTAGTTTTTCCTAAAAATTTGAGTATATCAGAGGCTCTAAACAATATTTTTGCATGACCAAGTGATGTCAATCCATACTCCTTTGATACCATGTTGGAATTTACACCTATTTTCAAAAGCAAATAGAAACAATCCATCCACAAAAATCTCATATAGAAAGTGTAAAAGGGATGAAAGAAAGAAATATATAATGGATACCCATAGACACCATAAATAATCACTATATTATCTGTAGATAAGAATTACAACACTCTAATATAATGGATGGAGTGGTGAGGGTATTTATACCAATTACATAAAAGAGTTTAACTTGAGATGACATAACAAGAGGGATTAAGGTTAATTATAAGTTATACGATGGGTTTAACCATAACAAGGTTAGCTAAAATCCATAAGGCTTTCATAATTAAATATTATAACAAATTAAATACAATTGTACAATTATTTCCCATAGGCCTATACAAGATTACATCATACAATGTTGTCCTTGTTCATAAGTCAAATTACACTTTCAAAAAAATAGAGGTGGATCTAATGGTTTCAACCTCATGTAAACAACTAAATTTGCATAATAAGAGGTGAGGAGTGGATGAGTTGCATATAAATATTCCAAGGTTCTAATCTCCTGAGTGGACCTTAACATTTATTTGTCAAGCTAAGATTAAGTGGTTGAGACAAGTTGTCTTCTATGAAGAAGGCTCAAGTGCAAGTATTTACAAGCATATTGTCCTAATGTGTGTGAGCAGTTACTGCTTGACCCTCTAGTGAGTTATCTTAGCCTTAATAGAAACTAAATTTCATGGTATCTCATTTTAAAAATAATAAATATTCTAATAAAGGTGTTTTGAGATATTTCTTTGGAATGTCATATTATTTATTTAATCATATAATACTCATAATGTAAGTTAAACTTATTCTTGATCATGTTAAATACATTACTAAATATGTTTAGATCAATTATAAGACTATCCATACATCATGCTCATGGGATTGAAATCTAACTTGTGAGAATATTTGACTCATAATAACCAATGTTCACTTTCTATGGATACTATAATAATATGGCTTCTTCTCATACCACTATTTGCTTATTGTAATACTATAATAACATGGTCATGGTGTAATGAAAATGGAACATGTTTCAATCCTATATATTCAATTAACAAAATACTATTCATAAATCACTTAAGTCAATTCACATCAATCTTCTAACCGTCTAGACATTTCTTTAATCTTCAACCGTCTAGATATTTCTTTTGTTATAATGAGAACCAATAGCATAAAACTCATTTAATATAACAATTTTTATCATATAATGTATTAGATATCACAATAGGAAAATTAAATGATTATTAAAGAGACCATAAAAAATAAAGGTCTATTGGCTAGTCCAAGGAGAAGCAAAAAGTTGGACATGGCATGATATTTTTAAATATGAGAAACCTTGAGGTATACATACGACCTCATTCCTTTAAGAAAAAATATTTAGTAGAATGAGCAAAATCATAATATGAACCCATCTATTCAAATATTTCCATAATGTTATTATATAGTAAAACTTCTCTTAACTTTGACAAGTCTTTTCTAAAATCATTTGCTTTGATTTTGTCATCTTATCCATCACCCATGATCTACAAGAGTGTATTCATGCAATATACAAAAGATACGTCCATAGGACAAAAAAAATATGTTCTCAAATAATAGGATGATCAATGTATATAAAGGGGATGAGGAAAAACTGCTCTGCGGGGATGGCAACAATTTTTGGAGGAGGTCTGAAAAATTGGAGGAATGTTGTGATGGCATTGGTTCCATAACAAAGAGTGCATGCTAGCGACGTTTTTTCATCTAAAAATGTTTGGAAGAAACAAGATTTTCCATTACATGTCGAGAATCGCTTGTTAAAGAACAATGGATTTTTGGAACGATGTGAAGCCAGGCCAGTTCTAGTGGTTCAAATAGACTCGGTGGTGGAAGATGTGGAGTATTTAACCAAACATGTGCTTCTTAACAAATTTATGGGCATCCAAATTTATCTTCCCTTTGTGGAGGCTTGGGTTAGGAAGACTTGGAACCCTGAAGATGATGTGGAGGTGATGTTGAGTGTGAATAGCTATTTTATGGTGGTTTTATCTTATCTTGCATATCATAATAAAGCATTTGAAGGAGGTCCCTAATTCTGTAACCAAGCGGGACTATTTCTTAAACCCTGGCATGTGGGTTTCAACCCGTTAGAGGAGCGGTCATTGCGGGTTCTAGTGTGGGTTCGGCTTTCATGGCTCCCATTGGAATTCTGGAGAAATGACATCTTGCATATGATTGCCCTTCTTCTTGGGAAGTCAATTGGACCATCACAACAAATGATGGATAAAAATGTAATCTTTGTTACCCGTATCTATGTTGAAATTGATTTAAAAAATCCTATTCCATATTTTGTTGAAATACAATTTGGATTGACTACATGGGTTCAACAACTTGACTATGAAGCTCTTCTATTTCATTGTTGGATCTGCCATGAACACGACCACCTACAAAGAAGATACCCTAAGTTTGTCCTGCCCGTGGCTTCAAATCTTGGGCCCTCTCAGTTTGCATAAAATATTGATAAAGTAAAATCCCTAATAAAGGAAGGGGATCAGGATAAGGAAGGCTTTATTCCGGTAAAACCCCAAAACAAAGGAAGAAGAGCAAAAAGGGACCTTAAGGATAGCCAGCTAGATGCTCTACTCAACTTTTTTGAAATACTAGATGATCTAGATCAATGCATGGAGATACCTAAAATGTCGCTACCTGATGTAAATATAATAGGGCCGAATCAGATGTCTCTTCTTGAGGTGGAACCTAAGGAATCAGATCTAGGGAGTTTTCATGAAGAATAGAGAGATTTGGTTCTGAGTATAGGTGATATGGTTGGCTCTAGACCTGAAAGGAAAACTATTTTGGAAAGTGGTACAGATTTAGTTATGCGCTCTCCTACTCAAGCACTGATGCAGTCATCCTTGGACTAAAAAACTCCTACGGTGTTAAGATTTCAACAGAAAATAATTAAAAAAGGTCCTTTGAATAAGAATATGAAGGTGGGTCGAAAGAAATACCAGAAAAAAATTAAGTTAATGGGTGAGACTTTGGCGGAGTCATGCTTAGTGAGAACATTTGACTCCCATTTTTCTAACCCCAAAAATGATTATCCTTTCATGGAATGTAAGGGGGTTGAAAAACATCCCTAGACAAAAATTTGTTCGTGATTTGGTTCATGTTCATTCTCCGGATATGGTGTTTATTTAGGAGACTAAATTGGCTACTGATAGTATGTTCAATATTGCTCCCAAGTTGTGGAGAAGGGATCAATGACAGTGTATTGGTACATGTGGATATGCTGGTGGCATTGCTTATTTATGGGATCCGATTAAGATCTCTCCTCTTACTTGGATTTCTAGTAGATGGTCTATTTCGATGATCGGGCATGATAATTAATCTGGTGAAACCATCCTACTTAAAAATGTGTATGCTCTTATTGATTAAAACGGTAAAGTGAATTTTTGGGAGCACATTGGCTTTGTGAGAAGTTTGGCTCCCTTATACCCATGGATTTTGGCTGGAGATTTCAACTCTATCACTTGTCTGGAGGAGAAACATGGTGGGATTGATCGTCTTGAGTCTTTTTCTTCTGTCTTCAGTGCTCATATCCACCCCCTAAACTTGGATGACATCAAGACGAGTAATGGGATATTTACCTAGCACAATAGAAGATGTAGGGGAGATTCCATCTCAGAGAGATTGGATAGGTTTTTGATCTCCAGTTTTTGGATTGGTAATAACGAAAGTGCTAGTTTTTTTATTCTTGAGGGTAAGGGATCTAATCATTGGCCTATCAAACTCTCTGCTCTAGAGTTAGGGCTAAAGAAGAATCCTTCCTTTAAGTTTCAACTTATATGGCTTCAGGATCCTAAGTTTCATGATTTCATGTGAGGCTGGTGGACCAATGTCAAACCTCCTCATGGCACCACTATGTATTCCTTTATGAAGCGACTACAAATTTTTAAGCATAAATTGAAGAGATGGAATAGACTAAATTTTGGGAACCTTTCCTTGGCTAAGTTGGTGACTATTAGGAGGGTGGAAGAAGCTTCAAAGAATATTAGAGATCAATAACTCACGGAGGAGCTTCTCGTTGAGGAATCTGAGGTTGCAAAAGACCTTGCTGAATGGGAACTGAGGGAAGAATTTTTTGGAAACAAAAAGCTCAAGTAGATTGGCTTCAGGAAGGGGATAGCAACATGGCCTTATTTTATAACTTAGTTAAGGCTCGTCGACCGATACCTCTTGGAAAGGGAAAAAACTGGCCTTCTTTTATAACTCAGTTAAGGCTTGTCGTAATGGTAACCTGATTACCTCTTATAAGAAAATCCTTTTTTAAAAATTGGTAGGTTTGTTGATGGAACCTCGTTCATCTCTTGTGATTTTTTAGGGTGTCCTGCTCTCTTCTTTCAGGGATATTTTAGAAGAGACTAGAAGGTATTTTTCTCTCTCTTCAAGGAGGACTCCCTCTCAGATGATGAGGATGAAAAGCTTATTATAAATTGTATTCCCTCAATTTTTTCTAGAGAGATGAATGAGCACTTGATGGGTCCAATTTCCCTTGAGGAGTTGTAAAATGTTGTATTCAAGATGAAAAAGGGAAAGCCCCAGGCCCGGATGGATTCTCGATTGAGTTTTATCAGGATTTTTGGGAGTTAATCAAATTTGATCTTCTAGAGGTGGTCCATGGGTCCCAAAAGAACAAACAGATGCTAAGGGCCCTAAATTATACCTTTTTGGTGTTTATTCCCAAAAAAGAGGGAGCAAATTCCCTAGATTTGTTCAGGCCTATTGCTCTTTGAAATGTTGTGTATAATATCATCACAAAAATTATAGCTGAGAGATTGAATATATGGTTGAGAAAAATCATCTTTGAGGAGCAAGGTGGGTTTGTTTCTGGTTGGAAAATCCTGGATGGGGTTGTTATTGCTACAGAATATATTCACTCGATGGAAAATTCTAAGGCGAAAACTATGTTCATTAAGTTGGACATGGCCAAATCCTATGATGGGGTCAAATGGTCCTTTCTTCAAAAATTTCTTGCTACTTTTGGCTTTGAGGAGGAATGGATTAGATGGGTGATGAGTTGTTTTTCTTCTTCCTTATTCTCCGTTCTTGTTAATAATGAGACATGAGAGCTATTTGAGGCCTCAAGGGGTTTGAGGCAAGGATATACTTTATATCCTTACTTGTTTATCATTATGGCGAAAGTCTTGGAAAGATTTTTCAAGTCTCAAGTTAGGTAGGGTCTCATTCAGGGGTGAAAGTGGGATAGTAGTTTGCCACCCCTTTCCCATTATCAATTTGTTGATGATACTGCTTTGTTTGGAGTTGCCACTATCAAGGAAGCTAGCAACATTAGACAATCTATTGACATATATCTTGGTGCTTCTGAATAGTTGATTAATGAGGACAAGTCTTCTATTTTCTTCTTCAACACCCCTCCTCTTATTCAAGCCAGGATTGCTTGCATTCTAAGATTCCAGGTCGAGACTCCCCCCTTCATTTATCTTGGTATTTCGATTTCATCTCATCCTCTGCCTAGATCTTCTTGGCAGTCTATGCTTGATAAGTTTAGAAGAAAGGTGAATCACTAGACCGTCATATGGCTATCCTGTACAGGTAGAGTGTTGCTTTTAAAATTTGTTGTTCAAGCTTTACCCATTTACAAGTGTTTTGTGCAAAAAACTCCCTCTCGTTTCATCAAGAACATGGATGCTTTGTCAAGACAGTTTTTGTGGTCTGGAAAACTTGATCAATCTAAATAGATTTTTGTTAGGTGGGATTATATTTGTAGGACAATTCAATAGGATGCCTTGGGTTGTAACATGCGACTCTTTCTAGGAAGGCTTTGACTGCAAAACTTTATTGGATATGGTGTACCTCTCAAGATTAGATTTGGATTAAAATATTATCTTATAAATAATTGAGAGGTATTTATGAGGTTGATATCCCTAGAGTCAGCTTGGTTGGGAAAGGTTCATTTATCTAGGACACTCTGAAAAGAGAATCTAATTTAATTAAGCAGGGTTTATTCTAGATTTGCAATCGAGGATAAAATGCTTTTTTCTGGGAGGATTCTTGGGATGGCCACCCTCCTATCTTGAATCAATATCCCAGGTTACATTCCCTAAGAATTTATTTCTTGGAAGCGGGATGGTCTCGTGTGGAGGACTTTAAAAAATAGTCTTTTGAAAATCTGGATATGTACAGATGGAAAGATCTGCAGGAATGGCCCCAAGGGAGATTGGTCAAGGACAAATATGTGCTTACTATTATTCTTATAGGGAGGCCCTATTCTTCATTGAGGGTTAAAGACATTCTGGCTTGGAACCCTGATCCCAAGAGAACCTACTCTGTAGCCTATGGTTATCAGTTTCTTGATAAGCAAAAGTTTGGGAGTCTCCCTATCACATGGTGGAAAAAGGTGTGGAACATATTTGCTTGGCCGAAATGTAAATTATTTCTCTGGCTAGTAGCTCGTAATAAATACCTCACTTGGGATAATATGAGGAAGAGGGGATTCCAGGGTCCCTCTTTTTGTGTCCTTTGTAATAAGAATGAGGATGAATCTTCTCATTTATTTTTTCAATGCTCCCTTTCCAGAGACATTTGGCACCGTTGGTAGAGTGCCTGGAACCATCATTTTTTTCATGTGCTCTCCATGATTGAGTTTTGAAGTAGTCTAGTAGACCTCTGTCCAAGGCTCCCTTCCTTCGGGTGGCTTGGAATTTGGGTCCTTCTTGCATCATGTGGCAGATTTGGCTCGAACAAAACCGTCGTATATTTTAGGGTAGTCATTTGGCTATTCAAGAGATCTGGAAAAGGATCCTATGTATGGTTCATGAAACTATCCATAGCAAATGTGATGTGGACCCTCTTTTAGACTCTAGGGAGGAGAAGGTATGGTAGGCCCTTGGTCTTTTTGGGGTTGGTGGAACTCTTCTAGCCCTAGAAGGGTTCCTCATCTCAACAAGAAGGTTAGGATAGATGGTATGTGGAGACTGCCCCCTATAGGAGTTTTAAATATTAATACTGATGGGTCCTCCAGGGGTAATCCTGGACATGCTAGAATTGGTGGTGTTGGGAGAGATTTTTTTGGCATGGTCAATTTTTTCTTTTCCATTTATAAAGGTGTTCACTCCAACAATTTTATGGAAGCTCTTGCGATTCTTGAGGCCTTGTAGAGGGGGTTTTCTCTTGGCTGGCGTTGGATTATCTGCGAGTCCAAATATCAAATTTTGGTTAATCTTTTAAATAGCAAAAGGATGGAGGATGTTAATTGGCAGTTGGCCTCTTTAGCCGTTCAAATTCTCAAAATAAGTGAAGAGTTTGAATTTATATCCTTTGTGCACATTCCAAGGGAATGGAATGGGGTTGCGGATTACCTGGCCAAAAGGGCTTATGAGTTGTTGGATCCTTGGATTATCGATAATTGGGATTTTCTCATCTAGGGACTCTCAACACCTATTGGAGTTGATCCACAAGGATGTTTAGACTTAATGTGGTTTGTTATGGTTGTCTTCTTCAGGTTTCTTCTTCAGGTTTCGACCTTGTCTGGTGATTTTAGCCTATTTTGTTGCTTATTTGAGTCCTGGTTGGGAGCTTAGTTGTACTCTATAATCCAAACTTTTTATCAATAAATTTTTACCCCTTTAGTTAAAAAAATCAATGTATATAAAGGAGCCTTGCATATTATACCCCTTATCAGTTGGGGCAATATAAATAAATGTTGACAATATCACCCATGATATTTCGGGCCTAATCGCTACAATAGGTATTTTAAAGTTAGTAATGGTCAATTACTTTATGTGTATGCTCTTTTTTTCCCATCCACTTCAAATTAGCCAGATTATATGCATGGGAGTAGCTATTAAGCAATGTTTTAAGGATAAAATTGTTGAAGGGGGCTCAAAGATTGTGATAAGCCTTCTAATTTTTTTTCTGTTAATTGTAGGTTGAATACTCTCATAGAATAGTATTTAAACCTCAAACATAGACCAAAACTTGTTAGCAATATAATGTTATTTTCACTATTTAAATAATTATAGGATCATCAATATCATCAATAATCATGCATATATCAAATAAAAAATAATCTCACATAAATCACATTGAAAGATTTATTGAAACTACTAAAGAAATGCATAAAGCAAAGCTTCTTCAAGTTACATATTACATGGCTTTGTCTTCAATATAAAGATACATGAGACTCTTCACATTACATGACTCTTGACCTTTGCTCTCCTCAAACTCATGGGAGAACTTAACTCTTCATATTCCTCTCTTACATAATAAATCTCACATATTACATAAAGATAAAGTCTCTCATGATTGCACATAACTCCCTACTTCTAAACTTGACACATCACTCACTTAATTACACGACACATGATCACACATACTAACTCGACACATACTATACATAAAAACAAACTCACACTCTAATCTAAATATTTACAATGGGACCAAATAATGTAATACCTCCAACACCCCTTGTATTACATTATTTTGTATGAAGATCTTTTATTATTGTTGTACAAAGATGGCTTTGAAACATCTTATACTTGTTTTGTCCAAGTGCTTTTGTAAAAATATTTACAAGTTGATCTTCAGTAGGAACATATTTTATTTGAATATGATGGTCTAGAACATGATCTCTGATAAAGTGACATTGGGCTTCAATGTGTTTTGTCCTTTCATGAAACACAAGATTTTTAATTAATTTTTGAACTCCTTGATTATCATAGTTTAGTATTGTAGGAGTTCTTTTGATTCCCATATCTGATAGAATGTATTGTAACCAAAGTGCTTCACATATAGCATCTCTTGTTGCACGATACTCTGCTTCTATTGATGAGAGAGCTACTACATGTTGTTTCTTACTATGCCATGAAATAGGTCTTGATCCAAGATGAAATACATAGCCTGATGTTGATTTTTTGTCATCTACTAACCCTGCATAGTCTAAATCTGAATATCCTTGTAAGTAGAAATTATCATTTCTCTTGTACTCTAGACCATATTCTGTGGTATTGTTGACATATTGTAGTATTCTTTTTGTGGCTTTCCAGTGATTTTCTCTAGGATCTTGCATAAATCTAGAGAGATAATTTACAACAAAAACAATATATGGTCTAGTATTTGTTAAATATAGAAGACTTTCAATTAGTTGACGATACATAGTAGCAAAAATTTGTGGTGACTCATCATATCTTGATAATTGTAGCCCTTGTTCCATTGGAGTATCTTTAGGTTTGCATTTTATCATTTTGTACTTTTCAAGTAATGATCTTGCATATTTTGTTTGAGTTATTGTGATGTTTTCTTTTTGACAAATTTCTAGACCAAGATAATAGTGTAGAAGTCCCAGATCTATCATTTCAAATTCTTTTGCCAAATCATTTTTTACACTATCTATTAGTGTTTTTGAACTTCCTGTGATTACTAGATCATCAACATATACTACAAGAATTATTATCTCAGATCCAACCTTTTTTATATAAATATTTGAATTAGATGCACTCCTTTTAAAATTGTGTCATAGTAGATGATCATTAATTTTAATATACCATGCTCTAGGGGCTTGTTTTAAACCATATAATGATTTTTTTAATTTGCAAACTTTTTGTTCTTGTCCCTTGACAACAAATCCTTCTAGTTGAATCATGTATACTTCCTCTTCAAGATCACCATTAAGAAATGCACTCTTAACATCCATCTGATGTAGTTTCCAACCAAATTGAGTTGCTAATGCACAAATTGTACGAATAGTAGTCATTTTTGTTGTAGGTGCAAATGTTTCTTCATAGTCAATTCCTTCTGTTTGAGTATAACCTTTTGCAACTAGTCGTGCCTTATATTTGTCAAGAGAACCATCTACCTTGTATTTTATCTTGTAAACCCATTTACATCCTATTGTTTTTTTCCTTTTGGTAGATCAACTAAATCCCATGTTTTGTTCTTCATTAGTGTTGTATATTCTGATTCCATGGCTGCTTTCCATTTTGGTTGTCTTATGGCATCTTGTATTGTTGTAGGTTCTGTTATTGAACTCATTAGCCCCATATTTGTTCTTGTCATACTATGAGTTTGAGGTCTTGTAGTGGTAAGATCTAGCAATTTTTCTAGCTTTGAGTCCTTAAGCGTATTTATATACCATTTTGCCTCTTTTCTTTGTGGTGAGGTTATGAGTTCTGAGTCTTCAATTGGTTCATTAAATATTTTTGATTCTTCATCTGAATATTCTTCTTTATCTGATGAAATATCCAAGATAGGAATTGTATTATCCTTTGGGAATTCAATATCGGTTTTGTTTTCTTCATCAAAAACCACATCTCTGCTCACATAGATTTTTTTGTGACTGGATCAATTATTCTATAGCCTTTTGAGTCATCATCATATCCAAGAAATATGCCACATAAGGTTTTTGTATCTAATTTTGTTCTCTTTTGCTTTGGAATGTGCATGTATGCTTTACATCCAAAAATTCTTAGATGTGCTACTGAAGGTTTTCGTCCTGACCAGGTTTCTTTAGGGGTAATATTTTTAAGAATTCTTGTGGGAGATCTATTTTGTATATATACTGCAGTCTTAACAGCTTCTGCCCAATATTGATGACCAAGATTTGCTTCTTTTAGCATACAACGTACCATTTCCATAATGGAACGATTCCTTCTTTCTGCTATACCATTTTGTTGTGGTGTATAAGTTGTAGTGAGTTGTCTTTTTATACCATTTTGTATTAGAAATTATTCAAATTATTTTGATAGAAATTCACCACCCTTGTCTAAGCAAATATTCTGGATTGATCTTCCAAGTTTCTATTTCTACCAAGTTGCTTGAATTGTTTAAAACATGTAAAGGCTTCAGATTTAAATTTCAAGAAGTAAACCCACATTTTTTAGGAATAGTCATCAACAAATAGTTGAAAATATCTATGTCCTCCAAGACTAGCATCCATTTGTCCACATAAATTTGTATGCACTATTTCTAGTGGTTCCTTAGCTCTGTGTAAGCTTAATTCAAATGGTATTCTATGTTGTTTTCCTACTAGGCATTCTGGACAGATTGTAGATTGCCATGTTAGATTAGGTAAGCCTGCTACCATTTGATATCTGCTTAGTTCATTTAAGGATGATGCACTTATATGCCCTAACCTCTTATGCCAAATATCTCTTGTTTCTAATGTTCTTACTGATAGAACAATATTTGATAAGGTGTCAAGAGCAAATAGACCATTTGTGAAGGATCCAATGGCTATGAGTTTTCCTTGTTTAGTGATGATACATTTCTTTTTGTTTCCAATAATTTTGAATTCAACCACTAGATTTTGATCTAACATCTGAGATACTGATAGTAGGTTAGCAACTAAACCTGGTACATATAATACATTTTTAATCATGCATTCTCCATTAGATAAGTTGATTAATATATTTCCTACACCTTTGACCTCATATGTCCTATCATCTACCATAGCAATTGGTTCCTCATATTTTTCTTGAAAAGTATTAAACCATTGTTTGTTTCCAGTCATATGTCTACTTGCCCCTAAATCAATGTACCAATAGTTACCTACTGAACTTTTTGTGTCATATTATTTTATAAATTTTTGTTTTGAAACTTTAAACATGTGAGACTTTGAAGAAATTGTCATGTCCCCTATCATATTTACTATTCTTATTTCTTTAATTGTAAAAATCCTTGTATATCCAAAATTTTGATTAATTCAATCTTCAGTTTCAATTCAATTTTTTCCTTTGAAACAAAGTTTCAAATTTCAAATTCTTAATCAATTTCAAATTTTAAATTCCTTTTTCTTTTTCTTTTTTTCAATTGGTTATATGGGATTGAAACTGACCCTACTTGTATTACATCATCACTACATAGTGGTATTACAACAAATCTTGGATATTATCCATGTATCGCTTGGCATGATTTGAAACTTGGTCTCCTCCTTAAAAATTTAGGAATCTAACTAATTGAGCTAATGCCACTTGATAAATTATTTCTTCTTATATTTCCATCCAATTCGATTTCTCAAAAATATTCAATTTTTAAATCTTCTTATATCTCCTAATTTCAATCAATCATTAATTTAATTTTTTCTATCATGAATTTAATCAAATCAATTCAATTTCACCTTTCTAATTAATTTTTTGTTTGGTAGGTAAAGTAATTTTTGTACAGGCTAAAGGGTCCCGCCCCTATTACATCAGTAGCAAAAAGTGATACAATTGTGGCCACCAGTGGCAACAAACACAAAACAACTGGGGATCTACCCCATACATCCTGTTCTAGTCAAGGTCGGAGCCCTCCAAGATAGAAAAAATAGAACTATTACAACAACTGATACAAAAACAGGTAGCCCTGCTGCCTAAACAACAACTTCCCAGGCTACTGGGATTCTTTGCTCCTTTTCTGCTGGGCATTGTTATCAGGACAGAACAAACAAGAACCATCTTGGGGCTTGACCCTCTACTACCTTGGTCCTCCAAAACCAGTACCAGCGAAACCGAAACTAGGAAAATTTTGTTACAATCACAGGCAGTCCAACTGCCTAAAGACAAATTCTCGGGGCTACTGGGAATTCTTGTTCCCTTCCTGTTGTGCTTTATCATTTGGAACTTTTGGAGGGTTTTTTTCCCCCTTTGCCTTGTTGCGTGGGTGGCTTAGGTTTTTTGCTTTCTTCCTTGATGAGATTTTTGATTTCTTGAAATAGTGTTTTTTGAGTGTCATTAGCTATATCCTTGACAGTATCCCAGTTTCTTCGATCTACGTCGGAAGGCCTACCCTTATTTCTGTCTACTCCTACATCCATTTGGGACTTTATGAAGCTTCGAGTTTGCTTGGGACTCCATGGTTCCAAGGATTTCTAGACGGGCTCATCGTTGTCAGAAATGGTGGTGTTGGTGTTGGTTGGGGAGGTAGGGAAGTCAGACCCAACAAGGGGGGCGACGGGGCTAGGGAGGAGGGCATCCGAAGGGGCTTTGGGGTAGGGCTTTGAGGGCCATCATTGGTGGTGGGAGGGTGGGGTTGGCGCGGGGGTGAGGGGGGCAGGGACTCTCCTGGGTGGGACTGGGAGCAGGGCGCAACAAGGAAGCAAGATTAGGGGCAGGGGAGGATCTAACAAGGATTTCTCCTTCTTCAATTTCCTCATTGGTCCTAGAATCCTTAAGCAAATCAAATTTATTAGCAGTGGTGATTGAGGTACTTGCATTTTGAGGAACAGAGGCTGGTGGTGGTCGAATATGCTGCTTGTCCTTCTGATTCAAGTTTTGTTCATGGTTGATGGTTGTCCTCTAACCAGCGCTTGGCTCCGAGAATCTTGCTGGCTGGTGGTCGACTTTAGGTTTTTATGCTTAGGGTATTGAGATGGGAGGTGCCCTTGGGATTGGCACTCCGAGCAGAAAGCAGGTTTGTTTCTCAAATATTAGTCATTGTTTTTGCTTGAAATCCCCGTAAGTCAGATTGAGGTGGTCTGGGAGTTGTGACTCCAGATTCACATTGACGTAGATGTGTGCTTGGATTAGGCGAGTTCTGGCACGAGTGGTCGGATCAATGGCCACTAATTCCCCAAAAGCCCTAGCCAAGCCTTGAAGAGCATCCTCATAGAAAAATGAGCTGGGAGATTAGGGAGTCGGACCCATATGGGGGTAAAGTTAATGTTCTGTGAGTCGGGGTCGAAATTTGGCTCCCATTTCCTTAAAAACAGACTTTGTCTCCCAAAGAACCATGGACCTCCAAACAGAATGTGCTTTGCATCCTCCCGAGTGTTCAACTGGATCATAAAAAATCCTCTGGTCATTACGGACAGCCCTATGTTTCCTAGGATTTTCCACTTTGAAGTCGCCCACCGACGGATTGCATCCATGTTTGGGCGTCCTACAAATTTTTCCACAAGGGAAAAGGAATCGTGGGATGCATAACCTTCCATAAGGTTTTTAGGGCACAACACATCGCACCCCTATGAAATAAAGCCATTCGAACCGTCTGTGGGTGATTTGAGTTTGTTCTGCAGGAGGTCTACGTATGACCGATGGCCTCGGGAGCTCCCTGGACCGCCCGCTTTGTCAAGGATTCCTTTCCCCGATCGATGTCGCTTTGTATATGCCCGTGTTTGGCGGTAGACAAACCCTCGGCTTGCCCTATCGTCGCATAAGCGGTGAAATTATTCTTTACATTTGCGGCCGTTTCAGATTGCACTTCTGATTGCGTCTCCTTCTTGCCTGCTGCAAGGTCTTCGTCGCCTTTTTCGTTCGTCGTCGCTCCCAAAAACCCTTGTCTCATCGCGCGAAGAAGTTAGACGCCAAACTTCTTGGAAGTAGAGTTCCGTTCATCTATGCTATTCATAACCATGCACCCCCTTTTCTAATTAATTAATTATTATTTTCAAATATTTATTTTTCATTCCTATAACTCTCATTCATTAATTATCCTTCTCCTTCTTATAACTCCCAAAATCAATATGAATTCAAATCAATCAACTCCAATTTGTGTCTGATTTATTAAATAGCATAAAGGTTAAAATGTTACCTTTAATTTAGATGCTTATCTCATGCATTAAAACATCTCATCTACACACGATAATTTTTCTTCATGTTAGGACTACGTGCCCAAAATTCTAAATAGACCTTTGCTTTAAAGTGTTTCCAATCTTGTAATTCTTTAGTGTTAATCTGCCATGTATTGCTCTCTTTGTTAGGCTTACTCAAGTGTTTCTAGAACATTCTCAATTAAGACATTATGCGTTCTTCTTCTTAGTGTTCTATAGTGACAATCACAACATCCTCTCATTGTAACTATTCACAACACACCATCCTTTCTCATTTCAGCTCTTTTGTTTCACAAAAGAACACTCTTTCTTCTCTGAATCTCTCCTCCAAATGTTTCATCCTTTCAATTATCTCTAAAATGTAGCAACACTTATGAACATCTCTTCGCCAAAATATGTCTCTTCCTCAAAGCACTTAGTCTCTCTTGCCTATAGTGCTTTTGTACTTGCAATCTCTTTTTTATAGCAATCTCTTTAGCCTTCACTAGTTCTTCCTTCTCCAATATTCTTCTTCCTCCAATATTCTCCAATAAAGTCACATAAGTCACACTGAAAACTTTATTGAAACTACTAAAGCAATGAATAAAATAAATCTTCTTCAATTTATATTGTGCATGTCTTTATCTTCAATATAAAGATACATGAGACTCTTCGCATTACATAACTCTTGACCTTTTCTCTCCTCAAACTCACAAGAGAACTTAACTCTTCATATTCCTCTCTTACGTAATAAATGTCACATATTACATAAAGTCTCTCATGATTGCATATAACTCCCTACTTCTAAACTAGACATATCACACATTAATTACATGATAGATGCTCACATCTACTAACTTGACACATACTATATACACAAATCAAACTCACACTTTGATCTAAATAATTACAATCAAATCAAATAATGCAATACCTCCAGCAATAATTAAAGAATTCTCTCATACACTTCGTGAAGGTGGTAAGGTAGTCAATAAAATTTCTAACATGATATCCCTAGGGGACAATGCAACGTTTTGGGCTTTGGCTCTTCTTTGGGAGCTCTAAGGTTCAAACCACGGCGTGGGCGAGTGTGTGAAAGGGTGGGTGTGTGTATGGCTATGTGTTTGGCCCCTATTGATAAGCTCAACTCTCACCCTTATTAGAGGTCATGGTTGGGATGGGGATACCCAACCCTAAGCGTCGATCGTAGGCGATACCCAACCCTGAGCTCATGATTGCATATAACTCCCTAATTCTAAACTAGACATATCACTCACTTAATTACATGATAGATGCTCACATCTACTAACTTGACACATACTATATACACAAATCAAACTCACACTTTGATCTAAATAATTACAATCAAACCAAATAATGCAATACCTCCAGCAATAATTAAATAATTCTCTCATACACTTCGTGAAGGTGGTAAGGTAGTCAATAAAATTTCTAACATGATATCTCCGGGGGACAATGCAACAGTTTGGGCTTTGGCTCTTCTTTGGGAGGTCTAAGGTTCAAACCACGACGTGGGCGAGTGTGTGAAAGGGTGGGTGTGTGTATGGCTATGTGTTTGGCCCCTATTGATAAGCTCAGCTCTCACTCTTATTAGAGGTCATGGTTGGGATGGGGATACCCAACCCTAAGCGTCAATCATAGGGGATACCCAACCCTGAGCTCATGATTCCATATAACTCCCTACTTCTAAACTAGACATATCACTCACTTAAATACATGATAGATGCTCACATCTACTAACTTGACACATACTATATACACAAATCAAACTCACACTTTGATCTAAATAATTACAATCAAACCAAATAATGCAATACCTCCAGCAATAATTAAAGAATTCTCTCATACACTTCATGAAGGTGGTAAGGTAGTCAATAAAGTTTCTAACATGATATCCCTGGGGGACAATGCAACAGTTTGGGCTTTGGCTCTTCTTTGGGAGCTCTAAGGTTCAAACCACGGCGTGGGCGAGTGTGTGAAAGGGTGGGTGTGTGTATGGCTATGTGTTTGGCCCCTATTGATAAGCTCAACTCTCACCCTTATTAGAGGTCATGGTTGGAATGGGGATACCCAACCCTGAGCGTCGATCGTAGGGGTTTCTCACTCTAACCTCAATAAAAAATAAAAATTATAACATGATAATCAACTTGAATATGCTATATAAACCCATTCATGATAATGATATGAAATTAAGGGGTTTGATGATAATTCTATTATCTCACGGTGTCACCAACTCATAATAATAAAACATTAAAATCATCGCGCCATGTTTTTACTATCCATTACTATCCACATCGTGTTTTAATCTTTATATTATTATTGATGTATTATACCTTTGCCTTGTCTTATTTTGTTATCCTTAGACATTATTATAATGAGATCTAAATATTTTTTCAATAAGTTGAGGGGTTTGAACCTTGGACCTCTCAAAGAGAGGCCAAAGCCCTTACCAATGTAATAAGCTTGTACCTTAATGAGTTCTGGATTTTTTTTTTTTTAATTTTGTATAGTGTGATAAGCCCCTACAACTAAGCTTAGGGTTAAGCATTCCCGTTCCAACCATGGTCCCTCGTAAGAGGGGAGAGCTAAGCTTATCAATAAGGAATTAACACATATATACACGCCCCGGTTTGAACTTTGGATCTTCCAAAAAAAAAAAACCAAAAGCTTGAACCATGCGTTGTCTCCTTAAGATAGTTCTAAATATTCATATTCAATAATATACATAAATAAATATAGTTATATATTTATATGCCCCACTGTATGATAAGCTATTCCATGCAAGTTTAGGACCATTCGCGGAGGAACACTCTCCCTGAAATAACTCCATGGAACCGTGTTGTCTTGGCAAGGAGAGTTAGGGCTTCGTTGTTTCAAGGGTTAGGGTTTGAAGTCTACCTCCTCTGGACGAGCCTATTTTCTATATAACCGAGTGATGTGAAACAGGCCGAAGGATAGTCGCGTTCGAAGCAAATCTCTGCCCATGGCTAGATTAGGTGCGATCGTTTGGCTCTTGGATAGAATATAGGTTTTCTTCTTGCTTTTGTTAATGCTTTAGCTTTCCTTTGCAGGCATTCAGAGGCCATGTAGGCCTATATGAATGTACTGGCCCAATTCGGAAGATGTGACATGGATTGGTTGTTTATTGTCACCTATAAAGCAAGGCGAGGTGATTGTGGTTCTTGTCTTGTGTCGGAAGGTGACTAAATCTAAACTGTCCCGTGGAGTACATGATCAAGTGTTTTAACTGTAACCTTGATCGATTCTCCACTTGGTCAAATTTATTATCACTATATAAGTGTAATATGTTGTGTTGTGTGATATTACTTTTCCTTTTGAGATATTAAGTTTTTATTGTGTGAGACTCTGCAGGGTTTGATTTCTTCACTTCTTTTTGCAGTGTGAACCATACCTTAACCACAGGCATGGGTGGGTTTGAATCCATGATGTTTTGCTATGAAAGCGTAATCGATTTTTCCCTACTTGTGAACTTGTTTAGCTTAGGTTATATATTGGTTTACATGGTGTCTTGAACTTTTGTGCGTGATATTTTACTTGCCACATGTTGCCATTTTTGGGGAAAGTATTTTATTCGGTGATATTCGGTTTAGGGGAATGCTCAGGCTTTTTTTTTTTTTTAATTCTATATCGAAAAAGATTAAATTCAAAATAAGTTTTTATCCAAAGATGAAATCTAAAAAAAATCACACTCTAAATTGTAAGGCCAAGTTTTATTTTTGCAGAGGTTACCTTAAAAACTGTGTATTTAGGCCTTGGACCAGTTATTTTTTTTTTTAAACTGTTACTGAGTCAATTCACTTGAAGCTCATAAAAGCATCCATGTATAGGAAGTTTTAGATGTCCTTCGAATTAAAAGCTTGGTGGGTATACAACCTGGGTGTGAAGATTTTAAAAATTTAAATAAAAGTTTAAGGTTAAGGTTGAGATCTTATAAAATAAGACTTAAGACTGAACACCATGTTTTAGTTACCAAAATTATAGTTGGATTATCATATTCAATCAACCATATGTAACAGCTAAACAATCCAATATAACCTAACTTCTTCACCTATTTTACCTTTAATCTTTATGAAAACTGTATGTATCTTTATCAGCTATCATGCAAGATATTTGTGAAAACTGTATGTATCTTTATCAGCTATCATGCAAGATAATGTTTGTGATTTTTGTGTATAGCTTTGATACAAAAATTTTCAACTGCAAATAAAACGGTTACATTGATTCAAAGATTAGTACAAAATGAAACCTTGTAACTAATGATGTGATAGTACAAAATGAAACCTTGTAACTAATGATGTGATAGGCAAATTTAAGACTAATAAAAAACAATTTACAACAAAATTAAATGAATTTTTATCAAATTCATTTTGCCCTTGTATGTCATCCCGAATATATGCCATACATTTTGCTTCATAATCGTTGACTGACAAATGGTCTTGCAAACATGGAATCCTCAGAGATAAATGTGTCCTAGAAGCTGGATGTTGGTCTTGCTCTCTGATAAATGGGTCCTATAAGCTGGATGCTTGTTCACAAGATTGCTGTCTTATAAATATATCCACAACTAGTTACAATTGATGATTAAGCTCCATCAAAATGTTTTGATATACAAGGTTCTCAAGATTGCTTTGTCTGGTATAACCACAACTAGCTAGAAGTGACGATTAAAACTCTATCAAGATGCTTTGATATTTAACATTTAATATTTCACTGTTCTAACTTTTTAGAAGTGGCAGATTAATAAAATGGGTTTTAGAATTAGTAGCTTCCCTCTTGTAGAAGTTATAGATCAAGGGTGGGGTTTCATGCCAAGGGGTCACTTAAAATTTTTAGCAAAACATAAGAAACAAGAGCTTTCTAATAAAAATTTGGACCCACATTTTAATCACACGCCCCATGATTCAGATAAACACGAAAACATGACACTGCATAGAGATAACAAAGGGTTTGTATTTGAGTTTCTAATTCTTGACATTAGAATTAAATATATATACATATATTAGGTAACAAAAAGTTGTATTTGAGTTTTTAATTCTTGATAAATTTTTTTTTTTTATTTTCTTGTGTAAATACATTTCGTATACCATGATTCAGATAAACATGAAGCTGCATATAGAGAACGGAGACAAAGAAACTTAAGGAACTTTTTAGTTTAAATTTGAACCCATATTTGTATTTCACATCATGATTTAGATGAACTTGAAACTACATAGAGAACAGAGAAGGTCGAAGAAAAAAAAAAAAAGTATATATATGATATAGATATATATATATATCTATATAGATAAACTTCATAGATATATAGATATATATATCTATATATATCTATATAGATATATATGATTTAGATATATATATATATATATATATATATATATATATATATATATATATATATATATATAGATTTAGATATATATATATATGATTTAGATAAACTTGAAACTGTATAGAGAATAGAGAAGGTTAAACAAAAATATATATTAGACAACAAAGGGTTGTATTTGGGTTTCAAATTTTTTGATAAATTACAACTTTTTTATTTTTATTTTTTTGTGTGAATACATTTTGTATCTTTCTTCTTGACATTTCTGCCTTCCCAATACAAAAATCGCGTCTCTATTGTTTATGCATTGCATCTTAGTAGAGGAATATTATTAAAACTTCATATTTATTGTGTATGCATTGCATCTTAGTAAAAGAATATTATCCAAACTTCACCTCTATTGTGTATGATTGCATCTTAGTAGAAGAATATTATCAAAACTTCACCTTTATTGTGTATGCATTGCATCTTAGTAAAAGAATATTATCAAAACTTCACCTCTATTGTGTATGCATTGCATCTTAGTAAAAGAATATTATCAAAACTTCACCTCTATTGTGTATGCTTTGTGCTGTCATAAACTGTGCTATCAAGATTTATTATAAATATATATAAAACAATCGTCGTGAGTGTGGTCTACTAGCAAGGAGTCACTTGCATTATTGGTAATGTGACCTGGGTTCAATCCCCATGGTAGATGTATAAGAAGTATTACTCCAATATATATATATATATATATATATATATATATATATATATATATATATATAACACATTAATGATATAAAATAAAATTATTATTATTGATGAAAACCATTAAAGTAAATTTTAATCATAACTCCAAACTTTATACTTCTTCCAACCCTTCTTCCAATCCTTCTAATCATGGGAAAGAGAATTTAATTTAATTTAATGATCCTTAATTAAAACGTGTCTATTAACTAACCTTACTACTTCCTTTAACTATGGAAAAAAGAATCTAATCTTATGATCTGTAATTAAAACCCCTTTATTGGGTAGCCTATCTATAATTCCAAACTTACTACTTCTTCCAAACTTTCTATTCCTAACCATGGGAAAGATAATTTAATTTAATTTAATGATCTTTAATTAAAACTTGTCTATTAACTAACCTTACTACTTTCTCTAACTATAGAAAAGAGAATCTAATCTCATGATCCTTAATTAAAACCCCTCTATTGCCTAGCCTATCTATACATTTGTTTTTCTCTCTTTTTTTTTTTTAATCGGTAACATCTTTTCATCCTTAACAATTGGGCCTAGGGGACAACATTCTTCTTAACAATTGGGCCTAGGAGACATTCTTCTTGAGGTTTTTTAAAACCCCTTTATTGCCTAGCCTATCTATACATTTGTTTCTCTTTTTTTTTAATTGGTGGTAACATCCTTTCATCCTTAACAATTAGGCACAGGGGACATTCTCCTTGAGGTTTTTTTTTTTTGCCTTTGAACACATGTCAAATCATTGAATCTATCTCTATAACCTTTGCCTCTCTTCAGTAAACACGTTTTGGAGTGAGGGATTTTTTTGATGGCTTAGGTTTGGTACTATCGTCGTCAAGCTGGTGCACACTTAGCGGACTGAGGTCAAACTACTACTGATTGGGCATGTCCCCAAGGTTTGAACTTAGGTCTCCTCTTGGTAAATCCCCAAAGTCTTACCAATCCACCAATTTAAAGTCTTCTCTTAAGGTATGTGTAAACTTTACTTATATAAATTATGTATCAAGGTCTTGTATATCCACAATTATCTTGTATATGGACCTTGTATATCCATAATTATCTTGTATATTCCATAGGGAAATAAGACTTTGCATTAAGAAAACACCATCTACCAAGTAGAATAGAAAAAAAAGAGTTATTTGCATCATAGAAGATGTCATTCGTAGTATAGAAAGAAAACATAAAGAAAATGCATATGTAATTTTTAAAGCAAAAAGAGTGCTATTAGGTAAAGCATATTACAAGCTATTCAATAGATCATCATATGAAGAGCACAAAGTAGTGTGTTATCATTGAGGTACAAAAAGAATGCACGTCCATTGAATCATCAAACGATGAGCGTAAGCGAGAAGGTGCATAGCCAACGAACCAGAGAGTGAGGACAGTTAAGAAGGTGAATAGCCAATGAACCAGACATGAGCACAGGTAAGAAGGTGAATAGCCAACGAACCAGAGAGTGAGCACAGTTAAGAAGGTGAATAGCCAATGAACCATACATGAGCACAGTTAAGAAGGTGAATAGCCAATGAACTAGAGAATGAGCACAGGCAAGAAGGTGAATAGCCAACGAACCAGAGAGTGAGCATAGACAAGAAGGTGAATAGCCAATAAACTAAACATAAGCATAGGCAAGAAGGTGAATAGCCAACAAACCAGATAGAGAGCATAGACGAGGCCCATACCCACCAAGGATTGCTAGCGAACAATCAACAAGCATAGGCAAGAAGGTGAATAGCCAACGGACCAGATAAAGAGCACAGGCGAGGCACACACCCACCAAGGATTGCTAGCGAACAACCAACAAGCGGTAAAGTGAAACTGAAGAGACACTTGAGAAAGGAGGCAAATCCGAGCGTTAAACATTTGAATGCATTGATGAGACTTTGAGCGTTGCAGTAAGGTATAATGTCTATCGCCAGAGTTGTTTTTCCTCCTTGCTGAAAGGAATGAACATTGGACTTTGAGTGTCAGAATATAAAGAGTTGTTTAAACCACGTAGCATTGAGGGAAGCATCGAACGATAGAATACAGAGTGGTGTTTAAGCCATGTAGCATTGAGGGAAGCAACAGATGACAGAAGATAAACGATCTTTAAGCCACAGCATCGAGGGAAGCAACGAACGACAAAAGATAAACTATATTTAAGCCACATAGCATTGAGGTGAGCAATGGAAGGTAGAATGGTATCTAAGTGGAAGGTAGAAGGTTAAAGTGGATGTTTAGGTGCATTCAATGAAATTCAATGTAGTCAAAGTGTGAGAAGAAAAAAAAAGGCATGAGCAAAAAATGAGGGAAAGTATTTCAAATTTTAAATTTGATTTGAAGTTTGAATTTTCGGTTTAATTTGGAGCTATAAGGTTTTATTTAATTTTTGAAGTTATAAAGTTCAAAGTTTATATTTAATTAAGTTGTGGAGTGATAAATGGTTTATTAGAAGAATTGTTTTTATTATTATTTTAGATTGTGGAGAGATAAGTGAACTAATTAATGAGTTTTTATGATTGTTTAATTTGTGGAAGAATACATAGATTTTTTTTATTATTTTAGATAGTGGAGAGATAAGTGAACTAATTAATGAGTTTTTATGATTGTTTAATTAGTGGAAGAATAAGTAGAGTAATAGTAGATTAAAGAAAGATAGTGGAGAGAAGTGAAATAATTAATGAGTTTATTATGATTGTTTAATTAGTGGAAGAATAAGTAGATTAAAGAAATATTAAGATTGGAGTTATAAGGTTTTTTAATGTTTTTTTTAATTAATTTGATTTATTTAATTTTGAAATAAATTTTTTTTATATAAATTAATAATTAGGGAATCAAAAGGCTTACAACTTCAATCCTAAGAAATTAAATTTGCAATATTTTTATTTTTTTAGTTAATAAATATTTGGGAGAAATAAGGATTTCTACTTCATAGGATTTTTTAATTTAGAAACTTTGATTTATCTAAATTTAGGGAGACATAAGGTAGACTACATCAAAGGAAATATTTTGCATATTATGGAAGAAATTGTTAAGAATGCATTTAATGAGGATAGTGAAGAAATGTTGCATGCACTTAAGTTTTATTCTCAAAATTTAATAAATGAATTTGATGGAGAGGAACAGATGTCTAATGGTTGGTTGAAAAGCGAAAATACTTGAGTTAAACTAGGGTTTGAAGAGCAAGAGTCATAGGAGGGAGGATGCAAGGAAAGGACCAGGTGGAACTATGGATAGAATGAATTTCAAAGATGTTGTAAGGGGTGCTCAATCCTTGGCATACGAAGAGGTTGATGCAAAAAGTTGTTAATCTACAACGATTTGACATTCATGATGGAAATGCTACAATGGAGTAATGAGGGTTGATTTGTCGATTCTTGGGCTTTTGGCCATCCTTACTTGCTTTTAAAAGTTGGGCTTTGAAATCCATGTGTTGTAGGTGAGTTGGAGAGGAGAGGGCAATCCTCCAAGGGAGGTCCTAGGTTCAAATCTCCACCCTACCAAAAATCTGAATTGGGTATCCAAAATCCAATTGATAATGTTGGTGCGGGCAGGGTCAGGTGCGACTCCGGGTGACTTTGACGGTGTAGAACCCCCTGTTCGTGGTCTCTCAGACCAAGGCGGCCCCGCAAAGGAATTTTTCGCTATAAAAAAAAAGTTGGGCTTTGAAGCAATGACAAACTCTAGGTGAGTTATTCAATTGTTAATCTACAACGATTGATGGAATTGCTACAATGGAGTAATGAAGGTTGATTTGTCGATTCTTGGGCTTTTGGCCATCCTTGCTTTTAAAAGTTGGGCTTTGAAGCAATGGCAAACTCTAGGTGAGTTTAGTATCTCAAATTATCCTAATGGGTATTTTTTGGTGTTATTTGCTAATGAGGAGGATAGACAACAAATATTCCAGGGCGGTCCTTGGTTTTTTGGTTGAGTTGGTTTGTTTATGGAACCTTGACATGCTTTATTTAAGGCTAGAGAGGAAATGCCTTCAATAGGACTTGTCTGGGTCAAACATTTTGGTTTACTGGTTGAATTTTGCAATCCTATGGTCTTCTCGGTAATTGGTAACACTTTAGGCACCTACATGATGACAACATATAACACAATGCGGTTTGAGCATTTTATTTATGCCTAGATCTATGTGCTCATAAACTTTAATAACCCCCTACCAAAAAAATCACTTTGCAGTTTGGGGAAGAAACTTGGGAGCAAGAAGTTGATTATGAAAACATTCCCTTCGAGTGTCGAGTGTGTCATGAATATGGTCACTTAGTAAAAGATTGCAAATATGTAGTATTGAAGCAAACAAAGCACGATCAAGGAGGAATTTCAGGTTCCTAAAAAAAACATGTTACTAAGAAAATGAAGGCTACAGATAAGTCAACCTCTTAAAATAATAGGTTTTCAAAACTTGTAGTGGAAGATGATTTAGAGGATGTGGATGATTCTATGGAGATGAAGATTTTGGAAATCCAGTTTTCGAATAGCTCATAGATTCCCCACCCAAAAATAGTCAAACTCCTTAAAGAAAGTCACTGGTCTAGTTAACAATAATTTTGAGATTTGTCCTCGGCAAGTGAAAACTCACCAACAAAAACACAAAATGGAGGAGAAGGTCAAACAAGGATTTAGTTTTCAAGGAGGATCCCAGGGATCTATGAATCAAGCTTTAGTCCCATGTTCTCAATCAATAGAAATATATTTAAATCTAGAACCATCAAGAGTTAGTCAAACCTCCATTAAAAAAATGAAGTTGGATACCAACAAGAAGGTAAAAAGGAAAACAAATGTGTTTCAAATTCAAAAAGTAGAAAAGTTGGATTCAATAGGCTATTGAAAGAAAAGATAGAGGGGAAATGCAAATCAAGGATAAAAAGACTGGTGGGCTTTGCGAATTAGGGATGCTCTTCTTTCTATCCTTTCTCTGGATGACTCAATTATAAAATTACCTTGTTCTTTTTTTCTTTGTATTAGCTTCTTTTTGGTTCAGTCAAGGATTTTTTATTCCCAGTTCAGAAAGATCTTTCTTATGTTTCTTTTGTTGAATCTTGGCTATTAGGCTTGTTGGTTTGGTTTGGTCATAGATGTAATATGTTTTTTCGTTCTTTTATTTTTTCGGTGTGTGTTGTGTTTTGTTTTTGTTTTTGTTTTTGTTTTTATGTTTTAGTTTTTATTTTGTGTTTTGTATTTTCGTGTTGTTTTTGTTTTGTTTTTTGTATTTTTGTTGTTTTTTGGTGTGTTTGTTTTTTTTTTTTGTGTTTTATTGTTGTTTGTCGTTTGTGTTTTTGTTGTTTTAGACATCCTCTTTGAGTGTGTCAAAGGGGGAAGGCCAGGTGCAAGCCTTGGGTGCCTTTTGGAGGAATAGATACCCTTGCCTCCTTAGGTCTTACCCGAAAGTGGCACCCTGAAAGGGGTGTTTTCCACACACACAAAAAACAAATTTCTAATGATTTAAAAGAAAATTTGTCTTTGTTTCTCAAAGAGGCAAAAGGAGTTTTTACAACTCTTATAAACTATCTTCATGGAAAAATTTTTAGGACATGGTGGGATTCTCAAAACACCATTATACTTTCTTCATAAGAGTGTTTAATGATGTATCTATCATTAATTAGTTTTGAGATTTTCCAAGGGAAGAGACAAGCTGAAAGAAATGATACATATAATCTAAATGAAACATATGTTAGTTTCAAAGAGGAATCATTGAAATCAAAGTTATATTATTGTGATGATTTACTAACTCAATGTTTAGAAGGTATATCATCAAATCATTGAAATCAAAGTTATATTATTGTGATGATTTACTAACTCAATGTTTAGAAGGTATATCATCAGATATATCACAAATGAAAATGCAGAAAAATAAAAGAAAAAAGAGGAAGAGAAGGAATCACATCAAGGATAATAGGAAAGAGAAGTTTTACAAAGCAACTTCAGATATTGATCTTAAAGAGGTAGATTGAAGATCAAGACAAAGCATAGGTCCCATGATCGATTGAAGGTGAAGACCTAAATTGAAGACTAAAGTTTTCAATATCCAAATAATGTAATACATGGGGGTGTTGGAGAATATTACATTATTTGGTAACGCTTATGTACCCTCCATGGTACCCTCATGGTACACTTTCCAATTATTAGACTACAATTGAGTCCTAGATTATAGTAAATATTTTATGTAATATAATAATGTGGAGGAAATGCATGAGTGTTATGTAAGTGTATATGTGCAAGAAATGCACAAGTATCATGTGAATAAGTGTGCAAGTGTTATGTGTGTATATGTGCACGTGTCTTATATGTAAGTATGCACGTGTTCTTAGATTAGGGTATGCTAAGTGAAGAGTCATGTCTAATGTGCATACAAGATAGAGTCGTGTATACAAGTGTCAAGTAGAGAAGCCAAATGTCATATGAGACTTGGCATAAGGAAAGGAATAGTCAAGTATATGAAGAGTCATTCCACTATGGCTATATATTACTCCATAAGGAATAGAGATAGAGTCATGTCTATGCAAGTGTCAAGTAGAGAAGCCAAAAGTCATATGAGACTTGGCATAAGGAAAATAATAGCCAAGTATATGAAGAGTCATTCCACTATGGCTATATATTACTCCACAGAGGAACATAGAGGATATAGGAGTATAGTATCATAGTGAGTTTAGAGAGCATTGTTATCATATTTGTAATAGAGTTATATGATACATTTGTAAGAGGAAAAGGAGTAATAAAGATTGCATATATTTGAGCAACTAATATTGTAAGTTGTGCTACATGCTTTGTACATGTATGATTCATTCTATTACATTCATAATTGTTACTTATTAATGAATGTTAGTTGATTTATTATAAGCCTTGATTTACATATTAGTTGGCTCATATTATTTTGGTTACATTATTATCTTGATCTTACTATATTGTGGCTATCATATATTTTATCCTGTGGAATTTATCTTGTGATATTTACATTAATATTAAGGCTTCAAAAGCCATCATTCTATTGGGGACCACTCCCATTACAAAAACAAAACATTACATTGCTTTCATTACATTTCTAAAAAATTAATTAAAGCATATCCAACAACTTTGCCTTTCTATCAAAGATATTCTTCATTTGCCTTTCTATCAAAGATATTCTCCAAAATTTCAAGAATTTCAATATGAAATTCAATTCCTCAAATTGCTTAGTTTCTACAATCAAATCCTTTTATATTAGATGCCTTCCAAAATTTAAATCATTTCAAGATGAAATTCAACACTGCTAATGGCTAAAATATTTGTTGCCCAACTTCTATATCTATAAATATCTTGTCTATAACAACCTCACAATTTCTTAATGCCTTTTTTTAAGGTTCTTATTCATTCCCCCAATATTCCAAGATATTATTTTCATTGTTATTTTTTGTTTTTATTTGTGGGTTTAGCCTCACTTCTTGTTAGCACTTGTGATATTTGCTTTTGTTTTCTCATAACAATATCCCTCTAGGTTTCTTTTTCTCTTTGTTTTTGCTTCTTGGGTTTTCCTCATTTTTTTTCATTCCTAGCAATACTTTCATCTTCATAAATATCTTCAATCTTCTCACACTACTCATAGTAAGACTTATCATCTTTAGGTTTGCTTTGTTGTGAAGGATCTGAGGTGCAAGGAATAACCTCGAAAGCACAATCTTCTTTATGTTTCCCTAGAAACCTTCTTATTCTGCTCTAAAAAAATAGATAAATGCATACTCTTAGATCATTGGCTAGATGAAGGGACTTGTGCTAAAATTAATACCTTGATAAGGATTGGTTCATATCATTGGCCAATAAGAGTTAAAATGGTGGTAAGTGAATTAAAAAAATATCATATTTTAAATATGCGTAGATGTGGGAAGACCATCCGTAATTTGTTGATATGATAGCACAAACGTGGAATTCTTCATGAAACGATAGGTTGTATACACTTTAAAAACAAATTAAATCAATGACATCTAGACACTTCCAAAACAAATTAAATCAATGACATCTAGATTAAAATAATGGAACAAGAACAAATGTGAAAACATTTTTGAGAAGGAAAAAGAACTAAAAGATAAACTTTCAAATTTCCAAAATGGTGATCGTAATAATCCAAGTTCGGAGGAAAGGGAGTTGTTTAGTTAATATCATAATATTTTGAGTAAAGAAGAGAAATTTTGGAGATTAAAATCATGACAGACTAAAAGGAGATAAAAATACAAAGTTACTTCATAGGATGACTATAGTACAAAGATCAACATATAGAATTAGTAGATTTAAATTAGAAGGGGTTTGGATTAATTAGTAGAATAAAATTACTAGGGGTTTGGATTGAAGACCCAATTGAAATCATAAAGGAGGCAAGGTTTTTTTATCAAAATATTCTAGGATCAAAGAAGTTTGAAGTTCATAATGATAAACTTCTACAAGAAGTACCTTCAGTTTTAACATATAAAGACAATAGGAGTCTGATGGAGCCTATTACTCTAGAAAAATATCATTTAGCTATTTTCTCTTTTAATAAATATAAATCCCCAGGTCCTGATGGACTCTATGAAGCATTCTATTAGCATAATTGGGATATAGTGAAGGATTCTTCATTGGTGGCAGTGGAACAATGTGGGGTAAAACAATACATACCTTATAAAATAAATGCAACATGTCTTACCCTGATTCCAAAAAAGAAGGATGCATAATTGTTTGATTCATTTAAACCCATAAGCCTATGTAATATGACATATAGGATTACTCCAAAGTGATGGTGTAAGTCTATGTATTATGACATAAGATTATCTCTAAAGTGATGTCAAATTGGTTAAGACTAGTTCTAGACAAAATTATTTCGTAAGAGCAAGGAGGATTTGTGAAAGGAAGATAGATTCTAGACGAGATCATAGTAACTCATGAAGTTATACATTCAGTAGCTTCAAGAAAAGAGAAAGCAATGACCTTAAAACTTGATATGAGTAAAGCCTATGATACGATTAAATAAGATTTTTTTTCAGTATTAAAAAAAATTGTATTTGAGAAGAAATAGGTTAGATGGATTAAAGCTTATGTCTCTACAGTTTCATATTTAGTGTTGGTCAATGGGTTAGTAACATAATAATTTAAAGCCAAGAGAGGTTTTAGACACGGAGATCCTTTATCACCATATTTGTTCATTATTATGGCAAAGGTTTTGGGTAGGAACTTGAAGAAGGTTAACAAAGATGGGCTTATAAGTGGTCTTAATGCTAGTAATAACATTGACAACATCACCTATCAACAATTTGTAGATGATACAACACTTTTTGGGAGGCCAATGATAAACAAGGCTAGAGCTTTGACTAACTTATTAAAGGAATACGAAAGAGCTTCAGAGTAAAAAGTTAATAGGACAAAATCAAAATTTACTTCCTAAACATCCTAACTAAAATCAAAGTATGTTACTTCAAATGGAGGTAATTTTACCAGCAACTTATCTAGGGATGCCCTTATTTGAGGGGAGAATGAGGATAGAATTATAGAATCCAATTATAAGAGTCTTATAGGCCATTCTAACATATTATATGTCCTTGTATACTGTGTCAAAATCGATAGAAAAAAGTTTAATATATATATTATGCGATCATTTTTGTGGTCAAGATTGCATGATAAAAGGAAAATTTATTTGGTGAAATGGAGCAAGGTGTAATGATAAAACTAGGGGAGGTCTTGGTTTAAGAGTTCCTATATTGCAAACTTAGCTCTTAGGGGTGAAAAAATTTGAAGATTGTACAAAGAGTCAAAGACAAAAGGCAAGAATTTTTCTAAGTATGTTGAGCCTAATGACCCAAGATTAATATTTACTGCATTCTCACTACCAAATGGTTCTGCACTATGGAAAAATTTTAAAAAATAATTGATTTAGTGATTAAAGGTTTAATATGGGTGGTTGGAATTGGAGAAAAAAATTCTATTTGGATGGATACTTGGTGTGATAAAATACCACTCAATTTATATCCAATTTTAAAACCATGGATGAGATTACTTCAAGACAAATATGGTGATAGGGTTTCAAACATTTTGTACAAGGATAGGAAGGAAGATATGAATGGAAATAAGATTTTTTTATAAGTATACAAGACATTGATGTTAGAAGCAAATTGAGTAGAAAGATAACAACAATGATTATTGTAAGGGGAGCCAAGGATAAGTTGATTTGGGAGTTGAATAGCTTAGGAGGATACGCAAAAAGGAGTGGATATAATATAAAACTATCACAAGAATATGGAGAGATATTTGGGATAGCCAAGCATTCCTAAAGTTAAAATTTTTGCTTGGCTAGTAGATCATAGAAGAATTTTATCCTAGGATCACCTTATGAAAAGGGGTTTTTCGTGACCCCTTACAATGTGTTCTTGTTAAAAAGGAAGAGAGTATAAAACATCTCTTATGACACCGCTCAATAGTCTAGAAACTATGACAAAGGATTCTTAATATGTTTGGTAAATGCATGGTGATGAATGACATATTGAAAAGTGGTTAAAGCAATGGAAGAGCACTTTTAAAAGTGAGGCCTTATAGACAATATGGGATATATCACAAGATACAATACTTTGGACTATATGGATAGAAAGGAATAGAATAATATTTAAAATGAAAGTAGTTTAGAGGTAATGAAAATGAAGATTTGTTTAGCCACAGAGGAGTCCAAACCAACCCTATCAACTCATCCAATCCCTAGTTTGTAAGTAAAGAGCCTTGATAGATGGATTCAAGTCATCAAATGGAATTATGATGTTGGGAGCAAAAAAACAAAAAGAAGAAAAATAATATAAAGTGGAAACCACTAGATGTGGAGTTGGTCAAATTGAATTTTTATAGAGCATCTAAATGAAATCGAGGACCAACAAGAGGAGGAGGAATAATTAGAAATAATAAAGGAGAGATTTTGTCTCATTACGCTTTCAATAGTGGATTTAAGACAAATAATGAAGCTAAGTTTGGGCAACTTTGGAAGGGTTAAAAATATGCAAACAAATGAAATGGAATAGAGTATGAATGGAAGGTGATTCACTCATAGTAATAAATGCAATTTTTAGGAAAGCAAAGGCTCAATGGAACATACAAAATATCATTGTGAAAATTCAATACCTTGTTATAGAGTTTGAAGAAATTAGGTTTACACATACGTTACGGGAAGGAAACAAATGTGCATAAAGGTTAGGCAATAGAGGGGTTTTAATTGAGGATCGTGAAGTTAAATTCTCTTTTCCATGGTTAGAGGAAGTAGTAAGTTTAGCTGAAGCTAATAAGAAAATGTTGATTGCCTGATTCAAATAATGATTAAGATTTACTTTAATATTTTCCATTGGTAATATTTGCTTTATTTTATAACATTAATGTGCTTTCATATAAATCATGCATTATAATTTTTGTGGTTGCACTTGTGATTTAGGAAGGAAACTAGCAATCCAAGAAATCAAGATCTGGTAAAGCAAACTATGATAGTGTGATGTTTTAGAAATATTACTCTACTAAGATGCAATGCATAGATAGTAGAGGTGAAGTTTTAGTATTGTGAAGGTTGCTATAGGAAACTTTCAAGAAGGATGCTGAATTCTGCAATATTTGTATTCACATAGAAAATTGAAAAATATCCAGAAAATAAAAATCAAGAATTGAGACATTTTATGTAAAATGATGTAGATTTCTAGCTATAGCAACTCAATTGATATGAAAATTGAATTTGTTTGTAAATTCTCAAGCTCTAAATAAGAGACTTGTGATTTGTCAAGGGTGGGGGACCCGAGTACAACCCCTTGTTCTCCATCAACAACAAAAATTGTAACCAAGTTTTAAGCATTGTATATTCATCGTCTTCTTGTGTATCATCCTTTATACTTTTACTATATTTTTTTGTTGCTTTCTCTGAACTATTTTGATGTATTAATTTATTTTTTATATTTTTTGTCATTAGAGCTTTATCCCTTAGATTTTAAGATGAAATTTGTACTTCTTGAGATATGGATGAAGATGCAACAACATAATCCATTTTTGTATGATGCAATAGCTTCTAATTTTCCTTTTCTTGAAATGAAACATATTTTATGTCCACTAACAACTTGAAAAGACACCTCTATCCATCATTTGATAAACAAAAAGTAAATTATTTGTAAGTTCAAGAACATATAATACATTTACAATGGTGCATTCTACTAAAGGCATTGTGAGAAAAAAAAATTCTATCCCTTTTATCTGATAACTTTTGTTATCTTCTATTGTTACTGGCCAACCCTCTATTATTTGAAAGGTATCAAATCATTGTAGGTTACTTGTCATATGATTAGTAACTCCAGAGTCTATGTACCAATTGTTATCCCTGATTTTATCCTTGAATGTGTCATTAAAACTTTATAGGCTATTTCTTATTCATCTTCATGATCTATTTTAGACTCTTCCTATACCACATTCCCTTGTCATGAAGAAATTGGTATAAATCCTTGATTTATTCCAAATTGATGTAGCTCGTGTCTTAATTTATGACTAGTTGAAGGCATTATATCTACGGTATTTTATATCATGTTTTTTTCTCTCACAAAAGTGACAATATTTTCTTCTCCATTCAAATTGTTTTTTAGAAGAGGATGTACTTTATGCTTTGATAATTCTTTGATAGATTTTCCTAGAGATTAGAGCATTGTTTGAAGAATCATCCTTTAGTTGCATTTCCAATTAATGTTGTAAAATATTGATCAATTCTTCAAAAGAGTTTCTACTATTATAAACTTGTAGAGAGGTTACCAAAACACTGTAAGAATTAGGTAAAGCTCATAGTATAATTGATATTTACAAGTTATCTTCAATCCTTTCCCCAAAATGTTTAGATTTTCCTTTAGTTAAACGAACTTTCTAAGGAAACATTCCAAACTCTAATTTTCTTGAATTTGTAAAGTGTATAATTGTGATTGCAAATTATGTAATGTAGCTTGATTTCAACCCTAAAAAATTATGCATAATGTATCCCATGCTTCTTTTGATGTATTAACTTTGCTAATATGAGCTTGGACTTCATCTATTATTCTTAATAGAATGATCAATTTGACTTTGTTATCTTTTTCATCAAATTCCATATGAGTTATTGGTTCTTTAGGACGAGGTTCATCTTTTGATACTATATCCCAAAATTTTTTTACCATAAGGATAGTCTTCATTTTATATTTCCAAGGGATAAGATTGGGAGCTTTTAGTTGTTGAGTTTTGAAAAGAAAAAGTTCAGGATTATACATGTTTATTACACTTCTGTTAACTAATCAAGTCTTCCAACTACCTTATAGCTCCTTTAAAAACTTCAATATATATAAAGGTCCTTTTATTCTATATATATATCCTTATTTTTCCTAAGTATGACTTTTTTTTTATATTATCCACTTATTTGAAATAAGTTGAAATCTCTTGAAAAATGACAAAAGAGCTTTTAACCTTTATGAAGGTAAATATTCTAATAATAATTTTCCCTTTAATGATAAAGGTAGTAAAAAAGCTCTTTAGAGTTTCTACCTGAAAATTTAACGCTCCCATAATATCATTCACATATAGCACTCTCCGCAATCACTAATTTGATGTTCATATGGCACTCTCCTTGGTGCTCACATGGCATTCTTAGATGCTCCCAAAATTTCTACGTGGCATTCTTCTTAGTGCTATTTCTTCTTTAATGTCTAAATATCTCTAAGGTGCTTAACAAATGCAACCAGGGTTATGCATAGTGGCGAATATTCACAAATTGGGCGAATATTAGGATTTCCAAAATTGAAAATTGGCGAATATGAGGACCCTCGATGTCGGCCCATTTGCCTAAAATTTTTAGGACCAATTTTTTCTTAGGGTCAATTCGCCACAATATATATCCATAGGCATATTTGTACTCGTTGGAAAGCTCTTTTCAAGTTTGATCTAATGGTGGTATTTTTATGAAGTTATAAGATGATTTAATAGGTCAAAAGTGGCCCAAAGATGATTTTACATTGTAGGGATTCAAATACCCTAAATTTTGGTATGAAGATGCTCGATTTGATTTTCTTAGGATTCTCCATGATTCACCTTGATTTTTATTAGGATTTGCCATTTTTTTACAAGTACATTTTGAGTCCAACCCCTTATGCATAACCCCGAATGCAACATTCTTTCCAAAATATATATGAAATATCTTAAACATTTAATAGGTGCAAGGTGCAAATATTTTCTAGAACATATGTCTAAAATCTCTTAGATGTTTAACAAGTACTATAAGCAACTCAAATATATTCAAATAGGTTCTTCCATTCAAATTTCTCGAGTTGACGTCTATATCCACCTTCTTAGGTGCACTTTCTTATATCTTCTATCAAGTACTTTATTCCAGAATTTCGTCTTAATATAATCAATACATTTTCTTAAAAAAAATTGTTGTTCCTTGATAGCATAATATTTTAAATAAACTAAATAATTAAGTTACCATGCTTCTCTTTTTGGGTCTCTAAAAGAATATTCTAAAACGATTTTTTTTTTTACTTGATACACGCCTCTTCGTTTTGGGTCCCTAAGAAATCTTCCAAAAAGTGCCTCTTCCTATCTACCCATGGATTTAAAACATGCTTGATACCACATGTTGGTGAAATAGTAATTTATTATTCTTGAATGTTATACATTTGCTTGTACATTTATTACAATTGAGTCTCATATAATGTCTTAACGAAATAACGAGAAAATCTAACAAGTAACTTCCTATATATTATTAAATCTAACAAAAATAAAGCTTCCCAAAATGTGTCTCAATATTGATTGACTTATTATACTATAACCTAACATTATTTTTGTTTCTCCTATACTCAACATCATAACTCCATTTGATGACTTGACTCCATCTATCAAGGCTTTTTGTTTTAAGATTAGGGATTGGGTGAGTGTAGAGGGGAAACATTACCTTGTCACGTACGATTCTTAGTTGGATCTGCTAGGAGCTGAGATGACTACGAGGGTGTGTTATATTCTCTACACTCGGGGGCTTGGGGATCGAAGGGTTCACCAAGAATGGTTTTAGGACTCGCTCCAAGTTCGGGGTGGAGGTGTTTGATGTGTATATTGAGCAGTCACCTATGTTTGGATTTTATAAATCTAAGCTATGACGAAATAACAAAGACAAACCAAAAAGCAACCAAACAACCTAAAAGCTTATTAGAACACTTATCTAATCTCGATGGTTGATCCTAGCTTTAACTTGCATCCAAAATATCCGAATAGCTTCAAATCCTGCAAAATAGCTTCACAAAATCCTAGAAAAATTGATCAGTATTTTTGGGCCTTCTTAGGCCACTGTCAGACTAAGCTTGGAGGTGCAACAATCAAGCCCCCTTGGTCCTTTTAGCTGACTTTTCAAAAATAAAATGATCTTTGAACTTTGGAACAAACACAACGAAATAAGACAATATGGAACAATAAATGAAATGCAAACAGAATGAACACAATGATGAGAGAATGTACAATTTGAAATCTAGGGTTTGGGGGACAAGATAGTTGCCCCCAAGCTAATATGATATGAAAATGCAAGGAAAATAGAATGGTGAAAACCAGAATAACATGAAAATAGAAATGAAACAACATACAACAGGCACACGAACAAAGACCCTGGGGTTTAGGGATAAAAAGCCACCCCAAAGCCTATCTAGATCAAATTCATGCCCTGTAGATTATTGAGCATGGATTCGGTAAACAAAGAGAAAATGGAAACAAAATGCCTAATAAGCAAAAATAAAGTATCTGTCGAATCCGCACCTTGTAGTAAATAGGGCACATATTCGCACATGAGAGTTTAAACCCCAAAACAGAGAAAAAATGCAACTAGAAAATAAAAACAATATGACTAAAGAGACTAGTGAATGCAAAGGAACAACCTGATAAGCTTGTGGAAGAAGCAAGATCTAAGGTCGAAGACCTCTCCTCCTCCAAGAAGACAAATTCATCGTCAAGGCTTCTCCACTTGCAAATCACAAATAGCACACCAAAGCACCAAGAGCACCATATGAATATTGCGTAAGAGATCACTTAATATTAAGATATGTTAAAAAAAGGTTCTCTCAAAATGGATCCAACCCCTCTTATTTATAGAGGGTTTGGAGGGCTAAAAGGTAGGAAAAACAAAATTTAACCTTGGCCAAGTCAACGCCATAAGAGGTCGGCCCAAAATTTAGATCTTTTAAGAGAAAAATCCTAAATTTGCCAAATATGCACCCGGTAATTTACTGGGCGTGGATTTAGTCAAGGTTAAGAAAAAAAAGCAAAAACACAATAAAAGGGGTCAAAGTTGCATTTAGAAATTTTGAGAGCCTCCAAGGAAATCTAAGGGAAAATGACTCATTTGGGTGGGTCAATTTTCCATGTCTACATTTTCCCCCTCTTTGATGCATTTATGGCCTAATAAATGCATCAAAGAATGATGTAGACACCTATGGGTGAAAAGTGGTAAACACAAAAGGAAACAAAAAAGGGGTGGCCAATTTAGAAGAAAGGGATGGTGCAAAAATGATGTCATTATGAATATTTTAATATTTTACACGTAAATCGAGGTATTAGGGACATTAATACCTCTCAGTCTAGGGTGCCCCCTCGAGTTTTGGAAGGAATGCCAAATTCCTAAGGAAACTCAAAATGACAGAAGAAAACAAAGTGGCAAACAATAAAAAAGATAAAGGTGCTAAAAGGAAGAAAGAGGAGAGAGAAAAAAACAAAAAGGAAAGATTAGGTTTTACTTGAATTTTTAAATTTTTTTATGATGATCACAAACATAATGAATGCAATGCACAACAAACCAAACTAAATGAAATGTATGAGTGAATCTAACTAGTGCGATGCAACATGGATGCAATATGAAATGCATGGATGAATGAAAGAGAAGAAATAAAGAAGAAGAAACAAAATAAAGGAGAATGAAGAAGCAAAAAAGCAAAGCTCCAGAAGGTCAACAAATGAAAGTCAAAGAAAAGAAAATAGGAGTGAAACCCTGTGAGGATGTATGCTCGCAAATGACCGAATGGAGGCTACCCCTCACTTGTGGCCATGAAGCTATCCTATAAGGGTGTTATGCTCACAAATATGGTCGAATATGGAGTGATACCCACTATGGGTGTAGTGCTCGCTAGTGGCCAGAGATGAAGAGGTACCCACTAGGATGTATGCTCACAAATGACCGAGATGGAGGCTACCCCTCGCATGTGGCCATGAAGCTATCCTGTATGGGGTGAAGAGATGAGATTGATTTTCCAAAATGAGTACTACCCGATAGGGGTGTGGTGTGTGCAAAATATGTATGAGCAAAGCAAATGACAAAAGTAGGGTGAGTGTGTGCATGTGTTGGAAGAAAAAGAAAAAGAAAGAGAGAAGCAATAAGTGAAAGATAGTGTGTGTGTGCATCCTTAGTGAAATTTCAAGAGCTAAGAGGTGTGCGTAAGATAGTCAGTGGTTGTATGAAAACCATAAATGATATTCATGTGGTATCTACCCTATCCCATGAGGACCCCTTAACAGGTGAAAGATCAAGAAGGAGAAGGTGTGAGCAAAAGCAAAAGTAAAAGTAGATAGAAGAAGGAACGTACATCCTTTATCTTGGGGAGGATAAGAAATGATTAAAACTTTCAAGGACAAAGGACATACAGAAGAAGAACTATATCCCTTGACTTGGAGAGAAATTTGATGATCATTTTATACTTTCAAGGTCAAGGAATATAAAAGAAGAAAAGAGAAGAAGAAGAGATGGAGAAAATGCAAAGATGAAAATGCATGGAGATGGGCCCTAGGTTGGGGATTCACTAGGCATCAGAGCCCTAGTATGAGTGCAATGCATGTGAGCTAAGACCTAACTAGGTTTCATCACTTGCCATCCTCATGAAGTCCCAAAAAATCTATATGATCAAGCAGTCATGCAAATATGGTCAAGCAACAATGCAATTATATGACAAGCAAAATGCAAAATGGAATAGAATGTTAGGAAAACCATGCAAAATATGATAGGCAATCATGCAGTATGAACAAGCAAACCAAATGCAATATGAAAACTAAGCTAAATGTAATATGAAAATGCAGAGTGCCAAGTTATGCATAGTATCTCTTTAGATGCATTATGTTCATTGGTTCTTTAAGTTCTTTACCATATAAAGAAGCTAAATGATAGGCCCTTGAGCCAAACTTGGCCGTTATGACAAAGGGGCCTAACCAATTGGGCTAAAATTTACCTTTCAGATCAGAATGAGCATTGGTATTCTTTTGGTTTTCCTTGAGGACAAGGTCCCCAACCTCAAAAGAATGATTGCAAACTCTCTTGGAATAAGATCGCTTGAGCCTATTTTGATAGGCTCAAAGATGCTCTAAGGCATGAATGCACTTTTCATCTAACAGCTCCAATTGGTGCAAATGATCGAAGTGATACTCATCATTAATTGAGGCATCTTGCAACAAGATGTGCAATGAAGGAACCTCTAACTCAAATGAAAAATTACCTCAATCCCATAGACCAAGACATATGGAGAAGCACCTATAGGAGTTCACACACTAGTATGATAGGCCCACAAGGTAGGATAAAGTTGGATATGCTAGTCTCGATCGATCTTACTAACCAACTTCTTGAGGATCTTGATCAAAGACTTGTTGGATGCTTCGGCTTGTTCGTTACCCTAGGGGTAATATGGAGTTGACCACCTATGTTGAATCTTGTACTTAGCACAAAGTTTATGGATATCCTTGTTCTTGAAAGGAGTGCCATTGTAAAAAATAATCATTGAAGGAATCCCAAACCTATAGAGGATCTGGTTGAAGATGAACTTGGAGACCTGAGCTCTAGTCACCATGGCTAGGGGTATGGCTTCAACCCATTTAGTGAAGTACTCTATCATTGTTATGATAAACTTGTGATCATCAGATGATGTTGGGTTAATATTCCCTATGATGTCCAATCCCCACATGGAAAATGGCCAAGGAGAAGAAATAACTTGAAGGTTTTGAGAAGGAGCATGAACAAGGTTGTCATGGCATTGACACTTGTCACAACATCGAACATGGTCACATGCATATTTCTCCATGGAAGGCCAATAATACCCCATTTGAAGGAGCTTCTTGGAAATGGCATTACCATTAAAATGGCCTCCACATGAACCTTCATGAGCCTCACTAAGAGCTAGTCAAGCTTCATCGAAGTTAAGGCATCATAAGAGGATACCTTCAAAAGAATATTGATATAAAGTATTGCCAATTATAATGAATCGACACGCTCTTTTGTACAAAATCTTATATTGATTATGATCTAAACCATTAAGAATCAAACCATCTTTAAGAAAATTAAAGATGTCAGTATACCATGGCTCAGATGGGGAAGCTTCGATGGTCAAAACATCTAATAGAACAAGACTAGAACTAAGCGATGTGGGCTCTCAAAGTTATCTAATGATAATCGATGCTTGATCATCTTCCAACTCCAAGGAAACAAGGATGCAATAATGGCCATGGCATCCACATGGTGGTTGGAGGATCTAGGGATAGACTCTATGGTCACATGATCGAATGTAGATAAAATCTTGGTGATAATCTCTTTGTAAGGTTTTAGCTTATCATCTCGAGTCTGATAAACATTGTTAATCTAATTCACCACAAGTTGAGAGTCACCAAAGATCAAAAGAACACTAACCTTCAAGGCTAAGGCTACTCTAAGACCAAGGATCAAAGCTTCATATTCTATAATATTGTTTATGTAAGAGAAATGAATCTTGAAGGAAAGGGGGATGAGCTATTTTTATGGGGTAACTAGAATGATTCCAACACCAATGCCCTTTAAGCATCGGGCTCCATCAAAAAAAAAGTCCAAGACTCTGGCTCTTCGACTTCTATACTAAAGCACTCATTGAGAAACTTGATGACCAAAGGATGGGTAGCTTCTAGGGAGTGGAGGCTAACTGATTAGCAATCACCTAACCCTTGATAGCCTTCTGACCTATGAAGGTTAGGTCAAACTCACTAAGGGCTAAAACCCACTTAGTAGCTTGACCTAAAAGGTGGGGCTTAGACATTAAGTAGTACAAAGGATCAAACTTTATAACCACCAATGTCTTATGGCTGAGCATGTAGTGTCTTAACTTTTAGGAAGCAAACACTATGACAAGGTAAATCTTCTCTAAGGGAGTATACCAGGTTTCATAGCTAACCAAGGTTCTACTGATATAGTAGATAGATTGCTCTTTGTTTTGATCATCATGTTGAGCTAACAAGGCTCCCAAAGCATGAGTTATGGCTGCTATGTAAAGCATCAAATGCTTATCCGGTCTAGGAGGAACTAAGATAGGTGGGGAAGTGAGATACCTTTTGAGCTCATCAAAAGCTTGTTGACACTTAGAATCCCATTGGAACACATATTTCTTAAGAAGCTTAAGAAAGGGCTGACACTTATTGGCTAATTGAGCTATGAACTGATGAATAGCTTGAAGCCTACCTTGCAAGCTACACAACTCGGTTAGGGTGCAGGAGGAGGCATGTCAGTGATAGCTACTATCTTAGTGGGGTCCACTTCAATACCTCACCTAGACATGATGAAACCTAACAACTTGCTAGATGTGACTCCAAACACACACTTGGAGGGCTTAAGATGAACCTTGAACTATCGAAGCCTTTCAAATATTCATCTTAGATCATGAACATGATCTTGTCGATGTATGGAATGACCTAAAATATCATCCACATAGTCCTCTAGAATATCATGCATCATGTCATGAAAAATATAAGTCATAGCCCTTTGATATGTGGCACCAATATTCTTCAAGCCAAAAGGCATGACTTTATAATAGAAGGTACCCCATGGTGTGATGAAAGTTGTCTTGGCCTGGTCCTCAAGGGTAACCATGATCTGGTTGTATCCTGAGAAACCATCCATGAGTGAAAGCATACCATATTTGGTAATGAAATCTATGATCATATCTATGTTGGGGAGAGAAAAATCATCCTTGGGATATGCTAAGTTAATGTCCCTAAAGTCGGTACATATTCTGATTGTTCCTACCTTCTTAGCCATAGGAACGATGTTGGAGATCCAATCAGAATAGTCGATAGCTTTGATGAATCTGATATCAAGGAGTTGTTGGAGCTCCTCCTTGACTAAAAGGGTGACCTTAGGATGCATCTTCCTAAGTTTTTACTTAATAGGCTTAGCACTAGGCTTCACTACCAAATGATGCATAACAAGGGAGGGATCAAGCCCTGGCATGTCGGCATATGACCAAGCAAAAATATCATGAAATTCTTTCAACAAATTGGTCAATTGCTCCTGCTCATCCATGGACAAGGCTTTACCTAGCTTAAGGATTCTAGGGCTCTCCTCAGAACCTATGTTAACATCTATGGTCTCCTCAATGAGAATCTGAGACTCATCCTCAAGAGGAGGTAGGGTAGGGATCACTCCTAGTTGCTCAAGGTCCTTGGGAGACATAGAACCAAAGTCCTCTTGAGAACTAGAAGACTCAACCTGTGCAACACAAGGGACTGACCCATCAAAGAAGAAGTTATTTTGAAGGATATCCTCATGATCCATGTCACAAAGAGTATCCCCTTCAGCATACTCCCCTAGGGTCACAACTAACTCAGGATGCACCAAAGTTACCACATTGCAAAATAGAATGTCAGTGGGATAAGGTGGTCCCTCATCCTCATCACTCCACTCCAAGCCTTGATGATCTAAATATTCAGCATAAGTAATAAGGTGATCATCATCATCAAATGGTAAAGGTTGGTTTTTATTAGGGATGTAGCCTATGCCACATCTCCTAGGCCAAAGCTCAACTTCCAAAGGCTCTTGAATACCTTTCTATTGTGGCCCCAAACCTTTACCTATATATCCCATGCTAGATAGGATTTGCTTGGGAAGTGGGTAATCATTGGATAGGTAATAATGGGTAAAATAATGCTCTACAAGAAGAGGGTTGCTACCATAGATATTTTCTTTGAGGGAGACTCCTACGAAGATAAAGGTACACATGCCAATGTGTACAACTTCACCCTTCTTATAGGGTAAACCCATAGTCCTCGGTGAAGGTGGTAGCTTGGCAAGATCTAGAAGAGGTTCTTGAAGAAAAGGATTGACTTGATCCTATGATGAAACATTGATTAGTGGTTCCTCACTCACCTTTAGATTTTCAAGTTGCTTGGTGATGTGAGATGAAGAAACTGATGGACATAAATTGAGATCATATTGAGCTTGCTCAACCATTGAACAATATTGAAATGGATGAGGGTCACCCAAAATGGTGACAAGTTGATCTTTGAATTTGAACTTCAAACATTGATGAAAAGTAGAAGGGACAACCCTCATCGCATGAATCCAAGGGCATCCAAGAAGAAGATTAAAATATGTAGGGCAAGATACCACATAGAACAAGGTATCTAAGATCTTAGGTCCAACCCTAAGGGGGAGAGATATAACATCACAGGCCTCTTGGGACTCATTGTTGAAAGCTTTGATGATGATATTAGATTTAGTTAAATCTTCCTCTTTTAATCCAAAATTTTGGAAAAATTGATAAGTGCATAAATTGAGGGAAGAACCATTGTCTATCAAAATCTACTTGATAAATGTTTCCCCAATAAATGTAGTAATATAGAGGGAAGAATCCCCTCACAAGTCTGAGGAAGGAATATCATCATCCAAAAATGTGATATGATGTATCCCAAGAGAACCTACAACATCAACTATAGCACTAGGGGAAATGTCTTGAGGAATAGATTGTTGTCTTAGAAGCTTCAACAAGGCTTCCCTATGAATAGGAGAAGTTTGTAAAAGTTCTAAGAGGGAGATCTTAGTTGGGGTACTAGCTAACTATTGTTGAATGTCAAAGGAGACTTTAGGTTGTGGTTTCAACACTAAAGGTGGGTTTTCTACTCTCGTGCTCCTTTTTGGGTATTCTTCAAAACTAAGGGTGGTTTCAAAGGTTGATTGGATGTAGAACTCATCTCCTATTGAGATCATTGAGTCGGTTGAGCTTGAGCTTGTTGCCTTGTAGTTACTACTATCATACCAACCATATTGTTGTAGGGAGGTGGCACATTATGATATGACACTTGATTAGCTACCTGTTGCCCATGCTTAGGTAGGGGGTCTTGGAAGATCCCCATGTCTTGATTAGTTGTGGGTGCTTGTTGAGTAGGAGGTTGATTTTTTGTTGGAGGATTAGGTTGAGGACCCTCTATAACAAGGTGACCTTCATCAATTAAGTCTTGAACCACATGTTTCAACCTCTTACATGAATTTTTCATGTGCCCCTCCACTCTATGATACTCACAATGTTGACCAGGCTTATACCAATTAGTCGTGGTATCAAGTTGCCTTATGGGAGGTAACTCTATCATATTTGCTTCCAAAAGTTGCTTTAGGACCACATTCATAGGTGTGTTGAGTCTTGTAAAATTCCTTGGTGGGGGTTTTTGAGGTTGGCTAAGCACCATATTTTGTAGGGTGTTAACAACACTGTTAACAAGCCTACTATCCATTACCCCATCACCAACTACATGCTTGTTCTTATACTAATTTTTTGTGGTCCTATATTCTTCTTTCTTTGGCTTAATTTGACCTCTTCGAATGAGGGCTTGCTCTACCCTTCTTTCCAGATCTATTGCTTGGTCAAAAGAGGTAATAGTTGTTGTTTCCAATTCATAAGATATTTGCTCTTGTAAATTTCCAATAAATATCTCAAGCATGTCTCGAGGAGGTAAAGTATATCTTAATCATCCAACTAAACTTCTCCAACGAGACAAGAATTCTGAAAAAACTTTCATCTTTACCTTGTTTCAACATATAAACATCTTTCATAGTCACATTTTTCTCAACATAAGCTCCGAATTGTTGAACAAACAATTATGTTGTCTCTTCAAAATTCCTCAAAGAATGATGAGGCAATTGATAATACCATTCCAATGCCATACCACCAAGGCTCTTAGGGAATATCTTTAGCAACAACATGTCATCATATATAATATCATGGCATGTTGTCCTAAACATCCTTAAATGTTCAATTGGGTCCTCTGTTCCCTTATAAATAGGTAAAATCGACATTGGAAAATGCTTAGGGTAGGGCCTAGAAGTGACAATAGGGTCTAAGGGTTGATTGCACATTTCTCTATAGTTGTAGGTGAAACTTGGAGGTTGAATCATATCCACTCTTGAAACCAATTGCTTCACCACACTTGTTAAACTTTGCATATCAGGATTGTTGTTGTGCAATACCCCTAGATTCCCTAGGGGAGGGGTATAGGTAGGTTATTGAAAGGGAACTTGGCCAATGTTGGAGGTATTGACATTGTTATGGTATGGGTTGTGATATGTGGTATCTTGTTGTGAAGGATAATTAAAATTTGGTGGAATAGAAGCATGAATGTTGAGATGAGTAGAATGAGGAGGAAATTGAGCATAATCTTGATATGCACTACTAGTTGGAGGAACTTGTGGAATCCTTCCAACATTGGTGGTCATGGTAGTAGCATATGTTGGTTTATGAAAAGGATTAACATGATGTAAAGATTCAAACAATGGATTGGTGTGAACATTCTAAGGAGAAATATTTGGATGATGAGAAGTCCCAACTTCCTCGAGTTGGGCTTCCTCATCCATAGCCTTATTCAAGGCATCTCTATGATATTTGAAGAAATTCCAGATATGATCAAATGATTTAAAGGTAAGGTTTCCATTGGACCCCTTAGTAGGATCAAGGTCATTACCAACTTCTTCATTTTCTTCCTCTTCTATATTATGATTCTCTCTATCAATTTGATCATCTTCTTGAAGAATCTCATCATATTCTAAAAGCCTTTGCTTACTCCTAAGGTTGGGAGCCATTAGGAGAAAGAGAAAGGATAGAGTAGAAAAGGAGGAAAACTAAAAACTAGCGAAAACACACAAGAATATTTTTAAGATGTTCTTAATGTTTTCTAATTCTAAGCAAATAAAATTAGTGGTCTTGCTTAAATTTTTCAAAATAAAAATAAAAGGAAGAGGCTTCCTATCTTGGCCACTAAGATGTGTCTTCACGTCAGGTTCACCAAATATGTAGAGGGGGAAAATTGCCCTATTATGTACGATTCTCTATTGGATCCATTGGGAGTCAAGGTGACCATGGGGGTGTGTTATATTCTCTACACTCGAGGGGCTTGGGGATCGAAGGGTTCACCAGGAATGGTTTTAGGACTCACTCCAAGTCTAGGGTGGAGATGTTTGATGTGTATATTGAGTAGATCACCTATGTTTGGCCTTTCTAAAATCTAAGCTATGAAGAAATAATGCAAGACAAACTAGAAAGCAACCAAATAACCTAAAATATTATTAGAACACTTATCTGATCTGATGGTTGATCCTAGCTTTAACTTACATCTAGAATATACAACTTTCAAATCCTACAAAATAGCTTCACAAAACCCTAGAAAAATTGATCAATGTTTGGGGGCCTACTTAGGCTACTATCAGACTAAGCTTGGAGGCACAACAATCAAGCCCCCTTGGTCTTTTTAGCTGACCGTTTGAAAATAAAATGATCTTTGACCTTTGGAACAAACACGATGAAATAAGATAGCATGAAATAATGAATGAAATGCAAATATAATGAACACAAAGATGAGCGAATGCGCAATTTGAAATATAGGGTTTTGGGGACAAGCTAGTTGCCCCCAAGATAATATGATATGAAAATGCAAGGAAAATAGAATGGTGAAAACCAGAACAACATGAAAACAAAAATGAAACAACACACAACAAGCACGTGAACTAAGACCCTAGGATTTGGGGATGAAAAGCCACCCTAAAGCCTATATAGACTAAATTCGTTCCTTATAGATTACTGATAACAAATTTAGTAAACAAAGAGAAAATGAAAATAAAATGCCTAATAGGCAAAAATAGAGTTTTTATCGAATCCATGCCCTATAGAAAACGAGGCAAAAATTCGCACAAGAGGGTTTAAAACTCAAAATAGAGACAAAAATGCAACTGGAATATAAAAATAAAATGACTAAAGAGACTAGTGAATGCAAAGGAACAACCTGATAAGCTTGTGGAAGAAGCAAGAGCAAAGGCAGAAGACCTCTCCTCCTCTAAGAAGACAAGTTCATTGTCAAGGCTCCTCCACTTGCAAATCACAAAGAGCACACCAAAAAGTAGAACACCAAAGCACCAAGAGCACCAGATGAAGATTGCACAAGAGATCACATAGCATAAATATATGTAAAAAAAAGGTTATCTCAAAAGGGATACAACCCCTCTTATTTATAGAGGGTTTGGAGGTCTAAAATATGGGAAAAACAAAATTTAACCTTGGCCAAGTTGTCGTCATAAGAGGTTGGCCCAAAATCTAGACCTTTTCAAAGAAAAAGCCTAAATTTTTTGAATCCATGCCCTGGAATCAGCGAGCATGGATTTGTTCAAGGTTAATAAAGCAAAAACACTATAAAAAGGGGCCAAAGTTGCATTTAGCAATTTTGAGAGCCTCCAAGGAAATCTAAGAGAAAATGACTCATTTGGGTGGGTCAATTTTCTATGTCTATAGTGAATTGATAGGGTTGGTTTAGCCTCCTTTATGGCTAAACAAATATTTCTTTTCCTTACCTATAAACTACTTTCATTTTTTTTAAATATTCTTCTATTCCTTTCCAACCATAGAATCCAAAGTATTGTATATTTTGATATATCCTAGATTTTTTTTGAAAGCCTCACTTTTAAAAGTGCTCTACCATTGCTTTAATCATTCTTTAATTATGCTATTCATCGCCATGCATTTGCCAAACATATTAATAATCCATTTTCATAGTTACCAGACTATTGAATAATGTCCCAAGAGATGGTCTATACACTCCTCCATTTTACATAGAACATACTGCAAGGGGCCATGAAAAACCCTTTTCATAAGGTTATCCTAGGGTAAAATTCTTCTATGACCTACTAGCCAAATAAATATTTTGATTGTAGGAATGCTTAGGCTATTCCAAATATCTCTCCATATTCTTGGGTATTCCTATTTTGTTGATGCTTTACATTATATTCACTTCTTGTTGTGTATTCTCCTTAGTTATTTAACTCCTAAATCAGCTTATCCTCAACCCCCCTTAGAAAAATCATTGTTGTTATCTTTATGCTCAATTGCCTCCTAGCATCAATGTCTTGTATACTTTTAAAACAATCTTCTTTCCATTTGTATCTTCCTTCTTGATCCTTGTACATAATGTTTGAAACCCTATAACCATATTTATCTTGAAGTAATCTCATCCATGGTTTCAAAATTAGATCTAGATTGAGTGGTTTTTTATCACATCAAGTATCCATCCAAATATAAACATTTCTCCAGTTCCCACCACCCATCTTAAACCTTTAATCACTAGATTAATTATTATTTTAAAATTGTTCCATAGTGCAAAACCATTTGGTAGTGAGAATGCAGTAAGTATTAACCTTGGGTCATTAGGCTCAACGTACCTATAATAATTATTTCCCATTATATTTGAATCTCTTTGTACAATATCCAAATTACTTTTCCCCTAAGAGCTAAGTTTACATTTGTAAGAACTCTTAAACCAAGACCTCCCCTATTTTTATCATCACACACCTTCCATCTCACCAGAGGAAATTTTCTTTTATCATGTAAACTTGACCACAAATATGACCGCATAATATAAATTAAACTTTTGTCTATCAATTTTAGCATAGTATACAAGGATATATAATATGTTGGAATTACTTGCAAGATTTATTAGTTGTACTCTTCTTGTGAATGGTCATCATCTACCTTTCCATGCCAATAGTTAATTTTAAACTTTACTTATAATCAGATTCCAAAATTCTATCCTCATTCTCCCTTAAAATAAGGGTATCCTTAGATAAGTTGTTGGTAAATTTGCCTCCTCCATTTGAAGTAATCTACATATCCCTACTTTAATTCTAGTGAGAGTGTTTAGAAAGTAGATTTTGGATTTTGTCCTATTAGCTTTTTGCCTTGATGCTCTATCATATTCTTTTAATATGTTATTCAAAGCTTTGGTCTCATTTATCCTTCCCTCCCAAAAAGAGTTGTATAATCTACAAATTGTTGATGTGTGATGTTTTCAATGTTATTACTAGCCTTAAGTCCACTTATTAGCCCATATTTGTTACCCTTTTTCAAGTTCCTACCTAGTGCCTCTTCCATAATAATGAATAGATATGGTGATAGAGGATCTCCCTGTCTATGACCTCTCTTGGATTTAAATAATTATGTTACTAACCCATTGACCAACACTGAATATAATATTGTAGAGACACAATTTTTAATCCATGTGATCTATTTCTTTCCAAATCCAAACTTTATAATACTACAAAAAAAATCTCATTTAACCCTATCATAGGCTTTACTCATATCAAATTTTAATATTATCGCTATCTCTTTTCTTGAAGTTTCTAAATGCATAACTTCATGAGCTACTATGATCCCATATAGAATTTATCTTCCTTTCACAAATTCTCCTTGTTCTTCTAAAATAATTTTATCTAACAGTGGTTTTAATTGATTTTTCGTAACTTTGGAGATTATCTTATATGCCATATTACATAAACTTATAGGCCTAAATGAATCAAACAATTATGCGTCCTTTTTTGGAATCAGGGTAAGATATGTGGCATTTTTTATAAGGTATATATTGTTTTACCCTAGATTGTTCCACTACCACCAATAAATAATCCTTCACTATATCCCAATTATATCGATAGAATGTTGGAGAGATCCCATCGGACCTAGGGATTTATCCTTATCAAAAGAGAAAAGAGCTAAAGGATCTTCTTCCAGAGTAATAGGCTCCATTAGTTTCCTATTATCTTTATTTTTTATAGCTGAAGGTACTTCTTGTAGTAGTTTATCACTAAGAACTTCAAACTCCAATCATAGAATATTCGAGCAAAATAACCTTGCCTCCTTTTTTATTTCACTCTAGTCTTCAACCCAAACCCCTTCTATTGATTTAATTCTACTAATTCTAGATGTCGATCTCAATAATAGTGCCATACTATGAAAAAAATATGTTTTTATCCCCTTTCAACCAAGTCCATATTAATTTTAATCTCCAAATTTTCTCTTCCTTACTCAAAATATTGTGATATTCACTAAGAAACTCCCTTTCCTCCAAACTTGAATTTTTATGCTCATCTATTTAGAATTTTGAAAGTTTGCCTTTCAGTTCTTCTTTCTTCTCAAAAATATTTTCAAAAGTATTCTTGTTCCATTTTTTTTAATCTAGATATCATTGATTTAATATCTTGTGGCTTAAAAATAACTTTTTTGGTAAATTTTAGACCTTCAACACCTCTATTGAGCACCTTTTGAAGGTTGGCAACTTGATTTATCATTCCATAATGCCTGATGTTGTTCTATTTGCATGAACCTTGGACCTAAGCAAATTTTGGTAGGTTATCTCTTATGATGGGGGTTTATATCTTTGATAATATGACCTTGAAGCATTTAGGATAGGCTAAAATTGTGGGAAAGGGATCTCATTGACCTTAGGAAGCATGAATAAAAAAGGATGATCTTTTTGATGGTTAACCTTATATTGGAAGCCAGGTGGTGATAAACAAAGGCATGCAAAGGAGGTTGGTGAAGCCTTTCATATCCATTGTGTTGTTCTATGAGAAGTGCAAGTGTTATTACTTCATATGTGTTTTGATCTTGTGAGAGGGATGCAAGGTGAGAGATGCCTAACAATAAATCAAGAATATTTTGGAGATAAATATAAGTTTTGAAATCAAGTCACAAGTTTTAAAATGAATTTTAGATGATTTATATTTGGAATGTTGGCTACCTTGTGTTGTGTTTGAGTTTGAGGCAAGAGAGGGCTTTGTATTGAAACACAAGTCTAAGCAAATTGGTCAAGGATTTTTGTGTGAGAATTTGACTAGGTTTAATGTTATGATCTTATCTAATTTTGCTCGAAAAATTGTGTCTAGTATTTGTAGGGGTGTCCAAAATGGGTTATTAGGTTGTGTAGGTATTCATAGAACAAGCAAAAATGAGTGTCAAGTATGCTTAAAGAAAGTTGGTTAAGAATTTGGTCAAGTTCTTTGTTGAAATGGCAGAATGAATAGGTGGAACATTTTTGTGTACAATTGAAATGTAGATTTAAATTGAAAAATTAATTACGTAGTTGAGAATATGAGGTAATGGTGTAAGTTTAGGAAGGAATTAGGTATATTTCTCAAAACATTCATAAGCAACTAGGGAGTGGGAGTAGGTGTCTTCCATAATAAAAAAATAGCATGCTCCTAAAAGTTGGTTAGTGTTTCGTAGGAGTTTGGTGGAAAACAAAGAAAAAGAGATTTTGTTGAAAAAAATTGTTGGGAAAGGAAGGTATATCCAATGGAATACTTAGCTCATGAGAGTTGGGAATTACAATATTATCACTAATCTTTGGAGAGTTGGAAGCAACACTACACAAAACTTCTAAATGATCCATATGTAGAATCAAAAGGATGGGATTATTGGGATACTCTTTCCTTAAGGAATGGTTGGATCCAACCAATACCAATGGGTTTATAAAATGGAAAGAAATTTAGAACTTTATTAAGGCATAAGAGTACCATCAAGCATAGAATAAAACAAATTATCCTAAGATTGGTCAAGGTCTTACTTTCCTTATGTAAGCAAGAACAAAGGAGAAAAGTGAAAGGTTATCAAAAAGAGAAGAAAAAAAAGGAGCTTTGAAAAAGAACCACATTGTAGTTGCTTCCTTAAATGTGTTCAACAATATCTAGCACACTCGAGTTGTGTTGAGTGAGTTGAATGCAATAATAGTAGCTTTATGTCCTAAGAAAGAGGATTGAACCTTGCATTAAAACTTGTCTCTCTCATGTGTGCTCCTCAATATCCTTGTAAGTGTAGTTATTGAGAGGACAAACTCAAGATTAGAGGACTTTCTATAAAATATGAAAGATGCATTGATCAAATAGAAATATTATAGGAAATTGATGTTAGGAGAATTCAGCTTAATAAGCCTACACATGTAATATTATTTTGATTTTTGGAAAGCTAACGATATGGTATTGCATGAAGCATTAATATAAAACCAAAGGGTGGGAGTATGGGTGATTAGGTAGGGAAAAATATCTTTTGCTTTGTCCAATCCATTTACAATAGTTTCACAATCAGAGTTGGGTATGAAGGGCTAGTATTTTGATGGTATTCCTCATTTAAATAAGTAGTAATATGGAAGTTATGCAATATTGTTTGACATTGTCTAATCTCTTGAATATTCTCATCAATGATTTTATGAAGGACCTTCAAGAAATCACAGTGAGATCATAATCTTGGTGTAGTTTATGACTTGCTAATCTTTGCAAAGAGTAGTGAGTATCTTAAAGAGATGTTTGATAGAATGCACAATTGGGCAACAAAGCAAGGAAACATGGAGTACGAAATCCACTATTGTAAGGCTATTGGCATATTTTATGGAAAGAGGAGTTAAGGTATCATGATCGCTTAATAATGATGGGTAAGATTAACCTATGATAATTAGCAATATTTGGGCTTAAAAATAAACTTTGAGTTTTTTATTAAAATAATTATTAAGTATTGTTGTGGAAATCAGGTATTACATGGGCTAGGACACTTTTTGGGATTCCCACTTGTTCTAGGTGTTATTGATCAAGGCATTGACTTTTCTTATGTTGGCCTTTGGTGCAATAGTGGTGGGAAATGCACGATGCTAACTTGTAACTTGCAACAATGCTTGGAAGCATAGTAGTTAAAGGAATACAATATATTTGAGGGAAGAGATCAAGATCCTTTAGCAAATGTATTACACTAGGAGTTAAACATATATCCAAGTGTAGTTTACAATGCAAGGAAGTAGTTGGAGCTTTTGCAAATACACAAGCCTCAATACCTAGATCATTAACCTGATAAATAAGAAATTGACTCATTGGGTTGGGAAAGGTTAACATGGGTGTATAACATTGTAAAATAGACTTAAAGACATGGAAAGGGGAATGTATGGAAAAGTGGTACAATAATGTTGTCTTAATTGTATTTTTAAGTTATATAGTATTTCAAGTTGGAAGGGATTGGAGGCTTCATTTACGAGATCCCCGGTATGAACTAGTCTTATGTGAAGTTGTGTAGATTGATGCTAGAATAAGAGGGTGTACTTTGGTTAGTGGTGCCATTAGATTAGGTCAGATGGATTCCTCAATATATGAATTAAAGGAAGATAACTCTCTATTGCATCTTATCATGCAGTGCATTGGGTTGAGCCCTTTCAAAAGTTAAGATTTATTGAAATTTTGATGGATGGTAAGCAAATATGAAGAGGATTTTTACCTTAATTGATGGTAATTTATGTTAGTCTGTCAAATAATCTAGGATGAATACATTTTAACTCCATTAATAATGCCTAAGTTGTAATATTATACTCTCATCATCCTATAGGGTAGGTAAATGAAGAATTTAAGTGCCTAAGTCTGATAATTTTGAATAGTAATATTTACTCACATTACATCTTAATAGGGAGATTAGTGGATATCACCTTCCTAGTTGGTTAGGTAGAGGAATCTAGTTTTACCAAATGAAAACCCTTCTAGTTGCGGTGTGAATTCTGCATATGTGGGGGTACTTGGGACTTTGTTCTAATCAAGGGGGTGCATTGTAGATGATCATTGGGTTTGAGCCTTAAAAATATATAAACTAACATAGAACCAATACTCATATGAGTAGGACAATTATTTTATAGGTAAGAAACTAGCGTTGAACTAGCCCTATGGTAAAATGAAGAGGGTTGTAGGGATTTTATTTAGTTGTAATCCATATAAAATTAGAGGAAATTAATCTTAGCAAATTGCTTGGGATGATTTTTCTTGCATCAATATTTTGAAGGAGGTTGTCATGTAGATATTTTCATGATGTTGAATACCCTTAAAGGTATACTCTTTTAAACTTTTAAAGTAACTAGGTAAGGAGGGAGGAAGGATAGAAAATGATGAAGGTGATGGAGTGAAGGAGGAAGGAGGAACAATAGAAGAACCTATAAACTATGATATTCCTATACTATATACACATGTACAATAGTTACAAATTAGTTGGAAGAATAGTTTGATTCCTAGCTAAACAAGAACTTTTAATGGTAGGGGGGAGGGAGGATATAAAATTATGAAGAGGATAGAGTGAAAGAGGAAGGAGGAACAATAGAACCTATAAACTATGATGTTGCTAGACTATATATAAATGTACAATAATTACAAAATAATTGGGATAATGGTACAAAGTACTTAGGAGAATGGTTTAACTCTTAGTTGAACAAGAAGTAATTTTAATGGTAATTATAAAACTATTCATTTTACATATTTTAGAGTTGATGTCGATCTATAAAACACCAATTGAAAAAATAGGGTTTTGGTACACTTGTGTTCATGATGTGTGCCTTTGGGATGATGCTTATTGTGCATTTTGACTCATGATGGATATCCATATTGGTGCAACAAGTGTTGATATCTTTATGTGGGTGCCTAAGCCATTGGTACCAAGGCAAGGTCATGATGTCACTAATTGGGTTGGCACCATAAGTGAGTTTAATATCTTAGGTCGTTATGACATTAGCTTATCTAATTAGAATTTAATATGGGAACCAAGGCTTACAGGCCAAAAATATCATAATATCACTGTTATTGAGGACTTTGGAAGTCTTGTTATGCTCAAATTATTCATTTACCCTTTGGGAAGCAATGATATCTATTCCATTATCTTCCAATTAGGGAAATAATCATTTAAGTTGATCAAGTATGTAATATTTATCTTATGTTGTAAACTAGCCGTACTTAATAAATATAAATGTGTCCTTTGATGAGTCTTTTTATTGGTAATATTAATTATCTGATTGACTACCATAAGTTTTAAGTAAGATACAAATCTATATGATGTTTTACTACAACATGTTCTATAAGAGAAGGATGGTATCACTTAAATATTGGATGCATCCCCAAGTAATATGTAAAACTGATAATAAAAGCATTTTCATCTATTATGCATTGAATGGTGTAAGGACTATAACATAGTGGTTTGATCTTTCAACATAGACTAGAGAAGCATTCCTTCCTTAATTATTCCCAACTTGAAAATTGTGGAGTTATTTGTTAATTGTGACACTCATTATATTTTTATTACTGGTACTCAAGTATTTTATACACCTAAGTCTATATGTTCTACACTTATTGTAGGAATATTTAGCCTTGTCACTTTCTCAACCTATGTTGACAGATGGTTCTAGTAAAAATGTGGAAGGCAATGCCCATGGGTGGGCTTGGTTCAGATCCGAAACATGTCTGAAATAGGATGCGACTTGTCAAACCATCTAGATCCCTATTATAGAAATATTAGATGTACAAAATATCTCATCTCATGTCTAAGGGTGCTAATGTTTGTATATTTAGAAGAGATGTACTAGTCTTTTGATCATCACCTTAGGTTATGCATTAGTCTATGGATGAAAATTTGTAGAATTTTATAGCTTGGTATTGATTCATTTATAAATATGGTGCTAGAATTTGCTAATGAAGTGTGAGTCCCAATTAGAGATTATGGAGTTTGGTATGTCATAGTGAACCCTAACATTTTGAAAGAATAACTTTGTAGTCTTTTCTTTGTCAATATTCTTAATATATAGGACTATGATTACCGTCTTTGTGAACCTGCCCACAACCACAAAGATATAGTCATATCAATACTTGGTGGTTCGAAATCCTAAAACTTAATCTATGGTTATAGATTTCCAAGTATTATAAGGAACTGAAAATTGTGTATAGAGCCCCAACTTACCATTTGCTAGTTTGGTAACATTGCATGGCATGCAATTTTTATGTAAATATCCACTTCTTAGTATATATATGGCCATTTGAAGTATTGTTATAGCACCACAAATGTCTTATTGATGTTAAGGTTTCCAACTAACTTGTAGTAGCATGCTTTACAAATTAGGATATTGAGTGGTATACCAAAAGGTACCTAGATCTTACCAAGTTTATGGTCTAGTGCTTACTTGCCCTATATTATCAGTTAAATTTATGGATAAATAATTAATGTCTTCAAGGTATAACACCTTCTAGTCATTAGTATTATAATATATGACATATAGGACTATAATAAGCATTTGAACTAGTGAATAACTCAAAAAAACAATTTCCTAATTCTCCTTAACCTTGTGATGATTAATCATGAGGTAGAATTGTTGCAACTAAGTCATCCATTTCATGTGGTATACATTTTCTAACTTTGAGTATGAAGGAATAGAAAAGGTCTATGATTAGATAGAATGATAGTTTCCTTACCATGATATAGTGGCACCATTATCAATTTGAACAATGTCATACAACTTCTCATATGCAATGTTGAGCTATGTCATTGAGTGTCTTATAATGGTATGTATTGAATGCCTATTCTAGATCTATATGGAGCCAAGTGTGTAGTCAGATGCATAAATTTAAATCATAAAATTTTGAGTGATATATGACATAATTATTATTTGTATTGATCATAGGCCTTATTTGAGCTTACAAATGGCTTGTTGTTGTTGCTATAGTCAATGGAAACTCACTTTCCCATGCATGGCTTGATTAAGTGACAATGAGATGTGTGAGAATTCCCAAAAATCATGTGGTAGAAGTTGGAAAAACCCAACAAGATAATGAGTAGGTTCTCTAGTGTAAACCATTTCTAAATTATAAGTATCTTCTTTGGATCTACCTATATACCATGGTAATTAATGATGTAGCCTAGGTAGGAAATCTATGTGATGCCAAAGGCACCCTTGCCAAGGTTTGATTAAATATTATGTTGGTATAGTGTATCCAAAACTTGCATGCATGTCATAGATTCTCCTTCTATGTCTTTCTAAAGATGAGGATGCCATACAAGTAAACGATCATGAAAGATATTATAAATAGTCTTAGGATGTCATTCATTAGGTGCATGAATATAAGAGGTGTAGTGGTAAACTTAAAACGCATATCCAACCATTTATATAGTCCTTAATTGATCTTGAAATCTATCGTTTGGATGTCTATGGAGTTTAAACGGACCTAGTCAGAACTCAATTTGAGATCAATCTTGGTGATGTGTTGATTACCTATATATGGTATCCATTTGTAATAGTGGGTACCCAATTTTCATGGTGATCTTGTTTAATGCCCTAGAGTTTATGTATAGATACCATGTTCCATATTTCTTGGTGCTAAGACAATAGGAATTGCATAAGGGTATGATTTTAGCCTAATATTATCTTGATTGATTAACTCCCAAATCTATTACTTAATTTCATAGTTCTTTGAGATTTATCAAAGGTATAATGGATTATTGGCAAGGATGATCCTAGAACCAAGTCAATTTGATGCTTCATTAAGTAGTGTAGTCATACTCTTTGGGGATATTGGAATACATCTAATTATGGATGGAGAAGGAAATCTATCTATTTAGTTATTTTGAACAAATTATAGATACAACAATAGTGGAAAACTTCTTGGATCACGAATCTTTGATCGAATCATAAGCAAAATAAATTTATGTGCATGAGAAAGAAGCTTATTATGATGTTTTGTTGATACTAGTATTACCTTATTCTAGGATAGACACTCTAATATGTGTTAGGTCATAATATGGCACCAAGTTATAGGTGACTGTGTCACACATTAACATTATGTTGTAATTGAGAGTGCACTAGTGCCAAACCTCTACTCCTTTCTTAAGGTAAAACCAACCAAGAGAGTAGGTCTATGAAATTCCAAAATTTTAAAAAGCAATTTGCTTGATTGTGTCTTCAATGATTATATTCTTCTGAATCTCATTATCAATAATGATATGTAGGGGATTGCCTTTTACCTACTATCAAGTGTAGAACAAGTGCTCTCATTCTTCAAAATTATCAAAAGTTGAGTTGTTTCCATATTGTTGATTTTTGGTTCTCAAGCACATAGTATTGACCTTCTCTTCACTTTCTATTGTAAAGGTGTACTCATTGACCTATGGCTACACCTCCAAATATTTATGTTGAGCTCTATAATCAATATTACTATAAGTATGGGTTTTGTATGGCTATACCACTTATTCACCATCTTATATTTTTATTTCTCCTATACATTGGGAGTATTTTTTGACTTACATGACACTATAGGGTCATGGGGCATTGGTGTAGTAGGTGATCATGCAATAAATTTCTTTTGATTTAGAACTAGTGATATTTGATATAAGTACAAATAATTAACCTTCTTGCTTTGCTTGAGACTTCTCTAGGTTGGATGCAAAATAAAATGTTTATGTCAAGGAATATATTATAAGAAATTCCATTTCAAAGTAAATGTGATAATGAAGTTCATTGATGAACTTCAATATTAATATTTTTGGTAATTGTCAATGTGAAGATGACTAAGAATTTCTTCAAGATCAACAAGTATTTCTTGATAGATTGATCTTTGTATTGACATGGTTGCTAGAAATGCATGTACCCATACTCATAATGATGCAATGGGTAGATATGAGCACAAACCATTTTAATAGATACTATCCAAGTGGTGATAGGATCTCTACTTGTGATACTATTGTTGGTGACTTTCTACCAACAAGAAAATTATTGAGTTCTTCAGTGATGCAAAAACAATCCTATCAATTTTAAAAAGCAATCGACATAAAAGTATGCCTTTATCTACTAGATCAAAATATCTAACACTTTTGCATGTACCCATATTGAGAAGACTGAAGTGTCCATGTTGGTATTCACCTTGAGTGGGCTATGAATTTGAAAATTTGTAGGATTGGAAGTATTGGATTGTGCTTCTATTTTGATCATGAGATATTAAAATTACCTAAATCGGGTGTTCCTCCATTCCTCCAAGGCATCTCCAATGAGCTTCTTGACATCTTGAGGTCTTATCTCTACTAATGATGATATTTTTATCTCAAACATTTATTTCTAAATATAAAATTCTTCATGGTACTTAGACATGGAACCTAGTATGCCACATTTCTTTTAGTACCACAAATATGCACGAGCAAATATCCAATAATTTATTCAACGTTATAAATAAATAAAAACAAGATGAAATATTTTAGATGAATGAGGAGTGTACTCTTATACCACTCAATCCACATCATGACACCTGAGATTTGTTAATGCAGAGGATAAATATTTGAACTAGCTTATGGTTATAGCTATGTTATACTTTAGAGTTGTGTAGAACCTAAGTACAACACGATCTCTCTCAAAACAATTAAATTTTATTTATAGATTATGTAAACATAAATATACTGAAAAATATAAGCTTCATGTAGTTGAATCAATAGTATAAAATATGAGTATATGAAATATTTGGTGTACTGGGTGCCTATATCCTCTACTCCTATACAGTGAACGAAATACTAGAATAAAAGCTTAGGGATTACAAGGACAACTAGGATCTACAATAGAAAAGGAGAGAGATGGAAAATGAAAAAGAGGGAAGAGTGAAGAAGGAAGAAGGAATAATAGAAATACTTGTAAACTATGGCATTCTTAGACTATACATAAATATAAAATAGTTATAAATTAATTGGGAGGTGAAATGGTTTGGCTTATAATAGAGTTGGCACTAGTCTATCGGATGTCAAGTGGTAGGACTGACTAAATACACTTATTTTTAGCTTTTGATGATATATATTAAAGGAAATGCAGCCACAAGATCTAAAATGAGCAAGCAATGTTAACTATATGATAATGGAAACTCATTGAAAAAACTATATAATAATGACAATATAATATGCAAGAAAACTATATGAGAAACTTCTGCAATTACTCAGAAAATAGCTATTAATGAAAGCTTACAAAAATAGTACAATGTAATATAATGGAGGACCTGAGCACTCCAAAACTCTTGCATGATCTATATAATATCTACCTTCTCTTATAAGCTCTACTATCCTATATTCTCACTCTATTCTATATGCCCATTCTTCTTATATAAAAAGTTCTATATATAGAGAGATATGAACCTTGGCCTTTCACCTACCCATGACTCTTCATATTTTTATTCTATGACTCGTGTACATGTAGACTACATGCACATTTACATCATTGCTCATTCTGACACTTGTGTATTTATTACATTGCATAAAGTAAATACTCAAACCTTAATCTAAGATACTCTCCTAATCTAATAATGTACCCAAGGTGGTACATTGACATGTACCAAATAATGTAATATATTCCAACACCCCCTATATTACATTATTTGGGTATTGAAGACTTTAGTCTTCAATATGGTCTTCATCTTGGTTATAGAATTTAAACTCTTCTTTTTTGCTTTATTTATTTTGCTCCCTACCTATATCTTGATCAAATAAATAATTAGCATCTTCAAGAAATACTATTTTAGCAAAAAAATCTTTGACTTCATGTTCATATAGGTTCTTCTAGTTCCTGAATTATTGAATCTCTTGGACTAGGTGTCCTTTTTGCTTTCCTTCTCTATATAGTAATTGAGGAAGATTGTATTGATTTTGAGTTGTGTATGGACATTGAATCTATTGTTGATGTGGATTATATTGGTCCAGATATTATCTTGGTTGGAATGGCCTACTTTATTGGCTTCCAACATTTGTTTGATTTCCTTAAAACTGATTTCTTGTATTGAATCTACAATAATTTATAGTATCCTACATACTTGACAATGTCTACTATTCCACTTAGATATTACTTTTGATAATGAGGTAATGTTTACTTGTGAGTTATCTTTTGAGACTAAGGCATTGTAGTTATTTCATCTTTTTCTAAATTTTCCACCTCATATTCTTATAGGATATTGACTAGCTCATCAAATGATGTATCTTTACCTAGAATTTGTAAAGATGTGACTAGATATCTACAACTATCTGGAAGTGCTCTTAGGATTACTTGAACAAGAAATTTATCTTCAATAGTTTCTCCTAAGGTTAATAATTTTCCTTTTATATCTACTACTTTCCTTAGGAATAATTCTATACTTTCACCATTGTTAACTTTTAGAGAATGTAATTGAGTTTGAAGATTCAATATAGTGGATTTGTTCCTTCCTTCGTATATCTTGGCTAAAGTTTTCCAAGCCTCTATAGAAGTTGTTGAAGAACTAATGTATGGTTGTATTTCATCTATAATTGCAAAAATTGTTATCATGAGTGACTTTGCTTCATTTTCTTCAAACTTCTAAATTTCACTATCTCCTGTAGTATGTTTAGTTTTTGCTCCTTTAATAATATCCCAAATATTTTCAACTGTAAATATTGGCCTCACTTTGTTTTTCCATGACGTTTAACTAGGTCCTTTAAGTAGTTGGAATTCTAAGAGTATGAATTTGTTTGTAGCCATAATAATACTTGTAGACAACCTTATATCTATCTGGTTTTGAGTATGTGATCAAACTCGATAAAATATTTTCTAATCTCAAGTTTTGTAGAACCCCTTATATCTCCCTACTATTTTGAGTGTACTACAATTTTGATAAAGTTCTTAGCTTTATTTATATTTCTTTTGAGTTGAATCCCTAATGTTCAACTTCTATTTTTCACCTTATTTCTCTCTATTTTTGAAAGCTAGAAATAATTTTAATGCACTTCACAATTTGATGATGTTCTCTATTTTTCAAGACCCTATAGTTGGATTCCTTTTGTCCCTTCAATTTGTATAAGAGACTAGTATAATAATTTCCAAATTTCAAGCAATTCTATATTTTACTTCCTTTACCCTTGAATTCTCAATGTTTTAGTTTCCTAAATTTCAATGATCTAATTTTTTATGTAGTACTCCTTAGATCTCCCTAATTTAGAAAATGATAATATTTGCAAAATAATGGTTTAATTTCAAGGTAAAAAACATTATATCTTCTAGTTTAATTATTTGCAAATATTTTGATAGTTGAATCTCAACTAATGCAATCTGAAATAACTCTTAAAGATATAAACTCCTTATATCTCCTTGCAATAATTAATTAACCTTAGAAATAAAGAACCTTATATCTCCTTTGCACTTTATAGAAAGCAAATATTAAATCAACATAACTATACCTCTCTATGATGTGCTACGTGCTAATTGGTTTTGTCCTTGATTGCACTTTCAAGGTATTCAAACGTTGTATCTTCTTTAGTCTTTGAGGTATGAAACTATGCAATAAATGCTTTTCATTCACTGTCCTGCTTAGAACTATATTTTCCTCATTTTCTATCTCCCTTTGGAATGCATGCCATATTGCATTTACGTTGCTTTTGACCCCGAATATTCTTTCTAGGTGGCACAAAAGAGTTACAAACTTTAGAAAATGATGTTTTAGGTAACATAGGTGTTATACTAGCCTTTGAATTTTGAAGCAATAATTATTGAGCATTGCTTCAAACTTGAGTGCTCTTTTCCCTATGCAAGCATTATATTTCAGAGGTATTTGTTTGTATTTTTAGGCACTCTTATCCTTTCTTCCAAGTGCGATGATATTCCTTTGCTTGGAGTGGCAAGCGAAAGCTCTTTCTCTTACATGTAACTACACTCTCAATGTCCCTTATCTCCTTAACGCTCTTGCCAAATTTTGCAAGTTGTTTTGACTTGCAACAACAATGTGCTTTCTCCAAAAAATGTGGCTCCTCTCCAACCAAGGTGGTTCCTCTCCAAGCAAGGTGGCTCCTCTCCAACCAAGGTGGCTCCTCTCCAACCAAGTGGCTCTATGGTGTTCCAATGTTGTCTTCCAAGTGGATGTTTGTCCAAGATTTTATCCTTATCTGCTTGGATAATGTAACTTACACCTTGTCTTTGCTATATTCCCTTACGTTATTCTCCTTGCAACTTGTACCTTTGTTACAATATGATATCCTTGCTAATGTCATTATGTTTCCCTTACTTAGTCTATTTTGATTTGAAATTTCCTCTTGCACTATGAGCACTACTTTCATGAGATCTAATGGCATTGAATTTGGTATCTTTAGACACATTGAATACTATGATTTTGAGCCCTTACTTGGCTCTCTTTCCTTTGCTTCAAAGTTTGTTCTTAAAGCTTGATGACTATAATATACTTGCTATTTTAGTGTCTTAAGACACTCTCAGTTTTGTCCTCCTTTTTATATGTTGGACAAGACAAGTATGGTGCTATAATGAAATGTAAATAATTCTTAAATTATTAAGATAAAATACCTTAATGTGCACCAAATTTTTTGAGACCTTTTAGTATCATTTTTAAAGCTTTCTTCCTTCCTTTAGTATGTCAGCTTCTTTCCTATCCCTTGGTGGTAAATGGGGATTTAATATTTCTTTCTTCTCCTAGGAAACTCTCTCCTCTGTCTCCTTTGTTTGTTCAATGCTTGGTTAACTTTGCAATGATGATTCCAAGATTTTCAATTATGCAAATAGCATACCCTTTTGGATGGCCTTGCTTTGCACTATAGTATATGCAATCTATGCTTTATAATAGCATCTTATTTGCTTTCAATAGAATGTAGGATATTGATATTTTTCTTTCTCTTGAAATATATCTAACTCCTCTTTCTTATGTGTAGGTTTTAACCCTTGTAGAAACTATCTTCTACACTTCCTTGAAGACTTTAAACTTGAAACTTTCTCTTTGCAACTTTAAATTCTAATTCGATGCTTAATAAAACTTAATAATAAGATGAATGTAAGTGTTCAAATAATGAACCTTTTGCACCAAAGTTGCATACCTTTATAACCTCCATAGATGATGGATTTCTTGGTGATTTGGATCACCTAATTGCTACCCTGAAACTTGATGAATTTGTAGCTCTTCCTTGTTGTCCAAAACAACTCTTTAACTCACCAATTTGTAGCTTTAATGCTCCTCTAACTTGCTACCCAAAAATGTGGTTTTGTGGCTTTAAATCTCCTTCACGATGCTCCCTTGAACTCTAAAAATTAGCAGCTAATAATGCTGCCCAAATTTCTTCCTTTAACTCTAAAATTTTTAGATTATAATGCAGTCAATTTCTCCTTCAAAATGTTGTCCTCGAATCTCCCAAATTTGGTAGGAAACTCCTCCAAATTGCAGCTGAAACTTTCCTTCAAGAAACCTTCAATTTTTTGTTGTAAAAATCAACAAACTCCTTTCTCCAAGTCAGCCTTCAAATCCTTCAAATCTCCAAACTTCTCAAGTTTGGTGGTTTCTTCTAGCTCCTTTCTCCTTCAACCTCTTGTCAAATTCTAACTTTAATTTTGGTCTATTTGTTGGCCTTTTTCTCAAGAATCTGAATGTCTTGAGATCTTCATAAATCTCCTCCAAAATTTTGTAAACTTCTTACCAAATATTTCTTCCTTTTGGGCTTGTTTTCAGATGGTGATAATTATCCCAAATCCTTATTTCTTAGGTGCTTCTATTTGCTAGCACTCATTTTCCTTGAGTTTTCAAGTCTTCTCCAATGGACTTCTTCAAGTATCCTTCAATAAGGATTTTCTAGCCTTATCCTTATTTCTCATTTCAGTCCTTCCTCCTTGACCCTCTAAATCCCACAACTTCTCTAGTCTTCTCAAAAATTTAATGAGACCTTACTTGATCTCTTCACTCTTCAACTATGGAAGTTTTGCAATGAGATGTCTTTCTTGGATCTCCTAATTTTGCTGCTTCTAAAATATAGAATAGTACTTTTTCTAGTCCTTTTTTATCCTCTTTTTATCCTCAATATTCCAAAACTAGAAGTTCTTCAATGGAATCTCCTATGGGTGTCTTCAACTTCTTGAGTTGCTCTCTCCTTTCACTCTGCAATATTCTATGAGACTCTTTATGAGAACTTCAATATTCCTTGAGTCTCTTCTTTATTCACACTGAAATCTTAATATTTCTATGAGGACCTCCTTGGTTATCCTCAATCTTCAATCTTATACTTGTTTCTTCAAGTGCTGGATTGATTTCAAAGAAGATATTATTCCTAGATCTTTGTAGGAAGATTTTCAACTTTCTTTGAATCTCCTTTTTCTACAACAAAGTATTCAAGAAACTATAATGGAAATTTTTTTAATTTAGAGATGATAAATCTTCACTAGTTGATTTGTTAATCTAGTGGAATCAATCTTGAGTCTTAGTATTCACAAGTTTTTTTGCAACTCTATGGAAAGACTCTAGCCAAATACAATTTCAAAAATTCTAAAAATGAGATTTCCTATCTCCTCTCAATCTCTCTTGTGGCTCTCTCTATTTCCTATCAATCTACCTTGTGCTTTGATACCACTGTTAGCTTTTGATGATATATATTAAAGAAAATGCAACCACAAGATCTAAAATGAGCAAGCAATATTAACTATATGATAATGGTAATATAATATGCAAGAAAACTATATGAGAAACTTCTGCAATAACTTAGAAAATAGCCATTAATGAAAGCTTATAAAAATAGCACAATGTAATATAATGGAGGACATGAACACTCCAAAACTCTTGCATGATCTACATTGTATCTACCTCCTCTTCTAAGCTCTACTATCCTATATGCTCACTCTATTCCATATGCCCATTCTTCTTCTATCAGAAGACCTATTTATAGAGAGATATGAACCTTAGCCTTTCAACTACCTATGAATATTCATATTCCTATTCTATGACTCATGTACATGTGGACTACATGCACATTTACATCATTGCACATTCTGACACTTGTGCATTTATTACATTGCATAAAGTAAATACTCAAACCTTAATATAAGATACTCTCCTAATCTAATAATGTACCCAAGGTGGTACATTGGCATGTACAAATTTCAACACTTATGAACATGATGCCTGATACTGAGAAGATCCCTTCTTTATATTTTGGCATTTGATGCAGACATGTGGCATTAGAAACACATGTATTATTGTCTATTTGCATGAGCATCCAAGTTGGAACTAAAGAAAGGTTAGTGTCATGTTAGATAATGTTTTTCCAAGTTGGGCATGTGCCATGAGTGAGCCTAATACTATAGGTGGGTATGACATCAGCCTATTTAATTAGAAGTCCATATAGGCATTAAGTATTATAAGTAAAAAATTCTATAACTTCACTATTATTAAGGACTTCAACAACCCATGATTTGCTCAAATCAACTATGAGTGTTCCATATTTAACGTAATACCACAAAAAACAAGTCAAGTTATAATGTACTATTGACTTGATGCCACAAATAAATTAAATTACATATTAATATCATTATAACATGAGATACTTGATGTTGATTTTGTGTATTATCAGAAGAAAAAACATGTTAATTTTGAAGTATGTGAAAATACAACAATTAAAGTAGTGTCACTATTTCTATGTTTTTTATTTATCATATTATATGTTAATATTGCCATAACAAGAGAGGATTAATATTTATTTTGTGTGATATCTGAAGGAAAATCACATAAATTTTGAAGCACTTGGCAACACATCAATAAAAACAATCTTTCTATTTTGATGTGTTTTTGTTTCTTTTTAGTATTCCACTTCTTTTCACTTGTAATTTTTACCTATATATTGTTAATCATAAGTTTAGAATTTCATAGAATGTGTTATAAATCACTAGTATCTAAAATTTTCCTCTACTAAAGTTCACCCACACAATTGGAACCTGGGCTTATAGTGTGAAACTCATTGCTTTCCACCATTTGTCACAAACAAAATGAATAACAATGTTAAGGTTCACCCACAAAACTAGAATTGTAGTTTAGAGAGTAAACTTCCTAGGATTATGCCACTTGGACCAAATTCCTTAGACCTTAGACTCTCTATTATTGTCTATTTTAATCTTATTTGACCTTTGTATTAAAATTTCATATAATTTTATAATTTCATAAAATTCAATGTAAGTTAACATAATTTGGTCTTAAAGTCATATTACTAATTATGTAACCATATATAAAATTTGGTATATGTCAACAATATTTGATTTAAATGAATGTTGGATTTTAAACTTAAATATCCCCAAATATCAAGTCCCAATGTAAATAAGCCATAATATTAAAGGTCGAAATATCAATAATCAAGAGTAGAATTATATATATGAGCAATCAAATATATATCTAGGACAATATAATAATGAAAGTAAAATTCACTTATAATATCAAATATGAATGTAAAATGACCAAAATCATTCATGTACATGCATGAAGAAAACTTACAATATGAATTGTTAAAAAAATTGTATATAAGCTTTATTATCAATGCTTACTCCTTTTCTCTTGTTCGTGTTCTCATGTTTTTTGTGTTACATTGTATGGAGATTTATCTCCATAGTATAGACATAGTAACATGACTCTGCTATACTTGTCAATTGCACTCCTCACATGTCTGGGAGATGTGACCTTTCTTATTCTTGACCTTTGGCTTCTCATCTTGCCACATTTATACTAGACTCTTCACTCTCCTACATGCGCTCCTGATACGATACTTGTGCACATCCCCATATTACATATTTTTACACTTACATACATGACACTTGTACACATTCTCTCAATACACACTTGCACTCTTACTTACATGACACTTGTGCATTTCCTGCACATTGCACTCTTACATGACACTTGTGCATTTCCTGCACATTGACACTTACATAAAAGGAGAAATATAAAACACTCATCTAAACTAAAGACTCAACCCTAGTCTATTACATATTTAAATTTGTACCATGAAAGGTACCATGGGAATAAACTTTCACGTACCAAATAATGTAATATTCCCCAACACCTCGTATTACATTATTTGGTTATTGAAGACTTTCGTCTTCAATCTTCATCTTCATCTTCAGTCTTCATCTTTGATCTTCATGTGATCTTGAACCTCTGCCTGAGATTCATCTAGTTCTTGTTCTGACACTCGCTTTTTATTTGTCTCTTTTAGCTTTCTTCCTTGTTACTTTCCTCATCTTCCTCTTTTGCTTCTTTATTCTATTCTTTTCAATTTTTGTCTTGATCTTGCCTTATCATTTTTTTGTAGACTTTTCTCTTGTATTATGGTTTTCTAGAACATTTGCAACATTAGTATCATTAGAAATTTTTTAAGAATGAATATCTTCATTGTACAAGAGTTTTATTGTAAGAGCTTTAAATTTATTTCTAATTTTTCTTCTAAATATTGAATTTCATGAATTTCTTGAACCAAGTTTCATTTTTTATTTTCTTCTTTAAATTGTAGCTGAGGTTGTTGTTCTCGACCATATTGGTACTGAGGATAATATTGATGTTGTTGATATTGAGATTGAAATTGTTGTTGTCATTGAGGATTATATCAATATTGAGATTGATATTGTCTTTGTTGAACTATTTTATTCATTTGACTTCCTTGATTCATATTCATCTAATTTCCTTGATTATATCTACAAAAATTTGTACTATGACCCTTTCTCTTACATATATGACAAAATCTTGAATTCTATTTAGATTTATACCTGGAAGTGAAGTACACAAGCTTATACTGAGAGGGGGGGTGAACAATATAAGATAAAACTTTTCAATCCAAATGATAACAACAATAATAATAATAAATCAATGCACAATTTCCATACACATAAGAGACAATGCTTTTACGTGGAAACACCCTCTCGGGAAAAAACCATGACAAAATATTACTTATATTTTTCTTCAATAATTTTATGGGCACCAACCCATAGGAGACACCAATCCCCTATACAATTTCGTGGACACCAATCCATAGGAGACACCAATCCCCTATACAAGTTAGTGGACACCAATCCATAGGAGACACCAATCCCCTATACAAGTTCATGGACACCAATCCACATGAGACACCAATCCCCTTGCTCAAGTTTGTGGACACCAATTCATATGTGATACCAATGCCCTTGCTCAAGTTCATGGACACCAATCCACATGAGATACCAATCCCCTATACAAGTTCATGGACACCAATCCATAAGAGACATCAATTCCCTTGCTCAAGTTTGTGGACACCAATCCACAGGAGACACCAATCTCCTTGCTCAAGTTCGTGGACACCAATACATAGGAGACACCAATCCCCTTTTGCTCATAAATTTGGTCCAAAATCTGTTGACAAATACTTCTCAAATGTGCTCCCAAATATACTCACAAAACTCTGCTCAAGTGTGCTCAACAATCTGATCCAGAATTCTTCTCTTACCTCTTTAAATTCTTCCCTTTTCTTGAGTTTGCTTTCTTCAAACCAAAATATATTCTACCCAAAATTTGTTTAACCTTATGAACATATAGAGGATGATATACTGGTGTTGGAAGCTTCAAATGGCCAAAGTACTTTTCACGTCTGTCGCTTCTATTTTTCTCACAAAATGTAGCCCTAGTCTAGCATTGGATAACTGACCTTTACTTCTTCTTGTAGATGGTTGAATTGTCCTCCTTTTTCAATTGGATGCTTGGGTGAAGTCATGCACTAATATTCACACTCTATCTTTGTTTTTGTTCTTCCAAATTTATGTTATTTCTCCACAATTTGCTTCTTGTTCTTAGGTTCTAAAAAGAATTATTTGTTGCCCCCACATTCATTTAAAACTCCTCATGATAAGATAATCATTTAAAAACTTTGGATAATTCAATTCAACCTTTCATAGCAATTTCAAATTTCTTCCAACAACTAGTGCAAATTCAAACTATTTCCAAGTATAAATAAAGGCACACTTATCTTTATTACTTTGTTTCCCAAAATATTTTTTATTTGCACGTGATTTGAACCCTGGTCTCTTGACTGCAATTCTTATCAACTAAAACGAACCACCTCAGCTACACCGCCTAATGGAAGGCAATTTTATGACCTTCAATTTGAAGTCAAGCCATCACTATGATTACAAAAATAACCAAACCAAAATTCATAGCCCCAACGAGAATCAAACTTAGGATGTCCAACTAGATAGACCTAATGCTATTGGGGGTGATCGTTTGAGTTGGAGCGCTCGACAGAAAAAAAGGGCAAGATGAATTATTTGTACCTTTTTCTTTCTTGTGCTCACATGTCTTACAAATCTCACTACCACTTCTACTTTCACACGGCTACCACTTCTACTATCTTCGTTGCTTTTTGCTTTAGGGATTCAACATATCTGCATCTAGATTCAATGCTTTCATGCCCTTCAATGTCTCTTCTTCCTTCAGCACCAATTCCAATGCTTCCTTCAGTGCCACCGCTTGTTGATTCAGCACATCTGCTTGCTTTGAAAGTGAAAATGTGCAATAAACCTCCTCTTCCTATGCTCAAATCACTTATCAGCCTTCACACGACTAGCTTCATCTTCTCCTTGAAGCGACGAATGAAAGTTGAAGTATATCTAAGGATATTCTGAATCGTGGTTGCTTTATCAATCTCAACACCTTGCTTTAAACCTCCATCACCTGTGCTCAAAACAAACTCTTCGTCACTCCTCTTCTATGGATCAAACAAAAACTAGGGTAATTTTGGACTAGTTGTCACCTTCAATCTATTCTCAACGAGCACATACATTCATCCTTTTTCACTATGCACGTTGTTATGTCCTTTTGCCCTACACACGCTACTATGTCCACTTGCCTTGAGCATGCTACTAAGTTATATAGAAGGCTTTAATACAAAATCCATAATAATTTGAAATTTTTGCCTTATATTTATATGCATACTTATTTTATGTGGTGCCCAAGTCGATCCACTCTTTTTAAAAATGAATTCTATATTATAATGTTTAAATTCAATAATATTTAAATATTTAAACACCTTTGGTGGATTTAAATATTAAATAAACCCTTTGATATTTTACAACTCATATTTTCTCTTGAAGATATTTCTACCACTATTTTCTATCAACCATGTCAACCTTTGACATCAATGACAACTCAAATATAGTGAATAATTCCAACAATATCCCCCTTTGTCATTGATGGCAACCCTGCAAAGAAATTATCCTTTATTGCAACTGGATCACAAGTTGCTCCCCCTGACAAGCTGCTCCCCCTTACTAAAAATACATGTTGCTCCCCCTTACTAAAATTCTCCTCCTTTGACATCAATAGCAAAGGCTCCTAGGGGTTGTAAGATAAGACACTTTACAATGTCCCCTTACTCCCTGCTCTTACTGAGACAATCAATGATGAGATGGGAGTAAAACTCCCAAATTACTATGCTCCTCTTCTTATTCTATTTTATTTTTCCAAACTTTGGAGGTCATATTATTTTGAACAGTTTGACCATCCTCCTTCTTACTTGATTTTGGAAGTTTACGGAACACCATTCTACACCATCTAGTTGTATGAACAAAATTATTGTATTTATAACAAATGATGTTGTAGTCCATGGGAGGTGCAAATGAATTGAAATTTATATTGGTTAATACAAAATTATTCTTAGCACGAACCTTGCAATTTATAGCTTTATGACCAAAATGGTTACATGAAAAACAATAACCTCAGAAGAAATATTAAAACTTGTCTGATTGCCTTGGAAAATATTGTTGCATGGTTCTCTCATTGTTGTTTCTGTGATGGACTTCATTCCTTGATGATGCTTTGTTTTCTTCCTCCTTGATTCTTCCACTTCTCAACACATCAACATAGGTCTTAGGCTCTTATTAAATTATTTTCTTTGATGTCTCTCTTCCTTTTGATCTTGACTTCCCCTTTTATTTCTTTTGACCTTCTCCAAAATCAATTCTAGTCTTTATAACCAAAGATATTTGTATTTTGATAATATCATCCAAAATTTCTATGCTTTTCTCAAACTTGATATTTTACTGTAGCTTATCATTAGATTTTCAACTTAACCTCATGTTCCAGTTTTTCACATTCCAACTCTTTTGCCTTTAAATGCTCAATCATACCTTCTTCAATTTGCTTTACCTCTTCCATTTTTAGTTTTAAGTCGGTGAGGTCTTGCGATAACTTTACCTTTGTCTTCTCATCCTTTTGTACTTGAGTTTTCAATCTTGAGTTCTTCTTTCTAAGCCTTTTCAACTCTCCAAGAGCAACAACAAGTTCCTCTTCTATGTCAATAATGGCTTCCTCTTCATTTTTTTAGATCTTTCTCTTTTTCTTGGTTTTCTTCAACAAGAGCATCTTCTTTCTCCTCTATAGCCAAAAATATGAGTTCTTCTCTTTCACTATCGGAGATGCTTTCATCATTGTTGGAATAACTACTTGCTTCTCAACATAAAGACTCTTTTTGTGCCTTTGAAAGATCTTATTTTCATGCTTGTTGTGCTTGTTTTTATTTTCATGATAAAACTTTCTTTCTTTCTTTTTATTGTATTCCTTTTCTTCTTCACTGCTACTATTTCCAGATTGTGGGCAATTAGATGCATAGTGACCAATGTTACCACAATTAAAACATTTCATAGAATGCATACCTTTGTGTTTTCTTAGACCCTTATTATTTCTTTGTACAAACTTAGCTTCTTCTCCACTACTTGATTCTTCACTTGACTCTGGTTCTTTATTCTTTGTCTTCTTTGAAGCTTTAAATGTAGCCTCCCATTTGGATGTTTGATCTTTTTCAGTCCTCATATCATAGGCTTTGATAATTCCATGTAGCTCATCCATGCTTAAGTTTTCAAGATCCTTCAGTTCTTCAATCACGGAGACCTTTGCATCAAACCTCATGGGAAGTGATCTTAATATTTTCAGAATAATATTAGAGTCTTCAATATTTTCTCCAAGTCCACAAATGGTGTTGACAACTTCATCAACATGGAGTAGATATTTAGCAATATCTTCCTCATATTTCATCTTCAAATATTCAAACTTCCTCCTGTGGGTTTGAAGTTTTGCCATTTTAACCTTGTCATCTCCTTCATATGTTCTTCATAACTTATCTCATATTTATTTTGCTAAGGTGCATTGCATGACTTTCATAAACTTTGACTCATATAACACACTTAATATTGCTTTCATTGCACTGGCATTATTTTCAAATGGTTTCTTACCATCTCAATCCATGGGAGGATTTGTAGGTGGTGTGAACCCATACTCAACGGATTGCCATATATCGAAGTCATGTGCCATCAAATAGGTTCACATTTTTATACTCCATAAAACATAGTTAGTCCCATTAAAAAATGGATCCCTATTTGACAAAAAACCTTCTTTGCAAGCCATGTGTGTTCTTGTAAGATCTTCCTTCAAGTTGTTAGGCTTTCACGAAGAAACCCACTCTCGTACCAATTGAAGAACACAAGCTTATACTAAGAGGGGGGGTATATAGTATAAGATAAAAAATTTAAATCCATGAATGCAATAATAAATCAATGCACAATTTTCATACACATAAGAGATAATGCTTTTACATGGAAACACCCTCTCGGGAGAAAACCACAACAAAATATTGCTTATATTTTTTTCAATATATTTCATGGGCACCAACCCACAGGAGACACCAATCCTATATACAAGTTCATGGATGCCAATCCACAGGAGACACCAATACCCTATACAAGTTAATGGACACCAATCCACAAGAGACACCAATCCCCTATACAAGTTCATGGTCACCAATCCACAGGAGACACCAATCCCCTTGCTCAATTTCGTGGACACCAATCCATAGGAGACACCAATCCCGTTGCTCAAGTTTGTGGACACCAATCCATAGGAGACACCAATGCCCTTGCTCAAGTTCATGGAGACCAATCCATAGGAGACATAAATCCCCTGCTCAAGTTCATGGACACCAATGCACAGGAGACACCAATCACCTATACAAGTTTGTGGACACCAAACCACAGGATACATCAATACCCTTGATCAATTTCATGGACACCAATCCATAGGAGACACCAATCCCCTATACAAGTTCATGGACACTAATCCATATGAGACACCAATCCCCTTATGCTCACAAATTTGGTCCAAAATGTACTCACAAATACTGTTCAAATGTGCTCCCAAATCTACTCATAAAACTCTGCTCAAGTGTGCTCAACAATCTGATCCAGAACTCTTCTCTTACTCTTTAAATTCTTCCCTTTTCTTGAGTTTGCTTTCTTCAAACCAAAATATATTCTACCCAGAATTCGTCTTGAGCACACTACTAAGTTATATCAAAGGTTTTAAAACAAAATCCATAATCATTTGAACTTTTTACCTTATATTTATATGCATACTTCTTTTATTTATTTTATGTGGTGCCCAAGTCAACCCACTCTTTTTAAACATGACTTCTATATTATAATGTTTAAATTCAATAATATTTAAATCTTTAAACACCTTTGGTGGATTTAAATATTAAACAAACCCTTTGATATTTTACAACTCATATTTTCTCTTGAGGATATTTTGTCATAGTTTGATATCAACCATGTCGACCTTTGACATCAATGACAACTCAAATATAGTAAATAATTCCAACAGGAAGTTGTTACAATATTACTTGGTATATTTTCTTTAGATACCAAGGCATTATTAGTCATTTCATCCTTGACTAAGTTCTCTACTTCATATTCCTAAAGAATATTGACTAAATCATCAAATGTAGTCTCCTTACTTAGAACTTGTAAATAAGTAACTAAATGTTTATAACTTTCTGGAAGTGCCCTTAGTGTAACTTGAACAAGAAATTTATCTTCTACTTTTTCTCCTAGAGTTAATAGTTTTGCTTTTATATTTGCTACTTTTCGAAGAAAGAGTTCTATACTTTCTCCACTATTGACCTTTAAGGAATATAATTGAGATTGTAAATTCAGAATTGTTGCTTTGTTTTTCCCTTCAAATATTTTGCATAATGTATTCGCATATGTAGAAGTATCTGCTCTAGTTAAGTATGGTTGTATTTCTTTTTTTTGGTAATTATTATAATAGATTAACAGTGGGTTTTTATAGAGGATCCCAAAACCTTATATACAAAATCAGCCTTGCTAAATAGTGCTTCATGCCTCTTGGTTGGAAGAATAAACCTGTATGCGGAAAAAAACAAAAAGCTGCTAATTGCCCAAGGGCTACAAGTAAGGCATTTTTGCCTGATTATCCTGGAAACCATGGCCATTATAACTGGGAAAACAAAAACTAGTCGGAGAAGCTGGACCATCGAAAAGCAGAAGAAGACAGCCAAGAAAACTACAAAAAATTCTCCCATACCTGGGAAATAACTTTCCACATTTCTGCTTCCCCGGAGGCAGAATTCGAAGCATACATGTTGGATAGGATCCAAGAAAAATAACTGGACTGAAACAAACCGTTGAAAATCCTGTTGGAAAATTTTTGCCCTAGCACAAATGGCCACTCCGTTTAGTCTTCTCACATCCAGGATTTCATCCGTACGGTTTGAGGTTCTTCTTACTTCCCTTTCTCTGCTAGAAGGGAGGTTTTGGGATAAGTGCGTCACCCATCAGAGAATCGGAGTCATCCTAAAACAACAACCGTTGGGTTCCATTTGCAACATCAACCACAGTTTCTTTGTCTCTCTTTTCCTTGTTGGGGGGACGACCCTGCTTCCTTTCACTACCAAAATCCACCCCTCGCTTTTGACTCCTCGTAATTCGAGGGCTAATATTACCAAGCTGGTAACCTCTTCTTCCCAACAGGTAGTCTTCCAATAACTTTTGTGCCTCGGGAGAGTTTCGATCATAAATTTTGGGTGAATCTGCCTGTGTGGTGATAAGGGGGGGTTGTTCCTTTTCCTCCTATGGTCCTAGTTGGGGGCGCCCACCACACTGCTCGGAGTCCGGATGGGTGGTGATTTCCTCTTCTGGTAAGGAGGATTCGAGATGGTCCTTGGATGGACCTGGAGATTCATGGCCTTTCGCAAAAGGGTGCTTCGTCTGACCTTCACCGTACTCCAGAGGGTTGCAGGGATCCCGCTTCTTCTTCCTCGGCTTTTGGAGAGGACAATTGGACTGAAGATGCCCTTGAGAACTACACTGAGGGCAAAAAGCTGGCCTATTCTCATAAACAATAGCTTGCTTGTGTAGAAAAGTACCCCCAGATCGCAGAGTAATGGAGGATGGGAGGTCCGTCTCTAAGTCCACCAAAACACAGAACCGGGCTTGGACAAATCTAGTTCGAGCTCTGGTGGGAGGGTCTAAAGTGATCAGCTCCCCGATGGACCGAGTAATAACTCTAATTACATTTTCATGCCAGCAGAAAAGGGGAAGACTCGGGAGCCTAACCCATATTGGAGCAATGTTGATATTCTGGGTATCGGGGTTAAAGTCTAAACCCCACCTCCTTAGAAAGAGACTCCTATGGCCCAAGAACCAAGGCCCTCCAGCCAAGATTTTACAGTAGTCCTCCTTGTTGCTTAGCCTAATCATGAAAAAACCTCGGGTTAGGGCAGCCATCTCTAAGTGACCAGAGGTTCACCATTTGCCAGATGCCCACTTGCGAATGGTCTCAATGTCGGGATGACCACCAATAAACTTACCGATGAGGGTAAATTTTTCGAAATCCACAAAGCTTGAGAGAATTTCCACCAGGATGTCCAACTCATCCCTGGACAAAAATAACTCCTTGGAGAATAGCCCGCTTAGGGTTTCAGAGGCCTCTGCAAAAGCATATGACTTTCGAGGTCCATCTCCCCGTTTGTTTGGCGGATCCTTGCCGCAACTTGGCAAGGACTCCTCGGCGTCCCCAGACTTTGTTTGCCCTCCCTCCACCCTGCTAAGCCCCTGGTTCGACCTGTCAACGCTCTTGTGCTCTCCCAGAACAGCCTTCTCGCCCACCGTCATCCCCACCCTCCCAAGAAACCCTAATTTCATCGCTCCCTCACATTCAAGAAAAATAAAAAATATGAAGTTCCATGTTGACGATCCTTTTAAGTATGGTTGTATTTCATCAATTATTCCAAATGTAATTAACATGAGTGTCTTTGCATCACTTTCTTTAAATTTTTGTATTTCTCTTTCATCCTCACTAGGTTTTTTCTTTGTTTCATTTACTATATCCCATAGTTTTTCTACAATAAGAATTGATTTCATTTTGTTCTTCCATGATGCAAAATTTGGTCCTTTCAAGAGTTGAGATTCAGAAAGAAAAAATTTGTTGTTTGACATAATGGAACTCATTCAAATTGAAATCCTTTGAAGTTGAAATCCTTATATCTCCAAATTTTAAATAATAACTCAAATAAGAAATTTGTAAATTTTAAATTTTCTAAAATTTTGATGTAGAAATCCTTTTAACTCTATTAAATTTACAAAATTTCAAAATTTTCAATTAAAAAAAATAAAATTTTCAAATCTTCAAAATAACTTCAAATTTCTTCAAAATTAAGAATTCTAAATCTTCAATATCTTCACTCCATACTTTAAATATTTTCAAAAATTAAATGAACCTTATAACTCCCCACTACAAAAAAATAGCAAAGTTTGAATTTAAAAACATGTTTTCCCTCTAAGAAAAAAGTATATGAAAGGCTATTTAACCTACCTTTCATTATGAAACCATTAATAATACCACTAATCAGTAATGCATGGGCATTCCCTCTGCTCGGTTCCACTTTTTGTGCTCAATACTTACTGTCTTGCTTAGGCATTTAAATTTCCAAGCATAGCTCCCAATATTCCTTCAATCTCGGGTTTTGGCAAGATTCTCATTGATAGTATTCTAGATGCTTAAATCATTCTAGTTTCCTTCAACGATAGTGCTTTCATGATTTTTCCTTTGTGCATTCATACTCTCCTATGATTGAATGACTTTACGATCTCCTTCAACTAGATTGCACATTTTTCTTCTATGTCTGAGTACCTTCACGATCTCCTTCAGTTGGACCGCACGCTTGGTGCAATCACGCTTTCCTTCACCTAGTTTATTCATGGTCTTCTTCAACTTGAAGGTATGCTTGGTGCAATCATATTTTCCTTTGGTTGGATGGCACGTTGCACTCTATTCCTCTATTATTGGACAACAAGATGTGCTTTATTTTACTTATTACTGGACAACACAATATGCTCTAATCTCCTCTATTGTTGGACAACACAATGAGATATAATATCCTTTGTTGATGGATGGTGTACTTTATCCCTAGATAGTGCCCTTCTACTACCAAGTAGCTTTACTCTGGCATGCGTTATTTGAACAACACCCTACTATGATAACATAGCTTTACTCTGGAAAATTTTCTTTCTTGGACAACACCCAATGTAGCTTTACTCTGGAAAATTTTCTTTCTTGGTCAACACCCAATATAGCTTTACTCTCTTATTATTGCATTTGTCTCCTTTGGATAATGCTATTTTGTTCCAGTGTTTCTCTTTGATGGTACACTTCTTAGTTTTCTTAGTTGGCCACTTAATATTATTTGTGTAGGCCACTTTGATGATCATGTAGTCTCCCTTGTGCAGGTTGCTTTAATGATCGACATAGTCTCCCTTATGTAGGTTACTTTAATGATCGATGTAGTCTCCCTTGTGCAAGTTTCTTTTGAATGTTTTTCAATGTTTTGTATATATACCACTTGAATGATGGTCTTTTAACAATATTCACCACTTAGATGTTGGCCACTCAAAATTATATGGTGGATGATAGCTCCACTATTCCTTAATGCATCTAGACTACACTCTGATAGCGATATTCTCTGCTATAGAATAAAACTTCTTTCAAAAATAAGTCAAGACCAATACTGATATTGCTATAGTCAACCTGATGCTTCGAGTTTTATGAATAACCAAAATTTCTCTATGCCTTTATTTACCTTTATCTTTGGAGGCTTGTTATTTGTACTTCTTAGTACAATTCTTATCAATCCTCAAAAGCTTATACTGCTTCTCAATCTTAGGAATATATCTCCAATGTCTTACGTCACACCTAAGAACAACATGATTCTCCTCTTTTCTAGAGAATCCAAAATCAATATCAAGGTGACTATAAATATCCTCACATGTCCAAATTTCTCCCGAGTTGGCTCTCTCAATATGCAATAGTTATTCTCCTATTTTCTCAAGAGAATATTGAATATTATTAGGGTGACTTTGAATGTCCCTCAACTTCCAACTTTCTTTTGAGCTGGCTCTTAATCAACTTAGCTAAGTCCTAGTCTTCATTGGTTTTCCTTGAACCAAGTGGAAAGACCCTAGCATCCAAATCAGGGTGACTAATCCTTGTCCCCTCAATCTCTACTCAATCAGACCTTCAAAAATAGAGTCCAAGTCTTCACTGCATTCAAAGTGGACAGACTCCAAAATATAACTCTATCAAGAATGGATAGAGTTAAGTGGTAGCTCTAATACCATTGTTGGATTTTAAGCTTAAATATCTCAAAATATCATAGGTCCCAATGTAAATAAGCCATAATATTAAAGGTTGAAATATCAATAAACTAAGAGTAGAAATATATATGAGCAATCAAATATATATTTAGGACAATATAATAATGTAAATAAAATTCACTTATAATATCAAATATGAATGTAATATGACCAAAATCATTCATATACATGCATGAAGAATACTTATAATATGGATTGCTCAAAAATTGTATATAAGCTCTATTAGCAAGGCTTGCTCATTTTCTCTTGTTTGTGTTCTTGGTTTTTTTGTGTTACATTATATGGAGTTGTATCTCCATACTATAGACATAGTAATGTGACTCGTCTATACTTGTCTATTGCACTCCTCACATATCTGGGAGATGTGATATTTCCTATTCTTGATCTTTGGCTTCTCATCTTGCTACTTGTATACTAGACTCTTCACTCTCCTACATGCACTCCTACTACAAAACACTTGTGCATGTACTCACTTTACATATTTGCACACTTACATACATGACACTTGTGCACATTTTCTCAATACACACTTGCACTCTTACTTACATGACACTTGTGCATTTCCTACACATTAACACTTACATAAAAGGAGAAATATAAAACACTCATCTAAACTAAAGACTCAACCTTAATCTATTACATATTTTTATTTATACCATAAGGGTACGTTTGCATGTACCAAAGAATGTAATATTCTCCAACAATGAAATTAGGAGAAATTCAAAGGATCAAGGAACTTATGGTGTCAACTTGTAATATGCTAGAAGAAGATGCACTTTTAGGAGATGTGCACAAAAATACGGTGGAAAGAAAACAAGCATGTAGGAATCCTAATTTATATCTTTCACCCTCAATTTTAGAGAACATTCATAAATTATTCGATGAACAGGTTCCAAAAGTTCCAAAAAGCATAAAAATCTTTGCTTAGAGAATTACTATATTTTTAATATATAATTAGTTAATTGTTGAAATCATATGTTAAAACAATAATACATGTTCTATAGCATACAAAAATATAAAGTAGACATGAATTAATTTTAGTACAAAATCATACATATAACAAAATTCATATTGAAAATCTTATTTAAATTTTTAGGAAAGTTTGGTATTGTTAGAAAATTTAAAAACTAGGAAAATTAGAATATTTTCCTTTGTAGATAATGAAAGTGTGTAATGATGGAAAAGAGAACATGTAGAGTGATTTAGCAAAGTTTGCATTTATTAAAAAAAAATGCTTGTAAAACATATTGTAACTTAGAAAGGTTGACTTTATTCATTATTAATTAGAAAAAACTTTGAAAAACGTCATTATAAAGAAATAACGTGTTTGATTTTTTAATTTAAAATTTTGATATATAAAATTTTAAATGAATACTATGTGGTTTCTATTGGGGCTACACTCATAATTTAAAAATAACTCTTAGATCATCTTGTTATATAGACCCACCAAGCTCATATAAGCTACCAATTGATCTTTAACATCCATCTAGCCTCAATATAACCATTTTAAACATAAATAAAGACATTCTTTAATCACCAAGAGATCGTAAAACACTATTTGAGGCAATATTTAGTTCATCATCTAGTGTTTGGGGAGGCCATCTATCAACTAAAGGAGGTCATCCATGGTCTTAGATATCAAGCAACCTAGGGAAAATCTAGCTTTGCCCAACAAAGCATTTTGAACCAACATCTAAACTACTTGATCATATTAATCTATCATCCATTATTCCTATTAACCACCCATCCACATCTCCTAAATGTTATTTCTCTAACACAAACCATAAAGTATTACTAGACCAAACACTAGTATTAAGAAGAAGCAATTGACACCTATGACCACTAAAACAAATTATGTAAAGTCACCACCATTTGAACCTTGAAATCATTAGGAATCATGAACCTAAAATTTTTAAAATAAAATGTTAATAATTTCAAATCTACCGTATTAGTTCTATCACAAATTAAGATATCTAAAAATTAATGACATGAATTTCGTATTCCTAGGGAGGCCATGTGTAGGTGAAATTTTACGAGGCCATGTGTAGGTGAAATTTTACACCCTTCACCCACTCTTCCCTTCAGGAAGTGATTCCCTTTGATCGAAAGGATTTCTCTAAATTTTTGAAGAACATTGATGAACGAGTGAAAGATATCAAATGGTGGTAGTAGCAATAATGGGCAGATTAAAGTAATAGACAAATAAATGATAGAAGCAGGTGAGTGATAGAGTGAGCAGATGATCCACCCTTGGCCTTGGGTGGGACTTTTCTAAAATCCCACCCACTCCTTGGGCAGGCCTTTCAAGCAGCTGCTAAGGGTAGAAAAGTCAGGAAACCTTGCCCTTGGAGAAGGTATAAGCTCCCGCCCATCTCGGGCGGAAGTTGCAAAGCGCAAGTTGGGTGGAACTACTCAAAAATTTACGTCCTCTTCCCTAATGCCTCTACGGGTGGAAGGAAAAACAAAATAAGCACCCACCCAACACGTAAAGCTCCCACCACCGCTCAAATTTTGAGCCAAAGAACGTACCCATTGTCGCAACCATCCAGTACCAGGTGCTCGTACGTAAAAGTGATATATTTTGGGTGTGATGCTCCCAAGATCATTAATACCTATCACTCGTCACCTAATTAGAGGATCGTCAATCGAGTAAAAGGATGAGGTAGTTAAGAATTGATGAACTAGGCAAAAATATCAGAGGATCCAAAGGCCCAGATTGAACCAGATGCATCTACCTCCTTCTAGAAGATCGATGCTATCTCGAGGAATAGTGTACCAGTGCGGTACTTGTCTGCTGTCAGGGTTGTCTTCCCGCCTACCACCATTAATGTTCAATTTTGAATTCAATGTAAATATGCCTATAAATAGCATAATGTTGGTCATTCCTAAGGGTGACTCTTTAGCCATTATAATTCATATGTAAGGTTTCACCACTGTATAAATATAGATTCAACATTGTTTGGTCTCCCATTTTACCTTATTTTTCCTGTTCAATTTGTGAATACCTAATTCTATATGGTTTTTAAAGTTGTCTCATGATATTCTGCAATCTAGATTCCATGGGATTTGCTTAAGTAACTTGGGAGTGTGCATTTGTAAACATGGGTTAGGGGTTTATTTTTGTTAAATATAGAATGGGTAGGAGTGCTCTAACGCTGCATCCTAGATTTCATGCACCTAGTATCTGGTTCTGGAATTCACCCCCCACCCACTGCTTAGTAGAGCTTGTTGAAGGTATCGTAGGCTAATTTGTTAGGTGTTATCTCTATGCTTTCACCAATGGTGTCATACCTACATAGGTTTTGATGTGGCTATACCTATACCTCTAAGTTTTAGCTGCAACTATTTTCCCATATTTTTTCCTCCTTTTTTTCTTTTTCCTCTTCTTTTTTCCTTTTCCTGTTGTGTGGTGTAGATAGCTAGAACCACCTCGAGGAACCATCTTCCTTCGAAGATATTTTACTCCATCCTGATGTGGTGATCATTCTATTTGCGAACAACAGTTATTTGTGACTCTACTAGGAAACTCACTGAGTTTTTTGTGTTTTAGGAAATTAGAGTTTGGTGACTCTCTGATTTACCCATATTTGCTTGAAATCGCCTGGCGACTCCGACTACGCAGCACATATAGATCATGAGACCAGTCACCTATTCACGTTGAAGATCCAAATATCCTGGATGACTCAAGGTACAATGAACAACCTTGACCTCGCTAGCTAAGACAACATGTTCATCTGGTGACTCTGACTCTAACAGATATTCGAAGACCAGTGGTACCATGAATTTCTTACACTGGAATGATTCTGGTCCCCTTAATATATCTAATCGACATGATATTCCAAAAACTACCTTCGATTTCCTAACAAAATATAGTGGCATCAAGGGAACTGTGAAGTAACACCTTGAAAATATGGCTTTTCTAGCCATCCTTCACAATATCATGCACAAGGATGTGATGATCAGGCTGATGGTCACTTCCCTTGAAGGCAAAGAATGGCTCTGGTACAAAACCCTGTAGCTTGGGAGCATCTCTACATGGGTAGATCTGGCAGAGCCTCTCATTGATACATTTGGCAAACTGGATGACCCCTTCTAGTATCTAAATCAATTAACATTTATCAAGAGGAACACTCTTGAAAGTATTGCAAATTTCAATGTCCATTTTTAGAATATCTGGAAGAGGATTCCATGATAAATCCTCCCAACCTCCACCTAGGTGTATCTATTATACATCCAAACTCTTGGTATTGATGTTAGCTTCCTTCTGCACCAATATAGGGAAATCAGTTTCCCATAACTTTACAAGGAAGTTATCCAATTTGAGCAAGTTTTGATGTAGAGGCTCCATCCAATCAGTCCCTTTCAAGATCTGGTACCAGATCATGCAATAGGTGCATGCTAGGAGTAGGTGTGCCATGGTGACCACATCCATGAGGACAATGTGATAGATCAACCCCAGATCAGCAAGATCTGGATGAGGATGTGGATGCCCATGAGCAGGAGAAGAATCCAACGATGGAGGGATAGTCAACCACAATATTAGAATAGTTGGACAATCTTGAAAAGGGACAACAGGAAAATTCGGTCCCTGATAGCTCATCGCCTGAAGGATGGAATACACTGGCTCAAAGGCCTAAAAATTCAAAAGCTTAGGCAATACAATAAGAATTATGATTTCATCATAATTCTGAGCCAGTGTGGACAACACCAAATGGATTAAAAGTGGTGCCTTTAAATACAATGTAATATAGTCTGGCCACTATAGATTCATAGGATTATTTTCATGAGATATTCTGACTCAGGAATGCTTATCATGCCATAATTTTGTGGCTAGTAAATAAGTCCTTGCCTTATGCATAGTTATTGCATTGGGAATCACCAATTTTATCATCGACCATTGGAGCAACATAACCCTATGAAAGGTTGTCACTTGGTTAGGCACTGGGAAGCACTAGGAAGGGATTTCAAAAGAATTGTCTAGGAAATATACCATTCCCCTCATTTGTGTGTTGTCTCCCTAGTTTTCTATTCTTTTATTTATTGTTTTTGTGACCTCGTAGCCCAATGGAAACATTCAGTAATTTTCAAGGCCTCTTAACTCATCCTCATGAGTTGCAACAAGCCTTGGGACTCACAGACGTAAGCACAAGGTAAGGTGAGTCTTCTATAAATAGCCCTTATGGTTAGATGAAAATGAAACCATAGAGTATAAACCACAAATTATGGTTGAAGCTCAATGGCCTCCTCATTGATAACAGTCAGTAAAAGAGGATCATTGCTAGATCATGTGAAAAATATTATTTGGGATACAGGAGATAAGAAACATTGGCAATTTATCTGCTCTTGGAATATCATAAAACCTCTATGGGTTATGTTTAAGGGGATTCAATCTGTAAGAATAACTCATGGAGAAGGGTCTATGCCATATCGATTTCACTTGATAGGCTTTGGATTGCTTTTCCCTCCATGTCTCCCTATTTTCCCATCCCTTCCTCCCCTTCACTTTCTTCTTCCCTTTGTTGCCTATAACTCCTCCAGTTGATGGCAAATACTTCTTTGTCTCAATTATTGCTTGTTTTCCTTCCTTCCTCTGGGTCTCTTCCAACAAGACTTTCAAGTATTTACTTATTATTTCCACTGCTTGTCTTCCTACTGCTCTTGTCTATAGGAATTCTCTCTATGTTGGCCATCTTGGCCCTATATTTTTGGCTTTCTTTTCCTTTTTTCCCCCTTTGGCTCTCATTGGTTGGGCCCTTGTTCCCTTTCTTCCACCCTGCTTTTCACCCTGTTAAGTGTGTTGCCTCTTCTGACGCCTTTTCATGCCCAGCTTCCCCCTTGTATTATCTTCTTCTTCACATCCTCCTTTCTTCTCTATCTACTTTCCCTCGTCCTCATATCTTTGTTTGATTATTGTATTTCCTAATCCTTTTGGGTTCCCTTTTTCCATGAGATGGAAAACCCTTGTAAGTCGCTAGAAGTGTGGGTGAAATTTTACACCATTCACCCACTCTTCCCTTCAAGAAGTGATTCCTTTTGATCGAAAGGAGTTCGTAAAATTTTTGAGGAATGTTGATGGATGGACAAAAGATATCAAATGGTGGCAGCAACAGTAATGGGTAGACTAAAGCAGTGGGTAGATAAAGGATAGAAGTGGATGGGTGATAGAGCAGGTGGATGATCCGCCCTTGGCCTTTGGTGTAATATTTCTAGAAGCCCACCCACTCCTTGGATAGGACTTTCAAGCAGCTACCAAGGGAAAAAAAGTCAAGAAACCCTACCCTTTGGGAAGGTATAAGCTCCCACCCATCTCGAGAAAAAGTTACAAAGCGTAAGTTGGGTGGAACTATGGACAAATGTCCACCCTCTTCCCTGATACCTTCATGGGCAAAAGGAAAGACAAAATAAACATCCACCCGACATGCAAAGCTCTTGCCACCACTAAAATTTTGAGCCAAAGAATGTACCCACTACCGTAGCCATCCAGTACCAAGTGCTTGTATGCAGAAGTGACATATTTAGGGCATAATTCTCATAAGGTCATTAATGCCCATCACTCACCACCTAATCATAGGATCTCCAACCGAGCAAAAGGATGAGGCAGCTAAGAATTGATGAACTAGGCACAAATTTCAAAGGATCCAAAGGTCTGTATTGAACCAAACACATCTACCTCCTTCTATAAGATCAGTGTTATCTCGAAGAATAGTGTACTAGTGTGATGCCTATCTACTGCCAGGGTTGTCTTCCTGTCTACCACCATTAATATTTAATTTTGAATTCAATGTAAATATGCCTATAAATAGCGAAATGTTGGTCATTCCTAAGGGTGGATCTTTAGCCATTACAATTCATATGTAAGGTTTCACCATTGTGTAAATATAGATTCAACACTGTTTGGTCTCCCATTTTGCCTTCTTGTCCCTGTTCAATGTGTGAATGCCTATTTCTATCTGGTTGTTTAAGTTGTCTCATGTTATTCTATAATATGGATTCTATGGGATTTTCTTAACTTGGGAGTGTGCATTTATAAACATGAGTTAGGGTTCTATTTTTATTAAAGCTATATTGGGTAGGAGTGCTCTAATTTTGCATCCTGGGTTTCATGCACCTAGCCTCTGGTTTTGAAATTTGACCCCCATCCACCACTTAGTAGAGCTCAATGAAGGTATCGTAGACTGATATATTAGGTGGTCTTTGTACTTCTACAATTGGTTTCATGCCTACATAGGTCTTGATTCGGCTATACTTGTCCTTGTGAGTTTTAGCTACAACTCTTTTTCCATCTCTATCCCCCCTTTTTTCCTTTTTCCTCTTCTTTTTTCCCTTTTCCCATTGTGTGACATAGATAGATGGAACCACCCCAAGGAATTGGCCTCCTCTAGAGATCGTCCACCCCGTCCCAACATGGTGACCATTCTATGCTTGGTGTTGGTCCGTCCCCCACCCTGCACACGATGCTGGATTGGTGACCAACACCATGTCTACCTTGGATCCTACCATTTGACATCTAGAATATCCCTTCTTCTAGGATGGAGTATACATTCTCACCCTACATCTAGTCATCCAAAATTGGGTGGTATAGCCTTAAATATTAAAATGTGCAATTATTTTCTTTAGCTACAGCAAATATCTTGATATTATGTTGTATTGTTGTAATGAATCTTGGGCCCATATTCACATCATGATATGATCCATGTGTTAATTAACAATTCAATAATATGTCAACTTGATAGTTATTAGAATTTATGCTCATGTATATAAGAGAGTATTTATACCTCCACTCATCCATAATTATATATATTGGCTACAATTATTTATAATATTTTATATATACTTTTGGTATTTAAGGACACCACATCATATATTTTGTGTTCTCATTTTTTATATTCATATTTACATTAGTTTTATATTAGGGGTCTAGGTAATCTATCTATTTGTTCAATTTAATTTTGGTTATTGTAAAAATATGCATTCGATGCCTTTGAAAATATGCTCAACTAAATTTTTATCATCATAGGTTTTGAATTGACTATTGCATTTCATGAATAGAGCATGATTTCTAGTGTTGAAATGTGTCTTTTTTATTTTTTTCTCTCAATTTTTATGTTTTCTCAACACTATCAATGATATTCTGCATTTTATGCAATGATAATGTTTGAGTAGTTTTGACAATTTGTTTCATGTAGTGCCAAAATATCACATTATAGTAGCACAAGAAAAATGATAAAAGGAGGTACTAATGAAACACCAATATATTATGCCAACATGATGTAATCCACACACTACAATGGAATTCAAATTAGAAAAGGTAAATTTAATTAGAATTATCAATTACATTACCTATTAGTTTTATTATTTATTTATTTTTGTTAGAGAAAAAGGGATTTTACTTGGGTCCCCTATCCTTGACAAGTCACAACTCTCTCATTTAGAGCTTGAGTGTTTACAAAAAAATTATAGTTTTGATCTCAATTGAGTTGCTATAACTAGATACCTATAATTTTTCATAAAAAGTCTAAATTCTTTTTTTTAATTTTTTGGATCTTCTTCAATTTTCTTTGTAAATACAAATATTCTAAAATTCAACATCCTTATTCTTGAAATTTTACTACAACAACCTTCACAATACTAAAATTCCACCTCTATTATCTATGCATTGCATCTTAGTAGAGTATTTTTTCTTAAATTGCATGCTATCATAGTCCTCTTTACCAAATATGAATTGCTAGTGTCCTTTCTAAAGCATAAGTGCAACCACAAGAATTGTAATAAACATTTTACATTAAAATATATTAATGTTATAAAATACAACAAATATTACCAATGAAAAACATTAAAGTAAATAATAATCATTGTTTGATTTAGGCAATCAACATTTCTTGTCAGCTTCAACTAAACTTACTACTTTCTCTAACCATGGAAAATAAATTTTAACTTCATGATCCTCTATTAAAACCCCTCTATTGGATAGCCTATTTGTGCATTTGTTCTCTTCCTTTAACGTATGTGTAAACTTGATTTCTTCAAACTCTATAGCAAGTTCTTGTATTTTGACAATGATCTCTTGTATATTCCATGGAGCCTTTACTTTCCTAAAAATAGTATTTATTACTATTAATGAATCACCTTCCACCTATACTCTGTTCCCTTTCATTTTTCTATATATTTTTAACCTTTCCAAATCTGCCCAAGCTTCAACTTCATAATTTATCGTAAAATTACCATTGAAAGTGTAATGAGACAAAACCTCACCCTTATAATTTGTAATTATTCCTCCTTCTGCTACTCATCCTGGATTTCCTTTAGATACTCCATCAAAATTCAATTTGACCATCTCCACTTTTGGTAATTTCCACTATATTCTTTTGTTTCTATTGTACCCATCATCATAATTATATTTAATGACTTGACTCCATCTATCAAGGTTCCCTGCTTTAATATTAGGGATTGGGTGAGTTGATAGGATTGGTTTAGACTCCTCTATGGCTAAACAAACATTCTTTTTCATTACCTCTAAATTGCTTTCCTTTCCTTTAATTATTCTTTGGTTCCTTTCCATCCATATAGTCCAAATATTTATATCTTTTGGTATATCCCAAATTTTCTGCAATGCCTCACTTTTATAAGTGCTCTACCATTGCTTTAACCATTCTTCAATTCTTCCATTCATCACCATGCATTTCCTAAACATATTAAGAATCCATTTCCATAGTTTCCATACTATTGAGCAATTGCCCAAGATATGGTCTATACTTTCCTCATTTTTACATAGAACGCATTGTGAGGGGCCATGAAAACCCTTTTTCATTAGGTTATCTGAGGATAAAATTTTCCTATGACCTATTAGTCATACAAACATTTTGACTTTTGGAATGCTCTAGCTATCCCAAATATCTCTTCATATTCTTGCAATATTCCTATATTATTGGTGCTTTACATTATATCCACTTCTAGCTATGTATTCTCCTGAGCTATTCAACTCCCAAATCAATTTATCTTCGGCTCCCTTTAAAATAATCGTTGTTATAAAATTTTAGGGTAAAGCATGGGTTTTGAAAGGGTCTTGATCCCCTTGTATTGGGATTTGAACTTGGGTCTCATGGATGAAAACCCAAAGATATACCACTATAGTATCCCTCATGGGATCTATTAGTTCTATTATTGATTTTGATTTATTAATTATTACATGTTGTTCATACATAAATTTATCCCTTTATACATACATATCATCATTAATATTGATATAAGGTACTTGTAACATCACTAATTTATATTGATTATTGATGATAATTATAAGGGTAATTTATATATAGTTAAAAAATATTACATGAGGTTCATATTTGTGTAACTTACATTATTTGTAAGTACTATTACTTTTTTTAATTAATATAAGGTAAAATGTGATCAATGGAGGCAAAAGAGGTGAAATTATAATATATGATGTCAATTAAGAAACAAGGTGTGTTTATATGTGGTATACCTATATGGGACAACTATGATTGACCATAGAGATAGGTTCTTGGGACTTCTAAACTACCCAACATTTTGAAAGGGGTTTTCGGGAGGCTTCTGCCCTGGTGGGATGATCCCATCCCATTTGCTTGCTCCTCTACTCCTGGACTGCATTCTTTCTAGGCCCGTAGGATCCACTAGATATTCCATGCTTGTTTCCCATGCTTGATTGAATATTCATAGTTGTATGGATCATCTTGAAGTCTCTATCCCAGGTGCCTTTGGTTTGGTTAGTTTTTTTCTACTCCGGTTGGGGGGATGTGGCTTCCGAAATAGGGTTTGGCATTTTTTTATCTGTTCTTGTTGCTTAGTATCACTATCTACATTTTTTGTGGCTTCAGGGGACCTCATGCTCAATGTATGTAGATGGTCATCCCTTTCTGCTCTAGATCAAGTTTTGCAATACCTCTAGTATCTCTTAGTAGATCTAGTGTTTGTCTGCTTATGGGTGTTCTTGCGAAGCCTCTTGCTATAGTCTATCTTATTTATCTTGGGGTGGGACCCTATGCTTTTTCATGCAATTCTAGCTCTAGCTTTTGTGGTTTCATCCCTATGAAGAATTTTGTGGGACTGTGTACTTTTCTAATGTAGGTGGTCATCTATTGGTGGTTCGATTCTGTAGTTTTAAAGGTCTTAGGTTTGGGACCTCATGCTTCATCATTTACTATAGTTATCAGGCCATGATTGACAATTCCTATATTTAGTTTAGCTTCAATCATGGGTCATCTTGGTGGATGGTGTCTCTATATTTTTCCCCTTTAGCTTATGTTTTCAGTCTCCATAGAGAGATCATAGGTCCTGTCAAGATCTCTAGTGTCTACTGATATGATTTCTATGTCATGTTTATGTTTCAACTGTTCATGGGATTCTTCTTATTGTAGCTGGGATTTCATATTTACTTGATAGCTTTTTTTGAGAGCGTTGCTTATTTCAGTGGGTAATCTTATTCCAAATTTGAGTGGGACCGATGTTTCACTCTTGGTCAATATTTTTTCTAGACCAATATGGTTTTGCTATGCATCCAGATAGGATTATCTTGATGGGATAGTCTGTGATGATATTGTGCCTTCCTGAATAGGATCCTCCTTTGCTGCAACTACTTCCTGATGGTTAATCCCTAGTGGGATTTCTTTGTTCCTGCTTCTTTACCTAGGTTTTTATCAGACGGGTTTTTCAAATCTAGTTTTCTCATTGTTTGCTTTGCTGGTTTTTGGTTTCCCACTCCCGAGCCCCTCCCAGGTGGGATTCCATATCGAGCCCTTCTTGGGAAGGAATCCCAAAATCTAAGTTTAACATTTTTTTATTGCTTTATCGATTGCTAAGTTTTTTCTTGTGGTTTGGCCAACTCAGATTTCAGGTGGGATTTTGATTTCCTGCTTCTCGAGTCTTTCCCAGGTAGGATTCCATTCTGAGCCCTTCCTAGGTGGAAATCCCAAAATCTAAGTTTAATTTGATTTTATTGCTTTACCGATTGTTGGGTTTTCTCTTCACTCATGGTTTGGCCAACTCAAATTTTAGGCGAGATTCTAAGTTTAAATTTTAAATTTTGGCTTTTGGGATCATCCTATCAGGGCCAGTGTCATGTTGATTTACTTTTGCTTGTATAGGTTTGGGACCACCCTTGTGGCATGCCCTGACCTTCCTTGTTGATCTTCAGACCTAATGGTTTTTGTAATCACTTTGTAATAAGGTTTTGGGGCCCTTTCAAAACCCGCTTTTCAATCCAACTACCAAAAAAAGAAACAAGGTGTGTTAAAATCACATATAAATAAAAAGTGGTAAACCTAAAATGTTGACCATATTATTAGCCAAAAATAATTATGTGTATTATAATGAATAATTAGTTGTTGTTCTCAATACCATCACTATCTCCACCACCAAATTCATCACTATTGCCTTTTCTCATCAGATATAAACTCGTCACTATTGCTATCTTGTTACTCCTTGTGCCTTGCTAGCTTGTCATATCTATGATCACTTTGACCTCCTTGCTCATGTTATGACTCTTATTGCCATCCTCATTTGATGTGGTATTATCTTCCTACTCTATCTTGATAATGTAATTCCCATCATCTTCATATTTTGAAAAAATATTCTCTTTGTAGACAACCATAGCTCTAGATCATTTCCATAATCACAACAAATAAATGACATGTATTAAATAAACAAAAATAAAAATCAATTAATACTTTATAACAATATGTAAACTCAAATTTGTAAGCTTATTGTAGTGGTAAGGGCGTTGGCCTCTCTTTGAGAGGTCCAAGGTTCAAATCCCACTAAGTATGAGGGGACCAGAACCTCTCATAAAAACCTATGTAAACTCATCAAATTAATAAAAAAAAAAGTAAACTCAAATAATTAAATACTTGGACATATACCACAAGATATATGTCCTTTTTAAAGTAGTATATTGAAACCATGTAGCTAAGATCTTTAATCATAATTTTATGTTCTTTTATTACCTTTTTTATAGAATTTAATTCTCTGCACAAAATAATATAAAAATATTATAGTTAATTATGATGTGTATCAAATGGCATTATCTCATATGGCCCAACTCCTCAACTTTCAAGGACACCCAAGTTCAAATATTGCTAAGTGATACATGCATAATAGCCAAGCTATCATAATACCAATATATGGTGATGATGTAATACGGGTGGGGTCCATTCCAATCTCATATAACTAATTAAAAAATACATCATGTACAATTCATTTATGTAAAATCTTATTAATGAATATAGAGAATATAAATTCATCAATTATATATTCCATAATTATCATGGTCATTTTCATTCTTCCAAAAAATGATACACTCTTGAACCTTTTTGGACCCTTAGAAGATAACCCCCTTCTTGGCTAAGCTCTAAATTGTTCTCTTTTTCTATTGACTTATTTCCATTGATCACAAAGTTAGTTCCAAGCTTAAAAGTCATAGCCATATCTTTTTGTACCAAGAACAACCCAAGAACCAAGGATTTGATATCTCATAATTCAATTTTAGCAATTAAATAAAATATAAATCTACATTAAATATAATTGAAAAATTAAGAAAAATCTAAATGATTTTGTCACATTAAAGCTAATTTAGTAATTACTCAAAGATTGTGTTTGGTTTATCTAGAGGTATTGAAAGCAAATGTATCAAAACACCTAATATCATATATTATATCAAGTTCCTCTTTAATATCCTTAATTACAAAATTCTATCTTTACTAGGTATTTTGTTAAAGGATATATCGTAATATTTTTTGCCATCAAGCTCAATTTTGTGCCTCTAAAACCTATCAAAATAAAAATTTGCAACTAAATTTTCTAAAAGCTTGAATAACACAAAAATATTCAAAAATTCAAAAATACTTACATGTCAATTTTACCTATCACAACTTCCCCTAAATCTATTCATAGACAATTTAAGGTGTTTATGGAGGTGTACTTATATTATACAATGCTCACATATGAAGGTAATGTATCTATACATTAATCTTATAGAGGGGTAAAGAGTTTACTTTGATCACTGGATAAGTGTAGAAAGCAACAAGGATGATTCATACATAGATATCATGGATCTTTATATCTATACCTAGATGTACTTCATGATCCACATAATTCTATAGACTAGAAAATATCCAGGTCTAGATTGCTTTAAGGAAGTAGATCTCCACTAGGAACGAGTAGTATATGATGTGGATCTACTTCAAGGCCACAATTATGACTTTAGGAAAGGAGAGGAAAAACACCTATATACAAGGGAAAAAGAAGATCAATGAGGGGGTTTGGATAGGGTTTAGTTGTACTATATCCTCATAATTATTTATTAAAATTCTTGCATGATTGTTAAAAATACTTGGCAACTTATTTTTTACATGTAGGGATTGTTTTCAAATATTTACTCAAATACGTTTTTTTATTTTTTTGGTTAAATTTGAATATGCTCTTACTAAAAATTCCAAATTATATATTTTAATTCTTATATGGGATTGAAATAGACCCATCATATTGCACCATTATCATGTTTCCATAATATTAGTAATATTTTAGCAATTATGAATGTATGATCGGTAAGATCCAAACCTAGGTGTCCTCGTTGAAAGTCAAGGTATTAAATAATTCAGCTCATACCAATTGATGATATTTTAAGGTTCACACATGGTTTTTTATTGAAGAAGAGTACACTCATATTTTATAATAGGAGGAACTAGCATGGATAGCATGACACATGTGAGGGCATAGAAGGATGAAGGTGGCAGGTTCAAGTCAAGAATACATAGATTTTTTTTGTGATAGAGAAAGCAACCCTTCTAATTAGTAAATTTTGAAACTTTAGAGACCAAAGCACATGTGGCTTGATGACAAAATAAATATGGATAGATGTGTGGGTAAGAGGAGGTATAGGTTTTGATACCTATGCTTGTGTCATTTGCATTTGTTAAGAAACCTTCAAAGATATAATGGCCTTCTTTAAAGAGGGGTCGATGATTTAAGCTCAAAGAGACCCACTACCATAATGGTCAGCAGAGGTGTTTTAGAAGGGAGGTATTGCAAGGTCGAATGTCCCTAGAAAATATTGTTTTACTTTGGAGGCTTGTGATCATGTGGGAGAGGTTAAAAGTAAAACCTCTTTTGATCCTTAAAAATTATCATAGTTACTATGAATGCCTTAGATTTTGGACAATATAGGATCAAATCCCTATCTTGGATATGAATGAGTTATTGGTCGACATGGAAGCCGATGTAGCATCATCATATACCACATATAACCTTTATATATATATATATACACACGATATCCCAACCAATCTAAAAAAATCAATATCACAGTAGGTTCAGAGGCACTAAAGTGGCAAGTTGTAAGTGGAAGACACTAGCAAATCACATATCGCTAAGAGGCAACATGCAATTGGATTTCCCTTATTTAAGTTTTACAGCTTTAATTTTTCATTTGTGTGGTCCATTAGGAAAAAGTTTTTGGAGGCCATAGCTTTTACATACAAAAGAATTTTAAATTCATTTTCTTTAAATCATATAATTTTTTAAGCTCTATACATTGACAACATCAATTTAAGGACCTATTGTAGTGTTAGGGGTTGGATTGTGTAATATGAATCATCAATCCCTAATTATTTACCTCATTGGGTAAAATTATAGTATTTGATCAACCCAAATGATTGATCTATTATGGTGTATATTTTAACAAGATAAAGCAACAACCCTTGATGAATAAAATTACCACATAAGGAAGAAGAATCTCTTAGATTGTTCTCCTCATTGATTAAACTAGAAATGCTTTTCCATATAAAAAAAGAAAGTAAACCTATCAAGGTATGGTCAAAACTGCATGAGTTATTTGAAAAAAAATAATACAATTGAAGTAAGTTGCTTGGTATTAGAGATTTCTTCTCCCAATTTGGTTGAGTTTGATAATGTTAAGAATTATATTGTGATATTTTAGGTATTAAAAGTATATATTGCATCTTCAAGAGGCAAAATGAAAGATTATGCAGAATGTGTAAAGATTGTCTTTGCCAATATAGCTCCTTATTTTTAGATGTTGAACTTCATGGTTCATATTATTTCTATGTTCTTAGAATATCAAAAATTTATACTCTTGATCAATTTTTTGTTTCGTAATTAATTTTTAGGTAGAAATGCAAAATTGTGGTGGTACTTCACAAATACAGGTTCATGCAAAGGAATTCAAACCTAAAGAGGCTAAGAACCAGGGGCCCACGGTCCAAGCTAAGTCTTCAAAGAATTTAAATACCATTTTTGGATACTATAAGAGGGATGGACATCCAACAAATAATTGCAAAGGATTAAAGTTAAGTTTTTGAAGATGGGTGGATGTCTCTAGATGGTGAAGGTGATTTAGAAGGATCTAACATAACTGCAAAAGCCCATTTGAGCATCCATTATGGGGGAGAAATATATTATTATCGCTAATGTCTTCTCTCCTTGACCCCTCAATTCATATTACGAGGGGGTGTTGAAAGTGTAAAATGATTCATGTACAAGGTAGATATTGTATGATGCAATATTGGATAGACCTAAGGGTATTCATTGTACAATGTATTTAATTTATTGGATAGACCTAAGGGCATTCATTGTACAATGGTCACAATTAACCTTGTTATGGTTAAACCCACCTTATAAACTTGTAATTAATCTTAAATCCCTCTTATTATGTTGGCTTAGGTTAAGTTCATTTATGTAATTGGGGTTTTGGTATTGGTATAAATACCCCTAACACTCCATCATTTAATCATTAAAGCATAGTGATTATATCCATGGATAATATAGTGATTATTTATGGTGCTTATGAGTGCCCATCATTTTTGTGTCTCTTTTCTTTTCTTTCATCCTTTTAGGCTTTCTATATAATATTTTAGTGGATGGATTGCTTCTATTCTTTTTCAAAAAATATTGTGAATTTCGACACGGTATAAGAATGAGTATAGAGCGACATTGGTTGAATTCCAACACATTATTAGCACAAAGTTTCATTAGTATGAATAAATATAAATTTTTAAATTAGTTCTTACAAAAAGTGATGTTAATTAAAAAAGGTTTCAAATATAAAAGAAAGTGATAAAAGTTAGTAAATAGAAATGATATGTTAAACTATAATGTTTCTCTAATAACCTTGGTTGGTGTAGGCTTGTTTTAGATATCTTTGTCTCCTTGGGACTTACCCAAAAGTGGCATCCCATTTGAGATGTTTTCCACAAACAAACAAAAAAATGTAGGCTTGTTTTCATATGGCATGGTTTTTGGATATATGATATTTTTGTATTGATCAAGGATTTAAACTTATGGGTTTATTACTTAAGATATATACTTTATTAGAAATGGGGTTAGAACATTTATCTTGATACATTAATTAATAAACACATTTATGTTTGGCCAAGGGAGAAACATAATAATTTTGATAGTTATCCATCAGTTTATCACATTGTATTATGCATTGGATTATCAATAAATATATAATCAATATAGACCCTAGGTTTGAGGTTAATAAACTCATATTTTGGATATTGATTCAAGTATCTAAGACTTGAACTTAGTCTTGTCCATCTCAATACTAGTAAGGAATATTTGCTACCCTTTTAAGAACATGGATTTTCCTATTTAGACATATGATGTGTCCTTTTTAGATGTGTAGATCATCCTAAATACAAGAAGTATCACATGAGTTTATTGCTAATATGAATAATGTCATCTTGAGTTTAGATAATGTCTTGAGTAGAATGATGTACCCTCCCTTATAATATTATGTACCTATTTAGGATTATAAGTTTTTGGAGGTGATATTGGTGCAATCCACTTGTTATTTCTTTTACCCAATTTATTATTGGTTTTGTGTAATTTTATGATGGTTGAAGTATTTCACTTGATGGAATTTTAATTTTTCCAGTTATTTAAGAAAATAGTCCTTTTACTTGCTTATCATCCATCTACATATACTATAGGAGGGAATAAATTCAATATGATTATACCAAGAGGGGTGTTTCTTCATTCTCTTATATAACCCTATTTTATGCTTCCCACCAATTTCAAATAGATAGTGAAGCTTTAAAGAGTACACAAGATATTTTCTCATTGTTGGTGAATTTATTTATAAAGTATGAAGATGTTTGATCTAACCAATTTTCTAGGGCATAAACATAATATTCCTTCAAAAAAAGAAATATCAAAATTCACCTACATCTTAAAAGATGTGGGAGAATCGAATGGTGCTAGGTTAGTGAAAGGCTATGTAGAGGAGTTTGCAAAACTTGCAGAAGGAAGTCATTTAAATATTTGAGAAAAATTGTCCATCATCTCAATTATTTATTTCATGAGGGCTTCGTTCAACATCCCCTTGAAAGGATCAACTATCTCAATGTTATCCATTCTAATTCTTGCTTGAGATCATTTGGAATAGCAAGATAGGTAATCATATGGACCTCATTTTTTATACCTAAACTTTTGATATCCTAATCTTGTGTTTATGGACATACACTTAGAAGACATACAACTCTGATACCATTGATCTAAAACTTAGAATTTTGACTAATTTAAAGCTCAAAAATTTAAGTTAAGAAAGATGATGAAAGAGTGCAATTTAAAAATAAAAGAGTATAATAAATCAAAACATGAGAGTGTACAAGCAAAATAACATAGCAATTTTATTGCTCATAAAATATAGTACAATACAAGCAATCTTTGAGAAAAGATGCAAGGCACAACATTGCATCCATTGCTCATGCTTTTTACAACTAGGGGTGAATTTCTCTTTATATAAGTATTGGTGTATCACCATATTGAATACAGAAGGTGACCTTTTGTGAGCTAGAAGGTCACCCATATGAAAATGTGGTGATTCACCTTCCATGGATTATAAAGTACATATTAAATAAAAATTACATATATGTGATTTGTCATTCTATTTTTTATCTTCTACTAACCTTTCAACATACTTAGACATGCATTTTGGCAACTAAAATATAGAAAATTACTATTTATAGTAAGTTTATTATTTTGCATTTTTTAGGATCATTAGAGCATTTTTTCTACAAAAGTGTTAGCAACTCTTCTATGATAGAGTTGCCTTTGAAAATTGTTGTTCTCTATCTAATATTTATAATGCTTCTTGAATGGATCAAAGTTAAGTCTTGGGCATAATGTTATGCCCCTAATAGTGTGGTTAGTATCAAATAATAGATTTTGGACATTTTTGAGCAAAAAACCATGCTATAAAAAGGTCATATGCCTAGATCATTTGTTACCCCTTGAAAAGTAATGGTTTCTATTGCATCAAATTTTGACATTAGATGTAGAAATCATTTATTTTTCTGATTGTTTTTAGCTATTCCTCTTAGTGATCAAGTTGTCTTGCCTTGATCACTATGTACAATTGAGTGGACTACCATCTAGCGGTCTCGATCTATGTGTCAATAATGTGATCCTCCTCCATTGGCACTAATCTATCTATGTTTATTTATTCTATGACCTACTATTTTTCTATTATAAAATTTTATAATAAAGGTGGATGATAGGGCCTAATAAGTTCAACATTGAATACTGGATGCAAACCAAGATAAGATGGAATATTCAATTCAAAGGTATTTTATTCCATATTCTTGGATATGGTGTATGGTCTATAGGGAATAGGTCTAATCATCCTATGAGGTCATGCAAGTCTCTCTTTCTTAAGATGTAACCATATCTTATCTCCAACCTTGAATTGATGTGGGACTTGATGCTAGTCATAGTGTTGCTTGTATTTTTGACTTGTCTTTTGCAAGAGGTCATAAACCTATCATTGGATGTGCTAAAATATTCCACAAATTGTGCTACATTTTTTTTTTTTTTTTTTCCATGAGGTGATTACTCCATGGTTTGTATATGGAGAGCTACATAAATAGTTGCTAAGGGTTGGAATCCAAAATATGGAATGGTATGTGTTTGGTAGAGTTATGTAGAGATTGATTGTATCCATGCTGAGTGTAGGGGAGGATCTTATATCTTGTGTATGGATTCTTGGAATTGTATATTCAAAGAAGATATAGAATGAATCGATTCACAATTTCTATCTAGCTATTAGCGTGAAGATGGAAGGATATTGATATTGTCAATTTGGTGTCCATCATGCTCCATAGGATAGACCAAAAATACTCCAAAATCTACTATGTCGTTTAGATACAATCAACTTTGGAAAGCCAAAATTCCACCATACATAGCTATAACAATGCTTAATAGTATTCTCAATTGAAATGAATTTCTTACAAGGAATCATGATAGCAATTTTTAAAAAATGATCAACTACTATAAAAACATAATCATTACCATGCTTAGATGTAGAAAATATTGAGAGGAAATTCATGGAGATAGATTCCCAATGTCACAACCCTCCTTGGTAGGACTTATCATTGATATTGATTATATATTTATGGGTGGATTTTCAATGCTTAATATTAATTTAAATTATTACATATAAGTGGTTATTTGTATTTTATGTGTTGATTTTATTATGCTATAATATGGTATTGTTGATGATGTGTATGGTTGTAGAACCAGGTGCTCTCGTAGATGGATTGATATGGGACAACCACCAAGATCAAGAGACAAAAAAGAGAAATTATGGCAAATGAAATATTCTATGATAGCTCTAGGGTAACTAAGTACCCTCATGTAGTTACATTTTCATAAACTGTGTGTTTTGGAGTTTATTATACTACTGACAAAGAAATTGTTGAAGCAAGGGAGTAGTTATTAATAGACGTGATGACAAGATAGTCATAAAAAAACCTGCTAATTAAGAACAAGAGGTGGTATAATGCAATTGTTTGGTTAATAGGTATTTGATGATGTTATACATATGCTTAAATACTTAAAATGAATCTGACAAAGGATTCATCAAAAATGGGGTATTAATGAATATAGAGGCTTTATTGATGCCAAAAAGTTGAATATCAATGTTAATAATAAATATTAACATGTGATATTAATTAAATTAATTATGGGTGTAATTAATATAATTATATATTTTCTTAAATATTATATCTTATGGTAACATTACAAAATTAATAAAATAAATGAATGTATTATGATTTAATGTAAAATGAAAAGATCATTGTAAGTTTTAACTTTGGGAAAGTATTTATTTTGAAACATAAAGGTTTATTTATGTGATTACTCTTTTTAGAAGATAATAAGTGCCATTTTTGTAAATTAAAGTTTGATTAAGGGTAAAATTGGACTAAAATTCCATGGATGCATACCTAAGCCCAAAAAACGTTCTCAACTGCCCAAAGAAAATGAATGGTAATGGAAGTAGAGAAGAGGGGGGTGGAAAATATGAAAGCAGTGTAGTGAGTAGGGAAAGAACACAGAGTTACCATAGCAAAGGGAGGTGGAAGCAAGAAATTGTCATGGGATTTTTTCTTAAATCAACATCAAGTAAGCTTGTAACTCATTTCATGACTAGGAAGAGTGTTAATTTTATAATGTAGTTGTTTTTCCCTTTTGGTTTGAATGAATGTAATTTTCTATAATTAAACATGGAAGTATTGATTTATTCAAACAACAGGTTTATGAGAATTTTAGCTTGTGGAAAATATTTGGAATTTTTGTTTTAAATACTTAGTGTTGTTGTGTTAAGATGTTTCCTTTGGTTGTATAAAAGGAAGACATTACCGGTTGTCCCTATTTATTGGATGGTGTTTGATTTAAAGCCTTGTTGTATTTTTAAAACGCCCTCAACTTGTGGATCTTCTCCTTAGAAGTAATTGAGAGGTTTAAACTTGTAGAACAAAACATTGTTCTATCATTGTTTGTACAATAACCTATAGAAATGAAGCAATTAGTGCAGTCTCCTTGAGTAGCAATTTTGTGTGACAATGTTGCCAAAGTTTAAAACCCTATGCCTATCGCTTAAACAAACTCACACCTTAAATTAGGTTTGGAAGTGTATCTAGCTAGGTAGAGGGTTGAAAACACTAAACTTATTTCAAATTACTCACTCCCTCTCTGTTGTTTTTAATTCTTGGATGACTGGAAGGCTTATGTGCAGTCTTTGGAATTCTTATTTTAAATACTTAGAGTCTTTTTGTGTTAAGATGTTTCCTTTGGCTATATAAAAGGAAGACATCATCGGTTGTCCCTCTTTATTATATGGTGTTCAATTTAAAACCTTGTGTTTTTATAATACCCTCAACCTATGGATCTTCTTATTAGAAGTAATTGATAGGTTTAAACTTGTAGTACAAAGCATTATTCTATCATTGTTTGTACAACAACCTATAGGAAGGAAGCAATTATTACGATCTCCTTGAGTAGCATTTTTGTGTGACAATGTTACTAAATTTTAAAAGCCTGTTCCTATCGCTTAAACAAACCCTTGCCTTAAACTGGGTTTATAAGTGTAACTGGCTAGGTAGAAGGTTGAAAACACTAAACATATTTCAAATTACTCACTCCCTCTTTGTTATTTTTAATGCTTGGATGACCAGAAGGTTTATGTGCAGTCTTTGGAATTCTTATTTTAAATACTTAGAGTCTTGTTGTGTTAAGATGTTTCCTTTGGTCGTATAAAAGGAAGACATCATCAGTTGTCCCTCTTTATTATATGGTGTTCAATTTAAATCCTTGTTGTGTTTTTAAAATACCCTCAACCTATGGATCTTCTTCTCAGAAGTAATTTAGAGGTTTAAACTTGTAGAACAAAGCATTGTTCTATAATTGTTTGTACAACAACCTATAGGAAGGAAGCAATTAGTAAGATCTCCTTGAGTAGTATTTTTGTGTGACAATGTTGCCAAATTTTAAAACCCTATTCCTATCGCTTAAACAAACTCACACCTTAAACCGGGTTTGGAAGTGTAACTAGCAAGGTAGAGGGTCGAAAACACTAAACGTGTTTTAAATTACTCACTTCCTCTCTATTTTTTTAATGCTTGGATAACTAGAAGGTTTATGTATAGTGGTTGATTATTCTATCATTTATATTTATAAATGGAAAAGAATGTCTCAAGTTGCTTATCCTTTACCTATGTCTCCATAACAAGTCTAACAACAAACAATTTGTATTCTATTACGTTTTTTTATGATTAATAGGTTGGACATAGGCTTTGGATTATTGAAAATTTCGTGGGACTTAATTATGTCTACCTTAGGATGAAAACATTATTATACCCTCTAATATCACATCCTTACCTTTTGCAAGTTTGTAAATGGTTATATTAGATACATCTATGTATATATATTAGAAGTTAAATTGTGAATGAGATGGCCTATTTCAAGCAAGAATATTAATGTTACTTTATGAATGGTTCATTTTATTATATTGGAAATATATGGGATGTTTTCTTTTAGAGGGTTATGATGTATTGAATGGTTATTATATAAATAATAAAGAAAAAATTTATAGATTAATTCCCTTTTGAGATTTTATTTTAAATGTCAAAATGAATATATAGATTAGCTATCTTGAGGATTATGTAGATAAGGAAAACTAATATAGAGATAATTATGGGGTTCTCTCATATGAAATTATGTGTTGCAATATTGTTATGAAACCAAAAAAATCCTTATTATTTCTTCCTAAGTTTTGTATGAAAAGAGAAAATATTATGGAGAGAAGTATGGGCATCTCTCAGGCATAATTTACTTTATTTATTGTTTGATGCATTTGCACAAAGAAAATAGCATGTAGGAATGCATTCATGATTATGAGCTATCATGATCCCTTACCTCACCAAATTTTACATTGAAAAGAAGAAAAGAAGCAATTCCAATGTGAAGAAAAGTAAAGATTGTCTATCTATATATATATAATGTATAAAGGCCTTGCATAGAAGTTTTTTTATTTCAAGTGATTATTACATGTGAAATATATAAATGATAAAGGTACAATGTGATTTGAGGTTATGGAGGAGCTCATGTATATTATGAAAGAATTTAAAACCTTGGATTTGGACATACTTTAAAATTATGTGAATTTGATTTATAAATGTTTTATTTTGTATATAATTATGAATTGCTACTATGAAGAAAATGGAATGGAATATATTAAGGATAAAATGAGAGCAATAGAATTATCATTTTGTGATAATTAAAGTTAGTGTCAAATGTGTGACACTGAAATAGAATATGCTTATGGAAAAATGTAAGAGATATTGCATTTGCTTATGGAAGTAATTGGAAGGGGTATGATAGAATATTTATGAGATTAAATATGTTTAATATTATAATACATTTAGATAAAGTTTACTCTTACTTTGAAATGCTTTATGTTATTGTTATATGAAATATAAAGGTTCTATTCATTTTTATCTATTACTTCCAATTAAGCATGTTAAACATATTATATCTTTGTTTATAAGAGAGAGATCAAGGTTTCTATATCATTCACTCTTGGGTTTCTTGTGAGGAGGGGTTTCTTGGGCAAAACTTAAATCTTTACTAGAAACCTAGAATCGAGTTGTTTCCAAGATCGGGGAAAGTTACGAAGAGGCAACACCCAGGATCACTATGATGGTTACATCTAGAGCAGTGAGGCTTGGGTGTACCCCAAAGTGGGGAGGCTTTGAAGAGAGTCCTAAGTAGTGAGGCTTGGACTATAATTCCTATCGTAGAGGCTAGGAATCCATTTAAAAAGTAATATAAGTGATGGCACCTTGAATGGGAAGGATTGGGTGGCCATGTGAATTATCACATGGAGTGATAATAGCCTTAATTAGCCCACCATGAAGGTGTGGTAATTAAGCACTAAGGCTCTAGTTAACTCATCGTGGAGGTGTGATAACTAGACTTTAAGGCATTACGCTAGAGAAAACCTACATAGATGAACTTATGTAGGGTGAGGGAATTAGTGTCCCCTTTCTCTAAAGACTAAGAAGGGATAATCCTTACTTTGTGGTCAAATTATATTATACTCAAGGAGAGTATAAGAAATATGGGGTGACCACTAAGGTGTCCTTTCTAACCATGGAGGTTTAGAAAGGTGAACCCCAAAAATATAGGATGTTGGCCTATCCTATCCACTTGAGAGTCATCTATAGTGATAAGATCTCAAAAGTGGTTATGCCTTATTAATATTGAAAGATATTATTAGGACTTCTTTATGAACCTTACCTGAAATTAATATATATATATATAGTAAGGGTTGGTTGAATTGGGTTGTTATAATTGGTATTAGAGCTCTAGGTCATAGGACTAGAAGCTTCCATGGAGAGAACCTAGGATTGGCCTGACTTGATGTGTAACTTTGGGGAGACTTGCTACTCTAGGGACCTTAACATGAACTGGGATACAATAGGTATTGCATGTTGATGGGACCAATTCAGACCAAGGAGTAAAAATCCTAGAGAATATAGTCTCTTATTGGGTATGGCACCTTGCATGGAGCAAGTGTGACCATGATCATTATCAGGTGAGTGATAATGATCTAAGTTAGTTCATGGGGATGATGAAACTAACTAGTAGTTAGAAGTGCAATTTGGAGAAAATTGTAATCTAACTCAACTCCTTTTTGTGGCCAGGAGGAATGGCACCTAAGTTGAGGAGAGGAAGAAGAGGATCTTCTCAAAACCCAAGGTAAGCTAGGCAGGATGAAGTTGAGGCTAGACCCCAAGGAGAAAGTTCTGGAAACTCCAATAGAGAGGTGGAAAACCTCACAATCATAGTTTCATTACTACAAGAACAGATGGAACAACAAAGGCAATTGCTAGAAACTCTAGTTCAACAAGGTTTCCAAAATAGGAATTCTGAGGGTAGACAAGAAGAGGATCTTGCTACAGAGAACCAAGAAGGCAGGGCTTGCATTGAGGTTGAGCTAGCCAAGGACCTAAAAAATATCAGGGTATCTAAGTTCACTAGTAAAGAAGGAGGTGATTCGATCGAGTCCTGGTTGAATGAATTGGAAATGTATTTTTCCATGAAGAGTTATTCTTTAGTGACCCAAATAGTATGGGCTACCCTCCATTTATAGGATGCAACTTTGGAATGGTGGAATACATTCAGGGTTGGAAAAAATATCCAAGTAGTAAATCTCCAATGGGATAATTTTGTTCAAGCATTTAAGAAAATATTCTTGTCTGACCAATTTTATGTAGAGAAATTTGAGGAATTCTCTACACTCCAATAAGGAACCATGACTGTGGAGTTATACTACCAAAAATTTATGAAACTTCTAAAGTATGTACCAACATATGAGGTCAATGAGCACCTAAAGGTACATAAGTTCATCTTAGGAGTGGAACCTAAGATTAGAACAATGATAAATCTACTCAAACCCAAGACCTTGTAAGAAGCATATGATCTAGCTTTACAGGAAGAAGTCAATATGCAAATAAGGAAATCCTACTTCAACTATGGTGGATTGATAGAAGAGGATTAGTAGGAACTCAAAAAAATAGTGTGTGTTCATGAAATGGGAATAGGAGCAGAATAAGAACAAAGGAAACCCAAAGTTTGAGAAGAAGAACGACGATAAACAAGGCAGTTACAATAAGAAATTTTGAAAAAGGATAACAATACTAATCCTTGAACTCAAATAAATATAGAGCTAGCATAGAAAGAGAGAACAAGGGATAGAAGGAAATATAGAACCCAAGTACCTAAGGGAGGTTTCTACAGTTATGAGGGTCTGCATTATACGAAGAGGTATCTCCAATGGCCAGAATCAAGTAATAGGGTTGAGGCAAAACCCCATAGAATCTATGCAGCAATTGGGAATCAAAACCTATACAGGCAAGCCACTCCAATGTTATTAAATGGTAAGCTATTTAATAAAAATGTTAAAGTACTAATTGATAGTGGAGCTACATATAGTTTCATTTCTACTAATATAATCAGGGATATGCTAGAAAGACCTGGATTTTTGGCACAAGGGTGGAAATTTGAGTATGGGTCTAGATAGACCTACTTAGTGGATCAATGTTTACCTACAACTAAGATCACCCTACCCAATGACTCTACCATTTGGCATTTATATGTAGCACCGCTACATGCTTTTGATATCATCTTAGGAATGGATTGGTTAAAGGCTCATGGAGCCCTAATCAATTTCCAAGATAGATGGATGGACTATACAAATAAGGATAAGAAGAGATTAAGGATTCATAGTGAGCAAGGGTCTTTTTGATCCCAATTGTTGTCAACAATGCAACTTAAGAAAGCTATCAAGAAATGGGGATGTTTTATGTCGTTAAGATAAACAACAAAATAGGTGATGATGGAAAAGAGGAAATGTTTAGAAAACATCCAAATTTTGCATGAATTTAGGGATGTATTTCCAGAATATCTCCCAGGCCTTCCACCTAAGTGTGAATTTGATTTCACCATTGAATTGATGCCTAGAGCTAAACCTATTAATAGAACTCCTTACAGGATGAATCCTATTGAGTTATAGGAGTTAAAGGTGCAACTTCAAGGGTTGCTAGATAAAGGTTTGATTAAACCTAGTGTGTCACCATGGGGTGCACCAATTCTTTTTGTTAAGAAAAATGATGGCTCTTTAAGGTTATGCATAGATTATAGAATGCTAAACAAAGTAACCATCAAGAATAGGTATCCTTTACCTAGAATTGATGATCTCTTTGATCAATTAAAGGATGCCACCATATTCTCCAAGATTGACCTAAAATCTGGGTATCATCAGCTAAAGATTCATGAGGAGGATACTCACAAGACAACTTTTAAAACTAGATATGGACACTATGAGTTCACAATATTGCCATTTGGGTTGACAAATACACCAGCAACATTTATGAATTTGATGAACAATGTGTTCAAAAAGTATTTGGATCAGTTTGTACTGATATTTTTAGATGATATCTTGATATACTCCCATAGTAGGGAAGAGCATGATCGACATTTGAGGATAGTGCTAGAGGTGCTAAGAAAGAATCAACTTTATGGAAACTTGTCCAAATGTGACTTTTATGTCCCTCAAGTACAATATTTGGGGCATATCATATCTGTAGAAGGGATTGTTGTAGATCCTAAGAAAGTTGAAGCCATTTTGAGTTGGCCAACACCCACTAATGTGTCCAAAGTGAGGATTTTCATGGGTCTCACTGGTTACTATAGGTATTTTATGAAGGACTATTCAAAAATTGCCTATTCTATCACTAACCTTCAAAAGAAGGGAAAAGAGTTCAAATGGATGGATAAGTGTGAGACTGCTTTTGAAACTCTAAAGAATAAATTAACTACAACACCAATTCTTAAGATACTAGATCCTTATAAGAACTTTACAATGTGTATTGATGCTTCATTAGAAGGTTTGGGAGGGGTATTATCCCAAGATGAAGTTGTCGTAGCATATGAGTCTAGAAAACTCAAGAAACATGAGGTAAATTATGCTACGCATGATCTAGAGTTAGCAATAGTTGTGCACACTCTTAAGATCTGGAGACACTATTTGCTAGGAAAACCTTTTGAGCTAAGGATAAACCATCAGAGTTTAAGATACATCTTTACTCAACCTATGCTAAATGCAAGATAGAGGAGATGGGTTAAATTCCTAGTTGAGTATGACTTTGGTATTGAATATATCAAAATAAAAGAGAATAAGGTTGTAGATGCCTTGAGTAGAAGAAGGCACATAGCAACATTGACCCGAAGTCATGTAGACTTGATGGACAAAGTCAAAAAAATGCAATTACAAGATCAGTATTGCATTGAAATTTGGGTTAAAATAGAGAGAAATCCTAAGGAAAACAAGGATTTCAGCATAAAATATGGTCTTTTATGTTTTAAGGATAGGGTAGTTATACCCAAAATCGATGATTTAAGGAGGCTAATTATGCAAGAGGTGCATAGATCTCCTTACTTTGCTCATCCTAGAGGGGTAAAAATGAGAGAGAACATGAAAAAGATATTTTATTGGTCTAGGATGAAAAAGGATATCACTGATTTTATTGCTAGATGCTTAGAATGTCAAAAGGTTAAAGTTAAACATAGACATCCAATAGGGAAATTATACCCACATGATATACCAATGCAGAAATGGTAGGTTATATCTATGGATTTCATTGTGGGTTTACCTAAGACTAGGTATCAACATGATGCAATTCTTGTGGTAGTCGATAAATTGACTAAGGTTGCACATTTTATACCAAGAAACATCAAGGATGATGCACTAGTGGTGGAAAATAGGTTTTCCAAGGAAATATTTAGGTTACATGGGTTTTCTAAAGTGATCATTTTAGATAGAGATTCCAGGTTTACATTAGAATTTTAGTAGGCTCTTCATCGTGCAATGGGCACAAAGTTGAATATTAGTTTTGCATACCATCCAAAAATAGATGGAAAAATAGAGAGGGTGAACCAAGTACTTGAGGACATGCTTCGCATGTATTACATGGACCAAAATTCTAAGTGGGAAGACTTTTTGCATTTAGTGGAATTTGCATATAACAATGGGTATCATGCATCCTTGGGAATGGTCCCATTTGAAGCCTTGTATGGTAGAAGATGTAGAACACCTCTATCATGGGATAATCTGGAAGATCAGGTGGAGATCAGATTGAACACTGTAAAAGAGATGGAGTAGCTCAAAGTGATACGATAGAGGCTTAAGGAAGTCGTCAATCGCCAAAAGAGCTATGTTGATCTAAAAATATCACCAAGAGAATTCTCTATGGGAGATAAATTTTTCTTAAGATTTAGACCCATGAAAAGTGCCATCAATTCAACTAAGTTGGATCCTTGTTTTGTTGGATCTTTTGAGATCATTGATAGGATAAGTCTAGTAGCCTATAGACTTGCCTTATCTGCCCAACTTGTCAAAGATCCATGATACTTTCCACATATCCCTACTTAGGAAATATGTTGATGATCCTAATAATGTTTGGAATGTCTCAAAATTATAGATGGTAGACCCTTCAATCATTGAAGTAAGACCAATTAATATTTTAGGGTTTCGTTCCAAGGTTATGAGGAAACGAACCCTAGATCAATGCAAGGTCTAATGGGACAACTATTCTAAACAATGTGCTACTTGGGAAAATGTTGAGGATATAAGAAAGCAGTTCCCATATTTATTTGAATGAAACATATTCTTTATATTTTAGGAAACATAGAGGATTGTGTCTAGTCCAAGGGGGGAGTATGTCATGACCCTCATTGGCAGCACTTATCATTGAAATTGAGTATGTATTGATGGGTGGATTTTCAATGCTTAATCTTGCTTTAAGTTATCAAAGATAAGTGGTTATTTTTATTTTATGTGTTGATTTTATTATGGTAGAATATGGTACTACTAATGATGTGTATGATTGCAGGACTAGGTACTCTTGCAGATGGATTGATATGGGACAACCACCGAGATTGAGAGACCAAAAAGGGAAATAATGGTAGATGAAATATTCTATGACAACTTCAAGGTAACTAATTACCCTCATGTTGTTACATTTTTATAAGCTGTATTTTGGATGTTATTATACCACCAATGGGAAAATTGTTGAAGCAAGGGAACAATTCTTAATGGACAGTTGAATACAAGATAGTCATCGAAAAACCTGCTAATTAAGAACAAGATGTGGTATGATGCAATTGCTTGGTTAATAGAAATCTTATGGTGTTATACATATGTTTAAATACTTGAAATGAATCTAGAAAATGATTTATCAAAAAGGGATATTAATAAATATAGAGGCTTTATTAATCCCCAAAAGCTAAATATCAATGTTAATAATTAATATTAACATGTGATATTAATTAAATTAATTATGGATGTAATTTTTTTTGCTAGATAATAAAGGGTTGTACTCAAGTCCCCCACCCTTAACAAATTACATATCTCTTTTTTAGAGCTTGAGAGTTTACAAATAGATACATTTAATCTCAATTGAGATGTTATATCTAGAAACCTACATCATTTTATATAAAATATCTAAATTATTGATTTTATTTCTCTGGATCTTTTCAAATTTTTGTATGAATACAATTACTCCAAAATTTAGCATATTTCTTGATATTTTCCTATAGCAACCTTCACAATGCCAAAACTTCACCTCTACTATCTATGCCTTACATCTTAGTAGAGTAATATTTCCAAAACATCACACTATCATAGTCTGCTTTACCAAATCTAGATTGCTAGTTTCCTTCCTGAAACACAAGTGCAACCACAAAAATTATAATAAATAGTCTAAATGAAAACACATTAATGTTACAAAATAAAGCAAATATTACCAATGGAAAACATTAAAGTAAATCTTAATCATTAATTGATTTAGGTAATCAACATTTTTTGTCAGCTTCAACTAAACTTTCTGCTTCCTCTAACCATGGAAAGGAGAATTTAACCTCACCATCCTCAATAAAAACCCCTCTATTGGTTAGATTATCTACGCATTTGTTTCCTTCCCTTAATATATGTGTAAACCTAATTTCTTCAAATTCTTTAGCAAGATCTTAAATTTCCACAATTATCTCTACTATGTTCTATGGAGCCTTTGTTTTTCTCAAAATTGTATTTATTACTATGAGAGAATCACCTTCCATCCATACTCTATTCCATTTCATTTGTTTACATATTTTTAACCCTTCTAAAGTTGCCCAAGCTTCAACTTCATTATTTATCTTAAATCCACTATTGAAAGCATAATGAGACAAAATCTCCTCTATTATTTCTAATTATTCCTCCTCCTGTTGGTCTTGGATTTCCTTTAGATGCTCCATCAAAATTCAATTTAACCCACTCCACATCTGGTGGTTTCCACTTTATATTTTTTGTCTTCTTTTTGCTTCTCTTGTACCCAACATCATAATTCCATTTAATGACTTGACTCCATCTATCAAGACTCTCTGCTTCCAAATTAGGGACTGGGTGAGTTGATAGGGTTGGTTTAGACTCCTCTATGGCTAAACATATATTCTTTTTCATTACCTCTAAATTGATTTCCTTTCCTTTAAATATTCTTCTATTCCTTTCTAACCATATAGTCCAAAGTATTATATCTTTTGATATATCCCATATTGTCTATAAAGCCTCATTTTTATAAGTGCTCTTCATTAATTTAACCAATCTTTAATTCTAATATTCAACACCATGCATTTACCAAACATATTAAGAATCCATTGCCATAGATTCCAGACTATTGAGTAATGTCCCAATAGATGGTCTATACTCCCCTCCTCCTTATTACAGAAAACACATTGAGAGAGGTCATGAAAACCCCTTTTCATAAGGTTATCCTAGGATAAAATTCTTCTATGACCTACTAGTCAAACAAACATTTTGACTTTAGGAATGCTTGGGCTATCCCAAATATCTCTCCATATTCTAGTGACATTATTATTATGTTGGTGTTGAAAATTATATCCACTTCTAGTTGTGTATTCTCCTGAGCTATTCAACTCCCAAATCAATTTATCCTTAACACCCCCCAGAATAATCACAGTTGTTATCTTTCTACTCAATTGCCTCCTAGAATCAATGTCATGTATACTAGTAATAAATATTCTTTCCATTTGTATTTTCCTTCTCGATCCTTGTACAAAATGTTTGAAACCTTATCATCGTATTTGTCTTGAAGCAATCTCATCCAAGGTTTCAAAACTGGATCTAAGTTGAGTGGTTTTTTATCACACCAGGTATCCATCTAAATAGAAATATTTTCTCTAGTTCCCACCACCCATCTTAAACCTTTAATAATAATATCAATAGATTTTTTAAACCATTCCAAAGAGTAGAACCATTTGGAAGAGATAATGTTGTAAATATTAAACTTGGGTCATTGGGATCAACATACTTACTTAGAAGAATTTTTGCCCATTGTCTTTGACTCTCCTTGTACAATCTCCAGATAACTTTTCCCTTAAGAGCTAATTTTGCATTTGTAAGAACTCTTAAACCAAGACCTCCCCTTGTTTTTTCATCACACAACTTGCTCCATTTCACCAAAGGAAATTTCTTTTTATCATGTAAACCTGAACATAAAAATGATCGCATAATATAGATTAAACTTTTTCAACTGATTCTGGTATAGAATACAATGACATATAATATGTTGGAATGGCTTGTAAGACTAACTTAATTAACTACACTCTTCCTACTAACTATAATTATCTACCTTTCCAAGCTAGAAATTTATTTTAAACTTTACAAATAACTAGATTCTATAAATATATCCTCATACTCCCCTCAAATAAAGGCATCCCTAGATAAGTTGTTGGTAAATTTTCCTCCTCTATTTGAAGCAACCTGTAAATTCTTGTTGTGATATTAGCAGGAGTGTTAAGGAAGTAAATTTTGGATTTAGTCCTATTAATTTTTTGCCCTGGAGCTCTTTCGTACTCTTTTAAAAAGTTATTCAAAGCTCTGGCCTCATATATCCTTGCCTTTCCAAAATGGGTTGTATCATCTATAAAAATTTTATGGGTGATGTTATTGATGTTATTACTAACCTTAAGTCCAATTATAAGCCCATATTTGTAAGCCTTCTTTAAGTTCCTACTCAAAAATTCTACCATAATAATGAACAAATAAGGAGATAAAGGATCTCCTTCTCTAAGGCCTCTCTTGGCTTTAAAATATTCTATCACTAACCCATTGACCAACACTGAATAAGAAACTGTAGAGACACAAGCTTTAATCCATCTACCCCATTTCTTCTCAAAATCAAACTTATCTAAAACTGCAAAAATAAAATCTTATTTAAACCTATCATAGGCTTTACTCATATCAAGTTTTAATATCATAGCTTCCTTTTTTCTTGAAGTTATTGAATGTATAACTTTGTGAGTTACCATGATCCCATCCAAAATTTTTCTCCCTTTTACAAATTCTCCTTGCTCTTATGAAATAATTTTTTCTAACAATGGCCTTAATCTATTCACCATCACTTTGGAAATAATCTTATAATCCATATTACATAGGCTTATGGGTCTAAAAAAATCAAACAATTTAGCATCCTTCTTTTTTGGAATTAAGGTAAGATAAGTTGCATAAGGAATGTATTGTTTTACCCTAGATTGCTCCACTACCACCAATAAAGAATCCTTCACTATATCCCAATTATGTTGGTAAAAATCTGTAGAGAGCCCATTTGGACCTAGGGATTTATCCTTATTAAAAGAGAAAAGAGATAAATGAACTTCTTCTAGAGTAATAGGCTCCATTAGTTTTCTATTGTCTTCATTCGTTATAATTGAAGGAACATCTTGAAGAAGTTTATCATTAAGAATTTCAGTATCCTCTGAACCTAGAATATTATGATAAAATGACTTTACCTCTTTTCTAATTTCACTCCGATCTTCAATCCAAACCCCTTATATTGATTTAATTCTACTAATTCTAGAAGATGATATCTGTACTATAGCCATCCTATGAAAAAACTTTGTATTTTTATCTCCTTCTTAACCAAGTCTATTTTGATTTTAATCTTGAGAATTTATCTTCCTTACTGAAAATATTATGATATTCACTAAGCAACTCCCTTTCCTCTGAGCTTGGATTATTATCATCAGCTTTTTGGAATTTTGAAAGTTTCTCTTTTAGATCTTCTTTCTTCTCAAAAATATTTCCAAATGTGTTCTTGTTCCATTCTTTTAATCTACATGTCATAGCTTTAATTTGGTTTGGAAGAGCATACAACCCACCATTACCTAAATAATTCCATGTTTGAGCTATCATATCAATAAATTGAGGATGCTCCTTCCACATCTACTCATATTTAAAATATGATCTTTTTTCAATTCACTTACTGCCATTGTAGCTCTTATTGGCCAATGATCTTAACCAATCCTTGTTAAGGTATTAATTTTAGCACAAGTTCCTTCATCTAGCCAATGATCCGAGAGAATGCATCTATTTAATTTTTTTCTATTAGGTTTTGGCCTCTCCTGTTTTTGGTCCAAGTATAGTTATCTTATTCAAACTCAACTTTCCATAGATTATTGTTTTAAATAAAAGCTGAGAAATATTTCATACTTTAGGTCAATTTCCTAATTCTCCCAAATTTTTTATTTAGCTTGGTTATGGCATTAAAATCTTCAATGATCATGAATCAGGTTTCTTGGTCTTTACTTCTCATAAAGGCTTCAATCCCACTCTAAATTTCTAATTTACCTAACTGAGTTGTAGGTCCATAGACATTAATAAGGATGAAATGAATATATGCAAAGTAGCAAGTGACTAAAGAGGCTATCAAATACCTAGTTTTATGAATGGTTATACAAGAGGTTCTAGAAGGATTCCAACAAGTTAGAATTCCCCCTACCGCTCCTTCAAAATCCATAGCATCCCATTCACATCTTGCCCAAACTGCTTTCATAGTTTTTGAAACTTCTTTTGTCATTTTAGTTTCCTGGATACAGAGAATGTCAGATTTAGTACTTAAAAATAGGTCCCTAATACACCTATGATTTGAGGGGGCATTAGCACCCCTTATATTCCATGAGATGATAATCATGTCTCATTAGGGACTTTTGGCCCCTCCTGCGTATTACCAATATCATTTTGTTGTTTAGTAAAGAGAAGTTCAACCAACTTAATTTGTGTTCCTTTCTCTATGTTAGCTCTTGCTTCCCTAGATCTTGCTTTATAATTTGAGGGTTTTTCTCTTTTTGCCTCGCCTATATCAAGAGTAGGTCTTATTATTCTATTCCTCAATATTCTTTCACAATTTTTTTTTTCAACATATTTATCCTCTCCTGGCTCTATTATAGAAGCTTTTGACTTGTCTTGCTCATTTTTTGGTATTTCCTTATTAATGGCAGAGGTATTAACTTCTAAAACTACATTTTCTTTACCAATTATTTTTTCCTGAAAGGTGCATGGTACTTCAAAAGAGTCTTAAAAATCTGATAGACACATTCCTTAGCTTAATTGAGAATGTTCTTCCTTAAATTATGATCATACTTAATAGATGGTTCCTTACTAATATGTTGAAATTGTTGTACTGTGTCCTCTAAGTTTTGATCTACTTTTTCTTCATAGGCTAAAGCCTCAAAAGAGTTGGTTTTTATTCCAATATCCTTCCTTATTTGTCTCCATTGTTTGTTTTCTTCTATTTTTCTAGATTTATTTTTTGGAAGTTGAAAACCTTCATCCATAACCATTCGTAAATTTCTCTTGCGGTTTTCTATAAATGATTCTATTGGGTTCTTCTTAGGGCATGATCTCTCAATATACCCCACCTTATGACATCTTCTACATCTAAAAGATATATTTTCATAATCTATAGTTTGGATCCACATATTATTCCCATACTTAAAAATGATTGATTCTGGTAAAGCTTTACTTATATCAATCATGACCAATATTCGAGCATAAATAGCCAAAATTCCATCTTTTGTTGTATCTAAAATCTTGAGGAATTCTCCTAGAGTGTTTCCTATTGCCTTGAAGGTATCTATTTCCCAAAATTCAATTGGCATCCCAAACATCCTAACCCAAACCGGTACTAAGGATAGATTTACATTTTCAGGTGAAAAGCCTTCATACCAACGGGTAAGGAAGAGTCTTGCTCTTCCCATAAACCAAGGACCCCCTTTTAGGATTCTTTCACTTTCTTCCATAGAAAAAAAAATGGCTAAGAAGAAAACTTTGGGAAGAAATGATAGAATCACTCCTGGAGACTTCCAACTCCTATCAATCCATTTTCTCAAGGTTGAAGCCCCTAGCCAATACTAATAAAATTTACCAAAAACTGCCCTATCTTGGAGCAACGAGGATCTCTCTGAGGTGCGCTCACTAACCTCTACCACTAGAGATGATTCTAAGGATTTAACTATAAATCAATCCATGAAAAGGAAACTAAAACTCAAAATCTATTGAAATTTATTTGAAAATCCTATAGCAAATATAATATTTGATAAAAACTTTATAAATTTTTCATGCACAATTTCTAAGATAAAGAAAGGGAAAAATTTTATCTAAAAAATTATTTGTCTAGATAAAATGTCTTGCCTCGCTGAATTCCTAGCCCTTCATTTCTCTTTTCATCATTCGAACCCTAATTGGAGAATATTTGCAATTTTGTTTTTCGCGAATTGAAAAATTGTCACTGCCCTTGTTCCAAATGGTTGACTTCACAAGGTCGTATATCCCTCAATATTGCTCAGATTTTTGTATATGACCACTCACATTAAAGCTACTCAAATTTTGCATAAGTTTGTCCAAGAATCAGCTGAATCATATGGATGTAATTAATTTAATTATATATTTTCTTTTTTTTGGCTAGATAATAAGGGGTTGTACTCGGGTCCCCCACCCTTGAAAAATTACATCTCTCTTCTTTAGAGCTTGAGAGTTTACAAATAAATACACTTCTTATCAATATTAAGATGATATATCTAGAAACCTACATCATTTTATATAAAATGACTGAATTCTTGATTTTCATTTTCTAGATCTTTTCAATTTTCTATATGAATACAATTATTCTAGAATTTAGCATATTTTTTTATATTTCCTATAGCTGCCTTTACAATGCCAAAAATTCACCTCTACTATATATGCCTTGCATCTGAGTAGAGTAATATTTCCAAAATATCGCACTATCATAGTTCGCTTTACCAAATCTAGATTGCTAGTTTCCTTCCTGAAACACAAGTGCAACCATAAAAATTATAATAAATAGTCTAAATGAAAATATATTATTGTTATAAAATAAAGCAGATTTTACCAATGGAAAACATTAAAGTAAATCTTAATCATTAATTGATTCAGGCAATCAACATTTTCTTGTTAGCTTCAACTAAACTTTCTACTTCCTCTAACCATGGAAAGGAGAATTTAACTTCACGATCCTTAATCAAATCGTTATATTGGCTAGCTTATCTGCACATTTATTTATTGTCCTTAATATATGTGTAAACCTGATTTCTTCAAACTCTTTAGAAAGATCTTAAATTTCCACAATTATCTCTTCTATGTTCCATGGAGCCTTTGCTTTCCTCAAAATTGCATTTATTACTATGAGAGAATCAACTTCCATCCATACTATATTCCATTCATTTGTTTACATATTTTTAACCCTTCTAAAGTCGTCCAACCTTCAACTTCATTATTTGTCTTAAAACCACTATTGAAAGCATAATGAGACAAAATCTCTCCTCTATTATTTCTAATTATTCCTCCTCGTCCTTCTGGTCCTGGATTTCCTTTAGATCCTCCATAAAAATTTATTTTAACCCACTCCACATCTGGTGGTTTCCAATTTATATTCTTTGCCTTTTTTTTATTTTATTGTACCCAACAACATAATTCTATTTAATGACTTGACTCCATCTATCAAGGCTCTTTGCTTTTAAATTAGGGATTGGGTGAGTTGATAGGGTTGGTTTAGACTCCTTTATGGTTAAACATATCTTCTTTTTCATTACCTCTAAATTGCTTTTGTTTCCTTTAAATATTCTTCTATTCCTTTCTAGCCTTATAGTCCAAAGTATTGTATCTTTTAATATATTCCATATTGTCTATAAAACCTCACTTTTATAAGTGCTCTGCCATTGCTTTAACCAATCTTCAATTCTACTATTCATCACCATGCATTTACCAAATATATTAAGAATCCATTGCCATATATTCTAAACTATTGAGCAATGTCTCGAGATATGGTCTATAATCTCCTCCTTTTTACAAAAAACACGTTGAGAGGGACCATGAAAACCCCTTTTTATAAGGTTATCCCAAGATAAAATTCTTCTATTACCTACTAGCCAAACTAACATTTTGACTTTAGGATTGCAAAATTAATAAAATAAATGAATGTATTATGATTTAATGTAAAATGAATGAGCATTGTAAGTTTTAACTTTGGAAAAGTATCTATTTTGAAACATAAAGGTTTATTTATGTGATTGCTCTTTTTAGAAGGAAATAAGTGTCATTTTTGTAAATTAAAGTTTGATTAAGGGTAAAAGTGAACTGGAATTCCATAGATGCATACCTAAGCCAAAAACCATTCTCAACTGCCCAAAGAAAATTAATGGTAGTGGAAGGAGAGAAGAGGGGGATGAGGAAGATGAAAGTTGTGTTGTGAGCAGGGAATAGAACATAGAGTTTTTAGAGCAAAGGGAGGTGAAAGCAAAGAATAGTCGTGGGAATTTTTCTTAAACCAACATCAAGTAACCCTATAACTCGTTTCATTGTTGAGGAGAGCATTAATTTCATAATACAATTGCTTTTCTCTTTTGGTTTAAATGAAAGTATTTTACTATAATTAAACATGAAAGTATTACTTTATTCAAACAACAGGTTTAGAAGTATTTTAGCTTGTGGAATATCTTTGGAATTCTTATTTTAAAATACTTAAGAGTCTTTTTGTGTGAAGACATTTCCTTTAGTTGTATAAAAGGAAGACATCATCAGTTGTCCCTCTTTATTATATGGTGTTCGATTTAAAGCCTTGGTGTGTTTTTAAAACACTCTTAACCTGTGAATCTTCTCCTTAGAAGTAATTGAGAGGTTTAAACTTGTAGGAAAAAGCATTGTTTTGTCATTGTTTGTACAACAACCTAAAAGAAGGAATAAATCAGTGTAGTCTCCCTAAGTAGCGTTTTTGTGTGACATTGTTGTCAAATTTTAAAACCCTATGCTTGTCACTTAAACAAACTCAGACCTTAAACCCAGTTTGGAAGTGTAATTGGCTAGGTAGAGGGTTGAAAACACTAAACGTCTTTCAAATTACTCACTCCCTCTATGTTTTTTTTAATGCTTGGAACCAAAAGGTTTATGTGCAGTAATTGATTATTCTTTCATTTAGATTTAGAAATATAAAAGAATGCCTCAAGTTGCTTATCCTTTACCTGTGTCTTCATGACTAGTCTGGCAGCAAATAGTTTGCATTATGTTACATTTTCGTAGGATTAATAATGTTAGACATAGGCTTTGGATTATTGAGAGGTTTGTGGGACTTAATTATGTCTACTTTAGGATGAAAACATTATTATACCCTCTAATATTGTAGTCTTACCTTTTGCAAGTTTGTAAATGGTTATATTAGATACGACTCTGTACATATATTGGAAGTTAAATTGTGAATGAGACATCATATTTCAAGTAGGAATATTAATGTTAATTTATGAATGGTTCATTTCATTATATTGGAAATATATGGGAAGTAAAAATATTTTCTTTTGGAAGGTTATGATGTGTTGGATGGTTATTATATTAATAATAAAGAAAAAGAGATAGATTAACTCCCTTTTGAGATTTTATTTTAAATACCAAAATGAACACACACACACACACACACACACACACGCATATATATATGTGTGTGTGTGTGTGTGTGATTATTTATCTTGAGGCTTATGTAGATAAGGGAAACTAATATAGAGAGAATTATGGGGTTCTCTCATATGAAACTATGTTTTGCAATGATGGGATGAAACCAAAAAATTGCTTATTAGTTCTTCCTAAGTTTTGTATGGAAAGAGAAAAATATTATGGAGAGAAGTATGGGCTTCTCTCATAAATAATTTGCTTTATTTGTTGTATGATGCATTTGTACAAAGGAAAGAGCATATAGGAATGCATTCATGATTACAAGTTGTCTTAATCCCTTACCTCACCAAATTGTACATTGAAAAGAAGGAAAGAAGCAATTCCAATGTGAAGAAAAGTAAAGATTGTATATCTATATATTTATAATGTATAAAGGCTTTGTATAAAAGTTGTTTGATTTCAAGTGATTTTTAAATGTGAAATATATAAATGATAAAGGTACATTGTGATTTGAGGTTATGGAGGAACTCATGTGCACTATAAAAAAATTTAACACCTCGGATTTGGACATGCTTTAATATTATGTGAATTTGATTTATAAATGTTTCCTTCTGTATATAATTATGAATTGTTTCTATGAAGAAAATGGGATGGAATATTTTAAGGATAAAATGAGATCAATTGAATTGTCATTCTATGATAATTAAAGTTAGTGTCAAATGTGTGACATTGAAATAGAATATACTTATGGAAAAATGCAAGACATTGCATTTTCTTATGGAAGTAATGGGAAGGCTTATGATAGAATGTTTATGAGATTAAATATGTTTAAGATTATAATACATTTAGATAAATTTTATTCTTACTTTGAAATGCTTTATGTTATTGTTAGATGAAATATAATGGTTCTATTCTATATGTTTGTGTTAATTGGTATTTTTGTGTTTTGGTGTATGAGTGTTTTCTACGTTTTTGTTTTTCTTTGTTGTATGTTATTGGTTGTTGTTTTTTTATTATTATTTTTTTTTTTTAGGTTTTGGTTGTTTTTATTTTTCATTTTTTTGTTGGTTGTGTCTTTGTAGAATTTTGTTATTTTTTGTTATATCTTATTGTGTGTGTGTGTTTGGTTGTGCTTTATCTTTTTGACACACGCAAGGAGCATGTTTTTTTAATCTTTTTGTGTGTTTGTGTTTGTGTTTGTGTGTTCTTGTTTTTTGTTGCTTCAGGTTTTCTCCTTGAGTATGTCAAAGGTGGTAGGCCAGGTGTGAGCCCTGGACAATTTTAGCAAAAGAGATACCCCTACCTCCTTGGGTCTTACCCAAAAGTGGCATCCCTTTTGGGATGTTTTCCACACAAAAAAAAAATAGAAAGGTTATATTCATTTTTATCTATTACTTCCAATTAAGCATGTTAAGCATATTATATATTTATTTATAAGAGAGAGATCAAAGTTTCTTTATCATTTACTCTTGGGTTTATGAGGGGGGTTTTCCATAGGTGAAACATAAAGCTTTACTAGAACCCTAGAGTCGAGTTGTTCCCAATACCAGGGAAAGTTACAAGGAGGCAACACCTAGGATTACTACAATGGTTACATCTTGAGTGGTGAAGCTCAAGAGTACCCCAAAGTGGGGAGGCTTTGGGGATATTCCTAAGTGATGAGTTTGGGACTAGAATTCCTATTGTAGAGGCTAGGAATCCATTCGATAAGTAACATAAGTGATGGCATATTAAATGGGTAGGATCGGGTGGCCATGCGAATTATCACACAAAGTGATAATAGCCTTAATTAGCCCATTGTTAAGGTGTGGCAATTAATCACTAAGCGCTAGTTAACTCACCGCAGAGGTGTGATAACCAGGCTTTAAGGCATTACACCAAAAAAAACCTACATAGATGAACTTATGTATGGTAAGGAAATTGACATCCCCTTTATCTAACTACTAAGAAGGGATAATGCTTACTTTATGGTCAAGTTATCTTGTACCCAAGGAGGGTATAAGAACTATGGGGTGACCACTAAGGCATTATTTCAAACCATGGAGGTTATTAAAGTTGAACCCCAAAAATACGGGATGTTGGTCTATCCTATCCACTTGAGATTCGTCTACAACGACAAGATCTCAAAAGTTGTTATGCCTTATTAATATTGAAATATGATTGAGACTTCTTTGTGAACCTTACCAAAATATATATATATATATATATATATATATATATATATATATATATATATATATATATATATATATCGGGGTTGGTTGAATTGGGTTGTTGCACCCAAGGCTTGAATCATACTAGCAATAGTGTATACGAGTCCTTGCTTCTTGTGGGTTTGTTTGGTACCAATACAATGGGTAGATGACTCAATGTACCTATTGACATGGTCTCTCATCTTAGGCCAATAGAAGTACTTTTGAAGTATTGACAATGTTTTCTCCATCCCATAGTGGCCTATTACTTTGTTGAAGTATGCTTCCCAAATCATCTTTAATAAATCACTAGCTGGTACAAAAATATATCCCATGTAGTAGAGGACGTCATCTTACAAATAAAAAAATATTCTTACCCACACAATGAGCTAAGAATGTATTTTCAAAATTAGAATCTACTTAATATAAGATGGACCACTTGTAAGTATCATGCCATTAAGAATGAATAATGATGATGAGTACTATGATTGGAGGTCAACTCAAGCAATATTCTATTCAATTTCCACTCCCTTTCTTATGCTTGATGATCAAATAAAACTATTATAGATGTGCATACCACTATAGATGTCTTTCATTTCTTATCTTACTCTACATCTAGATGAACTCTAAAGGTCTATGATCCATGTGGATGATGATTTTCTTGCCTAATATGTAGTGCTTTCACTCTTTATGTGCTTGGATAATGACATAGAGCTCTTTGTCAAATATAGAGTACTTTTGAACTGCCTTGTTGAATGTTTCATTGTGATAGATAATTGGATGCTCATGCTATTTGAGAATAGCAGCTAATGTGTACTCTGATGCATTAGTCATTAACTCAAAAGGTTGATGCATACCAAGTAGAAAAGGTATAGGCGTTAAATATAAATGGCCCTTCAACCTCTTAAATACCTCTATTGTGTATATCCCCAATGGAACTTGGATTTGGAACCTCCTTTGGTCACTTGGTATAGTGGAAAAGCAATATGTGAGAATCCCAATACAAATATCTAATAGAAATTGCTAGGAACTAAAAGCTATAAAGCTCTATTAAAATATTTGGGGTAGGCAAATCTCTACCTAAATCTTCTCAATATCAATATAGAATCCCTCTTTGTCAACAATATATCCAAGGTATTGAATCTTCGTCATGCCAAATGAGCACTTCTCCAAATCATCATATAGCTTATATCTTCAAAGAATATGAAATAGCTATTAAAATTATTGTAGATATTCCTCCCATATCTTACTATAGATAAGAATGTCATCTAATTAGACAACCACAAATGAGCTAGTACAGAAATGCAGGATGTCATCCATGATCCTCATGAATGTTCCAAGTGTGTTGGTCAAGCCAAAAGGCATAACCATCCACTTAAATAAAATCTCCTTAGATTTGAATGTAGTCTTCAATATGTCTATGGGTTCTATGGGAATTTGATGATAGTAAAATTTGAGATCACTTTTGATGAACTTTGCATTATGGTGTTGGTCCAACAAGTCATCTATCTAAGGGAGTGGATAATGGTTCTTTACAATGATTTTATTAAAATATTTGTAGTCAATATAGAGTATTCATATTCCATATTTCTTTGGATCCAAGATAATTGGAATGCCACATGATGAATATCTTGGTTTGAAGTGCCCCTTTTAAATTTATTTTTGGAACTACCTCTTAGTTTCATCATATTCGAGGATTGATCTATGATAAATAGGTATATTAGACAAAGGAGAACTAGGAATTAAACTAATGGAATGCTTTATCTCATAATTAAGTGGAACCCAAGTTGGTGATGAACAAGTCATCGTATTCTATTATAATCTGGTCCATCTTCTTTTGCTATACAGATCATATAATTAATATAGAGATGGTCCTCCTACTTTGTGGCTTGATCATAATTAAAATAAATTTTCTTATTTTGGATATCATCTTTGTGCATTGTTTATTATTGATTAAAGAAATAGAAATAAGATGAGATACCTTTAGGATCTTAAAGTGTTGATCTTAGGTAGTTATGGTGATACTTTGAGTCCCAGACTCATATATGCCATACCTCCTCCACATAAATGGTTGATCCAAAATTACATCATAAAGATCCAAGGGTACAACATCACACTAAACTTCATCTTTGAAGGGCTTGATGGAATAAGAGAGAAGATATTATTGAGTGACTTGAATGTCTCCCCCTATTGTAACCATCATGTGGGTGACGTGACAGGAAAATTCAAATCCTTCACCAAGTAGAAATTGGATTCTTCTAATAAATAATAAAATATAATGGCTTACCTTTGACCCACATTCATAAGTGAAATATGTATTTCTCCTCATATGACTCCTTTAGTGTAGTATATGTGGTGGCAATGGTCACATTTGGTTTGGCATGCATGATTCATTCCCTTTATCCTTAGTCTATGGAGGTGGAGGTGAATGTGTAGTGGATATAGAGGGTTGTGAATTACAAAACGATGATTTGGATTTCTCAATACTCCTCCCATTAATGTTGGTTTCTCTTACGATAATTACACCATTTTCCACTCTTGGAATTCAAGGGATTATTTTCTTTGGAGTCTTTTTCCACTTCCAATTTTGATTTTGGGGTTGACCTCCTTTATCATGATCCTTTTGAGAATCACTATTCCATTTCGTTGGTTTGTATTTAATATTTTGTTTTTATTATATGCTCCTCCCCTTTCCTATTTCTATTTTGTACTTCTACTCTAATATGGCAAGTTTATATGTCTCTCCTAATGTTTTAAATTCAAAGAGATCCACATTCTTTTGAATATACCATTAGATACCATTGTGATACTTGACAATTTGATGCATTTTAGTATCTTCAATACCTAAATTTGCTACCAAGGAGTGGTAAGCATCAATATAATCTTAAACAAATTGTTCTTTACCTTGATGCAATTATAACCATTGCATGTATTGGTATTCATACACCCATATGATAATGTTATTCCTTGATGTGCTCCATGAAATTATCCCAAGTGAATGCTACTTCATCTTCATTCTCAATTGTAAACCTATTACAATATGCTTCCCACCAATTTTAAAGTGCAAAAGTGATTTTCTCACTCTCCATGAATTTATTTACATTGGAGTATGAGAATAATTGATCCAACCCATTCTCAAGGGTATCAATATTAATTTTTCCTTCAAAATTAGAAATATAAAGAATCACCCACACCTTAAAAGGTATTGGGAGCACTCAATAGTTATAGGGATGTGAGAGGCTATACAAAGAAGGTTGTAGAACTTGCAGTACGAATTCATTGAAGAGTTTGAACAAAGTTGTCCATCATCTTATTCCCTATTTCATAAGGTCTTTGTTCAACATTGGGTTTTGTTATTACCCTTTTTCCATTATACTTCTCACCTAATACCATTTAGAATGGCAAGGGAGGTTGTTAAAGGGATCTCAGATCTAATACCCTAAATTTAATATCTAGATATTGTATTTATGGATATACACTCAAAAGAGAGACTCCTTTGACACAACTAAATTAAAACTTAGAATTTTGACTGATCCAAAACTTAAAATTTGAGTTAACAAAGATCATTAAAGAGTGTAATTAAAAAATTATAGAGTATAACAATCAAGAACACAAGAGTATACAATCAAAATAGCATAATGATTGCATTGCTTATAAAAGAGAGTATAATGTAAGCAATATTTGAGAAGATATATGAGGTTATAATATTACATCCATTACTCATGGTTTTTATATTCAAGGATGCATATATATTTATACAAGAGTTGGTTTATTGGAAATCCATTGTATTTAATATGGAAGGTCACCCATATGGAAATGTGGTGGTTCACCTTCCATGAGCTAGAAGGTCACCCATATGGAAATGTGGTGATTCACTTTTCATGAGTTACAAAGTCCATATTAAATAAACATTAGATACATATGACTTTTCCTTCTATGTTTGCTATTCTATTGATGTGTCAACATAGCTAGAGATGCATTTTGGATATGGAAATCTAAAAAATAGAAAAATACTAATTTTAGTAAGTATTTAGTTTTGGATTTTTGAGCATGTCCAAAGTGTCTTCCATAAAACTATCAACAAATCTATCTATGATATATTTTCTAATAGAAAATTTTGTTATCTCTCTACTCTTTCTAATGCTTCTTAAATGGGTCAAAATAAAGTCCCAAGCACCAAGTTATGCCCCTAACAATGTGGTTAGGCTCAAAAAAATAGATTTTTAGGCATATTTGAGTAGAAATCCATGCTATAAAAAGGTCACATGCCTAGATCATTCATCCCCCTTGAATATAAATGGTCCCCATTGCATTAGCTTTTAAAATCAGGTGTGGAAATTATTTTTTTTATGGGTAATTCTCCTTCATGACCAAGTTGTCCTACCTTGATCACTATGTAGATCTAAGTAGACTGCCTTCTAGTTCTCGTCCATGTGTTAAAAATATGATCCTCCTCCATTGATGCTAAGCTATATTAATTTTTTTCTTTAATATCTAACTATTTTTCTACTATAGAAATGTCCAACACAGGTTGATGAGGCCTAAGAAATTCAACATTGAAAATTGGATGTAAACCAAGATAAGATGGAAGAATAAAAAGGCATTTTCTCCCACCTTCTTGGTGATGGTGTATAGTCTATAGCAAAGAGGTATGATATTTCTATGGGGTCCTACAAGTATCTCTTTCTAAATACATAACCATACCTTATCTCTAATCTTGAATTGGTGTGGAACCCAATATTAGTCAAGGTGTTGCTTGTATTCCTAATTTATCTTTTGTAAGAGGTCGTTGACCTATTATTGGATGTACTAAATCTATTCCACAAATCTTGCCTTTTCTACGTCCTTTTTCCCATGAGGTGAGTACTCCATAGGTTGCACAGGGAGAGCTAAATTAGTAGTTGGCAAGTGTTGGTACCTAAAATGGACATGAAATAGGATGTGTTTGGTAGAGTTATGCAGAGCTCGATTGTACCCATGTAGAATATAGGGGAGGATATCATACCATGTGCATGGATGACTGAAATTGTACATTCAAATAAGATGTACAATCAGTCAATTCACAACTTCATCTAGTCATCAGTATGAGCATGAAAGGATGTGTACATGGTCAACTTGGTTTCTATCATTCTCCATAGGGTGGAAAAAATACTCAAAAAAATGTTATCCCTATTATATACAATGGAATTTGGAAATCCAAAGTTAATCCATACATAAATAAAATAAAGCTTAGTCATATCATCAGTTGAAATGGATTTCTTACAGGGAATCATGATAGTCATTTTTGAAAATTGATCAACTACTAGAAAAAATCAATAATTACCATGATTAGATGTGAGTAACCCTAAGAGAAAATCAACGGAGATAGATTCTCGAGGCTTGGATGGCATTGGAAATTGTGTATATAGTCTCTACTTCTTATTGGTTGGTTTGGAAATAGAGTAGGGGGTACATGACTTGTTATACCTTTCAATATATTTTTCATCTTGGACCAATATAAGTAATTTTGAAGTATCGTCAATGTTTTTTCCACACCATAGTGACTTGATACTTTGCTAAACTATGCTTCCCAAATCATATTTGAGTACTCACTAGTCAGTACACAAATATGTCCCATATGGGAAAGGATGTTGTCTTGCTAATAAAAATAAAAAACATGATTACCCACACAAAGAAATTAGTATGTATTTGTAAAATTAGAATCTACTTCATACAAGGTGGAGTAATATGATTGGAGGTCGGATCAAACAATATGCTACTGGATTGATATTCCCTTTTTTATGCTTGATGATCAAATGAAACTACTATAAATATGTGGTCCACTTTTGATGTCTTTCATTCCTTAGCTTACTCTATGTCTAAATGAACTCCAAAGTTCTATGATCTATGTGTATGAAGGTTTCCTTACCCAAGATATAGTGCTTCCACTATTTATATGCTTGGAAAATGAAATATTTTTTATCATATGTGGTATATTTTTGAACTACTTTATTAAAATTTTCACTGTGATAGAAAATTAGATGCCCATGGTATATTAAAATAGCTTCCAATATGTACTTTGATGCATTATTTATTACCTCAAAAGGTTGATGCATATAAGGTAGAGAAAGTGTAGAAACTAAACATAATTGGTCCTTAAACCTCTCAAATACCCTCTATTGTGTATCACCCCAATGGAACTTGGATTTGGCATCTCATTTTACCACTTGGTGTAGTGGCTAAGCAATGTCTAAGAACCCCAATACAAATCTTTGATAAAAACTGGGAAGACCCTAAAAGCTACAAAGCTTTGTTAGAGTCTTTAGGGTAGGCTAATATCTAATTACCTAAATCTTCTTAGGATCAAGATGAACTCCCTCTTTGTTAATATTATACCCAAGATATTTAATCTTCATAATTCCAATAAGCACTTCTCCAAATTAGCATATAGCTTGTCTTTTAAGAATCTAACATACCTATCAAACATGTTGCAAATATTCCTCCCTTGTCTTACGAGAAATGAGAATGTCATCTAAGTAGACAACTACAAATGAGTAAATATAGGAATGTAGGATGTCATCCATTATCCTCATGAATATGGTAGGTGCATTTTTCAATCCAAAAGGCATAACACGCCACTCAAATAAACCCTCCTTGGATTTGAATATAGTCTTCCATAAATCAATGGGATCTATATGTATTTGATGATAGCCATATTTGAGATCAATTTTGGTGAACTTTGCACTACACAGCTAGTCCAGTTTGTCATCTATTCAATGGAGTGGAAAATGGTTCTTCACAATAATTTTGTTCAAATTTTAGTTGTTAATATAGGGTCTCTATATTTCATCTTTTTCATGGACTAATCTATGATAAATAGGTGCATTAGGCAAAGGTTAATAGGGAACTAAATAAGTTTAATGCTTTACCTCATAATGAAGTGGAACACCAATTGATGACTTGACCAAGTCATCATATTCCACTATAATTTGGTCCATCTACTTCTACTATTCATGGATTACAATTGACATAGCAATGGTCATCCTTCTATTTTGTGGCTTAATCAATAATGAATAAATTTTCTTATTTTATCTATATTTATTCATTTTTTAGCATTTACTAAGGAAATAGAAGTAGGAGGAGATACCTTTGGGATCCTAAATCATTTACCTCTGATAGTAATGATGACACTAACACTTTGGGACCTAAACTCATATATACCATACCTCTTCCACATAAATGGTTGGCCCAAAATCACATCATAAACATGCAATGGTACAACATCACATAAAAATTTATCTTTGAAGAGCTTGATGGTATAAGAAAGGATATATTATTGAGTGACATAAATGTTTCTCCCTTGTTTTAACCATCCAACATTATACGATCATAGGTGTAGTGTGATAGAAAGACTCAAATTGTTTACCATTTAAGCAAATATTAGACTCTTTTGACTCACACTATGAATAATGAAATGTAATGGCTTATCCTTGACCCACATTTGTGAGTGAAATAGGTGTTCCTCCTCTTGTGAGTCCTCTAGTGTAGCATGTGTGGTGGCAATGGTCACATTTGATTCAACTTCCATGATTCACTTCCATCTATCCTCATCCTATGGATGTGGAGGTAATAATGTAGTGGATGCAAAGGAATGTGACTCGATAAACAATGAATCGATTGTTCAAGACTCCTCCTTTAAATATTAGTTGCTCTTGTGATAATTGAACCATTTTCCATTTTTAGCCTTCGAAGGATTATTTTCTTGGGAGTATTTTTCTGCTTCCAATTTTGATTTTAGGGTTGATCCCTTTATTATGATTTATTGAAGAGTCACTCTTTCCTTTTTTTGGCTAGTACTTAGTATTTTGGCTTTTGTTATTTGTTTATCTCCTTTTTTATTTTTGTTTTTGTGCTTTTGCTCCAATTTGACAAGTTTATATATGTCTTCTAATATCTTGAATTCAAAGAGGTCCATGTCCTCTCAAATGTACCATTATAACCCACTGTGACACTTGAGGATTTAATGTTTTTTGATATCTTGAATACTTAGATTTATTTCCATGGAGTGGGAAGCATCAATATAATATTAAACAGATTCGTCTTTACCTTAATGCATTTGTTACCATCAAATATATTGGTCTTCATAGGTTCCCATAGGATAATATTCTTCCTTGACGATCTCCATGAAATTATCCCATTTGAATTGTACTTAATTTTCATTCTCTTTTATAACCCTATTACAATTTTCTCCACCAATTTTAAATAGGTAGTGAAGCTTTCAATAGTATAAAGTGATTTTCTCATGGTCAATGAATTTATTTACACATAAGTATAAATATAATTGATCCAACCAATTTTTAAGGTCATCAACATTAATTTTTCCTTCAAAAGCAGGAATATCAAAATTCACCTATACCTTAAAAGGTACAAGATCACTTAATGGCACTAGGGAAATGAGAGGATATATAGAGGATGTTGCAAACCTTATAGCAAGAAGGTGTTGAAGAATCTGAGCAAATTGGTCCATCATCTCATTCCTCTATTTCGTGAGAGTTTTATTGAACATATCCTTGAAAGAATGGACTATATTTATATTTCTCATTCTACTTCTTACCTAGGATTATTTGGAATGATGAGGTAATCATATTGATCTCACATTTATACCCAAACTTTTGACATCCTGATCTTGTGTTTATGGACATATGTTCAAAAGATAGACCACTCTAATAACAAAAATCTAAAAATTAGAATTTTGACTCATATAAAACTCAAAATTTAGAGTTAAGGAGTATCATGAAAGAGTGAAATTAAAAAATAAGAGAGTATAAAAACTAGAATACAAGAGTATACAAGCAATATAGCATAAGGATTTTATTGCTCAAAAAATAGAGTATGAAGCAAGCACTCTCTAAGAAGATATGTAGGGCTATAATATTACATCCACTACTCATGCTTTTTATAGGGATGCATCTCTCTTTATACAATAATTATTGTATTGGAAATCCATAATATTGAATATGAAATGTCATCCATATGCAAATGTGGTGGTTCACCTTCCATGAGCTAGAAGGTCACCCATATGGAAATGTGGTGATTCAGCTTCCATGAGTTACAAAGTGTATATTAAATTAAAATTATATACATGTGTTTTGTCCTTTTGTGTTTTATCTTCTACTTATGTGTCAACATAGACAAAGATGCATTCTGGCTAACAAAATCTAATAAATAGAAAATTACTATTTTTAGTAAGTATTTTATTTTGTATTTTTAGGGCCTTTAGAGCATTTTTCTACAAACATGTTGTCAACTCTATCTATGATAAAATTGATATTGGAAATTGTTGTGTTGTCTCTAAAATTTCCAATGCTTCTTGAATGGATCAAAGAGTTCTAAGCACAAAGTTATGTCCCTAACAGTGAGGTTAAGATAAATAATAGATTCTTGGGCATTTCAAGTAGAAAGCTATGTTGCAAAAAGGTCACATGCTTAGATCCTCTCTTGAAAAGTAATGGTCCCCATTGTATTAAATTTTTAAATAAGGTGTGGATATGTTTCATTACCTACTTTTTATGATTCATATCCCTTCTTGACCAAGTTATCATGCCTAAGTTGACTAACTTCTAGTGGTATTGGTCCATGTGTTAACAATCCAATCCTCCTCCACTAGTGCTAATCTATTTAGATTGATTTCTTCAATGTCCAACTATTTTTTTTGGTTAAAAATATCCAACTAAGGTGGATGATAGGGCCTAAGAATCAATATTGAAGATTAGATGCAAAATGAAAAATTCAATTCAAAGAATTTTTCTTCCACCTTTTTGGTGATGATGTTTGGTCCATAGAAAAGACCTTTGATATTCCTATGGGTTTCTATAAGTCTCTATTTTAAAATATATAACCATACCTTATCTATAACATTGAATTCATGTGGAACCTTATTTTGGTCATGGTATGGCTTGTATTTCTAATTTATCTTTTGTAAGAGGTCATGAACCTATTGCTAGATGTGTTGAATATATTATATAAATCATGCTATCTTTTCTACTTCCTTTTGTCCATGAGATAAGTACTCCATGGATTACATAGGGAGAGCTACATCAGTGGGTACCAAGGATTAGAACCTGAAACCATGAAATGGTTTGTATTTGGTAAAGCTATGTAGAGCTCACTTGCATTCCTGCTAAATATAGGGGAGGATCTCATCCCATGTGCATGTATACTTGGAATTGTACATTCAAAGAAGATGTACAATTAGTCAATTCATAACTTCTATCTGGTCATTATTCTAAGGATATAAGGTTATGAACATGGTCAACTTAGTGTCCATCATGCTCCATAGGATGGACAAAATAATACTTATAAATTTTATATCCCTATTAGATACAATGGACTTTGGCAAGCCAAGTTGAGCCACACATGATTAAAACAAAGGATAGTAGTATCCTTAGCTAAAATATATTTCTTACAAGGAATCATGATAACCGTTTTAAAAAAATATTAACTAGTACAAAAACACAATTTTTTTGGTATAAGGTAGAGGTGGTTATAAGGTCCACAAACCTTTTACATAGTCAAAATGGGCTGGTTCTAGCATCAAGCCCGTATAATCAAAATACAAAATGGATCTTTCTAAGACCCACATTAATCCATACTTAGATTCCATAGTCCTATACTTGTCGCTTGACTATTCAGGATAAAACAAAAACCAAACAACACCTAGCACTTACTAATACCACTAGGTTGTTGTACTATACACTTGTCACCTCCCAGGGCCCAGCAAATGGGATGCATTTTCTACCTAATTCCATCTGTTGGATTACTCATCATCAACCCCTCTGATATCCTGATGCTCTAACAGGTTTGATCTTAGCTCTTCTCTAGAAGCCAACACCAATAGTTCTTGAGGGAAGTTATCCTTCCAAATTTGCATCTCCCCAATAGAAACTGCAATATTTGCCATTAGATCCTTCGCCTGGTTCCCTTCTCTGAAGGTGTGTTGGATTCGGGCATTAACCAAATGAGATTTATGAATCTTTGCTTCTAGGATAAGCTCCAAGATGGTCCAGCTAGGGTCTTTATCCTCCTTAATTACCTTGATTATACTAAGCGAATCCCCTTCAAATATAACTTCCTTATAACCCTCAAGTCTGACAATTCTCATTGCCTTCATGCAGGCTCGGGCTTCTGCAAAATTATTTGTTTGAGTTCCCAAAGGCTCTGCAAAGGCAAGGACCACTTTTCCTTCCTCATTTCTCAGAACTCCTATTGCTCCTACGACCTCGATTTCCTTTAGTCGCTCTGTCAAAATTAAACTTAACCCACTTTTGTGTGGGGGGTATCCACTTGACACCATCCCGTGGGTTGGTTGTAATGTCTAGGTCTGGAAGTTCCTCTCCCCAGTTTCGCAAAATCCTCCTTTCCCTTAGAGACATGGTCTCATTTTTGAAGAAGAAAGTTTTCCAGTTTTCTTTCAAAGCTCTAATTATTTTATTACCACATAACCTGGGATCTTTCTTACATCCTTTAAATACTCTCTTATTTCTCTCATTCCATATCCCCCATAAAAAATGGGGTAAGCTGAGCTTCCCGAGCCAAGTCAAAAGTTTCGCCCGAAGGGGGAAGCCCACTGAATGCGAAGTCGGACATGCTATTTGGACGGACCCAATCTATATGAAATTTGGACAGGGTCATTTGGAAGACTGTACAAGAAAATTCACAAGTTAGAAATATATGACTTACAGATTCTATCGCTTTCTCACACAAGATACATCAATTGATGAATTGGAAACCTCTCCTTTGCAAATTATCTATTGTCATAATCTTATTTTGAACTGCCAACCAAAATAAGAAAGCTATTTTTGGGGTTAAATTATTTAACCAAATAATAGAAGTCGGAGTCCAGCCATTGAATCCTGAGTGGATTAACTTATAGGCAATTTTTACTGAATAGATCCCACTTGTAGTTTTGCCCCAAATTGCCTTATCTCTTCCTTCCCCAAGAATGATCGGGAACACCCTTAAAGCATCATTGAGTTTGGTTAGGGCCACCTTCTCTTGCTCTGACAGATTATGAATTGTGATTTTCTTCCAAGAGGAAGTTTCCTGTGCTACAACAATAAAATCCCCTACTTTTCCTCCCATTTCCTCCGAAAGTTTATGTTGGAGGACCTGAAGGTCTAAGTTATCTTTCAGAGGGGCCTCTTCCAATCACGGGTCTTGCCAAAATTCCACTTGTCTTCCATTACCAATTCTCCATCTGATGCCTTTCCTAACTACCTCCCGACATTTGAGCAAACAATTCCAGAAATAGGATCCTCTAGGGAGATTATCAGCTTTCAGGAAGTCCTAATTATTTCTAATATATTTTGCCTTAAGAAGTTTTACCCATCCCAATTGATCATTATTGATAAATCTCCATACCTATTTTCCAATCAGAGCTTGATTCATTTCTTGCATTCTCTTTAGCCCCAGGCCCCCCTAATCCTTGCTTGCACACACCTGATTCCATGCTACCAATGAAATTCTCTTTCTCTCCTCTGAACCTGACCATAAGAAGTTGCATTGAATTTGCTCCAATGTAGCTCGGACCTTTGCGAGCATTCTAAATAGAGACATGCGATGAAATTGGAATGCTCTATAAAGTAGTTTGAACTAATAAGGCTTTTCCTGCAGAGTGAGAAGGTCGCCCTTCCACCCCGCTAACTTTTTGGAGATCCTGTCAATGACTGAGTTCCACAATGTAGCCTTCATTCTTCCTTCGAACATAGGCATGCCTAGATAATTTGTTGGTAGAAGCTCCTTTCCACAACCGAAAAAGTTAGCTATTCTTTCCTCCCTCCCACCAGGCATGTTAAATAAATAGATGCTACTCTTCTTATAGTTTATGTATTGTCCTACTTCTGTCTCATACTTGGTTAGAATTCTCTTCAGCTTCTTAGCACGAGGCACCGAGGCTTTGAACACAATGATTGTATCATCCACAAACTATTGGTGAGACACTGGCTCTGCCGTTGAGGCTGGTTTGAAACCTTCCAATCGACCATCTGCCACCACTGCTGAAATGTTCCTACCCAATGCTTTCGCTAAAATAATAAACAAGTATGGAGACAAAGGATCTCCTTGTCGCAACCCCCTTTCACTCTTAAAGTAACTGGAGGGTGACCCATTCACCATAACAGAAAATCTTGTAGTAGATTTATAACTAAAAATCAACTTAATCCACTATGGACAAAAACCAAACTTACCCAAAATCTTGGTGAGGAACCACCATGAGACCCGGTCATAGGCTTTATTCATATCAAGCTTTAGTAACATACCTGCTTCCTTACTAGCCACCATTGAATGAATAACCTCATGAATTGTGATGATACCATCCAGTATTTGTTGCCCTTTCACAAAGCCTCCTTGGTTCATATCAATGATGAAAGGAAGGATAACCTTCAGCCTATTGGCGATTGTTTTTGTGAGAATCTTCATCAGAGTGTTACATAAACTAATAGGGCAAAAACTGGAAAATTCCATTGCTCCCACTAGTTTAGGGATGAGGACTAAAAATGTAGCATTAACTCCTTCTGGGATTTCCATGTCCTTTTGAGCCTCAATTATAGCTTCCACTACATCATTGCCTAGGATATCCCAAAACTTCTAGAAGAAAGTTGCGGGGAAGCCATCCGGTCCTGGGGAGCTGTTACTATCCATGTCAAAAACCACCTTCTTGATTTCCACTACATAATGAGGGAATGGTTGCCAACAGAGAGTCCTCTTCTTTAATAGTCGGATTTACATCTTCTAGCAACGATTTAAAGTACTCAACCGCTTCCCTCCTTATGTCTTCCATATCTTTGGTGTTAGACCCATCGGCCATCTTGATCTCCTTAATTTTGTTAGTACTCCTGTGGCGAAGAGTAGAGACATGGAAGAACTTTGTATTTCTGTCACCCTCCTTTAACCAACGCAGTCTAGATTTTTGCCTCCAAAAGGTTTCTTCAAATCCTAGCATCGTGTGGTATTCGGCTAATAGCTCCCTCTCCTAGTTTCTCAGATCCTCTGTAAGCTGCTCTGACTTCAGCTTCTCCTATAGTTCATTGATCTTGTCTTTTAGTTCTGCCTTTTTAACAAAAATATTGCCAAAGGAAGTTTTGTTCCACTCTCTAATGTTAGCCTTCACATTCCTTAGTTTACATGCCACTTGGGCTAGTTTCAAACCATTATACTTTTTGTCCCACCATTGGGCAACCAAATCCTTGAGATCCTGATGTTGGAACCACATAAGTTCGAATCGAAAGGGTCTGATGTATCTTTTCTTAGAGTCCTCCCCTGTTTCCCACGAATTGGGTTGTGGTCGGACCCGATTCTTGGGAGTGTCGTTAATGAAGAGTCCCCAAACCTCTCCAGGCATTCTTGAGAAAGAAGAAACCTATCTAATATGATCTGAATTTGATTTTCCTTCAATATTTTGTTAGACCATGTATAGGAGAATCTACGCAGGTCCACATCCATCGACTCATGTTGCTCAAAAAATCTCTAAACTCGTAGATATCAACAGTTATTCTTTGAGAGCCCCCCAATTTATCTGTAGGATTAAGGTAGCAATTGAAATCCCCCGCCACAATCCAAGGGTAGTTGGGGACCGTCTTCGACAATTCAGCTAGCTGACTCCAAAAAACCCTTCTCAGGCCCTATCTAACTAGAGCATATACATTCGTTAAGATCCACTCTTCCTGCATGGTTTTATCCACACATAACAGACAAATAAACCAACTAGACATCAGAATCACTCTACTATCAATCACATTCTTGTTCCACATAACAATCAACCCTCCTGTTGTTCCAGTGGCCTCTTGGCCTACTACTTCAGCTTCTCACCAAGTCCTATTCTTAAAAGGAATAACTCTACTCTCCTCCATTTTAGTTTCTTGCAATAAAATCATATCCGGTTTGTGTTCTTGTCTAAGAGCATACAAAGCTCTTATTTTTGCAAGATTAATCTCACGAATATTCCATGAAATAATCTTCATTTATGGGCTTTGGATCCTCGAGCCTTCGCCCCAAAGAGCAATATTGCTTGAGTGCCATCAGCCACTCCTTGCTCTACTTCTTTCTGCCTTAAGGCAACATTGCTAGGTTTCCCTCTTCCTACCGAACCATATCCCCATACATCCGCTCTAGGCTGGGGTTCCTTGGGATTCACTTGGCTTATAGTAACCATCTTGGATAGTTCAGTCTTGGTCTTTGGGGTAACAATCTGGCTTTCTAGGTTAACTGGTCTTTCTGACAGTGGAGATGATTCCGTGCTCTTAGCTTCTTGATTAGTAGATTCTTTTTTCCCTCGCTTTGGGGTTACACCGATCTTGGTGGTTCACCTCTTCCTCCCGAGTATCCTTGCATGTATTATTAGTTTCCTGCTCCTTCCTTCGATTTTTCTCCTCTAAATCCTTCTCTTGAGTCTCCTCTACCTTCGATTCCACTTCTTGGCTATCCATCTGATCTCCCTTCGGATGATTTAATGCATCAAAACTATTCTTCACTGGGATGTTGATCTCCTTGGAATTTCTTTCCATAAATTCCTCTGTAGTACATGGGACCACTTCCACTGAGCCTCCATAGGCCTCCCGTATTACCCAATCAAACTTACTTGCCCCAGGGCATTGATCTATGGGTTTCTTTCCTTTGTGATTTGGCTCTGAGGCTTGCTGTATCATCTTAGGAGCAAGTTGAGCTTGAGGGTTCCCATCAAAGGGACCAGCTCCCCTGTGAGAGGGTTTCAAGGCATAGGTATTTTTGGGATGAGAGTTATAACGTTGCCTCTTGCTTACAATAGGGCGAACAAGGTCTCTGATATTCAAATTTCGAGCTCCATGTCCTTGAGGCCCATGTTGGGTAGGAATGGAGATCTGTGGGGGAGGGATATTATTCTGGGTTTGAGGAGCAGTATTTTGGAGTGGGGGGTGGTTCTTGGAAATGCAGTGGATACCCTAGTGCCCTACCTTCCCGCAAACACTACACTTAAAAGACATATTTTCATATTCAAAGACCCGAGTATGAAGGCCAAACATAGACGACAATATAATGGATTTAGGGAGCTCTTTACTCAGGTCTGCCAACACACATATGCAAGCAGAAAGGATTCTTGTTTTGCTCAAGGTTGCAGGATCAATAGCTATTAGTTCTCCAATCTCTGTAGCTATCCCAGCCAAGATTTGTTCATTCCAAAAAAGCAGAGGTAATCTCGGCATCTTAACCCAAATAGGAGCCAAATCCAGCACTTGAGTCTGGGGGTTGAAATCGGGGGACCAACGCTTCAGATACAAGCCCCTTTCCCCAAAAAACCAAGGACCTCCTTGGAGAGTCCTTTCCATGTCCTGTTCACATTGAAATGTCACCAAAAGAAAACTCTTGGGTAAAGCCTTAATCATCATACCGGCCCTTGGCCGCCATTTTTGGATGGCCCATCTCCTTATGACTTCCAAGTCCGGCCTCACCCCCATAAATTTAGCCACCAGAGATGTTCTGCCCTCCATAGCCACATGTTGAGCTAAGGTATCCGGGACGTGCAACCTACCATTGACAGATTTTAGATTAAAACAAGAGTCGGATAATTTTTGCTTACTGCGAAGAGCATTAAGATATGAAGGTCTCCAGTTGCCAGGTTTCTCTTTGTCTCCTTCCTGGGTCTTCCTTTGATCCTGATGCACATAGTCTTGGTCCCCCTCAGATATATCTTCAACCGCATCCGCCCAACGCCCTTGGACCGGTTCCAATAGAACTTCCTTGTCCACATCCTCCGCCTGGGGGCCTGCTATCTCACCAAAGCCCCCACCTGCCGCGTCTGCTGATCTGCCCTTCGAAGCCCCACACCTAGGGTTTGTTGCCCCTAGACCTCCCGCTCCTCCTCCTTGCTACTCCATCCATCACAACTTGCTTACTATAAAAACATAATTATTATCATGCTTAGATGTGATTAAACCTGAGAATAAGTCCATGGAGATATTTTCCTAAGGCTTGAATGGCATTGGCAATGGCATATATAGTCCCTGCTTCTTGTTGTTTATTTGGTAATAGTGTAGGGGGTACATGACTTGATGTACCTCTTGATATCGTTCCTCATATTGTTCCAATAGAAGTACTTTTGAAGTACTAACAACTATTTTTTCCATCCCAAAGTGACTTGCTACTTTGCTAAAATGTGTTTCCCAAATCATATTTGGGTTTTCACTAGCTGGTACATAAATATGTCCTATGTGGCAAAGGAGGTTATCTTGCAAATAAAAATTAGAAAAACGCTTGCCCACATTAATAGCTCAATATATATTTACAAAATCATAATCTATTTCATACAATGTGGACTAATTGGAAGTATAATATCCATAGGAATCAAGAATGGTGATGAATGCCATGATTGGAGGTTGGCTCAAAAATCTGCTATTTAATTGGTACTTTGTTTTCCATGCTTGATGAGAAAATTAAATTGGTATAGATATGTGGCCCACTTTTCATAACTTTCATTACTTAGCTTAATCTACATCCAAATGAACTCCAAAGGTCTATGATCTTTGTGGATGATGGTTTCCTTTCCCAGTATTTAGCTCTTCCACTATTTACATGCTTAGAAAATGGAATAGATCTCTTTGTCATAAATGGGGTATTTCCAAATTGCTTCATTGAATGTTTGACTACGATAAGCAATTGGATGCCCATGTTTTATGACAAAAATTCCCAATGCATACTCTAATGCATCAGTCATGACATCAAAAGTTTGATGCATTTTAGGTTGGAAAAGTGTAGGAGCTAAACACAATTGGTCCTTCACCCTATCAAATATCCTTTGTGAAATCTTCCCTTTTTTATATCACAATTTCTTTTGTGAATATGCATAGATATAGATTATACTTCCTTTAGTTACAAATTCCACTACCTAACTAATATGATAGAGAATATGCATAACTATAGTCTTTAGTTATAAATTCCACTACCTAACTAACATGATAGAGAATATGCACAACTACATTTTTTTTCTAGCATCACATTTTCAACATTCTCCCCCTTAATGTTGAGAGGTCTCACAAGACTGTGTCTCAATTTTAAGAATTGATCTTTGGTAACTCCTTTTGTGAACACTTCAACAAGCTACTCTTGAGTGCTATAGTAATTCAACTCTATTATTTTATTGTGTACCATATCCTTGATAAAATGATACTTCAAATCAAATTGTTTAGAATTACTATGATTAATGGGATTCTTTACCAATTGAATTATACCCATATTATCACAAAAAATGATTTTAGGATGAAATTTATTCTCACCAATCTCCTCAAATACCTTCCTAAGCCACAAACCTTATGCACTAGCTAAAGTGACTACAATATACTTAGCTTCTATGGGGGAAAGAACAACTAATTCTTACTTCTTTGAGCTTCATGTGATCAATCTAAAACCAAGAGAAAAATAGGTGCCAGAAGTAGAATTTCAGTCATCTAAGCTATTTTCCCAATCAAAATCACAAAACCAACAAGCTGCATCTCCTTAATTATATAATAATGAAAGCTAAAATCAAGAGTATCCTTCACATACCTCAAGATTCTCTTTGCAGCTTTCAAATGAATTTGAGATGGTTTATTCATGTACCTTGAAACAAGAGAAGCAACATAATCAATGTTTGGTCTAATGTTAGTGAGAAACATCAAACATTCCATGATGTTCCTATAACCTATCACATTTACTTTTTTAGATCCATCATCCTTGCACAACACTACTCATGAGAAATGAGAGTGGAAACTTGTTTACATTTGTCCATAAAAAACTTCTTCAACACATATTTAACATACTTTGTGTAGTGATTCTCACTACATTTGAAAAAATGTTTTGCCTTAGTCAATTTTATAAAGTGACTATGTTTTATTTTAGTCAATTTTGTAAGGAAGCTCCAATGGGAAGCAAGCTATCTGGAACCTCAATCAAAATTGAAGCATATTGGAGTCCTAAAGTGCAAATAAGTACAAACTTGAGTGTTGAGGTATGTAAAAAGGAAAAAAACTATAATTTTGGGAAAAGCTAAACATGGTGTTATGTGAAAAACAATGTTAACAAGAGTTGTAGTGAGAAACGAAGAGAAGACCACATGTGAAAGGGTGCTAACCAAAATCCAAGAATGCTACCTTCCATAGAAATAAATATCCATAGCTACCTTTATTACTCATGGGCGACATTCCAAGGAGGTGGTTGATGTTTTGAAGACACTAGTGATGGAAGTTGTAGTACTAGTAACCTTGAGCCCAACAACATTGATTACAAAAGAGCTTCCCACTAAATCTTTATGGATCCCCAAGAGATATGGTAGTAGTAGCGGTAGCTACACATCCAGAGGCCCAAAAACCTTTAGCGTTCATGATTTTATATCCAAAAACCTCAAGGCGATCAACAAATTCAATGTGAGTATGACACGACATGTAATGGAGAAGGCATTTTGAAATTTTTGCATAGTTTTGGGGGGAAATCTCTTAGTTTTTATCTATAAATAGTAGTTTATTTATTGTTGCAAAGGATAAAATTATTGCCTAAGAAGTATTTAGTATCTACCCCTTTGGTAATTTTCCTTTCATTTTCTCTTATGTATCAATTTAGAGTCAAACCCTAAGTTGTCTTATTAATAGCATTTGAGACCTTTTGGCTTGGTATATTTGTATGGAATATATATATATATATAAGAAGCTATGACTATTTCTCTTTGACCTGGTTCTTATGTATGTTTTGTGTATGAATGTTTGTGTTAGACAAATAAAGTGTTCACCTTCTAGTTTTTATGAGTGGTTCAAAGTGTTTATTTTCCCACTAATGCATATAGAATATTTGATCTTGGCATATGGACTCCCATAGCTTAGGAATTTATTTTCCTATTATTTTCTTTCATGTTATATCTCCTCTTTTCTCCTAATGAATGCAATTAGATTAGGTGTAGCTTAGGAAAGTGAGAATTGAATATCACATCTAATAAGAAGTCAACCTTGAGAAAAAGCTTAGAGGTTGTTATGAGAGTCATGTCACATGCTCTCTGGACTTCCATTTGTGTCACTCTAATCAAGGCACGAGTGTTAGGTGCATCTAGCCATCGCAACTGGTGACTACGATATTCTAATTCAATAATATTTTAATGGAATGCCCGATGGGACCAATCAATTTCATTCATCTCATATTATAATCTATTAATCAAAGAAGAACTAGAGTATCACCCATCATGCATGACAATAAGTTTATTGGCATGTCTAATGGTTTCAATCCATTACACATTAGGTTGAGATTTTGATGAAGGTCTAAGCTTATCTACTTCCTAAAGCATCTAAACTTAACCTTGGAGATTACACTAAATAAGAATACCCAAAAAAGGCCACCTAAATATACATTGGACTAAGATTCCAATGAAGATCTTATTTTCTCAGTTTATTGAAGCATAAAGCATTTTCTTGGAAACTCCCCTAAAAACAAAGGACATAGAAATTTCAATGTAAGACCTACAACCAAGTTCTTTGCTGCTACAAATCCTCATGTATTGGTGCCACTTGTAAATCCAATTTAAAAAAGGAGGAGAGAAAAACGTCAAAATATGGTTGTACCAACCAATCAAGCTCAAAAAAGATATCCAGCCTAGAATGATAGAGGTCTCTTAATCTTGGCTTAGCTCTACAGTCATTAACATACTTCATCAAAGAAGATGCTACTACGCCATTGGAGCATTTGCATCACATGGCCAACTTGTGCATTGTGCACTATATTGGAGAGCAAAATATAGTGTTGATATTGTTGGTGATATAATTTAGAGGTAAGGCTTAAGAATGGTGCATGCCTTGCTCTATAATCAATAAACAACTAGAATCAACCCGTTGACTTGTTGGTTGATAGATTCAGGGAGAAGGCTTATGGAGTATCTCTCCTAGATCAATTGGAAACCATTAATAGAGCACATATATTGATAATGGATGATTTCAATACTTGGTTTCAAAATACCTAGTAAATAATACCATATGATATTTAACCTCCCCTAGGTATGGAATTCATATACTATTTGAAAACTTTTAATTCTAAACTTGCCATTATGGTCAAGTCTAAGGGAGGAAACTCCTTGCCAGTGGCCTATGGGATAGCTATTCAAGATAAGAATGACCTTATCCAAATAGGAAGGCTATATCCAAGGCCTCCCATGCCCCTATTTTTGAAGTTCCAAATGTTGTATCAGCCTCCTCCAGTTGTGCAACCTACAACCTTTTAGCCCACTCTAGCTCTAAACTTGGCAATAGTCCCAACTCCTATCTACACTCCTAATCATTCATGTATAAGCCCCTATTATTTTGAGCTAGATGAAATAAAGATTTTTCTAGAAAATGGCATCTAATGAAGTCATTGCCCTTAGGAGACAACAAAATGCCCAAAGGTTTTTGTATCAAAATAATCCAAGAATCAAATCCATTATCAACAAATAATACTTGTATCTATTCCAACCCCACTACAACAAAGATATCTTAATCCTACTAGGGAGATATCTCCCATGTAAAAATTACATGGAGGACTCTAGTATGTGGTATTTCCCATACCCCATACCCAAATGACCACTCTCCCAATACCTATTCCAAAGGAAGCTCTAAGCAGTTCATAGTAGTGTCAAATGAAGTGGTACCCATCCAAGCATCTACCTTGTATTTAGAGGCACAAATATAAACATAGAACCAACCCTCCTCTACAACATCCTTCCCTAATTTAACATTTTCTCTTACCAAGTATATTCTGGTCATATGGGATGAGTAGGAGGTATACTATGTTTGATTGGGTGGGTACTTCAACATCCAACAAGCCATAAGTCCAATCAGACAATATGAAAAGGGTTAAGAGGAATTTAATAGAAGAGTAATAAAAAGAGAGAAAAATAACTCCAAACATCCAAAGTAGACCAATCAATCCTAGAAAGGATGTTTCTACCATAGCCCAACCAACTCAGAACATGTCAAATCTCTCCATGACTATTAAATAGAATGTTCTTGAATTCTAAAGGTAGCATGCACTTGTGTTAGTCCCAGTAAAAATCCCTCAATCAACCACAAAGATATCTAGATATCAACCGCCACTGAGTGCCACTCAGAAGACCCATCCTATTGGATCTTTCAATGTGGTGGATCACTTAAAGAAGTCCATGGCGATCATGCCTCTATGGGATGTTTTGTCTATTCCTGAGCAAAAGGAGCACCTAAAGAAGGCCTTGGAGGAACAAAAGAGACCGAGACAACAAAAGGTATCAGTGGTTTACCAAATATCAAATTTGAAAATGATCCAAGTCAAGGCCATGCTCGTCTATTTGATCTTGGTTTATGGTGACAAGTTGATCCACAATTGCATGGTAGACCCTACGTCAAATACTTTAGTCATGTCTAGAGGGGTGGTAGATGTGTTAGGACTAGCCTATTATCTTGTCAATAGAAAAGTGGTGTAGCTAGATGGAAGTGTAGTTCAATTCTTGGGGGTAGCCCAAAACATCTTGCTCACAGTGTATGCCTTCCCAAGCCTCACAATATCTCAAGATATAGCGATGATTAATCTCCTAGCTTCATTTGGCATTTGCTTATATAAGGACTTCATCATTAAAATTAAGAGGATCTTATATCTATATTGGACGCTCATGGTGCTAAGAACTTGGTATGGTACTAGGATCAAGATTCCACTAAAGTCCCTCCATATGCATCATGTCGAACACCTACCTGCAACCGAGCCAAGCATTGATCAAATTTTCATAGTTGAGGAGGAGCGGCCTGGATCAAAATTATTCATGGATGAGATGCATTCCTTTATTCTTAATGACAAAATGGATCAATGGGTAGTAAAATCTTGGGATCCAGATCTCAATGAAAGGTTTGAGCTAATAGGTATACGATGAGTTTCAAACTTATTTGTGTAAAAAAAGGGAGACAACAAACTTTGTGTGCTAAAACAAATATCATATGATGAGCTTTGGTTGAGGTTCCCTCAAATTGCATAAAATCATACCTCATTAAATCATGGGTTGAATGAGGTATAGAGCTAATGCAGGTAAGGAAAGCCTCATACAAATATCAACCTACAAAGTCATGCTCTACCATTGTGTAGGTAGTCTCTCAAGCAAGAAAATTATCAAAAAGCTCCAACCCCACCGATCAAGTTCTCTTAGGGCATAGGAAAATGCAACACCCCATCACATGCTCAAATATATTTTGCATACCAAAACTGAATAAGTGGTGAGGTTGTTGCATGTAGTTTATATCCCCAAGAGATCCCAAGAAAAGGGATTACATTGCCACTAGCCTCTAAAGGATCAAGTGTATCTATCCTCTGCAACCCTATGATGTTAAGCCTCAAGTAAGAAGAAAACTTGATAGTGCTAAGTGAAGATTCTCAGACTAGAGTACCTTATTATAGAAATATCAAGATAGCTTCACATGCTCAAGGGATATTTTGAAGGTGGCATAAACTCAAGTCTCACCTGTAATGCATGTATGAAGGACCTCTCATGATAAATGAGATATGCAAGCAAATTCGGTCCCCATAAGCTTATGATAAGGGTCTATCATGTCAACCTTATGACTCAAACTCTAATGGTTAGGACCATACACCACCTGAAGTTGTGCACTTGTATGATCATTTAGGGTAATCAATGACAGATATAGGACAAAATCAAAGGAACTAAAAATGACTCTCCAAATAGAGCATTAATTGGGGGTATTCGCGTAGGTCACTAGACTCTCCGATTTGCATAACTTCAAAAAAATTAGGGCAAACACCTCATACCATAAAAGTGAGACACTTGGTGTATTGTATATCACTCTCAAAAGGGACACTTGGGCAATCAAATCTTGATTATCCAATCAAATCTTTGATGGATAAGATAAAAAGCTTCATCGATGTGATATTAGAGGCTACCAATGTTACGACTATGAATTTGAAATCGCCCAATCATAGGAAGGGGCACATGAACCAATGAGCCAATTGGCCTAGAAAAGAACATAGGCATTACCACAAACCATACAAGATATAAGTTCCACATATGCACATTAATTATGATTGGGGAGTGTTGAACATATTAATATCATTTTCTTCCTCAAGTTTTCCTCATTGCACCATGAACAAACCAGATTCTCTAGGAGCTCTGAAGCATATAGATTGTTAGCAAAAGCAAAGGGGTAGTAAAGTTTAAAATTTTTAGACAACTTGACATAACCATGGATTCTATAAAAAGAAGCATGGTTGTTGCATTATCTTCAAGATTTGCCTTAGCACCTCACTCTGCATTTATAAAATACACCCATACTCAAGCTACACCAACAAAGCCTCCAAAGTGTATCAAAGATGTAGTAAAGAATGTGGTAGTTCCAAAACTATCAAAGAGCACAAGAATATTGAGGAAAGGTTCCTATCAAAGATACCTCAATAGTGAAGAGGAGTCCTCTACAAGGATTTGGACTATTTGTCTGGATCAATACTTGGTTCCTCAAGTGTATTATTGTTATGAGTTGATGGAGGTGTGTGCCTTATATTACAACTCTCAACATAGACAAGTCAAGGCCCACAATAGCCATTTCAAACTAGCTATTTCAAGAGAGCTCATGTGAGGATTATTGATGGTGCTTGAGAGGCTCACATTAAATCTAGAGATTATCGATAGGTATTATACCCAAATCCATGATAATATTTCTTTCTTGAACTTAGAACTCCAAAATTCAAAAACCTCCATGTTGAAATTTCCTTTAGGTCGACAGAGCTTCAAAGAAAATTCTAAAGATGCTCTGAGAATAACGACATTCGTTTTCAATGTTGATGATGATAAGAATATTTCATGGAAAGATTTGGACATCCTCCACATGCCAAGGTATACCTTGAAGGATAAGTCGTTGGTCATCATCTACAACAATTGCACACCCCAACAAATCCAGGAAGGACTATACAAGTTTAAAAAGTCTTGTTGTTAGAATCCCATCCTAACGTTATTTTGTAATTCTCTTTGCTTATGTAATGACCCACTTCCAATGTAGGGGATCTCATCTATAATGTTATTTTACAATATTTTGTAATGTATGTGGCAAGTAAGGCACCTAGCCAAGTGGGCCCATTTTATGTAACCGTTATCAATATTGTAATCAACGTTTGGTAGAATATTCTAGCTTAAGAGGTGGTTTACATTCAAGTATTATTAATTCTTCATGCATCTAATATTATTTCAAAATGCCTTAGATCTCTCAGTAATTAAATTTAAATATTAGGAATTAAGATGGCCAAAGGCGACCCATCTCTTCCTGAACAGAAGTCCAGTGACAAAATTCCCCCTATTATGTTTTCATGGATGAGTTCCTAGCATTGACTATGACCACAATTAGAGGAGAGAAACCCTAGTGTATACCAAAATCCAATGATAGAAACTTGAAATTTTAAGCTACGGGGGATTGGTACCTCCTAGAGGATGTAACTATTATCTATCTCTATGCATTCAACAAACCAGTATACCTATTCCTAAAGAGTAGTCTCTCTAGAAATATCAAGATAGCTAGATGTAAATGATGTTGCCTACGATAGTGGGTATGGCAAGACAACATACTATAAACCCCATGCACCCTTGGCAAGTTTTCTCAAATAAAGAGGAAGGAAGACCCAAGTTTAGAGAGTAAGTTGAAAGAGTTATGACTATAAATTTTGGATGACTCATTGAAATATGACCCGTAAGGAAAATTTGTTTAAATATGACTCTATTTTATTTATTGTAAGTGTTTTTTTCTTCCCCTTAATTATATTATCACTGTTTACATTAAAAAGTTCATCAATTTTTCATTTTCTTGGTCTTTGAGAATGAAATCTCCACATAGGCCAAAGATGTGTTGTATATAAAATGCTATGTGAAGGAAAAGTGACCTACAAAGTGTCTCCTTATCTTTTGTATGCTTTTCACAGTGGAACTTTTTTAAGTTAATTTTGCAATATTAATTGAGTCTTTAGGTATGATCGTGAATACTAACCTAAAAGGAGAGTGATTTTTTATATTTCATTCTAGTTATCCTTTTCCAAGTATCAACTTTGGGTGCCTATGTAATGTCTTATTATAAAGGTTTTAAAATATTTCTAAGTATTAGGTATTAGGTCTCACAAATATGTTGATATAATGTGTACTCAATTCTATTCATAGTCCTTTCAAATGCCTCTTTTGTATGTAGGTTAACTCCCACATCAAACAAATATTATTTATGGGTAAGGATTTGTAGATTTAATTTTGTGGATATTTATTCTTTTCATGTGACTTCACCCCTTGAGTAGGTTAACCACAATATGCATAAAATTTCACATAAGGATTGAAACCCATAAGTTTAATACACCATCCATAAAGAAGATGGTGTATTAAGACTTCACCATCCATAACGAAGATGAAGTTCAAATACACCATGCAAAAGGAGACTAGTGTGGTCTCCCAATTATCAAAGATTAGCAATATAAATATGGTAATCAAATACTATGAAGCATTGAAGAAAGATATCCATATAAAGTAAAAATGCATCCCCATAAAGGACTCCAAATTGGCCTGAGTTTCAATATTTGAGTAAACCTTCTCTTGTCCTAAACATGTGATTATTTATGTTGGACATTTGGATAGATAGACTAAGAAACTAGCCTCCATGAAAAGTAAGGTTTTTGCATCCATTATTCCTTTAGTAATTAGGTCCATGTTTGGTTTGGAATGCCACTTGGTAAATTCAATCATAACTTCCAAGGATAAAGTAGTGGATTCCTAGAAGAACAACAAGAAACTTTTTTTAAATTCATTGCCATAATTGTAAATATCAATACTAAAGACTAATGGTGTTGTTTCTTAACTTTTATCCTATTGGGATATTCTCCCTAGGACCTGTTGGTCATCAAATATGCCTAGGAAAGGATTTGGGTAAATGTATGCGCCCTAGACTTGGACCAACATTGAAAGGCCGAAGGGAAGAGATGCCCCTCATGCCAATCTTCGGAGAAAGGTCAGCTCCTATGCTAAACTACTTTGGTGTTTTGAGATAAGGGATGCAGGAAAGAGATAAACAGAGTAAGGGTGCAGGAAAGAGATAAAAAGAGTTAGGGTTAGAGGAAGAAATAAAAAGGGGTAAGGGAAGAGAGATCAATAATTTAAAGTGGGAGAGAACAGGAAGCACGATCACTAACTAACAACTTGAATAGCAGCAAAGAACACCAATAATAAATGAAAGAAACACCACATTAACCTTCCTATGTATCCTCTGGGAGAGCTCCAGGATTCTCCTTCTCCCTTTCATCGAAATTTAGGGTTCAAAGTAAAGACGATTAGGACAAGCAAATATAACAGAAACCACAACCCACCAGACAACATAAAAGAAAACCAATATAGCGTTTTTCCTTTCCTATGTATCCTTCGGGCAAATTTCAGGGGTGCAGTCCCCAATCGCACACCGAATTTAGGATTCAGATTCTCAGTATACAAATGAAGAAATACAAAAGAAATAAACACAGAAGGCAGCATAAAAGAAATAAATTGAGCCCAAAGCTCTTTAGTATTAATCGTAGGACATCAAGTTACAACAGCTTTCTAGCAGAAAGTTCTCCCCATTTTCTTACATTACAATGCCTGGGTTTTTATAGAGGACCCGACCCTTTGAGTCATTATTACACATAATGGCGAAGTATACTATTGAGATCTGAGAAGTCGGCTCCTCGTGGCCCTTGTGACTGAGCTTTCAAATCCATTACCAGAATTGGCAACTGTGACCGAGTCAATCGCAAAAACATGCATTAATGAGCCATCTGAGTGTCCTTGGTTTCTGGGTGTAATGCTCGAGTGGCCGCCATGCTTGTCGAGCTCTCCTTCAGAGACTGATACTTCACTTCCAATTGCCAAAAATGAGCAGCGAGCTTATCGAGAAAGTAAAAATGTATTTATCAGGCACTTGATCATCTCGAGAAAATACCCAGCTTGGAGCACGTGCCCCCCTTTGAGTCACAAAAAAGCAACATGTTGCGATATCGCAACATTTCTGTCTTCAGCTTGGTTCTTCTTCTTGCATCGCGAAAATATGACATGTCGCGAAATCGCGACATTTCTATGTCTTCAACTTCTTTTGTTGCTTTTGGCCACGAAAATGCAACATGTCGCGATATCGCGACACTTTTCCTCTTTTGTTCGCGAGAATGCAACATGTCACGATATTGCGACACTTTTCCTCCTTTGGTCGCGAGAATGCAACGTATCGCGATATCGCGACACTTTTCCTCCTTTGGTCGCAAGAATGCAACATGTCGCGATATCGCGACACTTTTCCTCCTTTGGTCGCGAGAATGCAACATGTCACGATATCGCGACGCTTTTCCTCCTTTGGTCGCGAGAATGCAACATGTCACGATATCGCGATGCTTTTCCTCTTTTGGTCGCGAGAATGCAACATGTCACGATATCGTGACACTTTTCCTCTTTTGGTCGCGAGAATGCAACATGTCGCGATATTGCGACACTTTTTCCTTCTTGCTCTTTCTCCTTGCTGTGAGCCGCGAAAACGCAACATGTCGCGATATCACGACACTTTTTATTTCTTGCCCCTCTTGTCGCTTTGAGCCGCAAAAACGCAACATGTCGCGATATCGCGATACTTTTTCTTTCTTGCCCCTCTTGTCGCTTTGAGCCGCGAAAACGCAACATGTCGCGATATCGCGACACTTTTTCTTTCTTGCCCCTCTTGTCGCTTTGAGCCGCGAAAACGCAACATGTCGCGATATCGCGACACTTTTTCTTTCTTGCCCCTCTTGTCGCTTTTGGCCGCGAAAATGCAACATGTCGCGATATCACGACACTTTTTCTTTCTTGCCCCTCTTGTCGCTTTGAGCCGCGAAAATGCAACACGTCGCGATATCGCGACACTTTTTCTTTCTTGCTCCTTCTCCTTGCTTTTGGCCGCGAAAATGCAACACGTCGCGATATCGTGACACTTTTTCTTTCTTGCTCCCTCTTGTCGCTCTGAGCCACGAAAATGCAACATGTTGCGATATCGCGACACTTTTTCCTTATTTTGGCGAGGCTATCTTCTTTGGATTGTTCGGCAACGAAGCTCTTCTTCATTTTATGTACAAGGGGGTGGCATTGAAAGCCAAAATTGCTGCAACACTTACAAAAACTTTTGAAGCAACAAAAAACACTTTACAAAGAGAAATTTTTTGATTTTTTTCTACCCCTCTATGCAATGTGACAAAATTGTCAACAGGACCATCCTTTTTGCATGTGGCTCCTGATTGTTTTGTAGGGATCATCTCGTTGGGATTCCCCTTTAGTTGTCCTGGTTTTTCTTGGTTGTTTACCTTTTTGTTGTAAGCCTTTTTGCTGATGGTTCAGGTCTGTTGACCTTGGTTATTTGTACAAGGTTTTAAGGCTCCTTTCAAAACCCATATTTAATTTGATCTACCTATAAAAAAAACCCTAAGAAAAATAACTTAAACACGATAGTGAGGGCTCTCAAGATCATATTCAAGGAAAATATTAGTAGTACAATCATGTTGCTCAATCATGTGGGGGAAGGGTCCTTGTCCAAATATTTTAGGGCCTAAATGTTCCTACTTCTAAAACTTATCTTCTAGAACAAGTTTATTGATTAGAGCAACTTAATTTATCATGAGCTAATAAATCAATTATGTAATGTCCTCATTACCAAGTCCTTTTATATGACTTCCTATTTAATTTATATTCTTTTGAGATTCATACCAAATAAAGAATAGTTAGGAATAAAGAGAAGGATTGAACAAGGATTGTCAGTTACTTTGTGCTACCTTATATTCTATGCTAAGAATTGGAAGGGAAAAGGGATTTTTGTACATGATAATTTTTTGAGGTACATTTTTGAGATCCTAATTGGGGACAATATCACAAGGCTTTCAAGGGGCATAATGAAGGTGATACACCCTTACATGGATTATTGTGTATAAAATATGACATATTCATACATCCAAGTGTTTAAGAAGGTAATATCAAGTGGTATTAGCTCAACCGGTTATATTTATCAACATTTAAGGAGGAGACCAATGTTCAGATCTTGCCAAGTGATACATGGATAATATCCAAACTTTGTTGTAATAGCACTATGTGGTGATGATGTAATACGGGTGGGGCTCATTTCAATCCCATATAATCAATTAAAAAAAAAGTGTTTGAGGTAATTAAGCTAGTGGCACTTTTGATTAGGTCTAGTGATAATCTCTTTTTTAGGAAATACTACTAGTAATCCCTCCTAATCATTGAAGATTACTAAGAAGCACCTTAATAACCTAGAAGTTTTATTTTTCTATTGGCTATTATATTTATGATTCAACCAAAGACTTGAGCAACATGAAGTAAAAATTCAATAAATTGTCTCCCCACTTGTGTCTAAAATAAAAAATTATGACATAAGAAGAGTCTTTTGGAATAACTTATTATAAAAGAAAGGACTTTGTCTTCAAGCATAAATAATTTGAATAAGATTTTTGGGTTAATTATGATGACGACCATGGCATGGCTAAAAGGATTAATGAGGACTCAGGTCTCTCAATATAGATTAAGCTTCATAATGGCTAAAAAGTAATTGAAGAACCAAAACTAAAGGAGTATGAAGATTCACCTAGAGGGGTGGTCACAAGGAAGACCTTGAAGGACCCTCATATACTAGGTTTGCAAAGGAAATTCCACATGCCCTTGAAGGTAAGAAGATTACTTCCACAAAAGATACTCTCATGGGTGAATCTTCCTCTAATGAGAAAGCAAGATTTAATCTAGAGGCCAAAGCATCAAAATTTTGTACTACCAGGGGAGTTTCCTCTAATATCTCACCCACTAGATTGTCCATATAAAGATGTTGTTGAAGTGTTGAGTTGTTTCTTATAGGCATAACAATCCCTATAATAGTCATCCTCAAAAGTAAATTTCCAAGGTGCTCCCATAGGTTGATCAAAATGAAGAGATATAATTGTTTAATGTGGTATCATGAATGGAGATGATGATGATAATGATTGTCAACTTAAGAGAAAGAGGAAGACATCACCAAAAAAGTGAAGAAGACAAAGAAAATAAATAATTATGGTAGGAAATGTATTCCTCATGGCATTGCTTAACCTACAAACCAAAGTATGATAAATGCAACTAAGGGGAATGAAGGAAAAAAGGCCTTGGCCTTGGTAAAACAAAGGATAAATAACAATGAGAGATTCCTCATACCGATGTTAAAAGAAGAATAAAACTCAGAATATATACAAGGAGATTGATCTCTCTAATTTATTTGATAATATTTTGATGGCTCCATAGTCAAAGGGGGTCAAGTCGAGTGTGGTATACAATATAGAAAGGAAGAACCCGAGATCAAAGTACATTGTCATAAATCCTAAAACTCCCTTTGATAATAAATTAATGAGGGAAGAATTTAGCATTATTATATATGACCTACCCAACTTAGACATCTATGGAAATATTAAGCTACTCAAATTGACATTTGAGCTTATAGAGAACAACTTCAGAGATCTCATTGCCCAAATTTAGAGGATAACTCATTGAGGACTATTCTAAGTTGATTAAAAAGTCATCCAACCAAGTCAACAAAATGGACAAATGTATCCAATGGACATGGATTGATTTTAGCTTAAATCTAGAATAGGTGATAAAAAAAAAAAAGCAGCTCTTGTTGATTTTGACTCATAATAAAGTCATATCTTCTTGAAGTTTAATTTTTTTTATGAAACAACTTTGAGCAAGTTTATAAAGTTGCTCTAGATTAGGATCCAAATACCAAAGTTGACCTATATCATGGACTTTGGTAGAGAATAAATGGAGCATGAGAAGAAAATTGTTGATACCAAATTTGAAAGCATAGAGAAGCCTAACTTGGAATTTCTCAGTGGATGACTTAAATCTTGGGTAAAGTACCAATAGAAGGTCACTAAAGGAAAATCAATTGATTGAGTCACTTCATAGCAAAATTGTGGCCTACCCTTTCCTCCCCTTTTAGAAATTTCTTTTGAAACTTTTATTGATGATAAAGTTGTTTGGTGAGCAAATTATGCCCTTTTTGAAAAATTTTGATTAGTTTTGAAAGGAAATTAGTTAAGTTAAATATTGATTAGTTAGTAGTAATCAATTAGAGACAATTAAGTTGGTTATTCCATATAACCAACTCGTGTTTTGTATTAATAGGATGATATGGAAGACCTAAGGGTTTTATTCCCAATTTTTGCAAGAGATTATTTTATTTTGGCATCTCTTGATAGTAATTGAATAAATGTAATGCTTTTATTCTCAAAATGTTTATAACACCTATGTGGTATAAGTATTTATCTCTTTATATAAGTTGTTTATTTTAAGGATTTTTCATTTATAGATTGAGGTGCACATTTGATTAATGAGTTAAATTGTTATCACATTCGGTGGTTTCCGTAGGATTCTAAAGGTTAAGTAACAATCCATTAAAGGAATTATAATTTGAAGTCGTTTTCCTTTGTCATTTCACCTTATTTTTCCTTATATTATAAACATATAGGAGATATTATTTACTAAGAAGAAGCCATAATTCTATAAAATTATGGATAAATTCAACCATTATTCCATATATTTTCTATAATGTTCAATCTACTATCTAATGATAAGATTTTAGACCAATAAGATAGTAAGACTAAAGTATGCCTTGAGAATCAATTTTACCCCTACTTTAAATTAATTGTTAGCTCTATCAAAGTGAAGGATCTAGGTCTTAGGGTGAAGGTTCACTCAGTTTTCTAGTTCATAAGAAATAGTAGCCTTATTTTCTTTTACTTTAAACTCATAACTAGTGTTAGGGCCTTTTGGAGATTCAAGGAAAATTTCTCCTGCTTGGTAGGGGCATAAGGAGTTGTTTCTTGGACTATAATAGAAGTAATTAAGGAATTACATATCATAAAGTAAGGGGAGAACATAATATGACCATGCTATCCTCATATCTTAAATACTCCTTCAAAGTTCGTTGGTAAGGATTGGGTTCAATGGCAAGTTGATCAACAATCACCTGAGCCTGAACTATTTTTTGGGTCAGGATATAGAGATTAAATTATTGTATCATGGCAAACCATTTACCATATTTATGTCACTAAGGATATATGGATCTTGTACAAGGTACCTAAGAGGTTCTATTGTAATGAAGACATATATGGTTTGATATAACGTGTAATATCTCATTTTTTTTATACAAATATATATCCAAATAGTGTTTCTTCATGCGAGTGATATATCTAGCTTCCATTAAGAGCATTGTTTGACTTATATAATATATGATATAATCTAGATTATTATCATCTTATTGAGCTAACATAATACCCAAGGACACATGAGTAGCTAAAGCATATAGAGTAAATGACTTTTCAAGATTAGGTAGCCTTAAAGTTGGAGGTCTTAAGAAGAACTCCTTAAACTCATGAAAGGCTTTATTATAGTTTTCACCCTACTTGAAGACAATGTCTACTTTTAAGTAACTAGATAAGGGGATAATATTTGAAGGCATTATTTCAGTTTTACCTCACTTGAAGACAATATCCATTTTTAGGTAACTGGTTAAGTAATGTCTTTGATCTTATCATGGTATATATCCATTCCTCTTTGGAGTACCATAAATCCTAAACTTTTTCCATTAGTGATACCAAATACACACTTCTTGTGGTTGAGTTCAACCTTATAATGACATAAATGATTGAAACAAATTATTGAATTAGATGAATGGTCAACTCATACTTTGATTTTTCTAAAAGGTCATCTATATAAGATTCTACTATTTTGCTTAAGAGTGTCACAAGAGATAGTTGTCATACCCTTTGATAAGCTTTAGGCCAAAATGCATGACCACATAATAGAATATGCCCCAAGGAGTAGCGAAGCTTGTTTTAGTCTAATCCTCAAGGATAATCTATATTTGATTATATCTAGAGTCGATTTGTACGAAGGACAATATTTCATACTCATAGTGGAATCAACAATGACATCTATTGAAGGTAAAGGGAAGTTACTATTATGAAAAGTTATGCTAATGTTTCAAAAGACATAAGAAATATAGGTAAGATTCCTTTATTTATTCTTAATAGGGACTACATTAGAGCCTCATCTTGAATAATCAGGAGGTATAATGAAGTTGGAATTTAATAATTTTTGGATCTCTACTTTGCATAAATATTAGATAAGAGAACCTTATTTTTTTGGGGGGGATTGATATTGCATCCTCATATATGACAATATTATAAACTACTAAGTCTTCATCCATGACATACATTTATACATTATCCCTAACAAAAATATTTTTGTTCTCCTTAAGTAGATTAGTAAATATATTTTGTTCCTCAGATAACACAATTACCCCAATTTTCACCATCAATGAAGCTCGATAGTGACTATGTTAATATCTATAATGGGATGAACATTCATGACATTCCCTTCATCAAAATGACTAGGGTGGGAAGAAGGTTCTTAATTTTAATATTTATCTCAACTTTTCAAACATAATTATAGATCGGCTCATGTGGAATTCGATTCTTTAAGAAAATACTTTATATGGTGTTCCCTAAAGAGCTACTCTTATTTGGAATAGATCACTTCTAAGATTCCTTGTTGGACAAGGAGTAGGATCCACTAACATCATTTGCTAGGTTTTTTAAATGACATTGAAACACAAATATTTCAAACAAGTTACAACAAACTATTCATGGAGAGAGACGTTATGGACCAACTCTTTTTGAGTTTAAATATTATCTGATAAAATTATCACTTTAAGTGGAGATAACATTGAGGATGAAAAATTCCAAATTTTCTTTGTTGGAGGGGTTCCAAATAGGACTAATAGGCCTTTGGTTATGTGTGGTATTCTTTGATACAACTTAGGCTATGTTTTTGGTTATATATTTGACAACAAAAATTTTATTATAATCGGAAGATATTTGATAGGATTTTTTTGTTTTTGTTTAATTTCTGGAAAACATCCCAAAAGGGATGCCACTTTCGGGTAAGACCCAAGGAGGCAGGGGTATCCATTCCACCAAAAATGCCCAGGACTCGGACCTGGCCTACCACCTTTGACATACTTAAGGAGCAAACAAACACACAAAACCAATTTAAAAATAAGTAAATAACAACAAAAATAATAAAATAAAATAAAATAAAAAACATGCTCCTTGAGTGTGTCAAAAACAAAAGCACAACCAAACACGCACAATAAGATAAAAGAAACCACAACACAAACCACATAGAAAAACACAAGAACCACATAACAAAACACAAACAAGACAAAAACAACATAACACTATAAAGACATAACCCAAAAAAACATGAAAAATAAACACAACCAAAACCTAAAAAATTAAAAAATAAAATAAAAATAAAAATAAAAAACAACCAAAAACAGACAATAAACAAAAACAAAAAACATAGAAAACACTCACACATAAAAACACGAAATAACACAAACAAAGAGAAAAACACAAGGACAATAAAAAAAACATAAAAAAAAAACAAAACAACAAATTTGATAGGATTTAAAGTCAACTAAGTTGAATAATTCTATTTAAATTTTTAATTCAATTATTTATAGAAGGTTAATAGTTTGAATAATAGAACTATGATTAGAAGTAATGTTAGACAAAATCATTGCTTTAAAGGGGAATAAAGTCTCTATGCAATTTTATGGAAAATCTAGTTATCATGGGTTTTAATAATCAGAGAGGAAGACTTAGGTTTAATAGGATAATAAAATTCAATGTTTAAACAAAAAATTTGAAACAAACATTTAGTTTGTGTGATTTATTTTGACAATATGATTACTTATGTTTATTTTATTTTTTTGCTCGATAAAAAAGGGTTGTATTCAGGTCCCCCACCCTTGACAAATCACAAATCTCTCCTTTAAAGCTTGAGATTTTACAAACATATTCAATTCTCATCTCAATTGAGATACTATAGCTAGATACCTATATTTTTTCATAAAATGTTTGAATTCTTGATATTCATTTTTTTGGGTCTTCTTCAATTTTCTTTGTAAATACAAATATTTAACATCCTTCTTCTTAACACTTTTCAATCTTGTTTATTCATCCTTCCAAGTGAAATCTTGATTAGTGGTGGTATTTGATGATGCCAAGCTACCATCATGCCACTTGAATATCCATAGCTACTATGTTGGCTAATGCTTCTACTGCTCTACTTTGATATTTCGATTGGTTGGTCTTGTTGTTCCCTGATGCTATTGTAACCCTTTGAAGTCCATAATCACTATGCTTTTTTTGCCATACACTATCATACTAGATGTCTTTTTGACTGTATGTAGATCCATAGTATTTATGCCTTAAGCCATACCTCCAAGATTGTTGTTGCTTAGGGTGTTCATATGCTACAACCTTAACTTGACATTATCTTCCCTTTGATGCAACAATTTGTTTATTTATTTTAAATTCTTCTTCACAATCTTCTCTCTTGTGCCCTTATTTTGGTGCATCCTTGTGCACTTCTAATAGAGCTTTCTTGGACTTTGTTGTTTCTTCTTCCATGGAATCTATTCTCTTTGCTACTATAAATTCAACTTTTGAGTCTTATGTTGGTTCTTCAACTTGTTCCCTTGCCATAGTTACTTCTTGCTTCTCCTTGAATCCTTTTTTTTTTTTTTAGATTTTCATTATAAATGCAACCATGAACTTGCACATTTTCATCTATATTTTTTCCTTCTATTATATCCTCTTTATTCATTTCTTTCAATTCCCTCTAAAGCATTTTTATTTTTTCTTCATATCCTTTGATGGTGACCTTCAAACTAGCTATCTTTTTATATGGGTCCCATTGACTCAAGAATGCATGCTCCATTTCATCCCAAGTGTAATCATAATTCCTTTCCTTGTGTTTATTTTATTAAATAGATTTTGAAAAATGAAAACAACAAAAATGTCTATATTCTATTTATTTTCTAAATAAATCCTATATCTAAGTCATTCATTATTTTGCATCCTATAATAAGAATATAAATTTTCATAATGAATTTGTCAACATCACATACATTATATGAAAAAAATTAACATTAGTCACAACGAAAACTTCTAAAGAGCCTACTTGATAATGCCCCATACTAACATTAGAAAATTTCCTATTGAATGAGGTATTTGTAGTTTCTATGACACAAGTTTAATTTCTTTCATGTTCACTATCACTTTTTTCACCCTTGCTATCATTGTCTTGATAATAGGTGATTTGTTTTATTTTATCAACATCCATAAGTTTTCTTTGCAACATGGTCAACCTTGTTGGATGTATTACATTATTTGGTACCTTGAATGATTAATGCAAGTACCTTGTAAATATTTAGATTAGGGTGTGTTTGATATTTATGTCTATAGTATGTGTCATATCATTAAGTATGAGTGTATATCATGTATATAAGTGAGGAGTTATGTGTGTGAGGTATCAATTCAGTAAGTGTGAGTTATGTGAGACAAGTATCAAGTTAGAAGTAAGGAGTTATGTGCAGTTACGAGAGACTTTATCTTTATGTAATATGTGAGATTTATTATGTAAGAGGGAAATATGAAGATTTGGCTCTCACATGAGTTCGAGGAGAGCAAAGGTCAAGAGTCATGTGCATATAAAGAGTCTCATGTAAGTATATATTGAAGATAAAGCTATGTAATATGTAACGAAGAAGCATTGCATTTATGTATTGCTTATAGTAGATGTATCTTCAATAAAATATTCAGTGTATTTCATGTTCAATATTATGGATTGATTATTGCATGTTGTTGAGTTAATATTGGATCCTATAAATTATTATCCAGTGATAATAGTGCTCATTTGCTAATAAACCTTTGGTAAAACAAGATAGGTCCTTCTCTAGGCTTATGTCTCAATAAAGGTTGAATTTTATCAACCACTTATTCGAGTAAAGGAGTTATAGCATCCATATTTAGATGGTCATCATAAGTATATTTAGGTGATCTTAAACAAAGTTTGAGATGCCATCTTTTATAACTTCATTGTTTCTCATGTTCATAAATAGGAACCTATTGAGTTTTTCTATGAAGTATATGAAACAATTCACATGCTTGGGAGGAAAAGAGCCCTTATGGTATAACTATTATTTTCATATACAACTTTGAATACTTAATGGGATGAAAAAGTAATTGCCCTCATTTTACTTTTCCATGGTCTTCCTAGAATCATGTTATAACTCGTTTGGAAGTTAAAAACCATATAAATTATCCTTATCTACTATGGGATGATTGAAATAGGAATCCACATGCATCCTACTAGGTCCTAAGGATGGTTGTTAGAGGTAAAATATATATTCCTAGTTGATAGGATATGTTCACCAAGAATGCAAAGACTTTCTATCAAAGAGATTGACATTACATAGCTTCCATTACCTTCATGCATAAAATCCCTATGGATGGCTATATCATTAAAAACTACCAAGATCATCTACCCTACAAATAAATAGCAATAATCATAAAATTTAGTGGAAACATTAAGAAAAAATAAAGACATGTATGGAAAAATATATAAAGGTTCTTCTCTTCTACATATACTAAACCTAATAGGTGTTAGAAATTACTACCATCATAGTTAGCATGATTGTAAGTTGAGTGGTTGTAACCACCTAACATAGGGTTCATGATTCCACTAGTGGTTGGAGGTAGTAGTTGTTATCTATGGTTTGTTATGTTATACTCGACAAGGTTATTATGTATAAATATCTTCAAACCAATAACACAAATCATTGAAGCATTGCCATTAGTGGTATTAGAGCAAGAGATCAAAGAAAAAGTCGACTCTCCCTCTGATCCAATGAAACTTGATGCCTCTATGAGGAAGGACACTAGACCTTCTTCTAGCTTCAACATAAAGGGTATCCAAAGCACTTTGTTAATACCTATGTTTGCTTGTCGAGGTGCATATGCAAACACAAATGTAAGACAATATTTCAATTGCATACAATTCCCCATTGAGGATTCTATCACCTAAGAAATCATTTTGTAGTAATAATCATAGGAATAACATCAAAATGGATTAGATATTTTCAGAGTAACAAATATTTATCATTCCAAGACCAACAAGGTGGTGAAGCAGATCATTATTTAATAGCAAAAAGGAATAGGTTCCTATATACACCTCATAGTCTTGCCAACCCTTGTAGAGCTATCTAATACTCAACCTCTTTCACCTATGGCCACTGAGCCACCTGCTTCATCTACTTGCACTACTTTGAAGTGTCCACTATAGACCATTTTAATTCTTACACAAATGTATGGTTGTCTCTCTTTGGAGGGAAGGATATTCTTGGATGAAATTTGTTGAAATTTAAGACAAGTTGACTCTCTCTCGTGCATTAGATTTGATGAGTTATCAATAGATACACCCTTCTATTTTGTTTAGCCAATGTGTCCTTGGCAACATGGATATTCTCTATCAATACTCCTAACTTTGTGTTTTTATCTCCTTCTCTTAACCAAGTCTATCTTGATTTTAGTCTCCATAATTTCTCTTCTTCACTCAAAATATTATGATATTCACTAAGCAACTTCCTTTCCTCTAAGCTTGGATTATTATGATCACCTTTTTAAAAATTTGAAAGTTAATATTTTAGTTCTTCTTTCTTCTAAAAAATGTTTCCAAAAGTGTTATTGTTCCATTCTTTTAATCTAGATGTCATAGATTTAATTTGTTTTGGAAGAGCATACAACCGACCATTTTCTGAAGAATTCTATGTTTGTGCTATCATATCAACAAATTGAGGATGGTCTTCACACATCTGCTCATATTTAAAATATGTTTTTTTTTTTATTCGCTTATCACCATTTTAACTCTTATTGGTTAATGATCTGAACCAATCCTTGTTAAGGTATTAATTTTAGCACAAGTTCCTTCATCTAGCCAATGATCTGAGAGTATGCATTAGTCTATTTTTTTGCTATTAGGTTTTGGCCTCTCCTGTTGTTGGTCCACGTATAGTTGTCTTCTTCAAACTCAACCTCCCATAAATTATTGTTTTGAATAAAAGTTGAGAAATCTCTCATACATTGGGTTAATTTCCTAATTCTCCCAAATTTTTCATCTAGCTTGGTTATGGCATTAAAATCTCCTATGATCATGAATCGGGTTTCTTGGTATTTACTTCTCATAAAGGTTTTAATCCCACTCTAAATTTCTAATCTACCTGATTGAGTTGTAGGTCCATAGATATTTATAAGAATGAAATGAATATCTCCAAAGTAGCAAGTGACTAAATAGGTTATACAATGCCTAGTTTTATGAATGATTACATAGGAGGTTCTAGAAGGATCCCAACAAGTTAGAATTATCTTTGTCACCCCTTTAGAATCCATAACATCCCATTCACATCTTTCCCATATTGCTTTAATGGTTTTTGAAAATTTTTCTTTTATCATTTTAATTTATTGTATACAAAGAATTTCAGGCTTATTACTTAAACAAAGGTCCTTGATTAACCTCTGCTTTGAGGGGGCATTAACACCCCTTATATTCCATGAGATGATAATCATGTCTCGTTAGGGGCCATTGGCCCCGCCTATGTATTACTAATATTGTTTTGTTGTTTGGTAAAGAGAAATTCAACCAACTTAGTTTGTGTTCCTTTCTCTATGTTTGTTCTTGTTTCCTTAGATCTTGCTTGATAATTTAAGGGTTTTCCTCATTTTGCCTTGCCTATATCAAGAGTAGGTCTTATTATTCTATTCCTCGATATTCTTTCACAATTTTATTTTTCATCATATTTATCCTCTCTTGGCTCTGCTACAAAAGCTCTTGAGTTGTCGTGCTCATTTTCTGGTATTTCCTTATTAATGACAGAGGTATTAACTTCTAAAATTATATTTTCTTTACCATTTTTTTCTCCTAAATGGTGCATGGTACTTAGGTTCATTGAGAGAGTCTTCAAAATATGATGAGACACATTCCTTAGGTTCATCGAGAATATTCTTCCTTAAATCAAGATCATACTAAATAGACGGTTCCTTGTTAATATGTTGAACATGTTGTATTGTATCCTCTAAGTTTTGATTTACTTTTTCTTCATAGGCTAAAACCTCAAAAGAGCTGGTATTTCTTCCAATATTCTCCTTATAGGTCTTCATTGTTTATTTTCTTTCATTTTTTGTAGATCTATTTTTTGGAAGTTGAAAACCATCTTCATCCATATCCATTTGTGAGTTTCTCTTGCAGTTTTCTACATATAATTCTATCAGGATTTTCTTAAGGCATGATCTCTCAATATGCCCCACCTCATGATATCTTCTACATCTAAAATATATGTTTTCATAATCTATGGTTTGGGTCCACATCCTATCCCCATACTTAAGAATGATTGATTCTGGTAAAGCTTTACTTATACCAATCATGACCAATATCCGAGCATAAATAGCCAAGAATCCATCTTTAGTAATATTTGAAATCTCAAGGAATTATCGTAGAGTGTTGCCTATTGCTTTGAAGGTATCTATTTACCAAAATTCAATGGGCATCCCAAACATCCTAACCCAGATTAGTACTAGAGATAGATTTGCATTTTTAGGTGAAAAACCTTTATACCAGTAGGTAAGGAAGAGTCTTGCTCTTCCCATAAACCAAGGACCCCCTTTTAGGATTTTTTCTCTTTATTTCCTAGAACAAAAATTGACTAGGAAGAAACCTTTGGGAAGAAAGGATATAATCACTCCTAAAGACTTCCAACTCCTATCAATCCATTTTCTCAAGGCTAAAGCCCCTGGCCAATACCCATTAAATTTACCAAAAACTGCCCTATCTTGGAGCAACAAGGATCTCTCCGAGGTACACTCACAAACCTCTACCAATAGAGATGATTCTAAAGATTTTACTATATATCGGTCCATGGAAAAAAACTAAAACTCAAAATCTATTGAAATTTATCAAAATGTCCTATAACAAATAGGATATTTGATAAAAAAATTATAATAATTTACTTACAAAATTTCTAAGATAAAAAAGGAAAAAAACTTAGCTGAAATTTTTTATTTTCAGATAGAATGTCTTGCCTCACTAAAGTTCCTAGCCCTTCATTGCTCTTCCCATCGTCCGAACCCTAATTGATAAATATTTGCAATTTCGTTTCTCGCGACCTAAAAAATTATCGCTATCCTTATTCCAGATGGTTAACTAACTTATTCGAGATAGTTAACTTCATAGAATCATATCTCCCTCAATATATATAAATCATACTTTATTAATTAAATCACTTTAATGAATATAAATGCATAAAATTTATATATTTAGTTGGCTACTAATCTAAATATATAAGCATCCGACATGTACTTGAAAAATATAAATGCCTAATGACGTGCATAAACAAATTTAACACGTTATTCCACGGAAAAATATCCTCAATAGCTGCAAATGGCCGTCAAATTTCCAGCCTGACTTGCTGTGGTCAGGTTTAACGATCCTTCTAAGGAAGGAAACAGAAAAATCGCACATATGTAATTAATATAAATTCATTAAAAAGGAACCGACATCGAATAAGCCATAACTTAGACAATCTTACCAATAATACAAATTTATTAAAAGGAACCAGATATCTAGATATCTATTAGACAAAAACGATAAGTATTTATTTTTATTTTTTAAATCTTTATAAATTTTAGGTAAGGACTAGGATTTCGTTTAAGAATTAGTTTATTGATAATTTTTTAAAATAAATAAGTTTTGCGAAGGTTTTTTTCTTTATATTAATTTAAATTTAATTTTTTATTAAATTTAATCTTTTATAAAATTTTTAAAAAAATATGTGGTGAAATATCGAAAATCAATAATCTCGTGACTGAGAGAGAACTGCCGATGTTCTCTCATGCAGGTTTAAATGCCCCAACAGGCTACACCCACGGTATTGTGATCGAGAGAGCAAGTGCCGGACAAAAGTTATAAAATTGGATGTACACCTGACAAAAACCAAGTTTGAGTGTAAACCCGTGGGAAACCAGACGTTGTATTGTCCGCTCGATTTGGAAGAGGTTGGGGATGGCTATAACAAACTTCATCGTGACAGTCATTGGAGTCGGGGCGGTAGTTCTTCTCCTGCGCAGTGATGTTAAGCAGTCCGCCAACATTTTCAAACGCAACATGCGCCAAATACGCAACTGGCTTGAGGAAGAATCCGCTGCTGCTTCCAAGTAAGCTTTCTTTTTATGTGCCCATCTTCTTTTAATATCACGGGGTCGAGAACCCTCCCCTATTTGAACTTATAAACAAAATATGTGAGGGAGTGCAAATTTTTACTCTAAGGGTTAACTAATGTTTGAGGAGACTGGAATTCATGCAAGATTTCTCTGGCGCTTTAGAGGAAGGACGAGAACTGTAGCATGTATGAGGAAATAAGTTCATACTGGGCAGTGAAATGTGTTGCTGGAAGAATTAATTGCATTTTGATTGAAAATCTAAAGCAATTTTGATTAATTAGAAAGATTTAAAGAAGTGAAGGAATTTTGTCTGTCTTTGACTTTAGACATTTGATAAATAATTGAGCCTTATCAATCTGTATAGGCCAAGCTAAATTTCAGTCTAGTGGCACGGCCTGTGGCCCATTCGTGAAACTGATCAGTTACTTTACAGCCTGCCAGAGTTCCATTCTGTAGAGGGAACAAAGGAAGTGGCTGAGTGCAAGTCGCAGGCAGATTTTGGCAGAGTAGTTACTCTTCAGATATTGGCATCTAAGCCAAAGGGAAAGGATTCATAAAACAAATTAGAGTATAGGCCCTTAATGTTTACTCACCAAAGAGTATAGGCGGTTCAATTCTAATATCCTATGTAGAATCATCAGACCCCTTAGGGTTGTTTAGAGATCCACATGCACATTCTGTTGACAGAATAGTTTATGATTAACTGTGTAAGGGATTTTTCTTGGTAACTGTCTTGACAATATTTTTTAGAATCGGACTTCCTGTCCAGATGGACAAGATAACTACAAGATAACTACTGCACTAATTCAGTGCAATACACTTTTGCCGCTGCGTAAGGGATTTATCTGCCTTAATAATGTTATCTAGAGTAGGTCTTCTTGTCCAGATGGACGAGAGAACTACGGATTCAGTGCAATACACTTTTTCCAACATAGCATCCGAACAGACTCTAGGGAGTTAAAGGTGAAAATTTATGGGAGAGTGTAAAAAACTTAGACTCAACAGAAACTCAGTAAGGCTAATTCTGGCTCGCAATTGGGACTCGGCAAAAACTTGGCCAAAAATAAACTGTTTTAAAAAATTGCAATTTTCATTTTGATTTTTTTTTATTTAAAACATGTCACAGCTAATTTCTCTCTCACATACATTTATTTATATATATATATATATATATATGAAATGAAATGAAAGATTTTAATTACGTCCGCGAGACCCAAATATGGTCTATGGGACCTCAAATATGGAAGTACAATTACTCAAATCATATCATATGATCTTTAATATCTTTGAGAAGGTTGTTCCTTCTCCTGTTGATTTGTGTTAGCAATTCCCCAACTTTTTTTATTTTACTGTCTTCAAATAAATCTGCCATAAACTCGTTCCCAAGTGTTTCTTTGTATTTGTCACGGATATCTGAAAAACTCGGGCAATTATAGGTGAAGTGTTCCTCTGTCTCTACTGCCCCTGTGCTGCATATATATATATATATATATATATCAAATAAGGAAAGTTTAAGGACAAATAAAGTTGAATGTAAAAATATATCATACAAAAAAAGGTACGAAATATCTCAAAATGCCAAATTAGTTCACTATAAATCATCTATCTAGTCACAAGTTGGAGCCCTCCCCTTTAAGAAATAAAATACACATCAAATAAGAAAAGTTTAAGGCCAAATAAAGTTGAATGTAAAAATCTATTATTGAAAAAAGAAACATGGCGATTCATAAACTAGTTTCTGATTCACCAGATCACAGATGTGCAAGTGAAGAGCATACTCCTAGTGCTGCAAGCTTTCTGGTTCACCAGATCACATTACGTGCAAGTGAAGAGCATAATACCGGCAGAAAAAACGTATTAGAAAACAGAAGGAAAAAAAACGAGGGATTATAAACTTAAAGAAAGAGACGAGTTAAAAAAGGAATAAAAAACGTTTGATTGAATTTTTATTCCAAAGAAAAGAAGTGATACATCTACAAGACAACATCTCAATTACCAGCAGTGAGGGGAACAGGCCTAATGCCTCTCAAGCCAATACCAATATCAGGTACTTTCAGATCTATATATCAGTAACAGGTCATGGAAACTATAATGCTTACTAGCACATAATGATGACAGAACGTAAATATCACTGCACCTAGTTCTGCACAAAACAATGGTCAACAACATGCACAATTGCTGCTACAGCATTCATGCTTATAAACTCCAGGTATGATAATGTAAATGCAGTCAGCCAAGATGGAAGCATAAGCAGTAATGGCAGGGATCCATTTTCTACATTCCAAAATGATTTGTCAAATTCCTTTGACATTGCCTGGCCAGAAGACAGCCTTTCAACTGAGCAACAGTAATTAGATGCAATAATTAACAAGTTATATGTATTTCAGTCAGTCCTATTGTATACAGGTGCAGAGGTCACTTCAATCCCTCACAATCATCCTTCCCAAGAGCAATATCGGGTGAATTTCAGAGGCATTCCATGTACTGTAGCAGGCCTCTTTAGGCCCATAACATTAATACAATCATACAATGCCATCAGGTATATAATGATACTCTCTCCACCTCATGTCAGAATTTCTTATATCAATGCAGTGAGATGAGTCCAAGCAAGTGACTTCACAGCTGTTAGTGATCATTCAAGCAAAGGATAAGGCATTTACAGTAGTTCCCTATATACGTACCAAGCAAACACTCTCATACTGTGCAATATAGCACTATCTGCTGCCAAAAAATGTTATCTAGTGACAGTACTGTAGCAGTCACACCAATGACAACTCAGAATTGCCATTCACATTTTCAATTACAGAGATTGAAGTACATATGTGCATAGTTACAGGGCAGTGACAGCATACTGGTTAATGCATCAGCAGAATAGCTCCATAGTGCAATATGAGTGCAAGACTGCGAATCATGGCACTATGACAAAGTTCAGTACAGTGCAGTACTGTCTTAGGACCTTTAGCAAGATTTGGTCCAATGAAGTGGAATTATCCACCAAATAGAGGCATATGCTGGCTACCGCCAATATACAGTTACAATCAGCACACAGTCACAGTCTATATTCAGTGACAGGAAACACACAGTCGCGGATGACAATTAGATAGCAATAAATAAAGCTGTCAAATGAACCAATACTGTAGAGCATGCCAAGGAGCTACAAATTGTCCTTCAATTTAGGCACTCATCGATCTATGTTCGGTTACAGACCCTTACACACTAGGGTTAAAAAACAATGCAATTACATCTCATGAATATCCTGAGTGTTGATTAAAGTCATGGGGCATTGCCTTCAATGGAGATTGAACATTACTAAATATATATGCATATTGCTGGAAAGCCTAACATACTAGCCGCTTAGGCCCAATCAAGCCAAATGCCCTAACAGGCTTTCACTGCTAATTGTGAGGACCTATCCGATAGAATTATATGCTTACACCACATTGCCTGAACAACAAGCAAAACCACAGTTTATGTGTTCTAGGGCATTTTTGTCAATAAGTAAGTTATTTATTATACCTATTTCCAACTCAACTAGAATTTATGAGGGTAAAATGAAAGCAGTTAAAAGATTCACTTGTCTTCCATCCAAGGCCAAAAGCCTTGCAGTCAGGGGTTTCTAGAGTTGTCCACAAAATCCTATTCCATTTAGGTCAAAACACAGAAAAAAGGAAATGCAAGCAGAGGTTGAGAGAACGGTGAAACCGACCCCTTCAAAATCCATTTAGAATCTACACCATCTGCCAAACAAACTGAATCACTACCCACCTCCTCAGGTTAGCAGCAAGGGCACAATCCATAGATGAAATGCCTCTTTGATATGCATCACATGGGCCTTGATTCCCGTGTCCTTAGTATAATCTCAAGCTGTAAATGGAGTAAGACTAGTTCAGTTTGAAGGAATGAACTGACATTTGAACAGTTAAATACAAACGCAAGAAATGGTCTTGCAGTGAAACAATGCAAGGCAGTGGGCTCGAGGAGGATCTTTCCTCCCAAAGGGACTAACAACTCAACATTAATGCCATTTAAAAGTCATGTACTGTATGCAAAGATGTTTCAACAAAAGGTGGCAGAGGTGATTTATCCTAACAATAACTTATGTAGGCAGGCAAATTGATATGTTTGTTTTTAGTAAATAAGTTGTGTCATTTTGGTGTTATTTTGTAGTTGTATGCAAAGTGTTTGATGAAATGTGCGTACATATATTTAAGTTATTTTGTAGTTGTACGCAAAGTGTTTGATGAAATGTGCGTACATATATTTAAATAATGTTATAAAGTCATAATTTAATATTATATGTGATAAAGTGAAATATTAGCATGTACGGCAAAGTCATAAAGTGACTTATGAAATGAAATGTAAATGTAAGCTAATGCAAGTCAAATGTAATTTGGGAGAATGATGAGGTGTCAAGTAGTTAGAGGGTGCAACTAATTTCTAGTTGTATAAATATGACCCTTGCCTCATTCATTCGGACGTAAGGTTGATGGAGGTATGCCGATGGTCGTGGAGTTGGCCGATGCATATGCTTGTATTGGAAGTTGTGGTGGCTGGTTGCTGTTGGCTGTAAATGGTTGATTGCACCAAAGGGAGAGTGCATTGTTGTAACCAATTAGATCTGTATAATGTTGTATGTGTAGGAAACCCTGGAATGCTATTGCCGCACAAATGGCAGATTGTATGTTATTGCTGTACAATTGCTGTTAATATAAAATCTGCGTATTTTATTTATTATCTGTTGTTATTGTACATTGCTTGTGTGTATTGTTATTATTAAAGTGCTGCAGATCTGGAGATGTATTTAAGTAGAAATGGAATTGAGTTTTAGTGCATCAAAAATCATTTTTACAACTTAATCATGTCTCTAGATTGTTTCAAGTGGAGTTATATTCACTATTCATGTAGAGATGTTACCCTAAAGAAGGAAAATTTTCAAAATTATCAATTAAACTTCTAGTTTGCCAAAAGGGGAGCTTTGTAAAGCTTCATCTCTTTCAAGTTTAAACACCATGCAGTGCCAAGGATGGAGTATTCTCTTTTGGAGCAAGAACACTTAAATGTGACACTGCACACTCAAACTTTAAAGTGCCAAAGAGGGTCAAATCAATAAGCTGTCATTCCCACTAGCATGGTGTAATCGTCTGAGTCACACTGGATCCTCCATGCAGCTTGTCTCAGTATCCAAAATGTAGTTGAATCAAGGTTGGGGCATCACGCCATCATTGGTTTCATATGGCAATTGGCAGCCTGGCTTGGCTGGAATCTAAAGAATCGTCTCTACCTTTGTCATTTACATTTAGACTTCCTCTTCATTTGTTTGTCTTTGTCACAGTTCTTTGGCAGAGCAATAAAATACATTAATATCCAAACAGATGTATTGTTAGTCAAGAGAAAATGATTATGTGCATCTTAGTATTGAAGGAGTTCAAAGGTGATAGCTTCTAAACTTGGCAAGTATGGATGCAATTACATTTGATCAAGAAGGGTGCATGGAAAGTAATTACTAACTGAGCCAAAGCCTAGAGATCATGACACCTGGTAAAGTAGGAAGCTAAGGATAGGAAGGCCATGTCTCTGATTAGATCAGTCTTGTCAAATTTGCAATTTGATCGTGTCAACATGTCAAATTTGTCTGGGGAAGTGCAGACACATAAAAGTTATTTGGCTCTAAGGTGCATAATGCTTGAATGTTGTTAAATACGTCAACCCATTCCGGTTTAAATATGTCAACCCATTCTGGTTTAAATATGTCAAAAGATGAAACTGGCGTGAATCATATATAATAATTTCAACCCTTTTTTGAGCCAACTTGGATGGATATGATACAACGCCTATATTAGCAAAGAGCATGTGACCAAACTATGGTAATCATCTCAGACATTGGATTCAACAGTCACAACTTTTATTGGGAAGGAAAGAGAATGAAAGTAGGTGATGTCGAATTTCAAGTGACACCACAGAATTCATATTTGTAGAAAGCTTGTAGACTACAGGCTTGAATTGTTAGCTACTCAGGATGCAGGTTCTATTGTCCTAAACTCTGGGGATTTTTCTCAGACAATGCTTTTGTTTCGGTTGGGATAATGTAAGCTAATAAAAGAAATATAAGTTATAGGAATGAAACTTCTCTCACGAGAACTATTTGGTCTTTTTGCTGATGATCTCACTTATCGTGGATTACTTTTGTATCTACGTACATATCACCTGCCTTGCTGATGAAGAGATGAAATCTGTGACTGCAAGTAGATTAAAATATCATCTACATATCTAATCAATTTTAAAATTTTAAAATTTTTGTTTTTGTTCCATGTGGTACAATCTCTCTGACAAAAACAAGAATTTTAAAATCCTTGGCTTCCCTTGGAATAATCACAGTTGTTATCTTTCTACTCAATTGCCTCCTAGCATCAATGTCTTGTATACTTGTAAAAATATCTTCTTTCCATTTGTATCTTCCTTCCTGGTCCTTGTACAAAATGTTTGAAACCCTATCACCATATTTGCCTTGAAGCAATCTCATCCAAGGTTTAAAAATTGGATCTAAATTGAGTTGTTTTTTATCACACCAAGTATCCATCCAAAAAGAATTTTTTTGTCCAGTTCCCACCACCCACCTTAGACCTTTAATCATAATATCAATAGATGTTTTTAAACCATTCCAAAGAGCAGAACCATTTGGTAGAGAGGATGCAGTAAATATTAAAATTGGGTCATTAGGATCAACATACTTAGAAGAATTCTTGCCCATTGTATTTGACTCTCTTTGTACAATCTCCAGAATACTTTTTCCTCTAAGAGCTATGTTTGCATCTGCAAGAACTCTTAAACCAAGACCTCCCCTAGTTTTATCAAGAACTCTTAAACCAAGACCTCCCCTAGTTTTATCATCACACACCTTGCTGCAATTCACCAAAGGAAATTCTCTTTTATCATGTAAACCTGACCATAAAAAGGATCGCATAGTATAGATTAAACTTTTTTCAACTGATTTTTGCATAGAATACAATGCCATATAATATGTTGGAATGGCCTATAAGACTAACTTAATTAACTACACTCTTCCTGCTAATGATAACCATCTACCTTTCCAAACTGGAAGTTTATTCTGAACTTTACTAATAATTGGATTCTATAATTCTATCCTCATTCTCCCCTCAAATATAGACATCCCTAAATAAGTTGGCAAATTTGCCTTCTCCATTTGAAGCAACCTGCAAATTCTTGCTTTGATATTAGCAGGAGTGTTAAGGAAGTAAATTTTGGATTTTGTCCTTTTAACTTTTTGCCTTGAAGCTCTTTCGTATTCTTTTAAAATTTTATTCAAAGCTTTGGTCTCATTTATCCTTGCCCTTCCAAAAAGGATTGTATCATCTACAAACTGTTGATGGGTGATGTTGTCGATGTTATTACTAACCTTAAGTCCACTTATAAGCCCATCTTTGTAAGCCTTCTTTAAGTTCCTACTCAAAACCTCTGCCATAATAATGATCAAATAAGGAGAGATCTCCTTGTCTAAGGCCTCTCTTGGCTTTAAAATGTTCTATTACTAATCCATTGACCAACACTGAACAAGAAACCGTAGAGACACAAGCTTTAATCCATCTAACCCATTTCTTCCCGAATCCAAACTTTTCTAAAACTGCAAAAAGAAAATCCCATTTAACCCTATCATAGGCTTTACTCATATCAAGTTTTAAGATCATTGCTTTCTTTTCTTGAAGCTGCCGAATGCATAACTTCATGAGCTACTATGATCCCCATCCAAAATGTGTCTCACTTTCACAAATCCTCCTTGCTATTTTCAAATAATTTTGTCTAACAGGGGTCTTAACCGATTTGCCATCACTTTGGAGATAATCTTATATGCCATATTACATAGGGATATGGGACTAAATGAATCAAACAATTCTGCATCCTTCTTTATAGGAATTAGGGTAAGATATGTTGCATTTATTTTATAAGGTATGTATTGTTTTACCCTAGATTGTTCCACTGCCACCAATAAAAATCTTTCACTATATCCTAATTATGTTGATAGAATGTTGTAGAGAGCCCATCCAGACTTGGGCATTTATCCTTATTAAAAGAGAAATAGGCTCCATCAGTTTCCTATTTTCTTCATCTGTAAATATGTTATAACTGAAGGTACTTCTTCTAGTAGTTTATCATTAAGAACTGTATGCAGACAAATCGATTTGTTTGCATTTATTGTATAAGTTTTGGAATTTTGTGTTATTTTGTAGTTGTACACAAAATGTTTGACCAAATGTGCATACACATATTTAATAATGTTATAAAGTGGCAATGTAATATTATACGTAATGTAATGTTAAGTAATGTATGTTGACAAATTCATAAGTCATAAGTTAGTGGGAAATGTCATGTAAATGCAAGTTAAATGCATATGAAATATAATTTAGGGAAATGATGAGGTGTTAGGTAGTTGGAGGGTGCAACTAATTTCTAGTTGTATAAATAAGACCCTCTGCTCATTCATTGAGGGATAGGCATAGGTTTGTCAATAGAAGATTGGTGCATATGTGCGTATGGTATGACATAGTGCAGTCATGTATGCAGTCATGAAGAGGATTTTGCACAGTGTTTGTAGACTGTAATGCTGTTACTGATCCATTGTTAATACAAATCTGCTCATTTATTTGTCATTTGCTATTGCTGCTGTTATTGTTGTTTTCTGTGTATTGTTATTGCTAATGGCTGCAAATCTGTAAAATTATTTAAGTAGAAATAGAATCGTGTGGATGTTAAATTTCATTTCTACAAGAACATGCAACTCCTTAGATCCCAGAATATTCTGGTAAAAAAACCTTGCCTCCTTTCTGATTTCACACTGGTCTTCAATCCAAAACTTTTCAACTGATTTAATTTTATTAATTTTGGATGCTGATCTTTGTACTGTTGCCATCCTATGAAAAAACTTTGTATTTTTATCTCCTCCATTTAACCAAGTCTGTCTTGATTTTAATCTCCAAAATTTATCTTCCTTACTCAAAATATTATGATATTCACTAAGCAACTCCCTTTCCTCCAAGCTTGGATAATGTTGATCACCTTTTTGGAATTTTGAAAGTTTATGTTTTAGTTCTTCTCAAAAATGTTTCCAAAAGTGTTCTTGTTTCATTTTTTTAATCTAGATGTCATTTATTTAATTTGTTTTGGAAGTGTATACAACCCATTGTTTCTTGAAGAATTCCATGCTTGTGCTATCATATTAACAAATTGAGGATGGTCTTCCCACATCTGCTGATATTTAAAATATGATCATTTTAACTCTTGTTGGCCAATGATCTGAACCAATTCTTTTCAGGTATTAATTTTAGTACAAGTCCCTTCATCTAGCCAAGGATTCGAGAGTATGCATTTGTCTAGTTTTTTTGCTATTAGGTTCTAGCCTCTCCTGTTGTTGGTCCATGTATGGTTGTCTTCTTCAAACTCAACCTCCCATAGATTATTGTTTTGAATAAAAGCTTAGAAATTTCTCAAACTTTGGGTTGATTTCCTATTTCCCTCAAATTTTTCATCCAATTTGATTATGGCATTAAAATCTCCTATGATCATGTATTGGGTTTCTTGGTCTTTACTTCTCAAAAAGGCTTCAATCCCACTCCATACTTCTAATCTGCTTGACTGAGTTGTAGGTCCATAGACAGTGATAAGGATGAAACGAATATTTGCATAGTAGAATGTGACTAAAGAGACTATCCAATGCTTAGTTTTTTGAATGGTTACATAGGAGGTCATAATAGGATTCCAACCCACATCCATTTTTGTTGATAGCATTGATGATAATTTGTGAATCCCCCTCAATTGAAATATATTTCCATATTTTTTCAATTGCAATTTTAATCCCTGTAAGAAGTTCCCTAACCTCTGCATAGTTGTTAGTTGAAGTTTCATATGATTATGAGTAAATGAGGAGAATTTTGCCTTAATTATTTTGGAAAACACCACCTCCATAGCATTTCCTCTAGAAGCACCATCAAAATTAATTTTGATAAACCTAATTTTTGGACATTTCCATTTTACCCTAAATCAAAGCAAATCCTTTGTTTTAATGTCATTATCGTAGATGATTCTTCCATGTATGTTCAAATCCTGTAACCAAGTTGTTACCACCTCTTTTTCCACACTTGAGACTTTCTATGATGAGCACCATATTTGTAAACATTTTGCAAGAGAGGCAATAATATTGTTCCAAACTCTTTCATGATTTTGAGATTTATTTTTAAAAATTCTATTACTGCTTTCAAGCTATAACAAATAATGACAAGACCAATCCTCCATAGAATAAATAATGCTTTAGCTTTGAAATAATTAATCTAACATTTCAAAAACTCTGTCGTCATTGAGGAGCTACTCAATATATTTTCATATTTTTTAAAAAGTAATTCCAAATAGTGTGAGCAAAGGGACAGTGAAGAAGTAAATGGTTTGATGGTTCTAAATCCTTCTCACACAAAGCATAGCTGAAAAGTCCATGATATCCTCTTCTTTATAGACTCCATCTTATAAGAATCTTACTTCGAATTGTTAACCAAAGGAATGTTGAGGTCTTAGGAAGAGCCTCTAGTGACCAAACATTCTTCCAAGGAAAATCTTTGGGAGTAGAAAATTTCAGTTGCTCTAAATCCTCATATCTCAACTTGACCGAGTATCCACTATCTTTTGATAGATTCCAAACCAACACGTCCTTTCGTGTAAAAATCGTCAAATAAAACTCTTGAGGCATCTTTTGAAGTCCAACCAGTTTACTATAGAAATCCATAATCTGGAGTTGTTGCACGCATTAATATAATCTTTGACCTTTGGACCTTTACAAGCTAGGCATGCCCAAGCCAATGGTTGCTGTTTTGAATCAGAGATAAGATGATGAGGCTTCAACCAAGCATCAGAACAAAAATTTGCATAATTCCCCTCATTGACCAACCATCTAATATGTTTCTTGATTAAATTGCAAACTATTTGGTGTGAAGTTTCATGTTGATGATACTTTGGGTAGGGTTCTTTTCCTAAATAATTTCATTGCATCAAGAGAACCTTAATATTTTTGAAGTAACATTTTTGTGCAATTCTTTCCTTGCTCTATGAATAATCTCCACCCAAGTTTTGCCCCTAAGGCCAAACTCACAAGTTTGCAATTCTGTAAGCATGCTTCTCCAATATTCTTTCCTTCGCAAACCCTATCCTATTTACAAAGAGGAAACCTAAATTTTTCCTCGCATCCTTTCCAAAGAAAGTCTCTTTCAATTTTATCAATTTCTGATGCTATACCTATTGGAATTCTTGAAAGTGACATCATTTAAATAGGGATGGATTGCAATGTAGTATGTATGAGTTGTAACCTTCCTGCCATGGTTAAAAACTTACCTTTCAAACCTGCCAAATAAGCTTTCATTCTATCCAAACAAGAGACCGAAAGCTTCTTTTTGTTTCCTTTATGAGATAAAGGAATACCCAAGTAGGTTGATGGGATTTTTTCAATTTTAAGCCCCAAAATATCCACAATAATTCGCTGTAAATCTAGGGCAGTGTTAAAAAAATCTTGGATTTTGTAGTATTAACCAATTGTCCCGTAGCCTTCTCATAGCATGATAATATTGATTTAAACTCCATGGCCTGATTGACCGAGGGATGGTCGAAAAGAAAAGTATCATCTACCAATTGCAAATGAGTTTTGAAGGGACCATTTTTTGCAACATGAATACCTTTGATTTTTCCTTCCATTTTTACCTTTGAGAAAGCTCTCTCTAATGCCTTTGCAAGAATAATGAATAGATAAGGAGATAGTGGATCACCTTGGCAGAGTCCACAAGATGACTTAAAGTAACCAACAGGAGAACCATTGATCAAAATAGAATATTTCGCAGTGCTATAACAACATTTAATCCATTCACACCAATTGTAATCAAAACCAAACTTTTTGAGAATATCATGTAGAAAACTCCAAAAAACCCTATCATATGCTTTGTTCATATCTAATTTCATAAGCATACCTGGTTTTTCCATGGAATGAAGAGATTGTATGGCCTCTTGTGCAATAATTACACCATCAAGAATTTGTTTACCACAAACAAAACCACCTCATTCCTCTGAGATAACACAATCTAGAATTCCTTTCAACTTGTTTGCCATAATTTTTGAAATGATCTTATAAATCGTATTACAAAGGCTTATTGGATGAAAATTATCAAAATATTTTATCTCACCTTTCTTGGGAACCAATGTAATAAAAGTGACATTGATCTCACTTATTGTAGCCTTCCTTTTTTAGGCCTCTTCAACTGCAACCAACATATTGCTCTTCAATAAATCCCAAATTTTTTGAAAGAAAATTGCAGGAAATCCATCAGGGCCAGGTGCCTTTTAAGGATGAAAAGATAAATCTAATTCATGTAGGTCCTCCGTAGAGAACTTCTTCATCAAGCTTTCATTTTGCCCCTTTGTGATAATTGATGGAATAATTTGCAAAAGCTTATCTTGTGCCTCCTTCTCTTGCCCAATATTTGATAATTTTTTTTTGAAATAATTAATTGCTTCCTTACTCTTTTCTTCTTAATATTTCTTCCATCTAGAGTTGAAATATTTGTGATGTGATGAAAAGAAAAATTTGTTTTTGCTATAGCATGAATTTTTTATATTTTTCTCATTTTTTGAGCCATTTCTCCCTATATTTTTGGAATCAATATGACTCTTTTTTCAATACATTATGATAATTAGAAAGTAAATCCCCGTGAGTGTGGTCTACCGGCAAGGATGCCACTTGCATTATCGGTGATGTGACCCGGGTTCAATCCCCATGGTGGATGTGTATAAGAAATATTACTGAAAAAAAAAAGTTAGAAAGTTATTGTTTTTCTTTTACATAAGAATATTGTCCATTCCATTGATTTCTACTATCTCTTGTAAAATTTTGAGTTTGGATTCAATTTCTTTCTTTTCTTTAAAAATGTTACCAAAAGATTTGGCATTCTAAATCTTCATTTGATCATTCCAATATCTCATCTTTTGAACAAACCTTTACATATATGACCCTTCAAAATTTGCTTCATCCCACTAGAACATAACCATATGGAAGAAATCATGGTCTTGGTGCCACATAGACTGTAATTGAAATGGGATGACTATTATTGGGTAAATCACAAGTCAAAAGAATGGGTTTGCCCAATGCGTCTATCATCCCATGTATATGGAATACTTGAAGGATTAACATCCCAAAGGCTATTTGAATTGACAAATGAAGCAAAATCTTGCATTGATTTAGACCATCCTAGAGTACCACCCTTCTTTTCCAAAGAAGATAGAATTGTGTTGAAGTCACCCCCAAGAATCCATAGATCACAATTATGAATCATCATTGTGAAGAACATGTGCTTATACTGAGAGGGGGGGGTGAACAGTATAAGATATAACTTTTTGCTTTTCAATCCAAATGATAACATCAACAATATTAAAGCAGTAAACATCACACAAAGCATCACACACATGAGAGACATGATTTAACGTGGTTCACCCAATGTGGGCTACTCCACGGAGAAAATATTCCTTATAAACTTTTCTCAAATAAATTTTCTTGGGAATCATTTCCCTATTACAATGTTTATGGAACTCTGTCCAAAGGAGACACCAATCCCCTAATCAAGTTTGTGGATCTTTATCCACAGGAGAACTCTTTCTCGTCAGCTCTGGCTGATGATCTTCTAGAAGAACTGCTGTCTCCACTGCCCTGGCTAATGGATCTCTATCCACTGAAGAATCCTGTCCCCACTCAGAAGACCTGTCCTCACTGCCCTGGCTAATGGATCTCTATCCACTAGAGACTGTCGTCCTCTATACTCTGCCACCTCCAAAGCTCTGTCTCAAATCTGCACTAAACACAATCCTTCGGTCTATTACAAATCTGCTCAATCTCTGTCTCTGGTTTGGCACAAATCTGTCCTCAAATCTGCACCAAACTTTGTCCTCAAATCTGTCCTCAAAATTTGTATTGTAAGCTTCCACAAAAGCTCACACCAATTTGTCCACAAGTCTTCTCAAAGACTTGCCTTAAATCTGCTCAACAAGTCCTCACTAGAACTTGTCCAATCTGTTCTCAATCTTTGTCCTCAAATCTGTATTGTAAGCTTCCAAAAAAGCTCACACAAATCTGTACACAAGTCTTCTCAAAGACTTGCCTTAAATCTGCTCAACAAGTCCTCACTAGAACTTGTTCAATCTCATAGAAACATAAAGAGAAATGTTAGAGACTCAATATGCTTCACATTCACCACAATGCTCAATCACTTTCAACCTCTTTTTTTATCACAAAAACATATAGAGAATTGTTAGAGACTCAATATGTTTCTCAAATCACATCAGAATATAGACCAATTTGTTTCACAAAACTTGAGCTATCACATCCACTTGACTAGGCTCAACCAACTCTACTCAACCAATCACTCAATGAAATAATCCTTGCTCACAAACCCTAGTCCAAGCATATGAACACTCACTCACTTATTTCCAACAATGCTTATCAAACAATCTCACATAACTATGATACTCATGATCTTTGCAAACCCCAGTTCAAGTTATTCACTCAATCAATCACTTCAACAACAATGCTTATCAAACAAGGTTTTATCAACAACTCTTATTCCAGAAAATCCCTTTTCACTCCAACTTAACATTCACAACATTCAGATAAGGGATTGGGCGGGAAAAACCTCTGAGCTGGTGTCGGGCGTTTCTCTAGGGTTTTTGGTGTGGAAGCTCTACCAGGGACTGTGGTGGGTTGACAGGGTGCTTGGCTGAAGGTTCTTCCGCTGCCCTGGGAGGGCCCAATGGGGTCTCCTCCAGCTCCTCTTGCTGGGAGAAAGAATTCGTATGCTGAGATGTTAAAGGAAAACCCTTCGTCCTCCTCTGATGAAGCTCAACGAAGGGCTTTTCAAACGTTACTCAAGAATGTTAGCAAGGGTGCATCTGCACACCGAGTTAATGGCTGCCTCCCGCAATCCGCTACCAGACCAAAGATTGTTATAGAACCGAAGCTGGTTGAAGACACAATTTCCTACCGTGCTCACCATGACCTGATTTGCAAATTCATGGGTATTCGTCCCACTCTGAACTTTACGCACACAGGTTAGACAGAGCCGGGAGCCACTAGGTGAGTACTCCTTATGGCCTATCAGTAATGGTTATTTCATTATTAGTTTCTCTTCTTTAGCAGATAGAAACAGAGCATTTGAATCAGAGAAGAGGAACCATGGCCCGGCTGGGTTATTTGTTCAACCTTGGAGAGTGGGTTTTGACCCTCGTATCGAACCCACGGCAGTCCCGGTCTGGATCCGACTGTATGCTCTCCCGATGGAGTTTTGGGGTGAGCAGGTTTTAGAAATGATTGGTAATTCATTAGGCAGATTTATAGGAGTCTCTAGAGACACTATAGAGGGAAACACAGCTGTCTTTGCTAGGATCTATGTTGAAATGGACATTAGCCAGCCTCTACCAGCCGAGGTGGAACTTGAGTTGACAGGGCTCTCCTGGATACAACAATTAGATTATGAGGCACTACCTTTTAGATGCAGAGTCTGCCATAAGCACGGCCATCTGGCGAGGTTCTGCCCAAATACTCTGAGCACAAAAGTGGAGGCGCCGCTTGGAAATCCAAATCGTCCCAGAGAGGGCAAGTTTACCCCTGTCCAAGATCCATCTAGTATTCCTCAGGATTCTGATCTCCAGAAAGATGGTTTGGAACAACCGAAGCGAAGGAGAAATAAAAAGAAAAATTCCAAGGAGCGAGGCACAACTTAAACCAACCAATCGGTATGAAATCTTTAAATCCCTAGTAGATCAAGAGGACCAAGTTATGGAAGGAGTGGATGGGAATGTTGAGGATATTAACATTCACTCTCAGGCTTCCCCTTCTTCTACTCCGGTCTTAGAACAGGTAATGGATCCCTCTGGGACAAGGCAGCCAGAGAACTCAGGGACACTGGTAATCCACTCCCCAGCACAGCCGGTTATTAAGGACGTCAATATGGGAAGCTCTGAAAAGAACGAGGGAAAGGCCGGTTCTAGGGATTACCCGGTGGAGAAGAGGTCTAAAAACGAGTAATTCCCAAGGAGCGAGCCAGAAAATCCAATAAGGATCTACTAGCAGTACAAGGAGACAAGGTGATCAATGGAGGATCGGTGAGGCCAATTGAGTCTTATTGCTCACAAGGTCCTCAATGATTATTCAATCCTGGAATGTTAGGGGTTTAAACAGTGAGAACCCATCAATCTGCTGTTCAAGGACTTTTAGGAAAATGTAAAACAGGACTTTTTGCTCATCCAGGGAGACAAAAATGTCCCGTAGATCTTATGTGCAAGACTGCTAACAGAATATGGCGGGGTGCTGATTATATGGATGTGGTCGCTCAAGGGTGCCTCGGGGGGGATTGTTACTCTCTGGAACCCTCAAGTATGGACAGCTTTAGAACACATAGCTTGGAGGGGTGTTCTCACTTCTCTGTTTAGAAACAATGCCACAGCTGAACATGTTCTTATTACAAACTTCTATGGGGCTCAATGCTTTGATGGCCAGCGGCTCCAATGGCAAGCTGTACACAACATGAGGTCATCCCGGGAAGTTTTTGACTGGATCATAGTTGGGGATTTTAATGCCAAATTGTCTGTTAGGGATCAAGAAGGTGGTGCCCCAGTTTTGGATCCTGGGGACCGGTTCTTGATTGCCCAAATCCAGGCCTTTAATCTGGTTGACATCAAAGGCCCTGGAACCTACTTTACTTGGACAAACAAGAGGAGAGAGCCACACAGCAGGAAGGTTAAGTTAGACCGGTTTTTGGTTTCGAAGAGGCATTTATTAAATGGAATCTTAAGTTCCAGATTTTGGAAGGTCCGAGTCTCGGACCACTATCCCCTTTTGTTGGAGGGAGGGCCGATGACAGGTCAACACCATAAGCCATTCAAATTTGAAAATTTTTGGTTGCAAAAGGAGGATCTCCGAAGGAAAATTCCACAGTGGTGGGAAGAAGGCCGCCTACCCTTGGGGACTGCAATGTTCAAATTCCATAAACAACTCCATTTTGTCAAGTGTAAATTGAAACAGTGGAGACAAAACAATAAGTCGGACTTCCAGCTCCAAAGGGCCCCCTTGATGGCTAGATGGGAGGAGGTGCAAAAACACTTCAGGGAAGGTACCATTACTGAGCACCTTAAAGTTGAGGATGATGCTCTGCGCAAAGCGGTTGAGGACATTGATAATCAAGAGGAAATTTATTGGAAACAGAGAGCAAGAATCACTTGGTTACTAGAAGGTGATAGAAATACAAAAATTTTCCACCGCTCAGCCTGTGCAAGGAGACAAATGCATAACATGGAAGTCCTTCACGATGAGAATGGACACTCCTTTGATACTCTCCCTGGAATGCATTTCCACTCAATGGATTATTTCTCAAACCTTTTTAAGGAAAGTAGGGAACAAGATGTGGAAGCCCAAAATGAAGTTATTAATGTCATACCTTCTATTATCTCTCACGAAGAGAATCAGACTCTCCTTAGACCCATTGACAGTGATGAACTAAAGAAAGTGGTCTTTGGGATGAGCACGGGAAAATCGCCAGGTCCAGATGGCTTTCCTATAGAATTCTTTCAGGGCCTTACGGGATACTCCGGAGAAAGATGTTTTGGCTGTCGCAGAGGAGTCCGAGAACTAATAAAAGAATGCTTAAGGCTCTCAATCACACCTTCATAACTTTAATTCCAAAAGGGGAGGGGGGTTCATCTCTCTGATTTCAGACCGATTGCCTTATGCAATGTTATTTATAAAATAGTCACGAAGATTATGGCTGAACGGCTAAAACCTTTTCTCCATAAAATAATTTCCTCTGAGCAAGGGGGTTTTGTTGAAGGAAGACAGATCTTGGTTGAAGTGGTCCTTGCTCAGGAGGCAATCCACACAATGCAAACTTCAGGCAACAAAGGAATGTTCATAAAGTTGGATATGTCTAAGGCTTATGACCGGGTGGAGTGGGGCTTCCTGGCAAAGATGATGGCAGCCTTTGGCTTCTCTCAGGACTGGATTGACTGGGTCATGAGCTGTATTTCCACACCTTCTTTCTCTGTTCTAATCAATGGGCTCCCCTCGACTCCTTTTGGAGCCTCTCGGGGTCTTCGTCAAGGGGACCCTTGCTCTCCTTACCTCTTCCTCATCTTAGCAGAAGGATTAGGCGGACTCTTCCTGAGAAGACGACGACTAGGTGTGATAACGGGTATTAAAGTGGGGACGAAGTTTTGACCCACTTACAGTTTGTGGATGACACGGGATTGGTTGGAGTGGCCAGCCTCAGGGAAGCAAGAGGAATTAGAGATACTTTAAACATCTACCTTCGGGCCTCAAATCAAGTCATTAATGATAAAAAATCCAAAGTGGTCTTCTTCAATCTTGACCGAAGGTTACAAGAAAGAGTTACTGAGATCCTGGGATTTACTAGGACTTCTCTACCTGTTGTTTACTTGGGGGTTCCACTTGCATTTCAAAAAACTGAAAATTGATATCCTGGAAGGATCTTTTGGATGGCATCAAAGAGAAAATGAATCATTGGTCTCATAAATGGTTAAGCTATGGAGGCCGACTAACTTACTTACAATCGATTATTCAGGCAATGCCAATATATAAATTCTCCATCCTGGCTGCCCCACATTCTATATGGAAAGAGCTTGACAAAATGGCCAGAAGCTTTTTATGGGAGGGTGCTAAAGGGAAGAAGAAATGGGCCTTGGTGGATGGGATAAGGTCACCCGACCCAAGGATAAAGGAGGAATTTGGGATCGAGAAGCTCCAAGCTTAATAATCAAGCTTTGGTTGGTAAATTGTACTGGAGGTGGATTTCCCAGCCAACATCCCTCTTTAGCAGAATTCTTTCTAGCAAATACCTAGGCCATGCTCACCCCAATGATCTGGGACGTTTCCCTTTGGAGGGTAATGGATCCTTAGTGTGGCAGACTCTCAAGCTGGGAGCTCAAGTTATCAAAGATCAATTGTTTTGGAAAGTGGGGAGAGGGGAGAAGGCCCGTTTCTGGACTGACTCCTGGGATCAGCACCCTCCCATCATTGCTTGTGTTTCCAGAATTGCAACCCATTAAATCAGCCATAGAAGACAAGGGCTGGATTCATATTGAGAGTTATTTCAATACCAGCCACATT